>CM053786.1:110337265-111067265 GCA_028749045.1 Cupressus sempervirens
CCTTTTTGAATTCGTAAAATGACATGAACTTGTGACTTTGACCCTAGAGTTTGATTCCGTTCATTATCTTCAGTTGAGTTGCCATATTTGTTTTTGTAGGTCTATTGTGATTTTCTAGTTATAATTAAATCAAATTAAAAGATAATTTAATGATTTAATTTAATGAAAATCTTATAAAGAAAATTTGATATTTAATTATATTTAATTAATTGAGAAATTAATTAAATTAAAGAATTAAATTTAAAAGATTATATTAAAGTTCCATTTTTGACATATTTATATTTATTTAATTTAATAATAATTATTTAGGAGTTTTATTTAATAATAAACTCTAAATAATTTTATTAATTAAGTTAATAAATATATTATTAAAAATGTCCCATGAATTAATTAAATAAAAGAATTAAATTTAAAAGATTATATTAAAGTTCCATTTTTGATGTAATTATATTTATTTAATTTAATGATAATTATTTGGGAGTTTTATTTTAATAATAAAATCTAAATAATGTTATTAATTTAGTTAATAAATATATTATCAAAATGTCATGAATTAATTAAATAAAAGAATTTAATTTAAAAATTTATACCAAAGTTATATTTTTGATGTACTTATATTTATTTAATTTAATGATAATTATTTGGGAGTTTTATTTTAGTAATAAACTCTAAATGATGTTATTAGTTAAGTTAATAAATATATTATTAAAAACTCTTGTGTATTTATTTAAATAAAAGAATGAAACTTAAAGATAAAGTTATGGTTCTAATTTAGTTGTAATTATATTTATTTAATTTAATAATTATTATTTAAGAGTTTTGTAATGTTAAATCATAACAAGATTAAAAAAATGGTGAATTAAGGTGCTCAAGCGAAAAAAAGTAGAGCAGGCTTTCATGAAAAGAAGTCAAAACCCCATACCATGGCAGGGCATAGGTAGAAATCCATGGATGAAGCTGAAAAAGTGCATTAAACCTTGACCCTCAAACAAGTAGTGGAGGCATAATGATTTCAAAGTGCAAATGAAGAATAGCTTCCCAGTTCTGGAAAAGCTAGATGATCCTAAAGAACAAACCTGATACATTTGGCACTCAGCTACCCCACAGCCAAAAGAATCTAATAGAAGGTCACTAACTATAGATAATGTTCAAGCTGCATCCTTTCTCATTAATTCAGGCTCTTTAGGTAATCTACAATCTCAACCTATCTTCACAATTGAGAAGTTGGACAATCAATTTCAGGTTTTTAACCTAACTAAGTATGCTTAGACTTTCAAATGCATAACCCTTCCACCTGTAGTTGGATCAAATTTGGTAGTGACTCCCACTCCCCTATAATCCATTAGGGTTAAGCCTAATGTATCTCTTGCTAAAACATATAGGCACTCATATGTTCCCCCCCACCGTCAGTCTATGGCCAAGAGCTCTAGAATTTCACAAAACCCTAGTGGTGCCTAAGATTCTCTAGAGTCCCCAAAAACTGTGGATAAACCCATCCACATCTCCAATACAAAAATTTAAGATCCATGGAATGAATGTCAAAAAGTTGGAGCTTTTGCGATATGGAATGACCCAAAGAAAGATCTTGCTCTCCTTGCTTACTTGTTAGAAGATAATTGCAAAGAATAGGTAAGTATTTCTCACTTTTCAAAAAGAATCCTTTATTTGAGATGTTTGGATGAATCCATAAAAGAAGAGTTTATTTATATTTCTGAATGTTTTTTCAATGGGTATGTTGTTAATTTTGTAGAGTGGAGTCCAAATTTTAGATTAGGAGGGATAGATATTTAGTTTCCTAGGTGGTACAACATTCAATCTTTACCACCAGATTTGATCCAAATCGAGATTCTTAGGTCATTAGGGTTAGTAGTGGGAGATCTAATAGGCATTGATTCCTCATTTCAATAATGCAATGGAGTGAAATTGCTCATTAGAACCAAGCTTAATCAAACAATTCAAACTCATAAGAAGATTATAATCAACAAAGCATCCTATGACATAAATCTTCAAACACTTGAAGGGGAAATATCAGAAATCATTAAGTTTGATGAGATCAGAAAAATCAAATTCAAAACCTTACCACTTACTTCAGGCTTTCTTACCAAGTTCCCATGGATCAGAATTCAGAAAATGAAATTGAGGATAAGCTCGACAGATCAAGAGACTTTTTCACAGTATAGTTAGGAAGATGAGAGACCAACCAAGTTGCATGATGATAGGAATATCATGGAGAATAATAAGATTAATCTAGAAGCCAAAACAAGAGTCAAATCAATCATAGTGGTGGAATCTGAGAAGAATCCAGATACATCTCACAAGAATAAGTTCAAAGCAAAACAAAGGTCAAAGAGAAGGAAAGCAGACAAAAAGAGTCATATATAGTAGAATATTGTGTCAAAAGAAAGTAAAGGTTTAGGAGATTGTGAAATAAAATTGCAAGTGATCAAGAGTAGTCTACATCTAGTAAGAGGGGAGAGAATTTCTTTAGATACAAGTAGCAAAATTCAGATACTCCACTTTGTAGGGTACAAATGGACAATGACCAAAATGACATAGGCAAGGTAGCTCTAGATCCTAAGGAAATTCCTCATTTGCAATACAAGGGAGAAGGGACTAGTAAAAAGAACATAGAAGACATTGAGAATTCCTTATTATTTGAATTGAGTCAAAATAATGGGAGAGATCACAAAGATTAGGAGGAAGAATTCAAAAGGGAGCAATATCAGTAACAAGTTTTAGAGGAGAGAAACATAACTCTAATCAGAGAGGTCTATAATAAATCTAAGTTTTGGAAAACTCTAATAGAATGTGGTGGGTCACCATTTACTTTAGTTGACCACCAGAATGTTAAGGACCACAACATAGAGATAGTAGAAAGGTCCCTAGCAAACGAGCTCTAGAATTTTCTTAATAAGGATAGTGCTTTGGACCCAGAAGTAGCACTTCAAAAATTAGAAGATGAGTTTCTTCTGTAGCTAACTTAGGAACTAGTTCAAGTATTTTGTCCTAAGAACATTGGTATGAGCACAGAAGTTAAGGAGGAATTGATGTAGAGAATTCTTAAACTTGGTGGTAGCAATTACACATATGAAGATTTAAGGTGTGATTTACAAAAGATTGAGGATGAGGATAACAAGTAGGGTTAGATTCAGTCAAAAGAATATACAAGGGATGTAGAGCAAGAAGGAAAAGGAGTTGCTAAGATTGCCACAAAATATTTATATTCAGAAGATAGAGATCATCCTAGCATAATAAATCAGATTATTAAAGAACTTGAACTTGATTAAATAGAAGGAATAGACTATGAGAAAATTTCAAGTGCTCAGAATAATATGGAGCATCTAGGGATACAGATGAATCAAGAAGGATAAAGCTCACACAAATATGGGAGAGTGAAAGGTAAAAGAGGTAGAAGGTCTTTGAAGGAACTCAGGGAAGTAGATGGACTCAGCAGGGAACAATAGAAGATAGAACATCTACTTCATAATGGGAAGGGGAAGAGCCTTCTCAAGGAGCCATGAGGATTCCTACTTGGAATGCTAGGAACTTAAACGCACCAAGCAAAAAAAGGTTACTAAAAAAAAACCTTAAATTATTTGATTCTGATATAATTTTAGTACAGGAAATGAAGTTAAGCAAGGCAGAAGGAATGAACTTAAAAAAGATGCTTGGTTTCTGGAGCTTCACATTTCAAGAATTAGTAGCTGTGTTTGGAATTCTAGGTATCCTTTGGAATCCTAGGAAAATTTCTTTAGATCTCCTCAACTATAGTAATAATTGAATCGGTCTAAGAGTTTAGAGTCTGAAATCTAATCTTTAAATCTTGTTAATTAATGTATATGGACCAATTAGTAATCTAGGAAAAAAAAATGGTTTGGGATGAAATTAGGTTTTTTATGAATAATCATAATGATGATCCTTTTCAAGTAGGTGGAGATTTTAATACTATCTTAAGTATAGCTAAAAAAGTAGGTGGCATTTGCCATCTCTCGCAATCCTCCTTAGACATCAAAGAATGGTGTGATAGACATAACTTGATTGATATTCCAATTAATAATGGAAAATACACATGGAATAATAGAAGGAAATATTTTGCATATATAGTGGAAAATTAGATAGGTTTCTCTTTAAAGGCAATTGGGATGGGTATAATTTTAACATTCATTCTACCATTTTGCTAATTGCTAGGTCAGATCACTTTCCAATTAGATTGAAATTTGCAGAGCCATTAAAACCAACAAGAAACCCATTTAAATGTGAAAAAATGTGGTTTTTAGATCCTAATTTTGTTAAAAAAATAAAAGAATGGTGGGATCAAGATAGTTTCTAAGGCTCCAAGATGTTCGTTTTCATTTCAAAAATGAAGATGATGAAAGAATGGATCCATAAATGGAACAAAGAACATTTCAATAATATCTTTAAAGAAAAATTAGATATAGAAGATCAACTAAAGGATTTAAATCTGGAAGTAATTAAGAAAGGCATGAATAATGAATAGTATATGTTAGAAAAAGAGTTACTCGCTCAACAAGAGGACATATTATCCAAAGAGATAATATTCTCGAGACAAAAATCTAGGGAGAATTGGTTAGATGAAGGTGACTGCAAAGTTTAGACTCATGGTTCAAAGTGCAGAATGGTTGACTTAGAAAAGTTCATAATTCAAGATTAGATACCATTAGTTCAATAGTTTCAAAGGTTCAACAAGTTCAAAGTTTGAGTGCAGGTTCAAAATTAAATTCTGAAAGTGTAATTTTAGTTCCTCAAATTCAAACTAATAACTTCAAATGACTAACTCATTCAGCTCAGACTCAGTGATTCAAAGATCAAATTAGAAGACCAGGATTAGTACAACAACTTCAAATGAGAATTCAAAAGCCCAATATAGTTCAAGAATTTAAATTTCAAAAGCTACTTTAGTTGAGCATTAGAATATGGTTTTGGTTCAATTGTTTAGAGTTCAAGTTTGAAATAGGACATGGTTCAAAGTGGTTTAATAGGTTTGATGGTTTGATAGTTTTATATACCTCCACTTAGTCTTCAATAAATTTTGACTTGGACATAATTTTTTTCAATTTCTCTAATCAAGTTGTGTGGAATTAGGATCTCTCCAACATATCCAAAAATGAAGGAAATCCAATACTGGAATAATTATTTATGGCCCCCTCATCGAGACCCATTTGACTGTCAAAACAAATCCTCCTAGCAACAAACTTTTATTATTATTTTGGGCTGATTTATTCATTTGCCACTTGTCCAAATATGCTAAGATGGCATTTTGATTTAGTGAAAAACCTTTAACAGCTGAATGCCATAAAAATTGAAGAAAATCAATCAAGGAAAGTGAAGAAAAATGGTTTCAAGATTCAATTAGGGAAACTAAAATGCCATGAGAAGTGAAAAGATAAATAAGCCAACAGTAGCAAGATAGGGGGGTTCCATCTTTTCTCTTGGAGGCTATAGACTGTGGGCTATAGAAAAGGGAAAAGTTTTTAGAGTTATGCCATTTTTCTTGTGGAGGTTATAGGGAATAGAGCTAGGGTTTCTTTTCTCTTTTTGAGCTATGTGTTAGAAAGTAGGAGAGTTGTGATTTGTTTATGTAATGTAGAGGAATAATTTCAGCTTTTTATAATGGTGATTGTAATTTCAAATGCTTAATAAGGTCTTTGCATCTTTTATGCTTTAGGGAAGGGAGGCTTGAAAGTTGATTGTTTATCAAAATTTTGAGTTTGATCAATCCTTTGTCCACTAATTGTGAACTTTGTGCAACTTAGTTTTCTCTAAACGTGCTTTTACTATCATTGTTTATCATATACATTCTCTATTTTTGCACTTTCTCAAGAAGATGCAAAACATATTTCTTGATTTTATCCTTAGTAGCATGTCAAGTGAATGAACTTTGTGTCATTTACCATTTATTTTCTTGTAGTCGTTTAGCTTTCTCGCATCTATTTTGTGTTTATAGGTAGATATTTGAAATCCTTTTGTGCTTTCTGGTTAAAAGCATCCTCAATCAATTCATGGTATATCTTCCATGAGGAGCTGTACCTGATAAAAATTTAGAAGAAGGTTATCAATCCAATGATAACCTGTCCAACTGTTAGTTCTTATTAGTCTTCTCACTTGGGCATTCAGGGTTAATTTGTATGCTTCAGAGAAAAATCTATTCACTAATAGGTTTTTGGCAACTCTGCTGGAGAGGAAATGAACATCATTGCCTAACATTATTTCCTTAGTTTTATGGTTATCTCTACATGTTGGAGATTGGTGACTCTACAAATTTATTAAATCTTTGATTTTGGAGTTCCAAGTTGTATTATGGCAGTAGTTGTAACTCAGCCATGGGGGGCTCAGATTGGACCATTTTCCTTGGCCTGGTATTTAGCCTTACCAAAGAGATCATGGGAATACCTTCCCAAGTTTCATGGAGACAAAACACAAGACCCAACTGATCACATCAAAGTAGTTACTGTTGCATGCAGGATTCTTGGTGTACATGAAGAAGATGTTTTTGTCAGGTTGTTTATTCAAAGCCTAGTGGGAAAAGCTATGGAATGGTTTCAACATTTACAAGATGGATGTATCACAATATGGGATAATCTTGAGGAGAGATTCCTTGAGAGATTTCAACTCACAATTGATTCCCATCAATTGTTGGTAAGTCTTATTCAAATTCATTAGTAAGGGAGTTCATTGATAGATTTAATCAAACTATTGGTAAAATTCCTGTAGCCCACCAACCTAATGAAAATAATCAGATATGCTTCTTTATTGCTACTATGGATGTTGAAGTCACGTTTTGGTTACAATGCCTTGAAGTGCAAAATTTGGTGGATGCACAAAAGGAAGAAATCAAGTTGGATGATGCCTTGATTCTCAATGGTATGAAATCTATAAAGACTCCACCAGTGAAAGAATACCTTTGTAGATAACAACACTACATTGATGAGGAAGCTAAAAAGAAGAAGCGTGCTCTAGGAGAAACCAAATCCACTCCCAATGATTCTCTTTTTTAGAATCTAGCTATTTTTAATGATAAAGATTTCCAAGAACCCTTCTTGGCTAAAGATAATTCTTTAAAGATGATAGGATTTTGTTGCCTGCATATTGAAAATGATGAGGAGGAGCAAAGCAATGCTAAAGAGCTCATAAATTTAGATGACAAGGTTTTGTCACAATCTTTCTTCAGCTCAGAGGCTAGATCTCTCAAATCCATAGGTATGGAATGTCATATAGACTCAAGTACAAATAATAAAGATTTCCCAAATAGTATTTAAAAGCATAATACTTTTAGTCTCATTGAAAGAATGAATAATGATGATTCTTTGTATTCTAAAATTTGTAATTAGAAAATTAAAGAATCTATCATTTATGATAATGAAGCCATATCATATTCTCCTTTTGGAGCTTGTGCTGATAGTAAAATGACATATGCTAATGATAAAGATGTATCTTACTCTAAAAATTCTTTTTACCATGTGAATATTGAGATGAAATAGAAAAATAACCATAAATATGAGATGTCATAGTCATAGGAAAGATTAGGTATCAAAGAAGATGACCTCCTTGTGAAAAATTCAGAATGTGGAAATGAGGTTGAGCACCATGATGAAGTGGATGGGATGCTTGGTATACACAACAATGATGTTTTTCTTCCACAAAGTGAAGCTAAAAGTGATATGTCTTATTGTGAAAAGGGTGTTTATCCCATTAAAGAGCCTTGTCACTCTAAAAATGGAAGTGATGTTTGTGATGAGATAAAGATGCCTTTGGCTAGAGCTTCTCACAATGAAATTCTTTAAGAAAAACTTGACGACTTAGCCAAAATGCTGAAAGGCATTTTTCCTAATGAGGAAGAGGAAATTATAGGTAGATTTCTATCATTACTCCAACCAAATTGTCCCTTTGATGACAACCTAGGTATTCATTCAAATCAAGTTGAGAATGAAGTAGTCATTGATAAATTTTCTTTCCATTCATCTATGTTTGGCTTTGCTGATTTGGATTGTGGAAGTAGTGGTAGAAAATGTGATGGCACTTTAGGAAAGACAAAAGATATTATGCCTTGCATGCTTAATGACAATCTAATTCTTGAGAGAGATGAAGAAAACATATATCCAAGGGTTGATCCCATGTTGAATAAGGTGATTCTATGGCTGCAAGTTGACCATGAATATTTGCAAGAATCAAATCTTTGTAACACCATTTCTAGGCATTGTGCATCATTTCTTGGTGAGATGTCTACATTTTATGTTTTTCAGCATGAAGTGGAATCTAACCTTGTGAATGTGAAAGATCAATTAGTATTTGGAAAAGAGAGTTGGATCAACATATGCATATGTCATTTCAATTTGAAGATTTGCATTGTAAAAGTCATCAACAAGAAATGGTATGGAGCCATTCTAATGGGACATTATTTTCTGATGTAGAAAGGCTCCTAGTTCTCCTAGCCAGTAAATAGATTTACATGAACCCTTTCTTTCTTCCAGTTCTCATGGTAGGTTCTCCTCCTACCTTTGTAAATATTGTAAATATGTTTGGTTGTGCATAGTGTTAGTTTGAATAATGTGCAAGCTTCGTGCTTGCTGGTAGTGTAGGAATTTGTTTTGTTGGTAGGTTTTGCCTTGCTCCCCTCCACCCTCTTTACATGTAGCTCCTAGTTTTCTTGGTGGACTCTATTCACCCAACGTTAAGGCACTCATCTTTGGCCAGAGATTGCTGGAGTTCTCTATTTTTGCATAAAAGATAGTCCCACAATTAGAGCCCCTATTAGTACCTAATATGGACACAATTTTAAAACTTCAATTGCAGATTTTTGAACCACTTCAAAACTAAAGTTTGAAGCAGTTCAAAGTAGTTCAAAGTGGTATGAGGTAGTTCAATGGTTGAAATGATCTATCCTATAGGTTCAACACAAGCAAAGTTTAGACACATGGTTTAAAGTGCAAAATGGCTGACTCAGAAAAGTTCATAATTCAAGATTAGATACCATTAGTTCAGTAGTTTCAAAGGTTCAATGAGTTCAAAATTTTAGTGCAGGTTCAAATCAAATTCTAAAAGGGCAGTTTCAATTCCTCAAATTTAGACTGATAACTCCAAATGACTAACTCATTCAGCTTAGGCTCAGTGATTCAGAGATCAAATCAGAAGACTAGGATCAACACAGCAACTTCAAATGAGAATTCAAAATCCCAATCTAGTTCAAGAATTTAGAGTTCAAAACCCACTTCAGTTGAGCATTAGAATTTAGTTTTGGTTCAACAGTTCAGAGTTCTAGTTTGAAACATGACATGGTTCAAAGTGGTTCAATGGGTTCGATGGTTTGATAGTTTTATATACCTCCACTTAGTCTTCAATAACTTTTGACTTAGATATAATTTTCTTGATCACTCCAATTAGGTTGTGCATAATTAGTATCTCTCCAACATATTCAAAAATGAAGGAAATCAAATAGTGGAATAATTAGTTATGGCCCCCGCACTGAGACCTATTTGACTGTCAAAACAAATCCACCTAGCAACAAATTTTTATTATTATTTTGGACTGATTTATTCATTTGTCACTTGTCCAAATATGCTAAGATGGAATTTGATTTAGTGAAAAAACCTTTAAAAATTGAATGTCAAAAAAATCAAAGAAAATCTATCAAGGAAGGTGAAGAGAAATGGTTTCAAGCTTTAGTTAGGGAAACTGAAAAGCCATAAGAAGTGAAAAGATAAATAAGCCAGTAATAGCAAGACAAGGGGGTTCCATATTTTCTCTTAGAGGTTGTAGACTGTGGGCTACAGAAAAGGGAGAAGTTTTCAAAGTTATGCCATTTTCTTGTGGAGGTTATAGGGAACAAAGATAGGGTTTCTTTTCTCTTTCTGAACTATCTGTTAGAAAGTAGGAGAGTTATGATTTGTTTATGTAATGTAATGGAAGAGTTTTAACTTTCTGTAATGGTGATTGTAATTGCAAATGCATAATAAGGTCTTTGTATCTTTTATACTTTAGGGAAGGAAGACTTGAAAGTTTATTGTTGATTAAAATTTTGAGTTTGATCGATCCTTTGTCCACTAATTGTGAACTTTGTTTCACTTTAGTTTTTTCTAAATGTTCTTTCACTATCATTGTTTCTTGTATACATTCTTTGTCTTTGCACTTTCTCAAGAAGATGGAAAATGTATTTCCTAATTTTATCCTTTGTAGCGTGTCAAGTGAATGAACTTTCTATCATTTACCATTTATTTTCTTGTAGTTTTTTAGCTTTCTTACATCTACTTTGTGTTTGTAGGTAGATGTTTGAAATCCTTTTGTGCTTTCTAGTTAAAAGCATCCACAATCAATTCATGGTATATCTTGCACAAGGAGTTGTACCCGATACTATCCAACTATTAGTGCTGATTAGTCTTCTCACTTGGGCATTCAAGGTTATTTTGTATGTATTTCTTCGAAGGATAATCTGTTCACTAACAGGTGGTAAAAAGAACCATGTAGGGGATAACTTTTCTAGGGTTTCACCTGAATTGATCAAAGAAATATTCAAGCTAAACCACAATCATTTTGTTCATGAGAAGATTGATATGGAGGATCTCCAAGCTAGATATGATGCACAAATGGTATATCTAAGGGGATGGCTATTGCAGCAACATTTTGTTAAAATTGGATCATTGCCCTTAGTCACACAAAATACCCCTAGGCCCTTGTCTAAAAAGTAGTTTAATCTTGGGGCATATGCCTTATATTTCAATCTTTGTAAAATCTTGTTATGGATGAATAGGATAAAATCCTAGTCTCTATTGTCCTTATCATTGCTCAAACTCTTTAGTATGGAATGAGCTCAATTTCTTGACTTTTCCACCTTCTTTGTTGAAGAAATCATAATGTTCTAATTGGAATAGCACAAGCTAAAGTCAATAGACCTTTTGCTGGTACTCAATGTTAATGTATATATATCTATATAAAGGTGTTAGTTTTCTCTCTAAAAAAATGAAACTAGAATTAGAAAGAGATGGAGAAAGACTCTTGATTTAGCTATGGAGTGCAAATATGACATGGGAGGTCACTAATGCTAGCTTTGTTAGATTTGACAAGTATTTTTCTTCAAGGCTCATATTGTTTTTGAGAGGGGATAGCCCTAGATTACTACAATCCTTATTAGAATTGACAAGACCTAAAGATCATGCTAAAGGATTGTTGGTAAGCCACAATTAGGGAGATATCATTCCCTATGCTATTTCTGCTATTTTTAGAGTCTATGGCTTCTTGGTAAAACCCCATTTTTTACCATATTAGGTGCCTCTAAAGGTAGGAATTGCATAATTATTATGGAAAATTGAATCAGTTGATGACAGAGATTTGATAGGAAACTTCAAAGGTAAATTCTTTACAATGGTCACTATTATGCATGGTTTTGTGTTTGCTATGAAGGGATGGAGAAACTTAGGGAAGTTTTTGGATAAATATCAGATGGCCCAATCCCATGCCCATTTTATTGATCTAGAAGGATTCTATGGCCTGATAAGAGAGAGGAGTAAAGCTAAAGCTCATTTACAAACTATATAGTTTCCTAAGGACATAGTCAAAAATAATTTCTCATTGCAGAAACAAGAGATTATGAAAGAAAAATGGATAGTTTATAGTAAAGTCTTGAATTTCATAAATGCTTTTGAGCCAAAATATGACCCTTTAGCTGAAAAAAGATTGGGTAGTGAAAAAATAGATATGTTAATGGATAACTTTGCTAGGATAATCCAAATTTTGAATGAGAAAAAGGAGATAATAACAAAAGCACACCTAGATAAGGCTACTAAGGAGGAAAGAAGGTTAACCATTAGGATGATTGTGACCTCAAGCCAATATACACTACAAAGAAAGGTAGGGTATGTAGTGGCTTAGAACATACAATATTTTCCTCCATATACGATGCCAAGATCTAAAATCCCTCTTGCAACACATGCCCCTAAGAGTTAGAAAAAAAAACCAAGGTTCATGTTTTCATGCAAAAGAATATTCACCACCCTAGACTCTGCTTAGAATAGATGATGAAGCATCTTTAAGAGAATAATTGAGGCAAATTGGAGGGGAAGGGAATTGTGATTACAATTTTTGATATTGAAGCAGTACCTAAAAGGCCACCTGTGCCATCTTTTGAACTTATTGTTACAGACTATAGAGGTAGAGAAATAGGCCCTATGATTGCACATGCTTCTCAAAAATCTATTGATGATGAAAATTTTATAAAGACTAGAGCATTTGCCCAATTTTTGTGCAAAAGAAACATTGGCAATTTTGAGACTAAGTGTAAATCAATAAAAGAAGTGCAACTAGGTAGGTTGGACTCTAAGATTGAGGAGGAAGTTAAAGCTACCTTTATGGAAGAATTTTCAGAATTAACCCCTAAAGGGGGAATCCAACTTTTAAAAGACTCAAGAGTTTGAATTTTACTTGAGTGTGACATAGCCAATGCCATGATATTTGATTCTTTTAGAAAGGAAAAGGGTACTCAATTAAAACTAATGAAGAAATCCTACAAGTACATAGAGGAATAAAACATAGCAATGATCACCAAGCATTGGTGATATGGTCTATTGAAAAGTGAGACAAAACCAGGATACAAGAAATCTCAAGTGCTAAGCATATAGGCAATATCATTGTTTACAAATTAGATGAGGTGAACAGTGAGAAAGTTTCAAAAATGACTATAGAGATGATGGACTTTGGGTTGGTAGTTGCTGGAAAAGATAAAGGTAAATTCTTGGAGTTAAATGCCAAGTTTAAAGAAATATTAAAGGCTAGAAAATTAGGTATCCTAGATAGACAAACAACTAGGGAAAATAAAAGTGGGAGAATCAAGTTAGCCCCAAATTCCCTATCCTAGCCCCCTAGTTGAACCATTCAAGTCAACTCCCTTGATAGAGTTACCTAACACTCCACAAAGGCTTGAATTCTATATTGTTGAAGAATTTGAGGAAGAAAGGAGTAAATTATGGGCTTTGCATGTAGAACTAAATATTTAATATGAAGATAAGTTGAGAAAAGTTCTCATGAATTTAGTTGATAAAACTTATTGGCCATCATTTTATGAGCAACTAATGAAGGCAATAAATATTTGGGATGAAATAAAGGCAAATGGTGAAGCCTTGAAACTTATCATCAAGTAATGTAGTAAAAGGAGTAAAGGTGTTACTCTTCTATGTTTCTCTATTATTAGTTTATCCTATGAGCATATAAAAAAGAGTTATGATATTGCTAATGAACTCTTAGAATTTGATGATAAAAGGGTTGAGTTATAGAAAAGGATTATTAATTATCTTGACAAATATAAGAGTGTTAATTTTGAACTCTTTGCAAATGCCATAGACAAAAAGGATAAATTGAAAAATAAAGAGGATTAGGCCTAAGAATTGAATGAATTTTTCTATCTTTTAAAGAGGATTAGGCCTAAGAATTGAATGAATTTTTCTATCTTTGAATGAATAAGGTCATAAATGAGAAAGGGAATGAATGGTGGGTAGCTACAACTAAAGATGTTGTAAAGGTGCAGTTATTTTAGGATTCTCTGAGGATATATTTTGCTGAAATTGACAGAATTGGGGAATATGTAATTAAAAGATAGTAAAATATTCTAATATTTAACTGGCCAGATGACCTACTTTTTAATAGGTGGATTGTAGAATTTTTCCATGTAAGATAGTTAGAACTTGACGAAACTAATGATGATCAAGATAAAATACAAATAATTGATACATCAGTATAAGTAGAAGAGGACAAGAATGGACAATCATCTTCAGCTGCCAAAATTGAGGTTCAAACTGATAATATAAGAATGAAAGAATTAGATTTAACTATAATTTTGGCATTATTTAATGACATGGACACATTTTTTTGAGTTGAAGTAACTCTATAGACATATGAGCTAGATCCATCACATGTAGTTTCATTGGCTACATCTTACAAGGAGTTGCAACAATGTCGAAGCCAATGATGAAATCCTCACTAGTAAAGAAATGTAGTAGAAAGTGTTCCCACCAAAGAATATTTATAATGAAAACATTTTATTGCACCAAATTATTTCTTTTATAGCAGTAACAATGTAAATATATATTTTTTCTTAAGGAAAGCTGTCAATTTCTCTATGCCTAAAGCTTGAGCATCTCACCCCATATAATTGAGATTCCAAGGCTAGAGAAAAGGTCCGAGTCATTGTACAATTTTAGTTTTAGTAAGCTTTTTCGAGTCTAGTCCTTGATGTAAAATTTATGATGTATTATTTCTGCAAGTATTTGAGAATACATTAATATTATAGGATGTTAATGTCTTATCTTGAGTCATTTTGAGTTCTATTTTAATCAATATAAAATTGTCAAAGAGAATTAATATAAAGATGAATTATTCCCATATCTTTTATTTATGAATCTTGTCTCCATTTTTATTACTTGGTTATCTTGAAATTACATGAGAAAAGCTTGTTCAATTGAATGCAATTTCTAAGATGTATATCATTTTTACTATTTCTTTTAATTTAATGAATTAGGTAAATGCTTTAGTTAATATGATAGGATCTCCATGGTAGTAGGGAGGATATGTGGGTATGTGCAGGATCATGGTGTACCAAACTATGGCCTTAAGTGGCAGTGAAAAACCAATAAATCAGGGTTATGTCAACTTGACACATAATTTTAGAGTGGTTCTAGACTTTATATCAAAAAGTTGTAAGAAAATAATTTGTAGGAAATTGAATCTAGTTTCTAAAATACAAGGCCTTATCTAGAGAAAAAATTATTTGATTGGTCAAAATTTTGGATTTTAATGCAGTACTACAAAAATTTTAGGGCAAAAATAAAAAGTAGGTGTATGTCTGACCACCTTAATCATAATCAAATGATAATATTTTTAAATATAATTTTAGATATAAAAAGTGGACTCATGCTTGGATGTGACACATATTTTTGGGAATTTTTATTCCAAATAAATAATTAATTATGAATTTTCTACTATACTATTTTTAGAATTAAAAAACTCCCGTGTCTGACCACCTTAACTAGTTCAAAAAAAATCAAAATTAAGTTTTCCTTTTCTTTTTCTTATACTGGTCGAAGCATAGAATGTGATGCATCTTTTGGATTTCACAAATCTTATACAGTTTGAAAGTTATAGCTATTTTTCAACCAGTATGTCAATCAACACTTTGTAGCTAACTCCATTAGAAAATAAGTAATAATTACTTACTGAACTCGTAATTTGACAAACCTTACATTTATAAAAAGCTAAGAACATTCTTAAGAAACCCTTTTCATTACATCAAATTTTTGTTTTAAAAAGGTCATTAGCTACATGCTTGAAGTAAAAAACACATAGAAACATGCCAAAAACACATTTCCGGGATGTTTTCAAGATGACCATATAAGGTTGGTATTGAAAGATATAGTAGGAATTATAAAGGTATTAATTTTTTTCATTTAGCATCGAGATGGGTGGGAAAAAAGTTGGAATAGATTTTGAAATTCTTTGAGGCATTTCAGAACTACATATTTTTCAGATCGCCACTTTTTGGCACACCATGATCTTGCACATACCCATGTGTAAGAATCAGTTTCAGTGAGGATCACTAATAATATTGATTGTAATGTAGTCAATTAGGTAATGAAATTGGATAGACTATGAATCCTTATGGAAGAGGCACTAATCAACTAGTTTAGTCTAAATATGGAGAAATCACGAATAAGCATCAATCTTAATATAAAAATCACTTTTACTTTAATTTTTGACAAATGTCAAAGCTAGCTAGCACTTGTTTACATTTAATTTTTGAGTCTTAGTTAGCTGTTATTGCCCAAAATTACTTGTATACCTAAGCAGAATTGTGACCAATTTTCTATAAGGGATGTGCATTATTATAAAATGCCATGGAAGAAATAAAATGTGTATGTAGTATTAGGTTGAAAATATTTTATCCCTCATGTGCACCCACCTTGGTTTTGCAGAGCCTAAAGAGTAGAAAATCTTTCATGATTTTGTTAAAGTTGGGTCTAGATCTAAATAACATATAACTATTTATGGGAAGTAGCTAATCCTTAGGTTATTGTGATCTTTATCATCTTGGTGTTAAGTATTTTTATTTCTTAACAATGTGAAAAAACCAACATTATCACTTCCAAATGTACTACCCCATTTTCATTTTATTCTTTCTCATCATGTACCCACAAAGGATAATTTTTCATATGTGCAGGTTTTACTAAAGGAAATTATGATAATTTTTTTTTTTAATCCATTTGATATTTTCATACTTCTTAATTGACAATCTATCAAGCCTATTGTTGTTGCAACCAAAGTGTTGGAAATATAACATAGGCTAGGTTACTGAGAGGGGATGGGTGAATAAAAAACTAATAAAACTTATTCTTATTTTACCAATTAATCCTTCATATATATTCTAATTTAATTGCATGCATGAAAAATTAAAATAATTCACTAGGGTTGGGATGATACACACAAGCTTTAGTACTACAATATAATGTTGGCTAGTTAAGGCTTACAATTGATCACTTCTAATGATCTGCCTTGTTAGGGGCAATAAGGATTGTTGCATCCACCTTGCTAAAGGATTTACAAAACATACAATGAAGTATGCATTCCATAAGGAGATTTTCAAAAGACTATTAGGTCTACCTTGTGAAAGGATTTAACTATTCAACCTATTATGATGAACCAGTGCCTGATCTCTGATCTACAACTTTGATTTTTAGGTTGAGATTCCTTTGAAGTGTAATGATCACCTTGTTGTGATAGATATATATTTTTTCTCCTTATACTACTTGTAGCCTTCTTAATTCATACTTCTAATCTTATTATATTCACATCATATATTGTTCTTTTTCTATCTTTTGGATGTGACAGAATACATTACATGTATACTAATCCAAAACATAATTCATCAAAGTTTGCTACAATACATGTTTTAGCAAAATACACAAAGTCATCCCAACTATTGGTACTTGGATCGTGAAGAAAAATTCAGTGAGGTTTTGACAATCATAAACAATTGTCAACACTCAACATTGTCATGCTCTCGGTAGACATAGAAGCTCAGTTCATATTAATCATTTCCAAGTAGTATGAACTTGGTTAGCACTAGTGACTCAATGAAAATTGTGATACTCAAAATATAAACCAAATCACTTGGTTGACACTTCTTGGCTTGGTCAACACTTGATTCATATCATTGAAGTTAAAAACTCAATAAATACTAGAGACCATGGTTTGCACTGTGCAACTTGGTAAAAACTATGAAGCTCAACTTGTACTCATACTCATCAACTCGATAGATACTACTTAGTGTGAACTAAATATTGACTCTAGAACTTGGTGGAAACCATAGAACATGGTAGAACCTAAATTAATCAGTTAACACTATAAACTACAAGATAAGATCAATAGCTACTAGCTATTTCACTAAGTGTGAGTCACTAATAAAAAAACTTGAACATAATGTCAACAATCTCCTCTTTTTGCATTAGTGACAAAAAAACTTATCAATCAAAAAACTAAATTCTCAAAAATTCAAGTTCAAAACATTCTTTAGTCTCCATCCTATGTCTTTAGCTTAGTAACATACTTTATTTTTAAGGTTTTTCAAATTTTCTTTTGTAAGAAATGTTTACTAATTATTTGTACATATATATGTATAATATTATGCTGATCCCCCATTCATAAATATATACATGTTATGATTTTCTATATATATACAAATACTTCTTATCTCATATCTTTATATCACATCTTATCACCCTTTTTATGTTATCTCATCTTCTCCCCATTTTGACATAACTGCCAAAGGTGTATGCTATATGTTAATGCCAATTGACAAGAAGTTAGAATGTACCTTCAAAATCAATGCCATTGTCTTGTCTCAATTTTCCTATAACACCTTGTTTACATGTAACATAATTTGTACTTCTACTGATAACTCCATCATGTGATTAGCTATGGAGAAGTTATTATCATGGATGAGAGTTTTGGCATGTGCAATATGTTTCTACAATGCATCCATGTTTAGGAGAATCATGCCTTGGATGTTGAAAAGTGTAGCCTTGTTCCTAGCTTCTTCCCTTAATAATTCTATTTGCATGTTGGTCAAAAATATGATCTTTGAGTAGTGAGAAGAACTGAAGCTAGAGTCGACTAACATTTCATGTGCACTTGCCTTCAATTCTTCATTTATTTTAGATTGTTTATCTTTAATTTCCCGAGTGAAGCTAGATATACCATATAACTTGTTTAATAAAAAGGTTACATTATTTGCAAAGGTTTCTAATGAGTTGAGAATAGTAGACAATACTACTTGTTATATTGCAGTATTCTATGCAAGTTGCTCCAATACTTTGTTCTCAAATTTACTCTCTTCTCTTTGTGACAACTTTTCTTGCCCATTCAAATCTTCATTGAATTTATGAACAATTTTTGCTAACTAAACCAAAATAGGTTTTTTACTATCAACCTCAATACTTAGTGCATCTATAAGTATGTTCTTTACATCTTTTAGCACTTTGTTTTCTCTACTTTTCTCTTCTCTAAGCTTCTGGTGCTTAGCTTTCTTCTACAATAGTTCACCTACAATGTTTATTTGATCAGGATTCAGAGTAGAGCTATCCCAATTTGGGATAACTACATCCTTGTCAAGATTAATGTCTTGAGTCTTTACCTTTGTCCTTGCTTGAAAATTCAGTACTCAGTTGAGGCTTTCTCTCAACTTTCTTTGTACTTACTATTTGTATACTAGGAATTGTAAGAATATTAGAAATAAAAGGGCTAATGATAAAAGTAGATATTGTATTGATAGTAGAAATATCTAGTTGTTGTGAATCCAAATTTGATGATGTAGGAAGCACTAGCTTCTCAGTAGATGAAGTCTTGATCACTTCAATCAATATAGTACTCAGCTGAATAGGTGCATAGATTGGTTGGATGCATGGTGTTGCAGTGGTTTCCACAACCATCTTGGAAGAAGCTTTCTCTAAGCTTGATAGAATTAAGTCTTTGCTTAGAGAATGAGGAAATGGGGCCATAATTGTAGTTAAAATCTTCTCTAGGTCAGTTTCCTCAATACTCTTAATCTCAGGGAGATTCTCCTTGGTAAATTCCTTTTCTTGCTCCTCATCATCCTAGATTTATATCATCTATTTCTACATCTTATTCATCATTATTGTCATTTTCTTCTTTACCATCTTCATCATCTATGTCACTAACATGAACAACAAAATCACTCTATTGATGAAGTTTGTAGATATTATTCCATGTAGTTGTAGTTTTCTTCACCACATGTTCAATGTCATTAACCAATATCATGCATGTGTTGACTTTTAGAGTGAGTTTCTCTTTATTTCTCTTTATTGATTCTTTTACCTATTTATCACTAAGATTTGGCATGAGCTACCTTAGAATCTATTCAAATATATCTTTTATAGTTTTGTTAGCATTTTCCCATCTTGGCTTGATTCTTTCCATAAGCTCATTGGGAATTTGACTATGCAAGTTGATCAGGTGAGTATTTCCATTTACCTAGTTTTGATATTATCATGTCTTCAACTTGCTTCTTCTCATCTACATTCCTGGTCTCATATCTAAGAGATTTGAAGTTTTCCATGCTAGCTCTTGCATTAAATTCTTTTAATTTTTTGTAAAATTTAGGTGGAGGTATTTTGAAAATAATTTCCTCTACATCTTCTTCACCTAATTTCAATTTCTTTCATGATCTAGATGCTCTTCTTTGAATATTGTTGTAGTTGACTTGGTAGGTTTGCCAGTTATGATGACCTTACCCTTCTTCCTGATTGGCTCTTCTTTTCCATATTTTGTTTCTTCTTCCTCATATTTGGCATCATCTTCTTCCATATCATCTCCTTTTCCTTCATTCAATAGGAGAGTAGAACTTGTTTGCCTTAGTTTTTCTATCCTCTTCTTTCTTTTACAGACTACTTGAGGAAGCTTAATTTCAAGTTCTATTCTATCTTTGACTTCACAAAAAGTACCAAAATATGTGGTCTTGGGATCCAGAGGTTCATTCAATAGTGCTT
Organism: Cupressus sempervirens; assembly: GCA_028749045.1. Classification (NCBI taxonomy): domain Eukaryota; kingdom Viridiplantae; phylum Streptophyta; class Pinopsida; order Cupressales; family Cupressaceae; genus Cupressus; species Cupressus sempervirens. The sequence continues at coordinate 110,357,323 of CM053786.1, forward strand.
CAATAATATCCTTGGTATCATTAATGTTAACCTCATAGTTTAGATGCTTAACCCACACCAATCTAGGCATGACTTCTTGAATGTACACTTTGTCATAGTCTACCATAAAACAAGTGTCATCCTTCTTATCTTCTACAAGTTTCTTAGGGATTCTAAATCTACTTTTCATATATTCTTTGAATGAATCAAAGTAATTATATATGATATTGATGAAGTTCTCACCCATCTCTACTATATATTTATTAATTTGATATAGTAGTGGTACATCTTTTCTCCATATGACTGAATCTTTTAAAGGGAAAAGCTTTTGCACAAAGAAGAATAAAATAGTCAAGAGTGAACCACACTTACATGGATTTTTGTTTGAAGTCTTCATTTTTTCCTTATTCTTGTTGAATTGTATCAGCATTAGCTTAGCAAGGTCAAAGGACATGCTATTCTTCACCACCTTGAGAGCTAGATCAACTACCTCACATGACATGTTGTTGAGATGAGTGGAGCTATAGATCTTGTGAGCTATCACATGAATTCCAAATTTTAGCTCCATGTGAGTCACATTGTTGATCTTCATGCCACTTCCATCCCACTTGGAAAGAGTTAAAATATTTCTAGTTCTACTTGACTTAGGGTTTTGGTAGTCTTTTCTTTGTTCAAAATTGGGAGCCCTGTGATTCAATGAATCATTTTCTTTGTTATTTGAATAGGCTGCTCCAACCATAGCATCCCATTGTGTACATGGCTAAGGATAAAACTTATCCATTTTATCTAAAATTCTCAAGGCATATACAAAATGTGTGCTAAACTCTTGGTCTCCAAATATTGATGCTTAGATTCCAATGCACCATTCACACGTAACTTTTTCAGAGTCTCATCCATCACTAAGGTTTTGATATCTTGTATTGTGTTGGTGTTTTAAAATGCACAAAAACTACTAAGCAAAAAAAGACTTAATACCAAGGTAACAATACATACACAACCTAAAAAGTAGCCAATTCTTATTAACAATTGCATATGCAAAGTACTTGGACCCAACTTCAACAAAACCACAGATGGTTTTCTACTCTTTTGGCTCTGCAAAACCAGGGCTGGTATACCCAGGGATGATTCAAAATTTAAATAACTGCATGAGGTTCATTCTTAGTTTCCTTCTAATTAGTTTCAAAATCCTCAAAACATAAACATAATTCCTATTAATAATATATTTGTTTCTGGATTTGATTGTGTAGAGATTTTTACCATCAACATTTCGAATCACACTACATGATCCATCATCAGGATGAAAATAGAGCAAGAGATGTAAAACAAAATGAGTTGCAGAAGTTGACTGACCCAAAAGATAAAGGTGCCAGAAGGAAGAGAGATTGCATGCTAACCAAAGGAGGAAAGAGGGTTGGACAAGGAACCAACAAGGGCACATTCCACACACAACAAGAAGGAAAGAACATAAAATTAAAAACCAAGAAATCAATCAAAAGTAGGAAAACTAATGACACAACTAACCAATTCTTAGAGCATAAGAAATATGCATGGACAAACAAATACATAATAAAAAGAAGAAAACCTAAGGAAAAAAGAAAAAATATAGGCAAATGAAGCATGCGAGTAATGTTACAAAGATATATAATCATATAAGGAGACTATGTAAGAAAGAGTGTGTGAAAGTGAGAGGTAAAAAATGGGTATCCAACACTAGGAAAACACAAAAAATAGTAATAAAAAAGAACAAGAAAAAATCACAATAAGAAACCAATAAAAATGAAAAGAAAGTTCAAAAAACATATAACCAAATAAAAACAACAATCACTCTTCCCTCTTTCCTCCTTTGGTTAGCCTGCAATCTCTCTTCCTTCTGGCACCTTTATCTTTTGGGTCAGTCAACTTCTGCAACTCATTTTGTTTTACATCTCTTGCTCTATTTTCATCCTGATGATGGATCATGTAGTGTGATTCGAAAAGTTGATGGTAAAAATCTCTACACAATCAAATCCAGAAACAAATATATTATGCAATGGATTGTGGAAATCTGATCTCTATAATTCCTATTAACTTGATAAACACATCCCATGAAACAAATATGGCCAAGAACTCTTCTATAGATCTGCAGATGTCTTTAACAATAGTGGCTAACTATAGCTAAAACATTCCATGTAGACAAGTGATGGCCAACTTTGAAGATCTATAGGAAATAAAAGTAAAATTTGATTTGATGATGCATTTGAATAACCATTTATAATATATTTCTCCTTCAGCTGAAATAACTTGATCAGTGCCTAATCCATTGGGGTTTAGAGTCTATAACAAATTCTTAGATCTAATTTGTTTCCTTACAACAAATTCTATCAGCAATTCTTATCAGAATTTATCATTCAAAATCCTTTTCAATACTTAAGGAATCTCATCACATTCATCAAAGCCTTTATTTAATCCATTGAATTAACAACAATGATAAATGGATATACAACCTAACTAGATTGTATTCAATTGCACAAGCTTTTACTCATACAACATCAAGGTAGCTAAGTATTTAAAAGGAGACAAAATTCAGAAAGAACTAATATGGGGACAATTCACAATTTGTATTCATTTCCTTTGAAAATGGTATATCCTTTACAATAGACTCAGAATGGCCTTCAGAAAGAAACACAGCTCATTCTATATTCATGTATTCTTAGAGAATTAACAAAAAACTACATTACAAACTTGCTTTCAAAATTTTGGACCAAAAAATAGACTAAGTATAGTACTTAGAAGAAATAGAATTCAGACTATTCTTTAGCCTTGGAATCTCACTTAAATAGTGTGAGATGAAACAAGCTTCGGGCTAAAGAAAGTGACATGTGTCTTCTAAAAGATACTAACAAATGTCTGTCATAAAAGACAAAAACAAATAACAGAAAAGCTAACACATCGAACAATTCTTGGTGGGTCCCTTTCTGTTATGCTTCTCTATTGTTGAAACAAGAAGATAAGATCTGATTCTTCAATTATTCTTCATCCTCAGAGTAAATAGCCATACTGTTTGAAAGTGATGTATCATCTTCAGTTACCTACAAATTTATTTCAACCTAGGGATTTTCCATGTCCTCATTACTAACTACGAGGGTAACTTTTACCTTCACATTTTCCTCCTCATCATCTTCTGACATTTGTTCTAGAAACTGGTTTTTCCATTTATTAAAAGCATCATCATCTAGCCAATCAAAACTTAGAGCTTCTCTTTGTATCATTATTAAAGAATTTTCACTCTCTTCTAAATTATCAAATTCTTTTCTCATACCAGTATAAAATAACTGTATTTTTACTAGCTCTTCATTTGTCTTTGCCCAGAACCAGTGACTATTTTCACTCATGATGTTTTTTATTCTTTCATTAAATAACTCATCCAATTCCCTTTTCCACTTTTCCTTTTCCTTTATTGTATCAACAGATTCTAAAGCACAAGGAAATAGAGTAAATTTTTCAGCAATATATCGGGAAAAACAGAGTGTTAATCTTTTTTGTAAAGAATCTCTTTTATCATCAAAATTTTCTAGCTTATTTAATAAATCAAAGATTTTCTCAACTTGATGATAAGGCATTTGGACTGCAGATATACATATGATTGTAATATCATTATTTCTCTCCCTCCATTTCTGTGTAAGAGGAGTCAGTTTATCCTCATCTCTATTCAACTCATCCATGAGGGTTGCAATTCTTGTCAACTAATCAAAAAAGGTTGACCATTGTATGTTATCCCTCAAATATATCACACCCTACTTTAATTTTTCTTCATATTGATTTCTTAATTCTATCTACAACTCATGTAATTTTATTTTTTCTTCTTCAAAGTCCTTTGCAGTATAGAATTGGGGCCTTTCAGGGGTGTCAGGTATTTCAATAATAGGGTTTGATCCAGATCCAACCAATGACTATGAAGGGTATGCAATTGTAGGTGCACTGGATTCTCCCACCTTTCTTTTCCTAAGTATCCTCTCCATTTGAGACATTTTTTTTCCAGTGACTGTATCTGTGTACCCCTTTCCTCATATGCCTTCAAAACTTCTTCAAACCTAGCATTGAGTTGGGCAAACTTATCTTCTTCCTGTATAGATACAACACCACCCAATTTTAGCACTTCTGAGGCCATTCCCGTTATTTGTTTACTACTTACCTCTCCAGCCCTGTATACTGTCAATGTACTAGTATGTTCTACAGTGGGAAACTCATGTATCCTAGTATTTTCTCTCTTATCTATGGACCACAAAACAAGGGCTTGGTAGTCATCACTAAATTTGACCCCTCTATGAGCCTATAGTACTTCTTCAATAGTTATTAGTTGAACATCCTTCTACTTCCTTACTGAATCAAAAACAATAGCATTTTCTATATCCCATTCTGGCAGAAGGAGGACTCCTGATTATCTAACTATTTGCCTCCCAACTTCAGGGGTAAACTGGGAAAAATCACTCAAAAACTTTGATTTTACCTCTTCCTTGATAACCAGGTCAGATTTATTTGGTTGCTTAGCCTTGACCTTCTCACAGGCTTTCTCAAAATTCTTTATATTTAATCTCCATAAAAATTGAGCAAAGGCCCTAGATCTTACAAAATTTTCATCATTAATAAATCTTTCAGAAGCCTGGGCAACAATTGGGTCAATTTCCTTACCTTGGTAATCAGTAATGGTCAGGTCCAAGGAAGGTGTAGGAGGTTCTTGTGGCTCTCCAATATCTAGGTTTGTAGAAGTGACAATCACATCCCCTTCTCTTCCCATTTGTCTAAGTTGTTCCCTTAGAGATGCCCCATCATCTATCTGGATTGGAGACTGGCTTGGGGAGTATTGTTCTTTTTGAGAAGAAGAAGACCCCTGCTCTAATTTTCATCTTTTTGTAGAGCTGGCTACAGATGGACTTCTTGACCTTAGTTTCTTATGAGGGGGTACCTATTGCACATTTTGAACCATGACATAACCTGCCCTTTTTTGTAATTTATATTGGCCAGGAGTTACCACATTTCTACCACTCATTCTTCTTTGTATTTTTGCTGCCTTGTCTGGGTGTGCCTTAATAAACATAGCTTTCTTTTCATTCATAGTCTGAATTATTATGGCAAAATTATTCATTAATTCTTGTATTTTAGCTCCCCAATATTTCTTATCTTTCAATGGGTCGTACTGGGGGTCAAAAGCATGAATGAATTCCAGGTTTTTATTGAAAACTATCCATTTCTCTTTCCTTAATTCTTGCTCCTGCAATGTGAAAATATTTCTAATTATATCTTCCGGATAGTAAACTTGATGTACCATATGGGAAGCTCTCACCCTTTCTTTTAATAGGTCATAGAATCCTTCAGGGTCAATGAATCTGGCGTGAGATTCTGCCATGTTATATTTATTCAAAAACAAATTTAAATGCTTCCACCCCTTTTTAACAAAAACAAAATCATGCACTACAGTAACCATTGGAAAGAAAGTGCCCTTCTTGACCAATTCCCTCTCATCTATAGTACCTATCTACCATAAGAGTTCAGCTATCCCTATCTTCAAAGGCACATGAGGTTTTCCTAAGAAACCATAAACTCTTATTACTGTTGAAACATTGTAGGGAATTATATCCCCCCAGTTATGACTGACAAGTGGCCCTTTAGCATGGTCCTTGGGCCTGACCAATTCTAATAATGCTTGTGGGATTCTAGGGCTATCTCCTCTTAAAAGCAGTCTAAGCTTTGATGCAAAATACCTGTCAAATCTTACATAACTAGCATCAGTGGCCTCTGAAGTCATATCCACACTCCACAACTACACTGGATTCCTTTCTCCATCCTTTGTTTTTTCTAACTCAATACCCTTGGAGAAGAGAGTATATCCTTTGTATAAACATACATGCATCATCAATGAATACCAACAGAATGGTTTGTTTACTTTCCCCTTTGCTATTCCAACCAGACCGTTGTGAATCTCTTTTGCTAGGAAAGTGGCAAAATCTAGAATGGTACTCATTACAAATTGACAGGTTTGAGCAATTATAAGGACCACAGAACCTAGAATTTGATCACCCTCATCTATCCCCAAGATCTTGCAAAGAGAAAAATATAGTGCTTGAGCTCTCAGATTGAAATGTCTTCTTAACAATGGCTCTAGAGTAATGGCTGTGATCACAAGAAAATTACCAACCCTAGCAGCATGCTCCTATAGTGGCCCTATTCTCAAGTACATTCATTGTGCATCATATCTAGCTTGCAAATCATCCATATCAATGATTTCATGCACACCGTGGTTAGGGTTTAGGTTGAAAACCTCACTGAACAGCTCAGGGAAAACCCTAAAAAGGTTGACCCCCGAATGATTTTTTACCCACCCCATGATAGGATCATACTTCTTTGCCAAGTCCATCAATAAATCACTATCAAAGAAAACACTGGGGACTACTAATTTTCCAATGTCAAATTCCCATACATTGCTCATAGGAGTGTCCAGTTTTCGCTCTGAAAACCATTTTTTAAACAACTCCAAACCTCCCATGGAAACTTGGGCATCTCTTATCCAATTATCTTTATCATAAAATACTTTTGCCACAACTAACCTAGGGTTTTTTGGAATGAGTTCCCTTCCCTTAGTTATTTCATGCACTAATAAGGGGAATTGTTCGAGAAAATCATCATGCACTGAACATTTTAGATAATCTTTTTGTCTAGTAAACTCTTTTCGGGGCGACATTTTTAATGAAGCTTTGGAAAATTCACAACAGTAGATGCTTCAAATTTACTCAAAAGGTCACAGAGCACTTACCTACCAGAAATTGCACTTCTGCACTATATGATGTCTTCTATAATTTTACTGGAGTATTAATTGAGAAATTTCGTGCCTTAGCTCTGAAATCTTGAATGTCCTGGTGTTCTTTTTGTGCTTTGGTGATTCATTAATGGTGAAATCATGGGTTCTTTTTATGAATTAAAATCACACGCACTAGGTCTGGATCACATTTACTCTTAGTAACCGTTGCCTGCAATTTTCACTGAAATTTGAATCCCATTCGTAGATTTTATTAGATTGCATAGTCCTAATTTAAAAATAAAAAGCTTTATAGTCTTTCAAAAAAATGCTATGTGTCACCATTGCACTTCCCCGCATTACTTAAAAACCTACATCTTCATAATGCGGGGATGCACCAACCGTCGATCAAGACAAGATCAACGATCAGAATAATCCATTTTGTATTAATGACCAACTAGCTATACTGACCAATAGGAAACTACAATATTATCTCATACTGTCTGACAACATTCCACGCCAGCAGATCCCGTATCTTCTTCTGAGCAAGCAAGTGTTTGATGTCATCACGGACATGTGTCACAAATGTGCTTCCCCGCATTACTTAAAAACCTACATCTTCATAATGTGGGGATGTGCCAAACGTTGATCAAGCCAAGATCAATGGTGATAAGATTTCACATTCATTCAGCAACCAAAATCCTTCTGTGCAAACCTAGCAGTACACATCATCGATCGTTTGCAGTGTAGCACATTGAAATACAAATACCTAACCCCACTTTGCCACATGTCACAAATGTGCTTCCCTGCATTACTTAAAAACCTACATCTTCATAACGCAGGGAAGCGCCAACCATTGATCAAGACAAGATCAACGGTAATGCTGCTTGGTAATTAACTTCAGAGCTCTACCAACGAATCCACCAATGATATCGCGGGAAAAACAAAACGTGTGCAAAAGTACTGAAAAATTTGACATACAAGAGCTTTTGTGGCATATTGGATCTCATAAGACATCAGGGGCTACATGTCGCAAATGCGCTTCCCCACATTGCTTAAAGACCTACAACTCTATAATGCGGGGATGTGCTGACCCTTGATCTCTGATAGATCAACGATGATTGAGAAACACTTCAACTTGGTGTCCTTTCAAATAGATTATTGAAATTAAAGGTACATGAAAGGTTTACCAAAGGCATTTTGATGTAAACAAAACATTAAGATAAAAAGAAAAACCCTGCCAAAATACTTGAAGAAAATACCCCTCTTTTTTTAAAATTTAAATACGAGGGCACCACAAAACAAAGGCATAATGGTTTTTTTTAACACACTTAGGGCCTTTTCATTGATAATTTGAGAGCCAAACCCTAAGAAATTAAAAGGGAAGACACAACCCACAAAACAGGGCGTAACTAGGGTAATCAAACAATTTTTAGGACTTCAGAAAATAAAACCCTAATCTGCAATAAACAAAGACTTAACTAATTTTTCACCCAAATATCAGAAACTTTCTATATTATGAAAAATCACACCAACATATTGAATAGTAAAAATATGAACAAATATTGTTAACAAGTAATAGCTCTAGTGGAATCTATGATAAAACTTTGGTTGGATCAAGTGCTTCTATAAGCACTATACTCAACTTGAAGTTTGGTGCCTTCTAATAGACTACTCAAACCAACATCTCAGATCCTTTACTATTTGACCTACTGGAGGATGCCATTTTTGGTAGGGTTTATGAAAACATGAGAATTTTAAACAACAAACACATATTTCTTAGAAGCACATAAATTTCCTTTTGCAAATAGCTCTTCAAAAATTCACAGTGATAAATGAATTTGATTCCCTTTATTTTGACAAGTTTTTACTTTTCAATTGCCATAAATTCTTGGTATGATTTCTTATCATACCACACAATTTCTTATGATTTCTTAGTTTTTGTGACAAACTATCTTCCACATGATTTGAATTTAGTGCTCAGTAGAGTCATTCATAACTTAGTGTCCACATAATATTTTAGTGTATCCCAACCTTGCTTGTCAAGGTCTTGTAACCCAACCTGGCTTGATAAGGTCTAGATTTTCCTTAGTCACTCAGTGATCCCTTTCCATATTGAATGTTGATATGGATCTTTCCTTCTAGCTAGCTAGAACTGATGTAAGATATCAACTTCAGAGTCTTAGTTCCAGTCATCCCTATGAGATACCAAGTAGAAATTCTTGATTCACCCAATTCTTGAGTGAAAAGTGCTTCATGGTTTTGACTTGCATTCTTAGAAGATTTCAGAATCCACTACTACCTCATCTTCTTTCTGATATTGTCAACTCTAGCTTTCTTTTCATCTTTGATCCTTCTAGTGTTCATAGAGGTTTTGGCAAGATTTCCAAATTTTTTACAAATAAAATATCTTCTAGTAGTCTCTCTTGTCCTCACATGATGTTTAACACAATTTTCTCCAATGTGCCCAAATTCTCCATAGTAGTGGTATCTACACCATTTGTTGTAGTCCCAACCAAATATAGATTCCATAATCTATTCTGCTAGATTCAATATCTATGGTTTGCATTTAGAAGATTTGTGCCCATGCTTCTTGAATTTGTTACATTTACCTTCAAATTCAAGTTTCTCTTTGCATTCATTACCTCTATGAACATGCTTTTTGCAATTGTAACACTTTCCATTGAATTTTTCTTTACTATTACTCCAACATTTGTATTGATGTATGACCTAACTTACTAAAACAATTGCAAGTAGGTCTTAGATTCTTTTGAGCTCCATGCTTGGATGATTCACCTTCTTCTATGTATCCTATTTCTCCTTTTCCTTTTTGTCTATATCGAATAAACTCATTCAATTGATTCATGTCTGCTTGAGATTTCATCATCCTCTCTTTGGTTTTCTTTCCATTATTTAGATCATTTTGCAATCTTTCATTCTCTAATATTAGATTAATGAGATCTTCATTTGTATTAGTAAGATGATCAATGAAGTCCTCCTATTGAAGGGATATATGTTGAACTTTATTGTTCTTTCCTTCTATCTCTTTTTTGTCATTTTCTTTTTCTTCAATGACTTCACACAATCTTGCAGACTAAATTACTTGTTCTCTTTTCATCTTTCTAACTTTTTTTCTTGAAGATTACAATTCTTCTCTAATATGTCTCTGATTGCCTCATTACCATCATATAAATTTCATTTTGTATATATATCTTCAATTCTTTCATCAGGGTAGAGTTTCTCATTCACTTTTACTACAAGATCTTTTATTTTATTTTTAAGGCTTGAGAGAGATTCTCCTTTGCTTTCTTAAGTTGTTGAATAGCCAATTCCAAATATAGCTTTTCATGGCTAATAGCCTTATTTATCCTAAATACCTCCATTGCCTCTAATCTTTCCTCAAGTTGTTAAACTTCTTCATTCAGAACCATAAAGCTCTGATACCAATTGTTGGAAATATAGGATAGACTAGGTTAGTGAGAGGGGAGGGGTGAATTAAGAACCAATAAAACTTAATCTTATTTCACCAATTAATCTTTCATATATATTCTAATCTAATTACATGCATGGAAAACTAGAAGCATTAAAACATTCATAACACTTTGACACAAGTGTTAGAAATAGGAATTACTAGGGGGGTGTGAATTGGCAATCTACAAACTTTAGTCACCAACTAGATATTATTTGTTACCTTAAACCATACATAATAAAGTAATAAGGTAATGTTGAATGTAATAGTAACCATGCACAAAGATAACTCATAACACCATATTTTGTTAATTAGGGAAACCTTGGCCAAGGGAAAACCATAATAAGGATGATACCCACTAGATAATATAATGAGATATATGTTCCTTGTTAGAGGATAGACCCTATTAGGAATCAATGAGAAAATTTAGCATAGAGAGTCCTTGTTAAGAGACTTTGAATCTTTGTTCATACCATGTTAGGATTTGTGCCAACCTTGTTAGGAGTTGTGGTATAGTAGATGCATAACAAGCTCACTATACAAACATGCACTTCCAATTACAAGAAGAGCTCACTCCCCAAAAAAGTAATTAGAATTTTGGAATATAGGCTTTGTAACTTCTTTCTTGTCTAATATAAGATCTTTAGCTTGATCTTGGATCTTAGAACTTCACATATATCACTTTTACAGTAAGCTTGCATATCACAATACTCAAACAACTTACATATCACTTCACACCTTTAATTTGCAAGATTTCCTTTGCATAAATACAATGTCTTTACAAAAATTTCTTCTAGGTCAGATAAGAGCATAATATTCCTTTCCAACACAAATTAAACAACTAGGATATTGGCCCTAATTGGTCAAGTAATTATTTTGTAAACAAAATAATTCCTTTCCTTTAATTTTGATGTCCTATTTTAGTAAAACATGAATAAATCTTTTTCTTATAGTCCATACTAAATTTCAAGGTTATTACACATCATCATCAACATGTAAAGAATCTTCATCCAAATTTTCTATTCATAATATGATGTCAGTAACAATTTACATCTAAAACAATACACTATTGTATACCAAATTCATACTTAGACAATTTTTTGTGTACTAAAAGCTAAGTATCTTTATTTCTGAGATTTCCTATAGGGATGTACATCATGTCTTGCCATAATGTAAAAAAATTACATATCTTCATTAGCCAATTTTTAGTCACAAAGATTATGAGTAGTGAGAGGTGTAAAATGGAAAAGATCACATAAGTGTGTATAAGGCATCCAATGGATGAAATATTGAATAGTGGAAACCTGATAATGAAAACATTTCAGAATGAGATGAGACAAAGATTTAGGATTATGCCTAAAATTGTAGACAAATTTAAAGAAGATATTTGTGTTAGTCTTGATACAGATTTTACTTATTTTCAAGTACTATAACCTCAGGAAACTTTTCTTGATCCCTTAGGTTATGAATTGGGTGATGAAATAGTAGTTAAACATATTGATTTATTGTTGAAATTAGAGGACCAAGCTGAGTATAGATTTGGAACTTATGATGAGATTACCCAATCAACTCATCAAACATCTCTTGAGAAGGCATCTCACAAGAAGAAACAATAATGAATAAAGCCACATCAAAGGTTGGTATGACAAAGAGTGAGTCACAAGTAGTTGGATAGACTATGAAACAATGTATATTGAATGTGCAACCATTTGTTAGTGTCTATTGTAGAGACACCTTTAGAATATAGCATTCCTTATGTAGCAATATCAAATGTTCAACCAAGTGAGCTGAAGAGAAAGTCAAAGAGATTAGTGGAAGCTATGACCACCAAGACTAAAAGGGTCAAGCATCAAGCCACTAGAATTGTAAAGAGACAAAAGACATTGTTGAATTTTTTTTTATTCTAGTGAAGAATAAGAAGAAGAACAAGAAGTTAAATAGATAGAGAAGTTAACTACTTCCAAGAAATTAGTAGGAAAAGCTCGACAACCAGAGAAGCCAAAGATAGAGAAGATAAATTCAACTCTTGCTAATCAAGGAAACTTTGTTCAGAGGAACAAATTTTATGACATTAATAATAACTTTGAGAAAGATTAGATTGACATCTCTACTATGAGGTACATAATAGACAATAATATGAAACTCAAAGATATTAAAGGAACAATAAACCAGAAAGTCTATGATACACTCACTAAAAAGAAAGCACTAGTTGAAGAAGAGGACTTAAAACTTTTGAAGTCTGTAATAAGAAAAATATGCAAGACTAATGATGAAGATGAAGTTAAGAGATTTTTGAACAATCTAGCACCTTATTTGAGGAACAAGGTAAGACCATTCCTATTTAGGGTGGGTGACAAAGATAAGTTAATTGAAACTACAAAAACTATGAATCAGATGATGATAGAGTCCAAGGCAACATCTTCACTAGCACCTAGAACCTTAGAAGTATCAATAAGTGGTGACACAATTTAGATAGATTGGACCAATCTTACCACTAAAATTTATGTTACTAACTCATTTGAAAGACCCAAACAAAATGAATGTCATACCAAGGATATTAAAGATCAATTAAAGTAAATTGAAGAAGTTAAGAGGTTATTAGAGGAAGATAAAAGGAAAATATAAGAGATCATGTAGAAATTTCTTAAAGATGAGATGAAAAGAAAAGTTGAGCAAGAAAAGAAAAGATTAATTGAAGAAGAAATGAAGAGAAATTTAGAGGAAGATAAGAAGAAGATAGTTGAAGAGGGAGAAAAGAGAGAAAGAGAAAGAAGAGAGAAGAGTCAAAGAGGTAGTTGAAAAGAAACAAAGGGAAGATGAAACTAGAACTTCTAGTTCATCTACTTTTCTTTTGGTTGCTAGCTTGACAACTGATGATGATGATCAAACTGACTTGATCTCATCTTTGTCAAAACTTATTGAGAAGAACAAGATAGTGAAGAGCCTACAATGAATCTTGATGGAGATTAAAGAGTGATTACATAATACTCTAGTAATAAAACATATAGAGATACATCTTAAATATAGGGCAGAGGTAGTACTAAAATATTTTGATGAAGAATTTTCAAATTTGTTGAATATTGCAAAAACCAAGGCATATATTTCACATGATGCTAACTTGTTTAGCACTATTTGTTAGAATATTAAGAATGATTTAATAAGTCTTGAAACTTGTATCAAGGAACTTTGGAAATGTCAATAAAATGGGAAGACATTATACATAAAGTGTACTCTATCTTATAATTTGACTAAGGACATTGACAGTCATATTGGAGGAAAGATGAGTGAGCTAGAGACTCTATCTAGCTAGTTACAACATTCTTCTAGTAAAATTGATGATTTTAAAGGACAAGTGGCCAATATTCATAATGATATCAAGAAACTAAAACTTTTAAAGGAACAAATTTTCAAGAGAGTATTGGATTGTAGAGAGTCTATTGCTTTGAAAATATCTATTGTTGAGAAACAGGTGGAAGAATGTGTCAAGGCTAAGGACACTGATTCTAACTTTATATTCTCTAACCTTAATGTAATTGAGATTGCATCATATGCTTTATGTGCAATTCTCACCTCTACTAAATAGGCCAAGGACACATGGACAAAAGGTATGAGCATTCTTAAATCAAGTTTCAACAATTGCATGAAGATACTATCAGCTTAAAGGTAGAAGAATAACATTCTTGACATTAATTTTTTATAGTGTTTTGACATTCTAACCTTTGTCATTGATGTAAAAGGGGGAGAAAATGCATAAGAAAATTGTAAATTAGGTAAAGAGAAAATAAAATTGTAAGATATGAAATCAATATAAGGAGGAGCATATGTAAGATGGACAAGATTTAATAAATATAATCTTACTATGTTACTTATTTTTGAAGTTTTTGATACTCGGCAAATTTTCCCTATTTTGTTGCCATCAATGCCAAAGGGGGAGATTGTTGACAATTTGCTAATGAAGATATGTAATTGTTGTAATTTATGCTTACATATGATTTTCATGCTTATAGGAAAGCTAAAAAATAAAGATACTTAGCTTTTGGTACACATAAAATTGTCTAAGTATGAAATTGGTATACAACAATGTATTGTTTTGGATGTAACTCGTTATTGACATCATATTATAAATAGTGAAGTTACATGGAGATTGTATACATGCTGATGATGATGTGTATAACCTTGAAAGGTAGTAAATACTCTTTCAAAATAAATTATTCATGTCTTATTAGTAAAATAGGCGAACAAAATTAAAGGAAATGAATTATTTTATTTACAAAATAATTACTTGACCAATTAGGGCCAATATTTAGGATGTTTACTCTATGTTGGAAGAGTATATTATGGTCTTAGATAGCCTAGTGGTAATTTGTGTGAAGGCATTGTATTAATGGAAAGGACATCTTGTAAATTAAATGTGTGAAGTGATATGTAAGTTGTGCAAGTATTGTGATATATGAACTTACTGTGACAGTGATATATGCAAAATTTTGTAAAAGCTATTTTGTGATCCAAGATCAAGCTGAAGATCAAAGATTAGATAAGAAAGAATTTATAGAGCCTCTATTCTAGAGGTCTAATTACATGTTTTGGTGATGAGCTCTTCCTTTAATTAAAAGTGCATATTTGAGGAGTGACCTCATCTTGCATCTACTATACCACAACTCCTAATAGGGTCAGAATCTCCTAATAGGTATTCAATGTCTCCTAATAGGTACTCTCTATATAGAATTTTCTCATTGACTCCTAATAGGGTCCATCGTCTAACAAGGAACTTATATAGATTTGGAACTTATGATGAGATTACCCAATCAACTTATCAAGCATCCTTGAGAAGGCATCTCACAAGAAGATTGAAACAATAATGAAGAGAGACACATCAGAGGTCGGTATAACTAAGAGTGAGTCACAAGTAGTCAGATAGACTATGCAACAAGGTATATTGAATGTGCAACCATTTTTCAGTGTATAATATAGAGACATCTTTGAAATAGAGCATTCCTTATGTAGCAGTATCAGATGATTGACCAAGTGAGTTGAAGAGGAAATCAAAGAGATTAGTGGAAGCTATGACCATAAGGACTAAAAGGGTCAAGCAACAAGCCACTGGACTAGGAAATAAATAAAATACATTGTTGACAATTGTTGACTCTAGTGAAGAACAAGAGTAATAACAAGAAGTTAAATAGAAAAAGAAGTTAACTACTTCTAAGCAATCAACAGAAAAAACTCAACAACCCTAGAAGCCAAAGATAAAGAAGATAAATTCACCTCTTGCTAATAAAGGAAAATTTTTTAAGATTAACAAATTTTATGATTTTTATAATAACTTTGAGAAAGATCAGATTGACATCTCTACTATGAGATACACAATAGACAATAATCTAAAACTCAAGGATATTAGAAGCATGGTAAACTAGAAAGTATATGATAGACTTGTTGGTGTTTGAAACTACTGAACAACAAAATGCTCAATACCAACATGGTAATACTCATACAACCTAAGGAATAGCTAATTCCTATCAACAACTCTATGTGTAAACCATTTGGACCAACTTCAACTAAGCCACAATGGCTTCCTACTCTTTAGGCTCTAAAAAACCAAGGTGGGTTTACCTAGGATAACCACTAATATTTGAGAATTATATTAGTTTCATTATGATTTTCACCTCTGATTCCTAACACATATATAGTTTATCCAATTTATGATACTTTTAGACTAATATGCATCCCTTACAAGCATATTTGACCTTAATTCTCCTTAAGTTTATAATTACTTATGGGAATAGCAACTACCTAGTATCTAGAAGTAAAATATAAATGAGTGTTGACCAACATTATAATTCTAAACAAAATAGAACAAGAAGGATTTTAAATTTGGAAGGTTTGGACATGCATCAGAAAAATTTACTCTCTAACACCTCTATTTTATATGACCAGTGCTTTATCCATAGGGGGAAAGAGTCAACTAATAGTAGGAGATCTTGCTCAATTAACTTGTAATTGAATCTATCAACTGTAATCACCAATTTCCATTCTTATGAGATATCCTTTTCATAAACTCATGAATTCTACTAATCTACTAAATCATTTACATAATCCTTTGAATTAAAAACAACAATAAACCAATATACAACCCATCCAGACTACATTCAACCAAGTGAACCTTATTAAAATGATCTCAAAACTAATAAACTCATGAAATGGAGATAGAAAATAGTGACACAGATCTAGTGTAAATACCCTTTTGTATTATCCTTTTGTTGATTAATACAAGAACCAATAGAGACTCAATGAAGAACCCATGAATGTATGTTGATACCGTCATTTCTATTTGTCATTAGAAAAGTACATAACTAAAAGTAAACTTAAAAATAGCTAGACATGACTGGACTGCCTATACTATTTCTTAACAATCCCAAAAAATACATTAGAATTCAAACCATCACATTTCCTTGAAAACTCATTTATATAGACATGAGTTGCAATAAGCAAAGGGAAAATGTGATTGATAGGTGTCCTTTACAAAAAGATACTTACATACACCTATCATAAAAAGGAAAAACTACAAATAATAGAAAGATTGATACATCAAACAATCTTTTGTTGGTCCCTTTCTATTACACTAGTTGGAAAGACAAGGGTGCTATGATCTGATTCTTTGATTATTCTAATTCCTCGTAGTAAGTGGCCATCAAGCTTGAAAGCGATGAGTCATCTCCAATTAATTGCAAACTTACTTTAACTTGAGGGTTCTCCTTGTGTTTATCATTAATTGTAAGAGTGACTTTTACTTTTGCACCTTCTTCTTCCTCATCATCTTCTACCTTGTCATCTTCTACCATCTACTCTATAGACATAAATTTATCTTTCCACTCATTATAGGCAGTGTCATCTAGCCAATCAAAACTCAGGACCTCTCTTTGTATAGTTATTAAAGAATTTGCTATTGCCTCTATATCCACAAGATCCTTTTTGATGGTGTTATAGAACAACTATACTTTTTCCAAATCCTCATTTGTCATTGCCCATAACAAGTGGCCTATTTTTTTTATAACTTTATTTATTCTTTCACGAAAAAATCTCCTCCCGCTCCCTCTTCCATTCTTCCTTTCCCTTCACTTTATCAATTTTTTTTAAAGCACAAGGGAATAAATCAAAATTGTCTACAAAATACTTGGAAAAACAAATAGTTAATCTTCTTTGAAAAGAATCTTGTTTATCTTCAAAACCTTGAAATTTATTTAACAAATCAAAGATCTTTTCTATTTGATGACAATATAGTTGGATGAAAGGTATACACATAGTAGTGATATCTTCATTTCTTTCTGTCCACTTCTACACAAGGGGTCTAAATACAACTTCATCTCTCTTCAATTCATCCTTGATAGCTGTAATCCTTGCCAATTGCTCAAAAAATGTTGGCCATTCTATCCTATCCACTAGATACATTACACCCTACCTCAATTTTTCTTCAAATTGATTATTTAGTTCTATATGCAGTGCACACAACTTATTATTATCTTCTTCAAAATCCTCTATAGTGTAGAACTATTGACTTTTTAGGGTGTCTGGTATCTCAATAATTGGAGTTGATTTGAAGGGTTCAATAGATGAACATGGGAGGTATGCAATCCTTGGTCTACTGGATTCTCCTACTTTTCTTTTCCCAAGTATTTTCTCCATTTGAGATACTTTGTTCTCTAATGACTGTATCTACATACCCCTCTCCTCATATGCTTTTGGAACTTCTTCAAACCTAGCATTGAGTTGAGAAAATTTATCTTCTTCCTAGCCAAACACCACACTACCAAATTTTAGCATTTTTGAAGACATTCTAATTACTTTCTTACTACCAACCTCACCAACCCTGAATACTATTAATGCTCCAGTATGCTCTACAGTAGAAATTTTCTACATCTTGGTCTTATCCCTTTTCCCAATAGACCAAATAACAAGGGTTTGGTGGTCATCACTAAACTTGATTCCTCTATGAGCCTGTAATACCTCTTCTTTAATCTTAGATTAGATATCCTTTTGTTTCCTTACTAAACCAAAAACCATGGCATTTACTATATCACATTTTGGTAAAATGAGGACTCTTGACTATCTAACTATCTGCCTTATGACCTCAAGTATAAATTGAGAAAAATCATTCAAAAATTTAGACTTTACCTCTTCCTCAATAGCAGAGTCCAATTTATTAGGTTGTTCTACCTTTATCTTCTCACAAGTTTTCTCCAAATTTCCTATGTTTAACCTCCACAAAAATTGTGCAAATTCTCTAAACTTCAAAAAAATTTAATCATTAATAAACCTCTTAGAGGTTTGGGAAACTATAGGATCTATTTCCTTACTTTGGTAGTTAGCAATAGTGAGATCCAAGGAATGTGTAGGATGTTCTTTTGGTTCTCCAATCTCCAAATCTGTGGAAGTAACAATCACATCCCCATCTCCACCAATTTGTCTAAGCTGCTCCCTTAAAGATGTTTCATCATCTATAAGGATTGGAGACTTGCTTGGGGAGTATTGTTCTACTTGAGAAGAAGAAGATCACTACTCTAACTTTTTCCTTGTTGGAGCACTGGCTGCAGATGGACTTTCTGGCCTTGGCCTTTGATGAAGGGGAGACTATTGTACACTTTGAATCATTACATAACCTGCCCTTCTCTACAAGGTATACTAGCTAGCAGCCACTTTATTTTTGCTATTTATCCTCCTTTGCACCACTGCAACCCTCTCTAGATATGTCTCAACATATGTGGCCTTCTTCTCATTCATAGTTTGGATTATCATAGCAAAATTATTCATTAATGCTTACATCTTGGCTCCCTAGTATTTTTTTTATCTTTCACTGGGTCATAGCTGGAGTCAAAAGCATTAATGAATTCTAAAGTCTTATTGAATACTATCCATTTCTCCTTTCTCAATTCTTGCTCATCTAAAGAAAAAGCATTTCTAATAACATCCTCAGGACAATATACCTAGTGCACCATGTGAGCATCCTTTGTCCTCTCTCTTAAGAGGTCATAGAATCCTTCAGGGTCAATAAATTTGGCATGAGATTCTACCATGTTGTATCTATCCAGGAGCAAGTTGAGTTGTTTCCACACTTTCCTCACAAAAATGAAATCATGCACTACAATAACAATTGGAAAGAATGTACCCTTCTTTGGAAAATGTTTTTCATCAATAGTGCCTATTGGCCATAACAATTTTACTATTCCTATTTTCAGTGGAACATTGAGTGGTAATACATGAGGCTTTCCCAAGAAGCCATACACTCTTATTAATGTTGAGACATTATAAGGGATTATATTCCCCCAATTACGACTAACCAATAGCCCTTGTGCACAGTCCTTAGGTCTGACCATCTATAGCAGTTCTTGTGGATTCTAAGCTTGTCCTATCTCAAAAGCAATCAAAGCTTTGATGCAAAGTATCTATTAAACCTCACATAACTGGCATCTATAGCCTCTGAGGTCATATCCACACTCCATAACTAAAATGGATTCCTCTCTCCATCCCTTGCTATTTCTAGCTACATACCCTTGGAGAAAAAGGTAAATCCCTTATACAAGCATACATACATAAACAATAAATACCAACATAATGGTTTGTCTACTTTTCTCTGTACTATCCCCACAAAACCATTGTGAATTTCCTTTGTAAGAAAAGTATCAAAATCTAGAATAGTGATCATCCCAAATTGAAGAGTTTGAGCCATAATAAGGACAATTGTGCTTGGGATTTTCTCAGCTTCATCCATTACAAAAATCTTGCAAAGAGAAAAATATAATGCCTGAGCCCTAAGGTTAAAATGTTTTCTCAGTAATGGCTCTAGGTTGCTGGTAGTAATCACACAAAAAGTACCAATTTTAGCAACATGCTCCTACAATGGCCCTATCCTTAAGTAAATCCTTTGTGTGTTGTACCTTTCTTGAAGGTCATCCATATCAATTATTTCATGCATGGTGTGGTTAGGGTTGAGATTGAAAACCTCTTTAATTAGTTTAGGGAAAACCCTAAAAAGATTCACTCTAGCATGGTTCTTTACCCACCTTGTAATTGGATCATATTTCTTGGCCAAATCCATCAATAAATCACTATCAAAGAAAACTGTGGGGACTATTAATTTTCCAATGTCAAACTCCCAAACATTTCTCATAGGGATATGAAGTTTTCATTCTAAAAACCATTTCTTGAAAACCTCTAAACTCCCATGGAATCTTGGGCATCTCTTAACCAATTAGCTTTATCATAGAAACCTTCTACTATAGCTACTCTGGGGTGCTTAGGAATCAACTCCCTCCCCTTAATTATTTCATGTATAGATAAAGGGAATTGTTCTAGAAAGTCATCATGCATAGAGCATTTTAGATAATCAATTTGTTCTATAAGCTCTTTTCATGGAGTCATTTTGAGATTTAAAATTCTATCACACCAAATTGTTGGTACTCAAAAGTTTAAGAGCACTTACTCGCAAAATTTTGATTCACTCTGTAAAAATTTTGCTGCAACTCACTAGATTTCTCTACAAAATTCTATGCCCTAGGTCTAGAAATTCTTTGTGCTCTAATTTTTGCAATTTTGTGGTTCAATAATGGCAAGATTATGAATTATATTCAAGCATTGAAATCATACAAATGAGCTCTAAACCATATTAACTTCTAGTAGCTATTATTCTCAAGTTGCATTAAAATTTCAAATCTTATCTATCAATTTCACTAGATCAGATGGCTTTAATTCAAAAAGGTAAAAAGCTTTATGACCTTAAGAACATAGCCATGTGTCACATTACTACTTACCTACATTCCTTAAATTTCTTGCATCTTAAAATTGCAACTAAGCACTATCCGTTGATCAAGATAAGATCAATGATCACACAAGTTTACAACTAAATATGACTTAGTTAGTTGTACTAACTAATAGGAAGTCTCTATGTGAATTTGTACCTCTTGACAACCTCCACGCAAGTGGGTCACATATTAAATTCTAAAGAACTGGTGCTTGAGATCATCTTTACCACATGTCAAGTTGGAGCATCCCCGCTTTCATTATCCATTGAGCACCTTCATAAAGCAGACATGCATCAACCATTTATCTTAACAAGATGAACTGTGACATGACTCAAACCATTTAACTCTTTGAAATAGGAGTGATAACATCACCATGGACATGTGTCCGCATGTCGCATACCCACTTTGATTAAAATTCTTTCAAGTTCCTAATGCAAGCATGTGTCATTCGTTGATCTAATCAAAATTGATGTTAGCAAAAACTTTGTCTACTCTGGTCACAAGATGCATTTAATAATAAAATCTTTAAATGTTGTGCTCTGACAAATTTGATTACTGCATTAATATTTGGAATTTTCATGTCCATAGCATAAGTACTTCTAGCTAGGCACATGTAGCATATAGCATGGCATGACCCAGCTCTTCCTCCTAATCTTGGCCCCACTGTGACACACGGTGCAAAGGCGCATACCCACATTATTTATTGAACAAGCAATTTCTTAATGTGGGCTTACGCTAACCCTTGATCTTTGAAGGATCTACAGTTGTAGAATGATGTGTCCTAAAAATACCACATCAGCCAAATTGACAAATAAAATACTATCATCTGGTTCAACTCATTTGACAACTGCCACAAAAGATATTTCAATGTCATCCTACAAAAAGGTGGGGCCATGATGTCAAATCCTGCTATGTGTCCATTTTGCACTTCCCCACATTATTTAATTCTTGAGCATCTTCTTATTGTGGGAAAGTGCTAGCCCTTGATCTAAACAAGATCAATGATCGATGAATCTTGGTCATAAAGTGATACATCTATTAATCTATAAACCAATCACATCACAAGAATTCTAGAATGTGCATGAAAAGTACAGACAACTCTGTAAAAAGGTTCTGGCAATTTATGACAAATTACAATCTTTGCGGCACACTGAGACTTTAAAAAAGGTAAGGGCTACATGTCATCAAAGTGCATGCCCACATGATTTGAAAAGTTTGCATCTTAACATTGTAGGAATGTGATACCCAATGATATGAACAAGATCAATGGTCACATAAAATGTGTATCACAAGGGGTATTTCTCAATAAAATAATTGAGCAATTTTCTAGCAAAGGACAACCAATAAAGGTTTAAACAACATTTTTAATGAAGTCATGCTTGCATAAGCCCATCCTTAGGGTCAAATTAATATGCCTTGTAATCACTTTTGAAAAATTACTTTCAAAAAAATTTCATGACTAGGGTAAAATAAAATAAAGCATTAGGGTTTTACACAATTGGAGATTTTTTAATGATTGTTGTGCTGATAAACCTTGAGAATTTAATAGAATTTCAATGAAATAGAGACCAACATATGAACTAGGGAAATCTAAGGATTTGAAAAATACAAGGAAAAAAACCCTAATTTGCAAGATACAATGTCTTAAATGATTTTTCATTAAAATTTTCAAAAAAAATCTGCACTGTGAAAAATCAGACCAATAATGGCTCTATTTGGGGAAGATAGACTACTTGAATCTATGAAAGAATTCAAAATCTTTGGAAGAGCAGACCACAACTTGACTTTAAAGGACAACATCTTCAGAGAACACAAAGAAACACATAGAAACAAGAAAAAAGATTGCATAGGGATATTTACAATATATACACAATGTACAAGAACACAAGGAACCCTAAAACTAATGTTCATGGAAAAATCAGATACTTTAAGAAAAGTACCTTTTCAAGAATTTTTGATGAGCTTGCAATTCAAGAATATCTCTAGTTAAATTCTTTAAGAAATACGAGTCCTCTCCATTTGTATCACAAATACAATATGGGCCAAGCCAGATTGGGTCAAATTTGCCATGTTTTCCTTTATCCTCCATTCTAGGATTCCACATTAATATTATGTCACCTACTTCAAATTTCCTCTCAGTGGCTCTTTTGTCATATAAATATTTCATTTGTGATTGTAACTTGGAATTCTAAATAGAAGACTCTTGCCTTACTTCCTCTAGTTGTAAGATATCATCCATTCTGAACTATATCTCATCAACAATATCATCTTCATATATTTGCACAAATCTATACATCTCCTTTACGTTATTCTATGGGAGTCTAGCCTGTATATCATAAACCAAGTCAAATGGAGCACATCCAATGGATTTTTTCACAGTAACCCTATCAGCCCATAGGGCTAATGGAAATTTTGAATCCCAATGCTTCTTATTTTCCCCTAGAATCCTCTTGATGACTTTCCATATACTCCTATTACTTAACTTTGACTAATCATTCCCCTGAGGATGATAAGGTGAAGATGTGTAACCTATAATGCCATACTTGTTACAGTTACAAAAATTCTTATACTCTTCATATTTGAAACACATAACATTATTAGTCACAATTTTCTATGGGCATCCAAATCTAATCACAATGTTGTTTAAAATGAAATTAATGACTACCTTACTTGTTGCACTCTTAGTAGGGACTACCTCAACCCACTTGGTGAAATAATCAGTAGCAACCAAGATCCATGAATGTCCACCACTAGATTTGTTTGTGATCTCACCTATAAAATCAATTTCCCATTGTTGAAATGTAGCCTACACTTCATCTAGCCTTGATGGTAAATTCCCAGATAATTTTAACTTTCCACTAAACGTTTGACAACCATCACAAACCTTTATAAACTCATAGACATCTCTGAAAAGTGTTGGCCACCAAAAACTAGCATTAAGAGTTTTATTAGTAATGGTCTTAGCCATATAATGACCACCACATACACCTTCGTGCATTTGTTTCAAAATCCTTTTAGACTCAATTTCATCTACACATTTCAAAAGTACCCCCTCCATACTTCTCCACCATAATTGTCCTTGCACTATAACATACCTTATGGCCTGCAATATCAAAGACCGTTTCTAGTTATCTATTAATTATGATGGAGATTTCATGTTTTGTAAATAATGGATCACATCCTTGTACCAATCAAAAAGATCCATATCACAAAGATTTTCTCTCCAACTATCCTCCAATTGGTTTATTTGGTTTTCCTCTAAATTGTCTCTTATCATTAATTTGGCCAAACCTTGGCCCCTAACCAATTTAGTTATCTGAATGTCAATAATGAATTCTTGTATTCTATTAATCCATCTACATCTCCTACCGAATACCTCTTGTTGTGAAAAAATATCCTTCATAGGAGCAGTAAGAACAAAAGCAATGACAATGGCTCCCATTAAGTAACACCTAAAAGCCTTGACTCCTTTCACCAGTGCATATGCCTACTTTTCATTTATGTCATACTTGAATTCTACTGCCTACAAAGATTTTCTAAAAAATGAAATGGGTTGCTCATAACCTTCCTCAATTTTCTATAATAGTACTGGAACAATAGTGTGAAATGAGGCAAAGGAAAATATATGCATTGATTTATCATAATTAGGTGCTCTAAGAATAGGGTCTTCCTTAATAGCTTTCTTGATCTTCTGGAATGGTATAATAGGTTCACCATCCCATTTAATCTCAGATTCTTTCTTTAGCATCCTTGATATAGGCCTAATAATCTCTACAAAATTGGTCACAAATCTCCTAAGAAATCTATCTATCCAAAGAATGACTGAATACCTTTAACACTTTTGGGTTTTTGAATATTGTCTATTGCTTCTACCCTTTAAGGATCAATCCTCACTCCATATTCACCAACTAGAAGTCCTAACAACTTTCCTTTAGTAACACCAAAACTATTGTTCCTTGGATTCAAAGAAATACCATACTTGAGGGCTCTAATAAATAAATTTTCCAAATGTATGCAATCATCATTCTCATCCTTGGAATAAGCAGCGAGGTCATCCTAATATACAACCAAAAATGTATCAATGATATCAGGAAAAGCCACATCCATAGCCCTTTGTAAAGTATCCCTAGCATTAGTAAGCCCAAAAGGCATCTTGAAATAAACATAAATACCCCACAGAGTAGTAAAAGTAGTTTTAAACTATTCCAATTCTTTAACAACCACTTGATTATAGCCTAAAAATCCATCCATCATAGACATCAATTTAGAACTAGTAACCCTTTGTAACATAGCTTCCATATTTGGTAATCCATAATTATCCTTTAATGAAGATATAGTAAGATTCATGAAGTCATAACATAACCTTATGTCTTCATTTTTCTTCGTAACAGGAACTAAATTGGATACCCAAGAGGAATGTCTAACAGGCTTTATAATCCCAACATCTCTTAACTTGACCAATTCCTCTTGCATCTTGGTGGCTAGGGTAGGATTTATTTGACATTTTTTTTGTCTAAATGGCTTCGCATCTAGTTTGAAAGGGAACTCATGCTTTAAAAGATCTTCCCTATAGGCTTTTAAGTCATCATATGACCATGCAAACACATGTCTATACTTCCTTAGTAGGTCTATCAGATCTTTCATAATTTTAGGAGGCAATTTCTTAACAATATATAATTTTTTAGGTGTTTCCTAAGTTCCCAAGTTTACTTCCTCTAGATCTTTTGCATTATATTCACTGGTCTTCATTTGTGACCTATCCTGGTTGTCAAAATTAGTTTCTAAAACAACTAGACCCTTTGCGATTTTATTTTTCTTTAACTACACAACTTACTGCCCAAAAATAATATCCTTTCCATTTATATTTTCTACATAAGCCACACAATCAATTTCTTGCCCTAACAAAATATTCTCATAGTTCAAAAATCTTAAAATATCCTTATCATCTTCAAACACTTGCCAATTCTGGACATTATTAGGAACAAAAGATCTAGTTTAAGTCTCAACTTTGGATATGCTAGCAAATGTAACATCATCAAGCATTATTGCTATATTTTCTAACAAGTATGCCATTTTGTTGTTAGTCCTATCCTTCCAAATTATTCCAAATGCATCAAAACACTCAATCGTATTCTATACAACATTTTTGTACTATTTTAATCTTTTATTCTTTGAGACATAAGCATTTCTTACTTGGGATACAACCAATTCAGAATCTCTTATAACATGTAAACATTTTATCCCATGCTTATGAGCTAGTCTAAGGCCTAATAGTAAAGCCTCATGTTCTGCTATATTGTTGGTACAAGGGAAACTTAAAGTAAAAGAGAATTTGTATGTTACCCCTGCTGGAGATATCAACAAAATACCTACCCCTGCTCCATCTTTGCAATAACCATCATCAAAGAACATGGTCTATAAATCTCCCTTATCTATTTTTGTATCAACTTCTACTTCCATCTGAGATTTATTCTTTTCCTTCTTCAAAGTCAAAACCTCTACTCTGAATGCATTGACATTTGTATCCACGAAGTTTGTCATATCATCCCCACTATCTTCTTCTATCATATATATGCTCTTTAGTACTCTATTTATTTTTACCAAATTCCCATCATTGTTAGAAGTAGAAAATGATAGATCACATTGCAAACTTCCTCCCATGGTAGCACTCCATTTTCAAGATAATAGCATACCATACTGAGGTGGAATATCAACAACCAACACAATTATAGTAAGTTCTTTTTCTATATAGGCTATAAGTCTATAAGGTAAGGCATTAATAGTACCTATGCTTGTCACTTCTCTTTTATCCATGGCACAACATCTTCCTTAACTGGTATCAACTTTCAAACCTAGTTCCTTCATTATTTCAAAAGGCATAATAGTATTGGAAGCACCAAAATCAATCATGCAATTTTTTAATTTTTTACCATTTAGTATGATACTCAAGAAAAATGGCTCAACACTTCCCAAACATTCATTAATAGGGTTACCCAAAAACATCTAAGGAATCTGAGACATAACTACCTTAGCTTCTTTTTCTTTTATCTTTTCTTTACTTCCCTACTTGGGATCATGAGTTTCATTGCAATCTTGTTTTGTCTTTACATTATCATTTCCTAACCATGCTATGACTTTATTCTTGTGTTCAAGGATCCTTAATAATTTAGACAAAGAAACTTTAATAGTGATCTATGATAGAACATTAAGCATATCTATAGAGGAATCTGAGGGATTATCAATAGTCATATGCTTTTTCTCATGATGTTCATCAAAATTACCTTGATATTTCTTGTCATTTATAGTGATTACTTTTTATACCTTGTAATCAAATTTATTAGGAAAATTATTTGAGCATTCTAACTCCTTAAAATTTCCTCCTTTCTTTGGTTCCCACTTTTTACCTAAAATTTTGACCTTCATAGTAGGAATTTCTTTAGGCTTTACAATTTCCTATATCTTAGGGTCAACTTTCTTGATAAATTACCATTATTGGCATTCTGAGCCATATATCTAGTTTGTACTTGAGCTACCATGCTAAGAGTAATCTGATCAACCTCTTCTCTAGAAGGCTTCCTTAGTATCACCTCCTATCTAGTAGATACCATGTTACATACATTGTCCTTAGCGTCACTCTCTTCATTAGAAAATACCTACTACTGCATATTACTTTGAAATTGTCTTTGTTCCACTACATCTCTATCAGGATCATCACTGTCATAATGGTCATAATGTGACTCAAACATATTAAATCCTACATCATCACTACTTTCTTCATGTTCTTGATTTTCTTCTACCTTAGTTTGATTTCCAGAAAATGACAAAGCTAATGCACAATATTCAAGAACATGAGGTACCTAACAAACAAAGCACCATGTGGGTTCAGTAGTGGGTTTAGGGTCATCTACCTTATTTATAGAATTTTTGGATAAAGGATGAGGGGTAACCTTGTTACTAGTGCTCTCAGGAGGAACATTGGGTTGACCATCCTTCCAAGTAGTATTATAAGGGAAATTTTGCAATCTATTCTATCTAACAAAATTGGATTGGTAAGGGACCTTATTTTTAGTGGGATTCCAATCATTTTTTCCTTGGGGAAGATTTAAACCTTTTATAGCATTCAAGACTTGAATCATCTCACTAGGCTCCTACTTTTTCCCTCCTGTAGATCTATGCTCTTCTTTTCTATTTCTCTTACTCCCAAATAACCTAGGATCATCTCTTTTGTTGTCTAATCTCCCTAAAATCCTCAAATTATTTTCTATATTGATAGAAACTTTGAAAGAATCTCTTAAAGTTCTAGGCTCGTTATCCCTAAGCTGATATGCCATTTTACCATCAAAGGCATTTAAATAAGTAATCATACATACCTTATCATCAACTTGCATGGCTTGCATTAGCTTATAAATCCTCTTCCAAAACCTAGTGTTGAAATCAATAACAGATTCATTATGCAACTTCTTAATATTATTGAACTCACTTAGAACATAACTTGGGTTTTTTTTATCACCATATTGTTCCTCAAAAAAATACTTAATGTCCTTCCAATTTGCAATAGATGACTCAAGAAGCCTCTTGAACCATTCTTTAGCATCTTTAGTTAATGACTAAACAAATAACTTCACAATAACATCTTCAACCTCAACCTCATAATCGCTCATCATGTCAAGAAAATTCCTCAAGTGATCTTCACAAGTAATAGCATTATTTCCAGCAAACTTGGGCAATCTTTTCCTCATTCCCTGTAGGATAGGGTTAGGAAAATCAAGACTAACTTTAAAGTCTATACCCTTCTAACTAAATAGGCCTTCTTTGTAAATCAACTTTAGAAGCATTGACAACATTTCTTTCATTATTGTTAAAAACCTTACTAGTACTAGGATCTGTAGTAGATTTATTGGGATCCATTTTCTATAATGAAGAAGACAAGAAAGAAGTAGACAATTTAGTAGTATTCTAATTTGTAATATTTGTTCTATCATTATCTTTAGGACAAACTACAGACTACTTCTTAGCATTTTCTAGAAACTTAATTTTGTTATTCATCTTAGCTATGGCTGCCTCATTGTCCACAATTTCCAATTTCTTAGCTAAAGCATCCTTGTCTTTTCTCCTCTTTTCTAACTCAACATTAGAAGGTAACAAAGAATCATGGATTTGGATGGGCTTTGTTGGTTCATTTATCCTAATATCAACTTGCTTTTGTTTTCCCTTATCTTGGACACCTACAACATGTTCTAGATCTTGTTTAACATCTAGGGTCTTATAAATTTTGATTTGTTGTATCATAGGACCCTCTTGGTTTAGATCTTGATCCTCTAGCAGCTTTTACTCTTATATTTTAAGCTATTCAACTTGATGCACAATTTTAGGCTTCCAAGCATTGGCTACTATCTCATTTTTCTTTTTCAAAGCAGCAATTCTCCTAAGTAACCCTTTCTTATCTTCATATGCCTTCATGATCTTTTCCTCCTTTTTCTTCTAAAATTTCCTATCAATGGCTTCTTTCTTAGCAAGCTGCATTCTCAACATTTCATTCTCATCAGGGTCAAGAATGGTAAAATCAGAACTAGAGGTCTTCTCATCATTAAAATTTTCATGCTCTAAATGTTTTGGTCTTTCCCTTTTAGGAGAGTAATCTGACATGAAAGGGATTGTGCTATGCTGGAAAAGATTGTTAGTGGTCCTATCTTGCAAACTAAGTGCATGTGGTTGGACAACCTTTTCTTGACATATCATTTTAGGAGTATTATAGAAATCATCATCAGACAAGACAGGATGAGATATAGGCCCCTTGTAGAAACATTCCTTTTCAACAATAATGCAGGTATTATTTTCATTTGCCATTTTCTCCTAGAAATAATTTCTCTTCTGCATTTGGACTCCTTTCACAACCCAATTTTTTTTCCTCTAGGAGGAAGATTAGTCTGTAACTTAATAGTTGGGTTCTTCTTCACATTTGCCCACATATTTTTCACACTTCCCATGATATAAAACATTCTTAAAATTGACATTGGTTAAAAGCTTTCTGAGTCACCACCCACATAGGGAAAAGTACTATAATAGTTTTGTTGACCTAATAGAATATTATAGGATTATCAAAAAGGAAATGGACAAATAGAAAGCACCCAATCAGAATTTGCTTTGGGACTGTGACTCTTTCTTAGTGGATAAGACACCTTTGCAAGACTGTACATGTCAGTGTACACTTGTCGAGTGGGGTTTTATTTCTTTTATTTTTAAATTCTCAAGGTTTTTCCCTAGAAAAGCCCACTACAACCTAACATAATTTTGTAGGATTTGACAATTGTAATATTGACACTTGTCCCCAGCAAAGTCACCATTTCACTATTGGTCTAATTTTTCATAGTGCAGATTTTTGAAAAAAATTTAATGAAAAATCATTTATTACATTATATCTTGCAAATTAGGGTTTTCTTCCTTGTATTTTTCAAATCCTTAGATTTCCCTAATTCATATCTTGATCTCTATGTCATTGAAATTCTATTAAATTCTCAAGGTTTTTCAGCAGAGCAATGATTGAAAAAACCCCAATTGTGTAAAACCCTAATGCCTTATTTTATTTTACCCTAGTCTTGAAAATTTTTTGAAAGTAATTTTTCAAAAATGATTTTAGAGCATATAAATTTTACCCTAAGGATGGGCTTATGCAAGCATGACTTCATAAAAAATATTGTTTAAATCTTTATTGGTCGTGCTTTGCCTACAAATTTCTTGATTAGTTTATTGAGAAATACCCCTTGTGATACAGATTTTATGTGACTATTGATCTTGTTTAGATCAATAGGTATCACATTTCCACAATGTTGACATGCAAGTTTTTAAAATAATGTGGGTTTTGGTGTGTGAAAATGTTGTCCATTTCCAATTACCCTAATGAGAACAAAAAGAATCTAGGGGCAACTAACTCCCATTATTAACACATCCATTCAGACACCAGGCCAACTATAAGGCATGACCCTTCTTCTTCTTTAGGCTCTACAAAACCTAGGCGGGTGAACCTCTTTAGATCTGACCATGTGACTAGTGTAATAACCATATTCAAGATCTATAAAAGCAGATGAAACCCCTAATTCTTCTATGCTTAACTAGGAGATCACAAGCATGAACTAGCTAAAGACATGACTAATGAAATTGGAAAGCTAAGTGCGGGTTATACTTTGAATATCTTTCAACACAAAAGAGAAAATGGACTTAATTATTGAGGAAAGAAAACATGCTCAATATGCAGCAAAAACTTTAATGATCATACAAATGATCAGTGCCTTATCCATTGGGCAACCCTACACTCCAGAATTATGCATCCTTGAACATCAATCAACATATAACATATGTTAAGACATTCATGTTCAGTCTATTCACCTTATGAATTAGACAATAATATCCAATATAACCCATACTTTCTCACATTCTTTTTTAATTGAATTTGCAACCTTGTCTAAAATCACAAGCACTTATATGACTCCTTGAGTCAAAAGTAGGCAAATGTCAAACATACAACCGGGCAATTGCAAATAGGTTCAAGATCTTTGTTCTTGAACATATAAGATTACAAACTCAATAAGAAAGGACATAGAATTATATTGAAATTCAAAAGAACATCTGCACATTGTATTTATCTCCTTGAAATAAGTACATTAGGAATGCATAAAACAAGATACAAGATCACACTAGTTTATCAGAACTATTTATGAAATCCGTATGCTGTTCATACAAGACATGCTAGGTACATGGTTTTTACACCCTGAGCAGAGCTCCACGAGTTTAAAAACTTTGTAAAACCAACCAATAAAACCCCCACCCAACCCCCCCCCCCCCCCACCCCCACCCCCCCCCCCCTTTTTTTCTAGCCTTGGGATCTCACTTAAATACTGTGAGATGCAACAAGCTTCAGGCATAGAGAACTGACAAGTGTCCCTTACAAAAGATATCTTAAGTTTGTAACGGCCAAAAAAAGAAAAATGATTAATAGAACATTATGTAGATAAAATATTCTCCTGTAAGCTCCTTTTCTATTACTACCTTTTGCTGATTTGGCTTTACCACTGATTTGTTGTATGCGCAAATGCTAAGACTACCATATTAATGACAAAATCAACTTTGAAGAATATGCATCAACCTAGGCCCGTGGGTTTTGTCAAGATTACTACTGAATGAGAGTCATCTTTACTTCCCACTCTCTAATGATCATGCCAGGCTTCAGAAATAACAGAATCATTACTTACAATGCAGTACAGAAATTGGAAAACAATGTGGTTACTAAAAATAACAAAATAGGGATGCTCTGATCCCCAGCCACGTCTGTTTCCTGCACCAACTTCTTGCCAAAATCTGCCATCCACTGACACAAAAAGGGGAAACACGCACAAAGAATGAAGAAGACTATACCCAAAGGTATAAAATCTTCTTCACCCTTTTCCAAAACTATGCACAGGGTCCCAAAAATCTCTGCTACCTTGGCACCAAACTAAGATACTTTGAAAATTTGTTTAATAGATGATGTTTCTGCTGAGAAGGTTGTTAGCTTACAAAGTATGTTCTTTTTCTTCTTACCACCTTGCTGTCTTGACTAAGACTCCTGATTACTGGCTTTCCTCTATCAAAAAACCATATACAGGCATATGAAGCTAACTGTTCTCCTTTTTTGAACCATCCTCTAAAAATAAATAAATCATTTGTCAAAGTATCAGCGTCCCAAAACCAACTACTCCCAACGAACAATCCTTCCACTATCCATACCCTCAGACTTAGTGGAATCTTTAGAAACATCTTTTGAAAAACAAACAACGGGATTGAGAAATGCAGTGACTATGGTATACAATTTTACCTGAAGCCTTTCCTTTTATCTCTGTAATTTTTGCATTTTATCCTTGAGCCAACTACTTAACACTTGTGCCAAATTTACCTCAATCTCAGCAGTAACTTTTTTCATTCAGAGATGACTGACGAATTTCTACTCCCACAAGTTGATATTGGGAAAATATCACTTATTACACCCTTTTCTTTACTTTCACACGTGAAGGTTTTCACGTCTCATTAATATGCATAATAATACCACCTTCAATAGTAAAATATGCATCGTCGATCTTGAAAATTGTATTAGTTGATAATGTGAGCATGACGGCTTCGAAATCCACTAGGCAAGCTGGTCTAGAAAAAACCCAATCAAAAATAGCCACTTGAGCAATTTAACTTTTAGTGTGCGCTTCGCACAAGAACCACAGATCTGAATTGAATCAACGACTCAAGTCCACCACACATGTCACTTATGGGCTTGCCCGCATTTTGTAAGTTCCTCGCATTTTTAAAATGCGGGCCAGCGCCCTCCGTTGATCTAAAGAAGATCAACGGTTGATGAAGAAAATCCTGAACAACCATTGCGCTATGTCTTTATCACAAAGCACATGACATTTCAAAATGGCATGATTTGGTTAATTGCGATACAGTCCATAATCTTTTCACCCGCATTATAAAATCATACGGAAATAAAACAATGCAGGCAAACGCTAGCCATTGATGCTTTCTTAGATCGACGGTGATTCAAAATTTCAATAAGAGGTGGCCCATCAAAATGATCTGACCAATGAGAAAATACCTTTTATTTGCACATGTTTTGACAAAATTGATCGCGACACTCAAAACTTTGGCGCCCATGAGATCGTTACTTCTTCGAACTTGGGTCCCACTGTGCCACGTGTCACAAAGTGGCATGCCCGCAATATTTATTTGCCTCTCATCTTGAAAATGCAGGTATGCCTCATTTGTTGATGTCACATAGATTGATGATGTTTACAACTTGTCCTTTTTGCTCATTCAAAATCTCCTTGCATCTTCAAAAGGGACCGATGTCACTTATGCGCTTGCCCGTATTTTGAAAAGTTCCTCGCATTTTGAGAATGCATGAATGCATGGTCCGTCAATCTGAGCAAGATCTATGACCACCGCGACTTGCATGGTAAGTTTGAACAACAACCTAAGCATTATTTCAAGTTTGCCTAAGGTTTTAAAAGGCATGCCTTGAGCAAGAAAATGAGAAAGGGATAAAGGATTTCGAAGGATGTGGTGGATTTGTATACTGTAATAGGATCTTTACTGAGTTTTGCATATTAAATGGGGTAGAAAGTAGATTTAGGATCTTAACGATCTTAAAAGGACAATCGAGTGCATATTCAATTATGGGCATTCATAGGGCTTAACTTTCTCAAAATTTCAAATGGATGCTCAAAATGGGAATGCAATTTTGAGTGCCAAAAGTGGCTCAGTCTGGGGAAACATGTCCCTTGTGGGCATGATAAGATTCCAGATCTCTGGGAGAAGCAGACCACATACTTGAAACAACAAAACTTCTCTCAAACAACTTATTGAAAGAAAGGAAACAACTACTACTATGTACAAACAATGACCTCGAGTCACCGAACTCTGACAAAATTGTTTACCTCTGTCATAAACATGATTCTCATCTGAACTTTCTTGAGGTAGACTGAAATTTCTCCTATCAACGTCACCAATCATATTATCATTATATAACAACTTACTTGGCAAAACAAAATCATCACTCTTACTTTCATAATGCATATAAAAACTTACTTCATCCTCAACCATTTTCTTATTATGAAAGTTTTGATCAGCGTGCTTAAACATATCAAACTGAAACTGAAAACCCTCTTCATTCAATGGCTCATGCATGCTATCATTCTCGAATATGAAGGCTTCATATTCAACTTGGGGAAAAAAAAAACTCATACCTTCAAAATGTGTATTCCTTTGCATAACCGAATAGGAGTCAAATGAATAATATGACTGATACTCACATATGTCATCCACATCAGAATCTGAAACTAATCCATAATCTTCAAATAGTTCTTCACAATCAGCAGATAGATTAGTCTTTACATCAGAGAGTTCATCATAAATCTCATTGCAAGGTGCATACTGATTTTCAAAAACAACTTCGTCAAACACCTTGTCATTTACCTCCTCGAATGCTACATAATTATTAGTTTTACTATCAAACTTGGAAGAAGAACATTCTGATTTCTTACAGCTGTAAGACAAGGTATCATCATCAAACTTGTTCTCAACTAAATCTAAAATTTCCATGTGTTCTTCAAAAAGAGGATTGATAATTCCATGCAAAGCGCCTTTGTAGACATTAGGGCAAGTGATGTGCTGATCAACATCAAACTCCTCACCATATAATGGATTAGTGAAAACTTTAAAACCATTTCTAACATTACTATCATGGACACTTTCAGCATATGAAGAAGAAAGATCAGAATCATATGAAGACTCAACATCAACTCCATCAATGAAGCAAGTAGAATACAGATCAAAGTTACTTTCATTGTCTCCATATAGGTGATTCAAATGTCTTGCAAGAAAATCATCATTTGTCTTACCAATAGGTGATGATACATTAATCTCAAGATAAATCACGTACTGATCATCACTGCACTCATCCTCAAGACACTCTTCTACACAATTATGTAATATGTCTTTATGGATAACCTCTTTGTCTTCATATTGCATAGACACACTTTCTTCATAACTTTTAATCTCAAACTGATTTACACAATTCTGAAAAGGAAATTCACCTTCAGATTTAAGAAAAGAATTCATACCTTTACTGTCATACAAGCAATTACTTTCATCATTACTTTCTTCTTCCCAATCAGCATCTGATTCACATGAAGATGAACACACACTAGCACTATCCTCTTCTTGACTTGAGTAATGACTCTCATCATCAGCTTCATATGACATCTCTATATAATATATTTTATCGGCAATTTCACCTCTATTACTTGATATATCACTTTTGGTTTCTTCCTCCTCATACTGAGATGAATATCCTTCAACTTCAAAGTTTACAACATTCTCAACCAAAGGCATATTATCAATAGGAGGAGAAACAACTGAATTTATTTCTCGCATGTACAATTCGTCAAGTGAACTATCTTAATGTTCTAATGTTGTAAAACCGCAAACATGTGCATTTAATTCAACAACAATGGAATCATTTCTTCTTTGCAACAGAGAGATTTCATGTTCACATGTTTTTATTTCTGAATCTTCAACAAAACTATTTATAACAGTAGGACTGCTTATTTGTTGATCTGAAATTAAAGATTCTATATAACATTGATTTGTTCTTTGCATCTCATCTTGCCGACAAACATTTCTAGAGAAGTAACTCCGAGTTAGGCCATATTTTATGTTATTCTCAATCTCTATAGCTATTATGAATGCCTGATGTAAAGTCTTGGGTTCTTTATCTCTCAACAGATAGTTCATCTTCCTATCAAATGCATCGAGATAAACCACTAAACACATTTGATCATCCGGCTTGTAACTTTCAGGAAATTCACTCAAAATCTTTGCAAATATGATATTAAATTCAGGAACTAACTCACCATTCTTGATTTCAATTTTCAAAAACTTATCAAGATATTCAGAGATGCTTACTCTTTCCCCGAACTGCATTGTGAAGGCTGACATTAATTCATCACAGGATGAAATTGAACATGTTGGTAAAAATGAAAACTAGTCCCTAGCATCATCCTCTAAAGTCTGAACAAACAATTTCATCTGAATGTCTTCATGAGCAATTTCAAAATCACCAACCAAGTCACTAAACAACTGAACATGATGACTGGCTGAATTTTCATGGTTTCCACCAAACTTAGGCAAATACTATCTAAGGTTACAAGGAACAGTATTTGGGAAACCATGGATACCATTAAAATTCAATGGCATATACCTCCTGGTAGAGATGGATCTAGGAATTTTACTAACAGGTTGCATACTAGATGAGATAAAACTCGACATTCTTCAACTCAAGACGCATTCAACATTAAATACTTTCAGAATTCATAATTGCAGCAGATCTGGAGTTCTTTCTACCAATTCAAAACTTCAAAGATACTTTGACATATAAAACACTTTTGCTAAATCTACTTTCCACAAAGCATGTTGAATTGTACTGAACCAAACTCCTATTTAATGCTATGAACCATTTGATGGAGAAACTTTTGAAATCTTACTCTCATGTAAATGAGAACACATGAAAGTGGAAAATACCTTTTAATATGGATGCCTGCAACTACTTCAATGCTACAAATAACAACAGATTCAAATCATGCTTGATTTAGTAACCCTTGCACAACATCTCATTTTATTCTTTTACCGAGTGTTAAGAACTTGAAATGAATTCCTCAGATCTACCTACCCACTGTTGTTTCCTTCAAAATACCTTCACATTTTGAAGCACTGGCATAGAGATATACTTAGAGTCACCACTCACTTAGTGAGAAAATATTAACCAACTTTGCAAAACAAAACAGGATGGTCCAGAGCTTACAACTGGTATTTGCAAGTTGTACTCAACAACAAGGGAATTTCACATTCTTGACAAATTAAAAGAACATGACATTAACTCTGAAATTTGATAGCAACTTATCAAAACTTCAAAGGACTTTGATATGGAAAATTATTCAATTCAATTAAAATTCTGCTATCAATGAATAAGAACACTGGGTAACATGAACCTTCAACAAAGAAATGGAAAAAACTTCATGACCTTGCTATTGATACCAGAGATTCCAGTAATTCTAACAATGAATTTCTTCATAATGTTCCCCAGTAGAGTCACCATTTTGTTGGTGTTTGAAAATGTTGTCCATTTCCAATTACCCTGATGAGAACAAAAAGTATCTAGGGGCAGCTAACTCCCATTATTAACACATCCATTCAGACACTAGGCCAACTATAAGGCATGACCCTTCTTCTTCTTCAAGCTCTGCAAAACCTAGGTGGGTGAACCTCTTTACATCTGACCATGTGACTAGTGTAATAACCATATTCAAGATCTATAAAAGCAGATGAAACCCCTAATTCTTCTATGCTTAACCAGGAGATCACAAGCATGAACTAGCTAAAGACATGACTAATGAAATTGGAAAGCTAAGTGCAGGTTATACTTTGAATATCTTTCAACACAAAAGAGAAAATGGACTTAATTATTGAGGAAAGACAACATGCTCAATATGCAAAAAAAGCTTTAATGATCCTACAAACAATCAGTGCCTTATCCATTGGGCAACCCTACACTCTAGAATTATGCATCCTTGAACATCAATCAACATATAACATATGTTAAGACATTCATGTTCAGTCTATTCACCTTATGAATTAGACAACAATATCCAATATAACCCATACTTTCTCACATTCTTTTTTAATTGAATTTGCAACCTTGTCTGAAATCACAAGCACTTATATGACTCCTTGAGTTAAAACCAGGCAAATGTCAAACATACAAGCGGGCAATTGCAAATAGGTTCAAGATCTTTGTTCTTGAACATATAAGATTACAAAATCAATAAGAAAGGACACAGAATTATATTGAAATTCAAAAGAACTTCCTCACACTGTATTTATCTCCTTGAAATAAGTACATTAGGAATGCATAAAACAAGATACAAGATCACACTAGTGTATCAGAACTATTTATGAAATTCGTATGCTGTTCATACAAGACATGCTAGGTACATGGTTTTTACAGCCTGAGCAGAGCTCCAAGAGTTTAAAAACTTTGGAAAACCAATCAATAAACCCCCTCCCCACCCCCCCCCCCCCCCTCTCCCCCTCCCTTCTTTTTCTAGCCTTGGGATCTCACTTGAATACTGTGAGATGCAACAAGCTTCAGGCATAGAGAACTGACAAGTGTCCCTTACAAAAGATATCTTAAGTTTGTAACGACCGAAAAAAGAAAAATGATTAACAGAACATTATGTAGATAAAATATTCTCCTGTAAGCTCCTTTTCTGTTACCACCTTTTGCTGATTCAGGTTTACCACTGATTTGTTGTATGCGCAAATGCTAAGATTGCCATATTAATGACAAAATGAACTTTGAAGAATATGCATCAACCTAGGCCCGTGGGTTTTGTCAAGATGACTACTAAATGAGAGTCATCTTTACTTCCCACTCTCTACTGATCATGCTAGGCTTCAAAAATAATAGAATAATTGCTTAGCATGTAGTACAGAACCTGGAAAACAATGTGGTTACAAAAAATAACAAAATAGGGATGCTCTGATCCCCAGCCACATCTGTTTCCTGCACTAACTTCTTGCCAAAATCTGCCATCCACTGACACAAAAAGGGGAAACACGCACAAAGAATGAAGAAGACTATACCCAAAGGTATAAAATCTTCTTCACCCTTTTCCAAAACTATGCACAGGGTCCCAAAAATCTCTGCTACCCTGGCACCAAACTAAGATACTTTGAAAATTTGTTTAAAAGATGATGTTTCTGTTGAGAAGGTTGTTAGCTTACAAAGTCTATTCCTTTTTCTTCTTACCACCTTGGTGTCTTGACTAAGACACCTGATTACTGGCTTTCCTCTATCAAAAAACCATACACAGGCATATGAAGCTAACTGTTCTCCTTTTCTGAACCATCCTCTAAAACTAAATAAATCATTTGTCAAAGTATCAGTGTCCCAAAACCAACTGCTCCCAACGAACAATCCTTCCACTATCCATACCCTCAGACTTAGTGAAATCTTTAGAAACATCTTTTGAAAAAGAAACAACAGGACTGAGAAATGCAAGGACTATGGTATACAATTTTACCTGAAGCCTTTCCTTTTATCTCTGCAATTTCTACATTTTATCCTTGAGCCAACTACTTAACACTCGTGCCAAATCTACCTCAATCTCAGCAATAACTTTTTTCATTCAGAGATGACTCACGAGTTTCTACTCGTACAAGTTGATATTGGGAAAATCTCACTTATTACACCCTGTTCTTTACTTTCACACGTGAAGGTTTTCACGTCTCATTAATATGCATAATAATACCACCTTCAATAGTAAAATATGCACCGTTGATCTTGAAAATCATATTAGTTGATAATGTGAGCATGATGGCTTTGAAATCCACTAGGCAAGCTGGTCCAGAAAAAACCCAATAAAAAATAGCCACTTGAGCAATTTAACTTTTAGTGGGTGCTTCGCGCAAGAACCACAGATCTGAATTGAATCAATGACTCAAGTCCACCACACATGTCGCTTATGCACTTTCTCGCATTTTGTAAGTTCCTGGCATTTTGAAAATGCAGGCCAACATCCTCCGTTGATCTAAAGAAGATCAACAGTTGATGAAGAAAATCCTGAACAACCATTGCGCTGTGTCTTTATCACAAAGCACGTGAGGTTTCAAAATGGCATGAGTTGGTTAATTGCGATACAATCCATAATCTTTTCAACCGCATTATAAAATCATATGAAAATAAAAAGATGTAGGCAAACGCTAGCCATTGATGCTTTCTTAGATCGATGGTGATTCATAATTTCAATAAGAGGCGGCCCATCACAATGATCTGACCAATGAGAAAATACCTTTTATTTACACATATTCTGACAAAACTGACCGCGACACTCAAAACTTTGGCACCCATGAGATCGTTACTTCTTCCCACTTGGGTCCCACTCTGCCACGCGTCACAAAGTAGTATGCCTACAATATTTATTTGCCTTTCATCTTGAAAATGAGGGTATGCCTCATTCATCAATCTCACATAGATTGACGGTGTTCACAACTTGTCCTTTTTGCTCATTCGATATATCCTTGCGTCTTCAAAAGGGATAGACGTCACTTATGCGCTTGCACGTATTTTGAAAAGTTCCTCACATTTTGAAAATGTGGGAATGCATGGTCCGTCAATCTGAACAAGATCTACAACCACCGAGACTTGCATGGTAAGTTTGAACAACAACCTAAGCATTATTTCAAGTTTGCCTAAGGTTTTAAAAGGCATGCCCTGAGAAAGAAAATGAGAAAGGGCTAAAGGATTTCAAAGGATGTGGTGGATTTGTATACTGTAATAGGTTCTTGACTGAGTTCTACATATTAAATGGGGTAGAAAGTAGATTTAGGATCTTAAGGATCTTAAAAGGACATCCAAGTGCATATTCAATTATGGGCATTCATAGGGCTTAACTTTCTCAAAATTTCAAATGGATGCTCAAAATGGGAATGCAATTTTGAGTGCCAACAGTGGGCATCCACTTTGATGACACATAGCCCTTGCCTTTTTCAAAGTCTCAGTGTGTTGCAAAGATTGTAATTTTTCATAAATTTCCAAAACCTTTTTGTAGACTTGTCAGTACCTTTCATGCACTTTCTAGAACTCATATGATGTGATTGCTTGATATATTAATAGAGGTATCACTTTTTTACCAAGATTCATTAACCATTGATCTTGTTTAGATTGAGGGCTAGCACTTTCCCACAATAAGAAGATGCTTGAGAATTAAATAATGTGGGGAAGCACAAATTGGACATGTAGTAGGATCTGACATCATGGCCCCACCTTTTTGTAGGATGACATTGAAATATCTTTTGTGGCTATTGTTAGATGAGCTGGACTAGGCAGCAGTATTTTATTCGTTAATTTGATTGACATGGTATTTGTAGGACACATCATTTTATGACCATAGATCCTTCAAAGATCAAAGGCTAACACAAGCCCACATTAAGAAACTGCTTGTTCGATAAAGAATATGGGTATGCACCTTTGCACTACATGTCACAACCCTAACCATGCCATGCATGAAATCATTGATATGGATGACCTTCAAGAAAGTTATGATGCAAACAAGATTTACTTAAGGACAATGCCACTATAGGAGCATGTTGCTAAAATTGGTACTTTGTTTTTTATTACAACTAGAACCCAAGAGCCATTACTGAGAAGACATTTTAACCTTAGGGCTTAGGCATTATATTTTTCTCTTTGCAAGATTTTTGGAATGGATGAAGCCGAGAAAATCCCAGGCTCAATTGTCCTTATTATGACTCAAAGTCTTCAATTTGGGATGAGCATTATTATGTATTTTGCTACTTTTCTTGCAAAGGAAATTCACAACGGTTTTGTGGGGATAGCATGGGGAAAAGTAGACAAACCATTATTTTGGTATTCATTGCTTATTTATGTATGCTTGTATAATGGATTTACCTTTTTCTCCAAGGGTATGGAGCTGGAAATAACTAGGGATGGAGAGAGGAATCTAGTTCAATTATGGAGTTTGGATATGACCTCACATGCTATAGATGCTAGTTATGTGAGGTTTGATAGATACTTTTCATCAAAGCTTAGATTTCTTTTGAGAGGGAACAAGCCTAGATTTCCACAAGCACTATTAGAGATAATCAAACCTAAGGACCATGCACAAGGGCTATTGGTTAGTCATAATTGGGGGTATATAATCCCTTATAATGTCTCAACAATAATAAGAGTGTATGGCTTCTTAGGAAAGCCTCATGTGTTACCATTCCATGTACCACTAAAAATAGGAATAGCAAAATTGTTATGGAAGATACACACTATTGATGAAAGAGATTTGCTAAAGAAGGTTACATTCTTTCCAGTTGTTATTGTAGTGCATGATTTCATTTTTGTGAGGAAAGGGTGGAAACATCTCAACTTGTTCCTGGATAGATACAACATGGTAGAATCTCATGCCAGATTTATTGACTATGAAGGATTCTATGACCTTTTAAGAGAGGAAAAAGGCTACTCATATGGTCCACCAGGTATACTATCCTGAGGATGTTATTAGAATTTTTTTTTCTTTACAAGAGTAGGAATTGAGAAAGGAGAAATGGATAGTATTTAGTAAGACTTTGTAATTCATTAATGCTTTTGACTCTAGCTATGACCCATTAAAAGATAAAAAATATTGGGTAGCCAAGATGCAAACATTAATGAATAATTTTGTTGTGATAATCCAAACCATGAATGAGAAGAAGGTCACATATGTTGAGACATATCTAGACAGGGTTACAGAGGTGCAAAGGAGGATAAATAGTAGAAATATAGTGGCTCTTGGCTAGTATACCTTGCAGGCAAGGGTAGGTTATTTGATGATTCAAAGTGTGCAACAGGCTCCCCTTCATCAAAGGCTAAGGCTAGAAAGTCCATCTTCATCCAGTGCTCCAAAAAGGTGAGAGTTAGAGTAGGGATATTCTTCTTCTCAAGTAGAACAATACTCCCCAAGCCAATCCCCAATCTAGATAGATGATGAAGCATCTTTATGGGAGTAGCTTAGAAAAATTGGTGGAGAGGGGGATGTGATTGTTACTTCCATAGATTTGGATATTGGAGAACCACAAGAACCTCCTGCACCTTCCTTGGATCTCATTGCTATTGATTTCCAAGGTAAGGAAATAGATCCTATAGTTTCCCAAGCCTTTGAGAGGTTTATTAATGATGAAAATTTTGTGAAGTCTAGAGCATTTGCACAATTTTTGTGGAGGTTAAACATAGGAAATTTTGAAAAAACTTGTGAGAAGATAAAGGTAGAACAACAAATAAATTGGACTCTTCTATCAAGGAGGAGGTAAAGTCTAAATTTTTGAAT
Source organism: Cupressus sempervirens (assembly GCA_028749045.1). Classification (NCBI taxonomy): domain Eukaryota; kingdom Viridiplantae; phylum Streptophyta; class Pinopsida; order Cupressales; family Cupressaceae; genus Cupressus; species Cupressus sempervirens. Next base: position 110,400,787 of record CM053786.1, read on the forward strand.
AATTTTGCTCAATTTACACCTGAGATCAGAAGGAAGATAGTTAGATAGTCAGGAGTCCTCATTTTACTAGAATGGGATATAGTAAATGCCATGGTTTTTGATTTAGTAAGGAAACAAAAGGAGACTATATTCTATAAGTCTAATTACTCATTTGGGGAATGAGCTCTTCTTTTAATTGAAATTACATGTATGGGGAGTGAGCTCATCTTGCATCTACTATACCACAACTCCTAATAGGGTTGGAATCTCCTAACAAGTATTCATAGTCTCCTAAAATGGAATCTCTATACCGAATTTTCTCATTGACTCCTAACAAGGTCCATCCTCTAAAGAAACTTATATATCAATATATTATCTAGTGGGTATCATTCTCACTATGCTTTCCCCTTGGTTAGGGTTTCCCTAGTTAAAAATATGGTGTTACGTGTTATCTTTGTACATGGTTACTATTATTGTTCAACATTGTCTTATTACTTTTTTATGTATGGTTTAAACTAAAAAATAATATCTAGTTAGTGACTAAAGTTTGTAGATTATTGATTCACCCCCTAGTAATTCCTATTTCTAATAACAAGATATGGTGACCTAGAAATCTTTCAAATTGAAATTAAAACTGGGATGGAGTTGATACCTACAAACTTTAATACTATAGTATAAAATTGGCCCATTAAGGCTTGAAATTGACCACTTATTATGATCGGCCCTATTAGGAGAAATAAGGACTACTAGGTCCATCTTGCTAAAGGATTTAAAAAACATATAATAAAGTATGCACTTAGTAAAGAGATTTGCAAAAAGTTGTTAAGTCTACCTTGTGAAAGGATTTAACTATTCCACCTTTTAGGATGAACCAATGGCTGATCTTTGATCTACAACTCTAATTTGATGGTTTAGATTCCTTTGAAGTGTAATGATCACCTTGTTAAGATAGACAAATATTTGTTATTCCTTATACTACTTGTAGCCTTCTTAATTCAACTTCTTCTCTTATTATATTTGCATCATATATTCTTCTCTTTCTATCATTTTGATGTGATACAATACATTACATATATACTAATCCAAATCATAATTCATCAAAGTCAACTACAATACAAGTTTCACCAAAATACAAAAAGTTGTCCCAACTACTGGTACTTGGGTTCTAAAGACAAACTTAGTGAGGTTCTAATTCCAACAACCATTGTCAACACTCGATATGATCATGCTCTCAATAGACATAGAATCACAGTTCATACTAATCACTTCCACATAGTCTAAACTTGGTCAACACTAGTGACTCAGTGAACACTACAAAACTTGACATATAAATTGAATCACTTGATTGAAACTTCTTAGCTTAGTCAACAATTGATTCATATCACTGATGCTGTGAACTCAGTAAACTATGGAGACCATGGTTTGCATTATGCAACTCGATAAATACAATGAAGCTCAATTTGAATTGATACTCATCAACTTGGTGGATACTGCTTGGTGTGAATTAAACACCAATTTTGGAACTTGGTAGCAACTTTAGAACTCAAAAGAACTTGGATTACATGGTTAATATTGTAAACTATTTGACTAAGCATGAGTCACTAATCAAAAAATTTGACCATAATGTCAACACTAAGGATGTCCTAGAATTATGAGATACTCCATATCTTTTTCTCTTGCTTTCAAAACTAGAAAGTCAATAGGAAAATCCCATGAATCTATAGTCACAGTAATGTCTTTCAAACATAGTTCTAGTTGAGTAGTGGAATTATCAGCAAACATAGTAGATGTGTTTGGAGTGTTTGTAAGTGCCAAGGACTTTTTTGTGTCAACTATAATTATATTTATTGCTACTCTAGAGTCAATCGAGACATTCTCAACTTCTATTTCTCTAATTTTCAAAGTAATCACTAGTTTCCTTGGGTCACTAACTTTTTGTGGAAGAAGTCTCCCAAATAGAATATTTGTGATGTTATTTCCTACTTGAACTATGTAAGGCATTTTTTTCTTTCCTCTAGGAGTTTTTATGCATAATGTTTTAATGATTTTTTTAATCTCAAGAATATCCTTAATAGCTTGGAGAAGTTGAATCTCAATATTAATTTTCTTCAATTCCTTTAATAACTAAGAGTCCAATATATCTTCATGATCTTCTTTTCAATTATCATGTGCAACCTAATCTTCAAACCTTTTAGGATTGGGTACCTTTCTAGAGTCATTTTGATCTTCCAAGGTTTATTGGCTTCTTGATTTCTTTTATCTTTCCCAAAGTTTGACATTAGTTTATACATGAATAGTTCTATTTCGTAATGTATATCATTTACCTCTATAAAGTTAAGACTAGGAAGATTGTTATCAATGAAATTGGTATGTCTATTCCTTAGGTTTGGTACAAGTTGAGTAGTTATTTGAGGTTGATTTACTTTCTCATTTGGTTGATTTGGAAATGGATTTTCATTTGGTGTCCACTACTTATTAAATTTCTAATTGTTTTTCCATTATTGATTCTAATGTTGGTTAGGTTGCCATTGATTTTCTAGGTTTCTCCAAGAAGGTTGATTCTATTGCCAAAGAGGTCGTTGTCCCCAAGGCAAATTTGAGGGCTAATTGTTCCAACTAGGTTTCCTAAATTGGTTTGGATTATACCACTAGTTTTGATTATTCCAATTATTTCTTCCATGATATGGTCCCTAATTTTGATTCCTCTTCCCAACATAGTTTAAATCTTTTTCAGTTTCTACTACCTTGTTTTATGTATCAAGGATGATTTTACAAGTCTTTGTATCATGCAAACCATCACATATAGAATAAAATTCAATAGTATCCAATGGGCATTCCTATAAAAAAATTGTTTCTTTATATTTTGAGCAGTAAATAGCTAGTGGTTCAAAATTCCTTCTATCTAACAATCTATTTAGATGAATAAGAACATATGTCTTAAAAAATTTTATTTCTTCCACTAATTTACTACCATCAAGATGTGTTATCTTCTTCATAGAATTCCTTGTCCCATATAAAGTTCTAGAATAGTTATGAAAGATATAATAAATAATATCATAAATGATTAATTTATTAATATCTTACCCATGAGATTCAAAGAGTCTCTAAAGTTGTCATCAATTCCTTTAAGAAAAATGGTTTTTTTAATGTCATTTGTTAAACCATTACCACATCTTTGATGGAAAAATTAAAATCTATTAGCATAGTCTTCCAAAATTTTATCTTCAATTTGCCTCATTTGGAATAGCTCTTCCTTTCTTTCCCTAACCCTACAATAATCCTAATACTTATCAAAAAAATACTTTTCATCTCTTCCCAATTTGAAATTGATTTGGATTGAAGACCCATAGACCATCTAAAGGAAGATTCCTTTAATGTTGAAGAATATTTTTTTAACTTTTTGTTATTAGATGTATAATCATAGGCTTGACTTAGGACACCAAATTCAAAAATAAATTGATCGGGGTCCTCTAAAGTCTTTCCGAATTTTTTTACCAAATTGGATGGTGACATATTTTTAATAAGAGGTTCATTATCCCACCTATTAATATCTATTGGATATTGAAATGTCATATCAGGAGGTAGATTATCTCCATTTCTATCACCCATGTTTACTTCATGATTATTTCCAAGTTGTTTTTGAATTTATTTGTGAAAAATTTCTTCAATGTTGTTACCAGAAATTCTTTCTTCCTAGTATTATTTTTTCAATGGTTGTTTGTTTTCTTCCCCCTTTTTTTAAGGGGTAAATAATTTCTTAATTTATCTCTAGGTCATTTGCTTCTTCTTGCCAGATTTTTTCAACACAAGATCCTTACAAGCATTGGTAGCTTAAACGGAAAAATTCCTTCAAATTATTCATATGGTAAATACTTATTGTTTTATTCATCAAAAATGCCAAAAATGATGTGCAAGATCATTGAATTATCACCTTGCATCATTTAAATTCTTATTCAATTGTCAACCAAGGAATGTACAAGGTCATCTTCTATGTAGATCATTCAATGAGACTTCATTGATTGGGGGTTTTTATACTATGAATAGTCACTAACTTTTGGCCTAATCTAGAGAAATTTGGAACTTCCCTAACTTAAGCTTATATGTTTTGATTTGCTCCTATTTTGAAACCTAAAAGAGATTCCTAACATGTTTCTATCTTATTTCATTAATCTAAAGTAATGATAGAGTTTCTATCTTATCTTTTGAAAACCTTACTTTGCTGGAAAGAAATGATGTTAACAGATGAGAAAAGATGCTTGTAATTAATCTAGAACAAATAGTCCAATTAAAAATAGTTCCCATTAACTCTACCACATCTCTATATCTATTGAAAACCATCCATTTAAATCTTGTTCCTATTTCAACATTGTTTTTATACTAAAACAAAGAAGAAAACTATTTCTATTTAAAAATGATATCAAGCTATCAAAAAATGCTATAACAAAATCTACCTTATTATCATAATCTATTTGAGTAGAATGATTCCTATTTCTAATGCATCCAAGAGATGAATAAGGTCCAAAATGATTCCCTTCATTATCAAAGCTTCAATGTTGAGTCTTAAATCGAGTATTTCCTTACAACTTATGAAATGCTAAAACAAGTTCCAAATTAACTTGGTAAACTATTGAAATTTTGACTAACTTTCTAAAACTATTACAACTTCAATATGAAACTAACATAATAGTACATCCTCTTTCAAATTAACTATGAGGGTCCCAATATATATAATTTCTTATTTAAAAAGAAAAACAATCAATCCACATATATAGGATTGGCATAAACAAAAGAGGACAAAACTATGAGTTCTACTTAGTAGAATAAATCCATCGACTACGTGCTAGTCATTCATAAAAATGTGTATTCATACTTCAACTGACCAGTCATTTTCTTCACTTCTTTCATGCAATTTTTGAGTTGACTGGATGACTTGGTGTATATAACATGATCCTTTCCAAATATCTTCACGTAAAAACTAATGAGCAACTATTGGAATTAACAATAGGAGAGTAAGTTCTGAGAGGAGGGGGGTGGGTTCAATCAACACTTAAAAATTTTTCCTCTAAAGCTATCACCATACATCCATCTCATAACTTAACATGTAAACTAAAATATGTAACCATTCATCACAAAAAAAGCATGAAATAAATCAACAAGAAAAAAAAGAATTTGGTTACCCAGAAACCCTCCAAAGAGAAGGTAAAATTGTAGTGCAGATGACAATCACAAATCTTCACTACCATAGTTATAAAGCATGGCCTATTATTGCTACAATGTTTTGATCATAAAATCTAATCTACATTGTAAAAAGTCTACCTTATTAAAGGCTTACACAAACTATTATGTCTCACCTTGCTAAAGGATTTAAACTCACCATGAAGTAAGTGCTTAGTTAAGAGATTTATAAAATCTTGTTAATAATACTATATTAAAGGATTTAGTCTATATCACATCTTTGAATGATTCAACACATAATCCTTTGGTTAGCACCAAATTGTTTGATGCTAGATCTTCTCTTTAGTAGTTATCTCTTGATTATCATGATTAGATCTTTCTTACCCATATTCTCGATGTTTCTTTCAAACCAGATAATTTGCTTAGCATCCTCCTTCACAATATATGTTACCATGAGCATTTGCTTCTTTTATAAACAAAATGGAGATGAAATCAATTTAGAATCAATGGCTATGGTTGATCTTTATTGTTGTCTAATTCTTCCCTCAATCTGATTGGTTGTATGCATAGCATAGGGATGTGTAATATGACTCCTTCCTTATTTCTTTTAATAATTTTTTTTTTTGTAAATGTTAGCCAAATGGTTTACATAGAAGTTTATTTCATTAAAAACATATATGTTATTGACTGTTCACTTGACATCAATAGGCTCTAATGCTTGGCCTTCACTATGCTCTATATATTGATACTTGACTTCTAAATGGCTCGACACTCACTCTTCCTTGGGACTTGAATATCTTGGCACACTCTATTTGCTCAACTCCTATTTTCTCAACTCCTAAGTGAGTTGGCACACACTAACTAATTGATATATACTACTGCTCAGCACTAATTATCATATTTGATCAAAACATAATCCAGGAAGATGCAAAAGATGTTGGCACAAGCAAAAATGGGAAAATATCAAAATCCATTTTTTGATATTTACTATGTTCTAGTATTTTGCATTTTTGGAGATCTTTGGGACACTTTTTGACTTTGGTAGTCATAATGCTATGCTTAAGACTTCAAACAATAAATGTAGAAATCTAGAATATCTTTATAGAAGTTATGATGGTTCGTGATTTTGAGCTATGAGTAAAAAGTTGCAACTTTTATAAGTAGATGTATATATATATATATATATATATATATATATAAAGAAATTATGATGGTTCGTGATTTTGAGCTATAAGTAAAAAGTTGCAACTTCTATAAGTAGATGTGTATATATATATATATATATATATATATATATATATATATATATATATATATATATATATATATATATATATATAATATATACCTTGGGATCCATCAAACTTGTATAGACTCTATTTTTAATAATGAATGGATCACTTTTTGGCTTGCAGAACATCTACTATTACATTTTAACTATTTCCAATTTAATCACATTACCGTAGGTTGTACACTAGGTATTGTAACCTAAATTCATAATTTAGATCAATATTACTCAACATGCTCTATCCGTTAGAGTAATAAGATATTTCATTATTAATTAAATTATTTTTATTTAATTTTTAGGTTTCTTTTTTCTTCTAGTTTACTTAAGCTAAACTTTGGGCATATAATAATTACCTACTTTATTAATTATTATCATGCAACCTAGGTTTTACGTGTTAGGGTTTTGATCTCCTTTTATAAGGATTAATCTCTTTGCAATTTTATTCATACATTTTTGATAATAGAAATTTATCTTTTTCTCATCAAGAATGTCTCATCTATGGATCTATGAATTCTAGCTTCCATAGCTTCATCTTCTCTCTTTTGTGATAGGTGCATACATGCAGGTGATTCTTGGGACCTGTGGGGTTGATCTTCCATCAACTTCAAAATGGTATTAGAGCTCCAGATCTTCATGCCCTTGTTTTGTTTATGAAAAAATTGGCCTGGCTTTCATATCTATGATTTTTGTTTAAGAGGGTTCAATTTTTCAGAGCATTTTGTATTGAATCTGGGGGTTCAATATTTTTTGGTGCACTTTGAGCCAACATTGACATCATCGTTGAGCTCACAATGCCCAAGAACCTCTATTTTTATATAAAATTTGTCCAAGTTCATTTTTAAATTGAGATTTTTGGCACATTTCCTAAGACAATGATTTTGTGATTTTTTTTATGAAAATCAAGATTTTTGTAGCACACAAATTGAGATTTGTATGCATACAAATAGACATTCTTGGTTACAAAAATCAAGATTTTTTGGGCATGAAAATTGAAATAGTTCTGGTATGAAACTAGAACATTTCTCAACATAATGTCTAGTACTAGTGGACATTCTTTCCAATGCATTTTGGCATGGATCTCGAGGTGGTAAATTTTGTTTGCTCTTCTAGTACTTTTTGAACAACATGTGGTTTTTGTGCCATGACATGCCCCTTCAAGCTCTGATTTTCACAAATGATATATCATTAGAAAGTTGGTTCTGAGCCTATCATGATGATGTAGTTTATTTGGAAATTTAATGCTATTTGGTGTCCTATTTTAGCTATCAAAATTAGAGGGTTTATTTTGCACTTTGAAAGACATATCTCGAGGCATTATATTTTCCAGATTCTACTCAAGGAACATCCCATTCACTTTTCTTCCTTTTTACATTTTGGTGGATATCTTGATTGTTTCAGGTCTGAAGATCAATTTGGTTTCTTAAGATAATTTTTCATGGGTTGCACCATCTCTTGTATTAGCGTTATGTCTCATTTGATCTTTTGTTGACATCCTTTTGTAGTATTTTTCCAAACACACTAAGATAAAATGCCACTCTAATGTATTTCGGGATCTTGCACATCTCTGTGTTTTGTTGTACTAGCACTACATAATAAAGTACCTTGGGGAGTTTCATGTTGGCCATATTCTCCATCTTCCTTTTTCAAGTAAGTGTTCCTTCTATGACATTCACCTCATGTTGTATGAATGACACATGCCATTATAGATTTGTGTACTTCCTTTTCTCTCTTGATGTTCTTGGTTCTTCTTTATGTAAGAGATATTGCATTCAGTGTCAATGTTCATGTCTTACCTCTCACATTATAGTGGGGCTTATGTTGTTTCTATTGGTTTCTTGGTTTGCTAGAGTGAGCAAATTATTTAGTATTTGATCCTATGTAGTAGGCTATTGCAGTGGTTGGATACCTACGCATTTTGGTGAGATGGATCATTTACCATATAGACTTTCTTTCGTTCCTATTTTTGGAGACTATAAAGATACTTTCCATCTTTGATTAATCAACTCTTTAGACTTATTCTTCTCTACCTAGTCATGTTCTATATAGTCGAGGTTCTTTGAATCAATAGTTTGACAATATTTGTAGCTTCATGCTTCAGTAGTGTTCTTCATTGTCATATCTTTTGTTCCTATCTTTTAGAACATTCTTTTTATCTATTTTTGGAGTAGAGTTTTTCTCATGTGACTTTCTCTATTTCAACTCTTTTTAGAGATTTGGTTGTGCTTGGGTGCCTCATCAGGCCTTTCTTGCTAGGACCCAAATTTGCTTTTAGCAGTAGTTTCTATGTTTTTAGCTACTCCAAAGTTTATCTTAAGGGTGGGTGTTAGAGTAAATAAATATTGAATTATTCATTATATAATTTTAATTTAATTATTAATTCACTGATTATCTCTAGTTTAATTAAGTTAAAATTTGGGCACATATAATAATTAATTATTTTATTAATTAGAATCATGCAACCTAGGTTTTACCTATTAGGGTTTTGATCTCCTTTTATAAGGATTGATCTCATTTTATTCATTCAATTTTGATAATAGAAATTTATCTTTTTTATAATCAAGAATATCTCATCTATGGATCTAGAAATTCAAGCCTCCATAGCTTTTTCTTCTCTCTTCTATGGCAAGTGTTTGCACATAGTTGATTCTTGGGAGCTATGGGGTTGATCTTTCATCAACTTCAATATCGTTCACTCTAATCACTCATCTCACTTTATTCACTCAACATGATGCAAGAGCATCCAGAGGTGTAAGGGTAATCCTATGTCAACCAAAAAAATGTACTTAGACTTAGTTTCTGTTTCATGTGTTTTCATTTCTGGATACCCATTTGGGTCAAATAAAGTTTCCAACTCTCACAGTTCCACTATCAGTGTTCTAGGATAGAGTATTTGAACACATTGGGATACATGTAAATGCCAAAAAAAAGGAGTTGAGCCATCATTTTGGTGAACTAGAAGGTGTAAATTGTCTAGATAAATTTAATTGTAATTTAGAGCATTCCAGCAATAGAATCAGGTCAAAAGGCCCCACGGTTTGAAAGTTATTGCAATTTTTTAATTTTTGGAGACCTCCTAAGAATGCTTCAAAGTCAGGTTAGGGGCATTAAATGACCTTGAACAAGGCCAAAAAATGGGGACAATTGAAGCTGCTCCATAGGGGTATAGAGCATTTTGAAAGCTTTTCAAAAATGTAAACGGTTCATCAATAGGAGCTACGGTTCAAAAGTTATGCCTCCCAAAAGTTTGGTTACCATTTTTGGATTCTTCTAGATTTGCACCAACCTCTAACATGGCTTCTAGAGCCTTCTACTTGGTTAGTGGATGCCTACTAGCACTTTCTAGAATGTATTCCTAATCCTTAACCCTTCGGGGTCTATTTAAGGACATTTGTAGCATTGTAAAAGGTAGTTTGGAGTGGAGTTTGAGAGGGGGTACTGAAAGGAGAAATTATCTCCAGATTTATGCTATTGTAAGACCATAAGGCATGTTTTGAAGTCTATTTTCTCTTTACTGAATGTATTAGCTTATTTAAAAAGTTAATAAAATTTCCCTTTCCTATTGTGTCCATTTTGTGCTTGGGTTGTGTTCCCATCACAACATGAACTATGTATTCGGCTCACACTATTCTTTGCTAGGTAATCACTAAGTATTTTTTCACTACAATTACATTAAAAATCTCCCACTTTGACATGAGTGTCAAAAAAACTTTGTAATTGCATCTGCATTTCTTCATGCATAAGTTAGAAAATGTATTTTCTATGCTTGACTTATATGTAAAATCTTCAAAACATCAAAATTTTCAAAAAATGTTGAAGTTACCTTGTTAATTTTACTCCCTCTAAGTTAATGTTTCACTTATGTTCTATAACTTCCTCTAAGTAGATATTTTCTCTGAAAAAAACTTTAAAATTTTCAAAATTGTCCAAAAATGGCTTATACACTTGCATGATGATTTGCAATGTTGAATCCCAATTGTCTCTTGCTGCATCTAGTGTTTGAATCTAGATTTCTAGTGTAATAACCATATCAATTAAGCCTTCATGAGTAGAAAGCTATGGATCTTTCTTAATCAATGTTCCTACTTGGGCTTATTCATTTTGTAGAACTTCCAAATGTGGAGTCAACATGGATTGTATGTTGATCAGAGTGGATCTAATATTTGAATCTTTTTCTTATAGATCAAAAAGGCTATTATATATTATCATCAATCTCAAAAAATGTAATTGGCAAGTTACAAGAGAGATCTGTAATGAATTTCCAATTGATTTCAACTCTCTTTGCAACTTTTCAATTGATTGTTGAGTCTCTTAGGTAAAGATATCAACATCACATAAATTTGTGCAAAAAGAATAAATGTTTCCCTAAACTATTTTCAAACCCTATATTTTAGTTTCTAAATCAAATTTACTAAGTTCAATGGCACTAGATATATTATCCATAACTTTGATTTGAAATTTTCTCTCAAACCATTCTAATGACTTAACATTGGTTTCTATATCTTCATCTTTTATTTTGTCAACTAGATGTACAAGTTGATCTGTAATAGGCTTACTAGATAATGAATATGAGAGACTAAAAACATCATTGATAATGTCTTTAATTTCATACCAAAATTTCTTGTTCTTGTCCTCTCTCCTTAAAATTTCTTGTCATTTCTTCCTTTGTAGAGCCTCTTGAAGAAAATTCATTTCTTCAAGAGTGATTGTTGTCAGATCAAATGTTTGTAATATAATCACCTCATCTAAACTTACATCCTTAAATGATGTAGCTTCAACACTCTTGGTTGTGTGGGTACTTGGCACTAATATATTCAATGGTGTGGCTTGAGTACTCAGTACATCAAAAATATGGCTGCTTAGAGGAGGTGTAGTGACTAGTAAGGTAATCAATTTCTGAATGGAAGTTTTCTTCTCTGGCTCAATAGTCATCTTATTATCTTCCTTCTATTAATTCCCCTATTTTTCTTCACTAGGTTTCAGTGGGGCTACTATTGGGTTTTCTTCCTCATCATTTATCTTTTCATTTGCCTCTTAATAATCTTCCACAATAGATGGTAATATTGAACTTAGTATACTTGGAAGTGATGTAATGGGTGATAATTCCTCCTCTTTCATCTTAATCACAATTGTTTGCATTAAAGATGGAGCTTGATTTAGATTTTATTTCTATTCAAGAGTTACACAATGATCTGTGGTCATTTCTTAAGGCTCATTTTCTTTCACCTCAACGATAGTTGATGGCATTGATCATGTGTCTTTCTATTGCTTGATCATTCTTAGTGGATGCAACCTCAACCTCTTGAGATTCATCAATCCTTACTAATACAAGATTTGTGCATGGTAGAAAAATATCAATGTATTCCTATTGTAATGACTTTATGTCTTCCTCACTCAATGGATTTTCATTATGAGTGGAGTTATCAAGTATGTCTTAAATGGTTATAGACTTTTACTCTATATGCGGTAGATTGGTGCTTAACACTTGAGCATCATGTGCATCTTGTGCATTTTCCCTAGCTATGTCATCCTTTTCTTCTGATGTATCCTCCTTTTCCATAGTAACTTGGTCTGGGTTACCACCTCTTCTACTTTTTTCCTCAAAATGTTAAATTTGTGGTACTTGGGAGAAAATATCCCTTTGTGCCTTTCTATAACTTTTGTAATCATTATTTTGTTAAGTTTAGGCATGACTGTGGATAAAGTAGCCTCTTTCATTAATTTTTTAGTCTACAAACTAAACTTCCACTTTTTCTCAAATCTCTCATATAGACTTATAGGAATAGAATTAGAAATATCTAATGGATGGGTATGTACAGGATCATGGTGTGCCAAAAAGTGGCAATCTAAAAAATCTGTGGTTTTGAAATATCTCAAACCATTTCAAAATCTATTTCAACTTTTTTACCACCCATTCTGATACTAAATGAAAATAATTAATATCTTTATAAGGTCTAATATATCTTTTGATACCAAAACTATATGGTCAACTTTAAAAACATCCTTAAAATGTACTTTTGGCCTATTTTTATGTGATTTTTACTTCAAACATGTAGCTGATGACTTCTTTTCATGGAAATTTGATGAAATGAAAAGGGTTTCTTAAGAATGTTGTTATGTAATACCCCACCCAGAGATCCTTGGAACAAGGATTCAATATAAGCTAAGATTTTTATTTTTTTTACTTCACCACAATCTTGGAAACCAATGGATCTCTAAATGCAAACAACAACCATGCACAAGATGAGGGCTCAAAGAAATGACCACACATCAAAAAAATGCCAAGTTGGGGTAGAATGTAGAATCCTAAAATTTGGCTAAGTCTGAAATCCTAAAGCCATGAAAATTTGCTAAGTTTGAATTTCTGAAGCCCTAAAATTTCCTAGAATCTTTATCTTATCTTTGAGAGGTCTGAAACCTATATCAAAAGATTCATCAGATATATTAAAATATATCTTAACTATAAGGAATTAAATATACATCAACTTAAACTTCAACGATATATTTTAAACCCCAAGAGACAGACTATAGAAACACACAATAGAAATAAAAATGCAACACCATAGGGTTGAAGAACACCAAAGAGGGTATCCAAATCAACTCTCAAAAAGATTGAACTAGACTAAAAAGTGTCTACTGTGAGCCTACATAGGTTTTTACAAAAACCAGTGATAGTTTAATACAGCATAGAAAAGTATCACGCAACATTTCTAAAGGAGGTTGACAATTTCAAGGACTGGGCGATACTTCTCCCAAAGGTGTACGATACTTTAAGGATGTCATATGAAATTTATCACAAGGAGGTGTGATACTTTCTAGTATCACACAATATTTCTCCAATGGGCATGCGATAGAATCAAGGGATGCACAACAGAGTTTCAATGGGCGTGCGATACATTTTTGTGTCACACCATGCTGATAAAATGTCACCTATAGAAACACAAAAACACTTAAGAAACACACAAAAGGGGAAAAATAGAGAAAAATTAAGTTCAGAACCTCCACACTAGAGAGTATTGGATCCACATAGATTGAGGAACAAACACTCAAGAGCATAATCAACAATATTTCAAGGAACAAGAAAGAGGAACATCTATCCATCTAAACCATAGAAATAACATAATGTATTGAAAGAAATATCATAGTGAATCATGAGCATCATAATGTACAGAAATAACATCATAATAACTGAACAACTAAACTAAGTACGCAATTCCTCCCAACCATCAATAGCATCATAAGACCATCATGGGGCCTAGTCATCCCTCGCACGTAACATCCCAAGCCACAGGTCAAATCATCAGTATTGTCATAATAGGGATGTCACTATTAAACATGCTAATAACTAAAAGCATAAGGAAATCTAATATTCTAGTAGTACAACAAAAGATAAACATACAAGTAGATAACACCACCTATTACATACTAGTCAGTATAATAAAGAAATCTAACATGCTAACCAATAAGCAATAGATAATCCAATACAACAACTCACATCATCTAGTCATATGCTAAATATCATAATATGGGAATGCATCAAATAAACTAACATAAACTAAACATGATATCCAAGCATTCTAATGAAAGCATAAATCACAAGAAAGCATACTCCAGAGCCTGAAGCATCAATTGAAAACATCCAGCAATAGTCGCACTAGAACAAGACCACCTCTATACATTGGTCTCTAGCAGTGGTAGAGGTAGCTATGCCTCCCAACCACATGAAACCCATAGGTCCACACCAACCATGCCAATGGAGATGATGACCCAACCACAAACACACATAAAACACAACATCCATGGCTAACGCTCATGCTAGATAGTATGATGGTTGTAACCAAGAACCTAAGACAATGCAAGTGGTATAGGTTCTAGTCAAACACTTAATAGACTACTAAGTAGGGGCTGACATCATGGAGAGTCACTTGGCATCAAAAAGCCCAAGCTCAGATCGTGTGTCCTGGAACTTAATCGGGTGCTCACACATTTTATTATCTTAAGTTTTATTACCATTCACACATTTTATTTAGTTATCACTTATATAAAGCTTCCTCTACCAACCCATAGTGCCATGATCACCGAGTTGTGAGATATAAACCCCATCCATATGCTACCCTACCCTACCCATGCTCATCCTATGACAAGTGCCCATGGGAATTCATACTCCCATCCCAACCCCAATGATCATAACTTCCTGAACTTCAACAAGAATTTAAAGATAGTTATGCTCAAAATTCTAACATATGAGAAAAAAATAAGTAGTTGTCCTTTGAATCTAGTTTCTAAACTACTAAATTATTTTCAAAATGGTTTAGTTTTAGGTTCTTAAAAAATGAGGCCATAGAAAGTGGTACTGTTTATTTTGAAAAAACATAACACAATACAAAGTGTGAGCCCCCTAAAATTTTAACTTTCTTTGAAATTCTTTAATTGCTTCAGTCAAAAGTTACTTAACACTATGTAGTTTATCCTAGATTTTTCAAGTAATTTTGTAATGTGTATTTTTTTTTAAAAGAAATTTTTAACTAGACACATCACAAAAATGAGAAATATCTATTTGCTCCCCCTAGAAATGATTGAAAACTAATCTAAAATCAGAAACATTTTTTTTCAAAGTATGTAGAATGGAGTCTAGTTTCTAAAAAACTAAGCTGTTGCAAAATTTGATGAATGAGCTAAACTCTACAGCCCAATTAGTCATGTTGGTTTTTAACAAAAAATGGACATACATTCAAAAGAAATTATAGATGAAAGGCTTGAAATAGTTCAAATAAAAAATAAATTATATCTTTACATAGCTAACACAGAGACCTAAAATTTCATGTAACTTGATGTTATCGATGATCAACCATGAGGAATCTTGAAGGAGAGCACACAAGAAAAATCAATCATTTTTTGTATGTTTGTAGAAAAACATGTCTCAGACCAATTTATAGACTCCAAACCTTTGGGTTGGATCCCCAAGGAGAAACCAAGCCTTAGGCTTGGTAGAATGAAAAGTTTTGAATAACATGTACACCCTATAGTACGTATGCGCTATAGTGGAAATGTGCTATTTAAAGCTTTTTAAATTTGGGTCTCAATAGCATGTATGTGCTATTGTGTGCATGCACTATAGTGTAGACACATTATTGAGACCTAAACAATGCATAGAGAGGGAAGAAGAGAGGAAAAACAAGAGTGAGATAGAGAGAGGGGGGAATGGGTGTGTGTGAGTGTGTGTGTGAGAGAGAGAGAGATAGAGAGAGAGAGAGAGAGAGAGAGAGAGAGAGAGAGAGAGAGAGAGAGAGAGAGAGAGAGAGAGAGAGGATGGGAGAGAGAGAGAGAGAGAGGATGGGAGAGGGGAGCAAGAGTAGGGGATGGGAGAGAGAGGAATTGATAGAGAGTAGGAGTGGAAAAGAGAGTACAAGATGAGAGAGAGACAAAGTGTGAGAGAGAGTAGGGGTGACAAAGAGAGAGTATAGGATGGGAGAGAAATTGAGAGTAGGGGATGAGAGAGAGAGGAATTGTGAGAGAGTGAGTAGTGGTGGTAGAGAGAGTACAGGATGGGAGAGAGAGATTGAGAGTAGGTGATGGTAGAGAGAGAGTAGGAAATAAGATAGGGGGCAAGAGGGGGAGAGGGAGGGAGAGGAGGATGGGAGTGTGTGTGAGAGAGAGTAAGGCATGGGAGAGAGTGTGAGAGTGAGAGAGAGAGTAGGGGTGGTAGAGAGAGAAAGTAGGGGATGGGAGAGAGAGAGTAGAGAGGGAGAGAGTGAGAAAGATAGTAGGCAATGGGAGAGAGAGTGGTAGAGGGAGAGAGGGGGGATGGGAGTGTGTGGGTGTGTGAAAGAGAGAGAGTGGGGAATGGGGGAGAGAGAGTAAGCAGTGTGAGAGGGAGAGAGTGGGGGAATGGGAATGTGTGTAGGAGAGAGAGTAGGGGATGGGAGAGAGTGTGAGAGTGTGTGAGAGAGTAGAGGGTGGAAAAGAGAGAGTATGGGATGGGAGAGAGAAAGTGAGACTACGGGATGGGAGAGAGACTCGAGTAGAGAGGGAGAGAAATAGTAGACAATAGAAAAGGGAATGGGAGAGGGAGATGAGAGGGGGGATGGGAGTGTGTGTGAGAGATCTAGAGAGTAGGGGAAAGGAGAGGGGAGAGAGAGAGTAGGAGATGGGGGAGAGAGAGTAGGCGATGGGAGAGGGAGTGGAAGAGGGAGAGAGGGGGAATGGGAATGTGTGTAAGAGAGAGAGTGTGTAGGGGATGGGAGAGAGTGTGTGAGTGTGAGAGAGAGTAGGGGGTGGTAGAGAGAGAGTGCATGATGGGAGACAGAGAGAGAGAGAGTAAGATTAGGGGATGGCAGAGAGTGTGAGAAAGAGTAGGGGATGGGAGAGAGAGAGTGAGAGTAGGGGATAGGAGAGAGAGTAAGAGAGAGATAGTAGGCAATGGGAGAAGGAGTGGGAGAGGTGGAGAGAAAGGGAGAAGGGAGTGTGTGTGTGTGTGATCTAGAGAATAGGGGATAGGAGAGGATAGAGAGAGAGGGGGAATGGGAGTGTGTGTCTATGAAAGAGGGAGAGTAGGGGATGTGAGAGGGGAGGGAGAGTAGCCTAAGAGAGAGACAAGCAGATGATAGAGAGAGTAGGTGGTGGGAGATGGAGTGGGCGAGGAAGAGAGAGTAGGTGGTGGGAGAGGGAGTGGGAGAGGGAGAGAGAGAGGGGGATGGGAGTTTGTGTAAGAGAGAGAGTAGGAGATGGGAGAGAGTATGAGAGAGTGAGAGAGTAGGGGGTGGCACAGAGAGAGAATGGGATGGAAGAGAGAGAGTGTGAGAGTGTGAGAGAGTATAGGAGGATGGGAGAGAAAGAGTGAGAGTAGGGGATGGGAGAGAGAGAGTAGATTGAGAGAGAGAGAGAGAGAGAGAGAGAGAGAGAGATAGTAGGAAGTGGGAGAGGGAGTGAGAGAGGGAGAGAGAGGGGGATGGGTGTGTGTGTGAGAGATCTAGAGAATAGGGGATGGTAGAGGAGAGAGAGAGAGTGAGAGAGAGTGGGGGATGTGGGAGAGAGTGAGAGAGAGAGATAGTAGGCAGTGGGAGAGGGAGTAGGAGAGGGAGAGCAAGAGGGAGTAAGGGATGGGTGAGATAGAGAGTAGGGTATGGGAGAGAGAGTGAGAGTAGGTAGTGGGAGAGGGAGAGGGAGCGGGGATGGGAGTGTGTATGTGAGAGAGTAGGGGATGGGAGACCTGAGAGAGAGTGAGAGAGAGTAGTGGATGTGGGAGAGAGTGAGAGATAGAGATAGTAGGCAGTGAGAGAGGGAGTAGGAGAGGGAGAGCAAGAGGGAGTAAGGGATGGGAGAGATAGAGAGTAGGAGATGGGAGAGAGAGTGAGAGTAGGTAGTGGGAGAGGGAGAGGGAGGGGGGATGGGAGTGTGTGTGAGAGAGAGTAGGGGATGGGAGAGGGGAGAGAGAGTATCTCAAGAGAGAGGGGGGGGATGGGAGTGTGTGAGACAGAGAGAGTAGGGGATGGGAGAGGAGAGAGGATGAGAGAGATTAGGTAGTGGGAGAGGGAGAGCAAGAGAGATTAGGGATGGAATAGGAGATGGGAGAGGAGAGAGAGAGAGAGCAAGAGAGAGTAAGGGATGGGAGATGATAGAGAGTGAGAGAGTAGGGGATGGGGGAGAGAGATTGAGAGAGACTAGGTGATGAGAGAGGGAGAGTGAGAGAGAGAGTAGGTGATGGGAGAGGAGAGAGAGAGAGAGAGAGAGAGTTGGGAGAGAGAGAGAATAGGGGATAGGGCATGGTGGGATAGGGAGAGATGTGTTTGGACATAGTGCATATGTGCTTTACAGTGCGTACACACTACAATGTGTATGCACTATGTGAAATCACCAAAAAATGCTCACAAAGCAAGTTTGGGTCCCTTTTGATCCATATTCTACATTTTTTCTATTAGGCATTCTATTGTTCTGACAAAAAATATGGGTTTCAAGCTATTGGAAGTTAGCAAACACTATTTGAAGACTTTTTGAAGCTAGCAAACACCAAATTCAATCATTGAATCATTTATTTGAATATTCTTTCTACAAAAAATTTAGTATAGTCCTTTTTAAATATTGTTTGTTGATATATAGAGAATAATTTGATTATAATTTGACATGTTTAATATATAGTGAATTCATTGAAATTTGTATGTTTGAAAGAATTTTTATTTGGAAATGGTTAGAAATTTGGCAAGCTATTTGATATATATTGTGTATTCATTAAAATAATTGTAATTTTTATATGTATTTGAATATTTGCAATTTACAAATTGTAAGTAATTTAGATGTTTGAATTATTTGACATGTAGAAATCATCAGCATGCCAAGGAAGAAACCAAAAACTCAAACAAATGAAGCTAGGGAGAGAGATTTGGCAATTAAAAGAGATAAAATGAAACTACTATGTGAATAAAAAAATTGAAAAGAAATAATGACTAATTGACTTTTGAAGAGGATCAAAAACCATTGATACAAAGAAACAAAGAGGAAGAATTGGAAAGACAAAGAGAATAAATGAGACTGTTATGCTCAACAAGACAATTGAATTGTGAAGCTACACCATCTTCCAATGTTGGAATCATATCATCCTTTCATGTTGAAGAGAAACTAATTTGTAGATTTGAAAATGTACACACTCCATCATGTAATGTTGAAGGCACAACATCAACATATCAAGTAGGTGATATTCCATCTTTTGCATCTTATTACCAAGGCACATCATCTTTGGTTCAAGGTACACAAAACACTCAACCTTATGTTGATGTTCAAAATGTTAAGGGAATAAAAGAGATTGTCACACCTTCTAGAATTCATTTTAGAAGATTAAAATATTTGTTTGATATTGATGCTAACATTTTGAAATCAATGCTTGACAAGATTAGCAAGCATACTTGTTAAAGAAAAGTTAATCGTATGTGGAGATTATTGTTTGAAGAATTAAATATTATAGGTCAATACTAGTTATTTGTTGAAATGATGAGAAATTTGAAATTTAGGCCTATCATAAAAATTCTTGGGCTAAGAATTATGGATGATTCAAATGAAAATAGCTTTGTAAAGAATCTAATGAGTGCTAATGACAAAGTGGGTTCTAAATCACACACCAAATATAGTAATATCATAAGACGAGTACTTAAATCGACAATAGTAGGTACCCAAATGAAGAAATCTCAACTCATGAGAAAGACAAGAAAAATATTGAAAATTGGTAGAGGTACTCTAACGAGAGCCATGCTAATTCATGAGAGATTGGAAGATCTAACAAAAAATGAGTTATGAATATTTAGCGGTAGACTACCACTAAAGTATGAAGAAATTAGTGAAGCTTTGAAATCATTGATTGAATGTTTTTGAAAAAATGACACACATGTTTCCCCTAATCAAAGAGATTTTGTAAAGAGGATTGGTAGACAACATTGTGACCCACATGTGAAACATTTTTTAGATTCAACTCAGACACAATTTTTTACATAATTTATTGGTATGTATCCTCAAATTCAAATAAGTCAAAGATCTTTTGAGATAGGTAAACTTTTTTATGTGAAGATAAATCACAAATGCAAAACTTGTTGTTGTAGGATACATATTGAATTTTCTAACCATTTTGATGTTTTTAGGCATATATGTGTGTTTTTGCATTCTAAGTTTGTTTTTCAAGATTGTGACATGAATGAGCCACCAAGAGCTTCAAGAGAATTCATATCCAACATTTTAAGTGAAATAGGGGATGACCAACAATTTTACAAGACATCATGCTTATTTTGTAGTTTTTTGCAACTTTTATCAACTTGTGAACATATGGATAGTACACATGCAATTGGAAATGAAATAGTGGATTACAAAAAATTTAAGGTAGTGACATATTCTCTAAAAGATGGGAAATGGGGTAAAAGATGTGATTTAGTCATTGAAAAGATTCTAGTGTATGAGTCCATGAAGATTTTTTATGAAAAGATTATTGACAAGAATGCAAGGCATATACATAGAGCTTGATGGCTAGATTTGCAAGTCAAGTCATGTAAGGCTATGTTTCCACTAGATACCATTATTTTGGTTGTAGAATTTGCAAAGAACTACACACTAAAACCAAAAAATGAGGTACAAGAAAAGTATTATACTTCTCAATAGGTTTCCATATTTGTTCACCTAGCATTCATGCATTCACCTATAGTACAGAGTATGATAGGAAGATTTTGAAGGAGTACCATTTTTACATCAAGAATGATCGATCACATGCTATGGAGTTTGTACAAGGTTTTTTTCAACTATTTTATGGAGATTTGGCTAACAGGAACATAACATATCATCAACATATTATTTAGTTAGACAATTTCACATCTCATTTGAGGAATGCATAGACATTCTATTGGTTGAGTAGGATGCACAAGTTGTGTAGAATTCAATATATGTGGAATTTTAGAGAGATTGGTCATGGAAAGGGAGAGCATGATGGTGCAGGTGCATGCATTAAAATAGCCTTAGCTCGTGAAGAACTAAAGTACAAAGATGGAGCAATAATGATCAATATAAAATCCATCATCTAATGGTGTAACACTACAATGGGTCCAAGTAAGGAAGGTTAGTCGATGGTTCATATATTTTTTTGATTGATAGATAATACTAACATTGCACCATATGAGGATTGTTGCACACTAACAAGATCCAATGAGCTGCACTCTTTTAGAAGCTTTGATGCAGGTTCATGGAGTATGTGCACATGAAAAAAGGCTCTCTATTTTTCATCATGTGTAGACAAAAATTAGCATGACTATGAGTCAACTAAATGGGTGGACAAATGGGATATATAGGTTTTGGACCCAATTGACACCTATCTCCCTCACAACTATTTGAAATGGTAGAGATGGATTCATCTATTGACTTTGACTACTTGTTTGATCTAGTGAAACCTGGTAATATATATATTTATATATCTTTGTCATTTCAATATGTAACTTCATAACTTTTACATGAGTATTTTCTAAATTAATGACCTCATTTTGTACATTTGTCACTACAGGCCATGTTTTTGCTATTATTGCACCTAAAGACAATGAAGCAGGGATAGATTATTATTTGTGTCATTGTGTTCAAGCCAAAAAAAAATTGGATCACTCAGTTATAGATGGTGAAGTTTTAGAGTACCATATTGATGTGGTGGTTGTAACTAGCACATGGCTTAAACGATAATCTATAAAGAACCCCAACTTGTAGATATTCAAGGATTAGCAAACAAAGAGGAAGATTCTTCATTATTCAAACCTTGTTGTTTCAATAAATATCAACTTGATAAAATATGATGGAAAATCACATAATAAGATTCTTTGGAAAGTTCATGATTCAAACCACGAGGCAATATTTGAGACATTAAAATGTAGAGTAGATCCAATTGGTTCATTAGATTGAATAGAAAGAGAGGGAGAGAGAGAAAGAAAGAGGGATCAATTGGATCCAAATACAATGTTGCAACCTCTCCCCCAAGACTGTCCACATGAAAAGATGGGTATTTTTATTATGTGTAATTGATGAGATAAGTTAAAATCACAGATTTTATGTTCTAATTTCTCTAGAATCTAGATACATTATTTGAATTTATATTAGATTCTTTAATAGTACCCATTTTTAGATTAGTCATTTGAATAAGTGAAAGATTAGAATTTGTTTTTTTAGATCAAAATGTAATGAAAAAACATAAAAATTGTTAGAATGTGAATGCTTTGTGATGTAAAGTCATGATTGTGTGCATGTAACCAGAAACTTCAAATTGACAAAAGCAAGGATATAATGGGAGAAGTTTCCAAGACTCATTAAGCCATTCAGTAAGCCACTTGATCATTGCTAGAAGCTCAAATAAATAATTCATTGCATTTGAAACATTGTTACCAATAATGATAATATGACTAACATGCTTTTATCTTTTATTTGTTTTGTCATCTGTAATTATTTTATATAAACTCCAAAAAAAATTTATATCCAAATCATAAACTTATAAAACCCATCTTATAAATTTTTTAGATGTTGTCTAGTTGGAAGCATTAATACCAAAGTGTATGATCTTTGGTTCACTTTGAGTCACAAGATTCAATTTTTTAACATATGTATGGGTTTGGGGGTCAAATCCTTTAAGGATGACCATAGGTTGTTATGTTTGTTCGCTCTTACTCTCAAGATTGTAATGTTGTAATTGTGTGGAAGAATCCACACCCTTAAAGATAATCATAGGTGGTTCGTTAATGTTTGATTTGTAGCCTTCCTTTTTCCCTTTAGATGCAATCATGTTTATGTTCTCACAAGTTTGCTCAATCATATATAGTTGATCTTTGCATCCTATTTTTCTTCCTAGACCTTTCTTCTTGTTCATGCTTGGGTACCTAGGTTCATTGAAATCCTTATGATTAGTATTAGTCATGAGTCCATCCACCTAAAATTTCTTATCATTAATGAGATCTTGAATGAGGTATTTAAGTTTCATATAATTTGAGTCAAAGTGCAACAATGAAAGCACAACCTTAAGACCCAACCCTGAAACCAACACTCAAGATGTTCAAAGGATTGAACAATTGGTTTGTTTTACTTCAACAAGTGTATACCTCTACAAGGAGTCGCTATGAGGGTTTTAAGAGTCACCATACACAAGTATGACACAAATAAATTTGAACCAAATCAAGCTTTTAAGGACAAGTACCCTTAATTTGGGCAAAATAGGGATTCTATAGTTCTAGGTCTCACAACTTCCAAAAAAGGCTAGAAACTACTTAGTCACAACCCAACTAAGCAAAATCCACCACTGGTTGTACTCCCAACAACAACACAAATTGCAAGGAAGGACCTAGAATCCTATCAGGTCTACAATCCCTAATTTTTTCCACTAACTTCAAAACTTCCCAAAAGACTTAATGAAAAAATCACACATTCAAATACCCTTTCTCAAGTTCTCTCAAACCCTAAAGTTGTAGAGATTGACTCCACTCTAGCATATCATAACCTTGACTAAGTCCATAGGCCTAATTAGTAAGGTTAGGCTTGGATTTCAAAGAAAGATGTTAGGAATGGGTGCATAGAATGAAAACTCCACTTCTAGGGTGTTCTAGTAACTCAAAAAAGGACAATTTGTTTGATCACCAAGTCTTTAAAGTCTCTATACCTCTTTATTTGATATGGTCTCCTTAAAATTGGTCAAATACATGTTGATATTTTATGTGGAGCTTCCTCCCAAATTTCAATGCCTTCAATTCCTATTCTAAAATTGCAAAAATTTTATTGTACACATCCCTAACTTGCTTCATACAAGTGTTGAGGGTTTCTCAAATCAACAAGCTTATAAATTTGATTACTTTTGAAAGAAAAAGGATAAAAACTTCAAACCACTACCAAAAGCCTTTAGACACTTAGCATCAACTTTTAGATTAGAAAGGTGATCATCCACCCCTTATTCTTCCATACTATACTTGCAAAATGTTAAGAAATTGCATTGAAACAAGTATATTTTATTGATTTGAAAGTAATGTTACAATTGGACCTTCCCTCTTTATCCATTTTTTAATGTCTCAAGCCTAAATAGGTTTTTTCCAACCATTCCACTCAACTATCAAATGGTTTTAGCCATTGGGACACCTAAACCAAAAAAGTTGCTTAGCAAATTGTAAAAGTTGCTAACAACTTTTAAGAAACTTTTGCCGCTTTAGCAAGAAAAGTTGCGTTTAAACTAGATTAACACTTAGAAACCTTTTTAGGCTTCCAAACCCCTAAGAAACACCTAGAAAAACATGAAATAACTAACATATCATCCATTAGGACCAAATGATGCCCAAGGTTTATAAACACACCAAGGAGTCTTATGTCCTTAACAAAATGGATGGGTCATAGGGAGATCATGAGATCTATCCCCTAACCTTATTAAAAATATATTGATGAATGAAAGTTAGCTACTTTACACCATAATTTTTAGTCTTATTACCCTTATTTCTATCATAGATGCGATAGTGACTTTCCTTCCAAAATTGAGGCTTAACCTTGGGTTCATAAGGTTTATAGTTATATGGTAGTGTAATGATCTTATTCGATATCAAAGTATTTAAAAATAGTTCAAGTGAGTCTCCTAGAGGTGTACAGGTGTGCTTAGATTTGGAAACTCATGATGGTTTACCTCTCCTAGAGTCATTAGATTTGTTTCAATCAATATTCAAGTGGAGAAGCATATTGTTTTGTAGTTTGAATGTCATTGGTCAAGTTGATCACATTAGGCTCCTATCTCATTTCTTCCATTTGTTTCATAATAACTTCTAAAGGTCAAGGTTCCTCCTTTTGAATCAAGTTGTCAACATTGAGGTTGTGTAAAAATTTTACTCCTTGAGAGAATAAGTGCATGAAGCATTTATCATTTTCTTGATCCAAGTTCAATTTCATGAGATTTTGTTAATATTTATCTTATTGAAATTGTAAGATCTCTTCTTTAGTAATTTTTAGATTAGGATCATTATCTTGTGAACTATGTCTAGTATGTTTTGACCATTCGAATGAAAGTGAACAATGTCTAAAAATTTAATTGGTAAATACTTGAGAAAATTATCATGCTTCTTCCATCTAGCCCTAGATCACTTTCCTTGGTGAATCTTATATTTAGTTGTAATTGGCATGAAAGAAGATACAATAAGTCAATAGAATAACTAGAATAAACTTGATTTTCAAACTAGGTTAGTAATATTTTCACTTTTTCAAAGTGACGATGTAAAAAGAGAAAAAATGCATAAAATGTTGTCCTCTTGCATAAAGTTCTATCCCTTTTCATTTTTCCATAACATCAAGAAAATAAATTGAAAATTAGGATACTCATTTCTCTTCTCTATAATATATCAAAAGATGAGGTATGGTTGTTTTGGACCAAATCTCTGTGCTTACACTATGGGCAACTTTTTATGCATAAAATCTCATCCATTTACAAAGGAAATATATGGAATAATTATCCCCCAACTATAAAACTTGGTATATTATCTTAATATGACCCTACATCATGTTTATGATGATTAATTTTACTATTTTACATAAAACCATGGCCTCTTTTAGGCATATCTCCTATTGTTATACCTATGGCATCAAATTTAATGCATTTTCATTCACCTAAGGACTCCAAATTTGTCTAGTTGGATGATTATTGGTGTAGGGAACCAAGACAAATAGATAGGTGTCATCCTATTTTTGAATTAGGAACAAGGTTGAAAAATGATGTAATAAGATCCAAGATGTAAGGTTAGTTGGACTCTAGGTGCCATTATAAGGCAGAGTGCCAAATTGAACCAAGGGGTTAGAAATGATCAATATAGGTTAATTTTCAAGGAAAAAAGATTTTTATATTTCTTAAAAGGTTACAAAGGTCCTTAGGGTCATTAGGTTAAGTTTTAGGCATCTAGGAGTTAAGATGTCAAAAATTGTAAAAAATTGCAAAAGTTGTCAAAGAAAAATTACAACATGCTGACAAGTTTGTAGGAGTTTGAGAATTGGTGAAGGGCCGAGCATTTGGAAATAAGTTATTTTAGTGTTTAAAAACCATTTCCAAGTCATATAAGTGGAGTCAAGTGAAAAATGTAAAAATTGCACCTTCTGTGCAAAGTTACATTGTTGAAAGTTGTAAAAGTTGCTCAAATTTGCAACTTAGTGAAAAAAGGTTTGTGGGATCAAACTATCTATTTCGTTAGCTCTACATGGCTAGACAAACCATAGCCCCAAGCTTATCCTATACTATTTACCACTTTAACATTCTCAAGAATTCTGAACCAAAATGTTTCTAAGGGTCACTAAATGCCATAGGGCAACGATCTTTGATGGGGCATATCTCAGAGCTTGTGCAAGGTATGGATGTGATTTTAACTCCTATAGGACCATGTTGTAGAGACCTAAAATAAATTCTCTCACATTTTGGAGATCTCACTCCATTTTGATTTTGTTACACCATCTCAGGTGATGCTAAAACTTGTTGTGTTGGCTAATACAAAGTTGTCAACTACCAAATCTCTCTCACCTTATATTGTGGGATCGAACTGTCTATCTCGTTAGCTTCAAGTGGCTAGGTAAATCCTATCCCCAAGTTTTTCTCATCTCATTTTGTGCTCAAAAATTCTCAGGCACCCCAAACCAAAATATCTGTAAGGGTCACTAAATTCCATAGGGTAGCGATCTTTGATGGGGCATATCTCGAAGCTCATGTGAGCTATGGATGTGATTCTAGTTCCTATAGGACAATGTTGCAAAGGCCTATAATAACATCTCTCACCATCTTGGGTGATGCTGAAACTTTTAGTGTTGGCTAGTATAAAGATGTCAACTACCAAATCTCTCTCACCTTTCATTATGGGATCAAACTATCTATTCTATTAGCTTCGAGTGGCCAAGTAAACCATATCCCCAAGCTTATCCCATCTTATTGAGTGCTTGAACATTCTTGGGCATGCTGAACCAAAATCTTCATAAGGGTCACTAAATCTCATACGGTAGTGATCTTTGAGTGGGAATATCTTAAAGCTCATGTGAGGTATGAATGTGATTCTAGTTCCTATAGGACCATGTTGTAGAGACATACAATAACCTCTCTCACTTTGTAGAGATCTTAGTCCATTTTGATTTTGCAATGCCATCTTGGGTGATGCTAAAACTTGTAGTGTTGGCCAGTACAAATATGCCAGGTGCCAAATCTCTCTCACCTTTCATCGTGAGATTGAACTATGTATTTGTTTAGCTCTGGTTGGACAAGTAAACCCTATCTTTAAGCTTATCTAGTCCAATTGAGCACTCAAACATTCTCAGGCATGTCAAACCAAAATGTCCCTAAGGGTCACTAGATACCATAGGGCAGTGATCTTTCATAGGGCATATCTCAGAGCTCGTCTAAGGCATGGAAGTAGTTTTAGTTCCTATGGGACCATGTTGTAGAGACCTATAGTAAGCTCTCTCACTTTTTGGAGATCTTACTCCATTTTGATTTTGTGATGCCATCTCAGGTGATGCTAAAACTTGTAGTGTTAGCTAGTACAAAGTTGCCAACTGCTAAATCTCTCTCCCCTTTCATTGTGGCATCAAATTGTCTATTTCATTAGCTTCAAGTGTCTAGGTAAACCCTATCCCAAAGCTTTTCTTATCCCGTTGAGCTCTTAAACATTCTTGGGCATGCTGAATTGAAACATCCCTAAGGGTTATGAAATGCCATAGGGAAGTGATCTTTAATGGAGTATAGCTTAGAGCTCATGCGAGGTATGGATGTGATTCTAGTTCCTATAGGACCATTTTGTAGAGAACTTCAATGACCTCTCTTTCTTTTTGGAGATCTTACTCTATTTTGATTTTGTGATGCCATCTCAGGTGATGCTAAAACTTGTAGTGTTGACAAGTACAAAGTTGCCAACTGCCAAATCTCTCTCACCTTTCATTGTGGGATCAAATTGTCTATTTCATTAGTTTCAAATTTCTAGGTAAAGCCTATTCCCAAGCTTGTCCCATCTTGTTGAGCACTCAAACATTCCTAGTCTCATTGAACCAAAACATCCCTAAGGGTCACTAAATGCCATCGGGTAGCAACCTTTGATGGGGCATATCCTGAAGTTTGTGTGAGGTATGGATACAATTCTAGTTCCTATAGGACTATGTTGTGGAGACCTAAAATAACCTACCTTTCTTTTTGGAGATCTTACTCCATTTTGATTTTTTGATACCATCTTAGGTGATACTAAAACTTGTAGTGTTGGCGAGTATAAAGTTGCCAATTTCCAAATCTCTCTCACCTTTCATTGGAGGATTGAACTATCTATTTTTTTAGCTCTAGGTGGGTAGGTAAACCCTATCCCCAACGTCATCTTATTCTATTGAGAACTCAAATGTTGTCGGGCACACCAAACCAAGATGTCCGTAAGGGTCACTAAATGCCATAGGGTAGTGATCTTTGACAGAGAATATCTCAGAGCTTGTGCAAGGTATGGATATGATTCTAGTTCCTATTGGACTATATTGTGAAGAACAACAATAACATCTCTCACTTTTTTGAGAACTTACTCCATTTTGATTTTGTGATGCCATCTCAGGAAATGCTAAAAATTGTAGTGTTGGCCAGTATAAAGTTGTCAATTGCCAAATCCCTCTCACCTTTTGTCATGGGATTGAACTGTCTATTTCATTAGCTCTAGGTAGCTAGGTAAACACTAGTCTCAACCTCGTCCCATCCTATTGAGTGCTCACACATTCTCAGGCATGCCAAATTGAAATGTCCCTAAGAAAGACTAGGGAAAATGTTACATTCCAAGTAATGATTAGTTGTGGTGTATGCCATAGACTAAGGGAGTTGATATTCATGAAGGGTTTCAGATAAAAGGCAACTATAATTGTCAAAACAACATTAATGATAATCAATGCATAAGGTAAAGGCATTATGAAGGAATAAGATCAAAGAAAAAATTCAAGGAAACAATAGTGAGTGTGATGAATAAATTTTTAAACCTTTGTAGTAGTGTAACTATCAACATCTCTCGAAAAACTCTTAAATCCTTATCAAAATGCTAATTTCCATGAAAATATTGACATAGTATTAAACTTAATATTCGTGTTCATTTCTAGCGCTTTGTGGTAGAGTTAAAGAAAGTGGAATCATTTTTTGTGTAAATGGAATAAGTAAAAGAATGTCAAGTGGCAAAGTATGATCATGATAATATTTAAAATCATTCTGACTTTTCTTTCAACTAAGTATAACAATATTGCTCGATCCAAACAAGTGAAAAAGTACATGAGAGAAACCTATGTAGTAGTTATGTGCAAATGGAATAGAGGTGTCTAATTGAGATCAATGATTGATTAAAGTATAATGAAAAACCTCTTAAAAGCTAGTTTACTACTATATCCCTTAGATTATGGTCATATGGTAAAAAGCATGGAGAATCTTTATGGTAGAGGTATATAAGAACTAATTTAATGTATCATATGATAGAAAATTTAACAAGTAATAAGACACAGTGAGACCAAAATCTTAATAAATCTAGTAATCATGTGTAATATAATAAAAGACATTTTGTACTATTTATAGCAAGAGTAATAAACTAAAATGCTTCAAGAATCTTTTAACAAAACACCTAGTTTTGTATGTGCAAGATGACTCATAGTCCAATACTATAATGAGTTGTAAAGTTGTGAGTTAGTTCATAAAGGGATAACCACGAAGGAACAATCATAGTTCTAAAGCTATGAAAAGGAGCTCCAAATGCCATTTAGGTGGTGATAGGTTGGTAGTTTGAGAAAACTTATTATCTACTCCTATTTTTTCAATATTGAACTCTTTTAGAATAAATTTACAAGTTTCACCTAGCATGAACTGAAAATTCAACAAAGGCTTTCAAATATTTTTGCATACATGTCAGTGCACTAGCGATATATGGTGATTTTGAGGCTACACTATATCAATATATTATTATATTGTTATGAAAAATGGTGATCTAAAGAATAAGAACATAACAAATCTAGAGGTCCAAAGATGTGTAATTGTCATAGCATTAAGGATAAGACATTGAAATAGTGAGGTTTTCCCTTTGGAGAATGTGATAGTTATAGCATTATGGCAATAGTAGTGTTAAAGAAGATGACAATAGGTGCTCAAAAATTCAGGGCCTAAACGTGTAAAGGGATTCCAAAAGATGTCAAAATAATGAAGTTCATGGTTGGCTTGTTAGTGATGTGAAAGATGATTTGTATAGTAGGCAAAGCATAAAATTTAGGAAGTTAAAGATCAAAAAGGTTTAGAAAAGTAGTTTTTCATAGATGAACATGGGACATGCATCCCATTATCTTAAAGTACTGGCATAATACACTTTTAAGGATATTAATGCCATGAAAGTAGAGCCTTAACCCATGAGACATGGATTGAATTAGGTCAAGAAATAGATATATGAAAGTTCTTTATAATAGCTGAAAAAATATTAGATACTTGCAACCTTTATATTCACCATGCATTAGTTATAGTTTGTGACCATTTTTTGAAAGCTTTTGTAAATTTTTTCAAAGATACCTATTTGCTGCCAGTTTTGGAGTTGTTTATCATGAAAGGGTTATAATTATTGGCTCCACCATGGAAATTCCATGATCTTCTAGATTTCAAGGCTAAAAACCCTAATGCATTATATTATGCAAACAAGGGCCCCGAAAGTGAGTTCAAATAATTCTTTGACCAAGCCCTAGGTGAGCTAGGCGATGCTCAGCTAGGGACTGTCAGCAAAGAAAGAGCTCTCTAGAGCAAAGCTTGAAGAATGAAGACTTATCCTTTTGAGGGATTGAAGAAGGGTATGAGGAGTTTCTAACTTGTGTAGGAGGAGTCTTGATGAGGTGTGGAAGGTTTCTTAAAAGTGGGTATAATAGGCAACCAAGAAAACCCTACCAAACCCTTTATTTTGCTATTTTTGTTGTACAATTTGTATGCACCTTGAGACCCCAAAAATACTTGAGCATGCATCCTATGTATCAATTTTTCTTAGTGCTAGAGGTGTTGAAACTCTAAGAAAAAGGAGCTATTGGACCTAGAAATTTGGGTGGAGGCATAATTAGTGGCTCTCCTTTTAGCCTTTTTCTAAAGAAATCTTGAAATCGAGTACAAACCCATTGTTGTTATCCATTCAAGCATAGTAAGAGTATTCCAATAACACCTTAGGACATCATGTAAACCTTGGTTAGACTAGGGAGTGCTATGGTACCTTAGGAGACCTATAAAACCTTTGGAGGGATATTATTCCTAGAAGAGTAAGGGAGTGATGCTGCAAGTTTGGATTAGTTAAATTGGTGAGGAGGTTGGGCAAGGTCAAGGGATGTTCTAAGTAGAAATAGATCCTATAGACCACATAGGTGTATAGAAAACACCAAAATCCACATATAATATACAAGGTTCCATGGGGATGAGGGTACTTGGGGAACTTAGGTTATGGGTACAACTATTTTTTATAATAGGGGATAGGGATACTTGGGTATGTCAAACTTTATTTTTTATTATACTTTTATATTTATTGAAAATGAAAATGATTTTTCAAATCAAGAATAGTAATAAAGTTTGCAAATGTAATGTATTGTTTTTAGTTTTAGATTTGTTATATGTTTGTAATAATAATTTATGATAAATGTTTAGATACATAACATAGAAGGAAGGCTTAAACATGAACAAGAAGATCATAAATCATATGACAATGACATATTGCAAATGATAAATTTCTCGCTTTAACATTGATAACTTTTATTGTTGATCAATATTGTATCAAAGTTTCAAACTGATTAGGTATTGAATTAAGATTGATAAACAAAAAATATAGAAGGAAAAATTTAAACATGAACAAGATAATAAATCATATGATGATGATATATTGGAAATGATAAACTTCTGCTTAAATAGTGATAAAGTTGATTGTTAATCAATATTCTATCAAAGTTTCGAATTGATTAGGTATTAAATTAAGCTTGATAAACAATGAGCTGATACACAAACAAAAAACTAAAAAAAAAAATCCAAAATCTCATTTAAGGTCCTTAGCTATGATTCTCTCCACCGAGTACCCAATACTTTGGATACATGTACCTAGTACTTGGGTACGTGGGTATGAGTACACAGAGTGTCATACATGAAGGAACATATAATATATTATGATAACCAATAATTTCATACATGAAAAAACATATAATATAAAATGATAACCAATAATGTCACGCATCAAATAAAAAATGTCATATATACATCAAATGTATATCAAATATGTCCACAGACATAAAATCCAACATATATGTCTACTGATGCCTATACATGTATGTCTATCAACTATATCTTCTCCTTCCCACAAGGGGAAGGAAAAATATCTCTAAAGGTCTTTGATCATCATGTTGAGGGAGATGATGGCAATGATGGGATCTTTGTTACACACTCACTTGTCCTCTTTTTGAGGCTCTTCTCTAACTTGAGCTGATACAAACAAAGTAGATATGAATCAATAATTATTATACATTGAAATCAAATATTTGTTTACAAAAAATTAATTATTTTCTTACCACCATCATATAGTCACTCTACAAATCCACCTCGAAGGCTCGTGGACGATCAGGTGTAACAAGACCCTACAACAATTCAATCAATATGATAACTTATAAATAACATTAGAAATTTTGATACTAACTGTTATAAACAACAACTAAAGCCAAGAAAATTCTTTCATACCTTAGTCAATGGTTGTGAACTAGCCATAGGTATAGCCACTCCATGATCGATGAACTACCGAAGATGAGGAGTAGTTTCAGATGTCAAGAGTTGTATGTCATAAAATAAACATTACATGTAACATGAAACATGAAACAAATATAATCAAATGAATTAAATTAACATGAAACAAATGTACCTCTACAAAGCTCATATCACATCTAGGCATAGAGTCCATAGTGAATGTCAACAGTCCTATAGAGAATTGATGCATATGCATCATTTTTTTGTAAATCCTTCATATGATTACTTAATAAATATATTTATTAATTTAAATGATTAAATTGATACATACCTCTGGAATCATTGAATGGAAGAAAAATGAGGCTAGGTGATCGCTACTAGGGCCACCAACACTCTGATCCTAAATTTTGAACAATGTCAATACATGCTAATTAATTAATCATTCACTATACATATGAAATGTAATCAAGTTTTTTTATTATAATTATTATTTACCTTTGTGTCAATGCCAAATGTCTCATTCAAGAACTGATTAGTGACTAGCCCATCATCAACACCATCTCTAGCATGATTGCCAAATGTGCATAAGGATCCACATGATGTGAACATGTCACCGCAATCTGCAAAAGGATCCTCCTCAACTAATGGACTTGTGCAATGAATAAGGGTCTATGTCAAAGCATTAATAGTCCCTAGAGTATTGGCCTCTACATGTTCTTTCACAGCTAAAAGAATAGTCACATGCTCACCATGTGGCTTGACCACAGGTACCCTAACTATATTACGGTCACAACATGCCCCTGGCCTCTCAAATGATGACCCCCAACCTCTACCCTAAGATTCTAATATATCAAAATAATTGGGGATCTCCCCAAGGAAAAACTCACAATACAATTTCCTTAACAAATACATTGGGACCTCATGATTATTGCAAGGAGTGGCATCAAAAGCCATCCACCATCTATCCCAAAAATTATTTCTAATACCATTGTGTATGCACCAATGGATGGGGAACCATTTAGTTGTCTCTCTAATAGTATCTTGTTCACCAGGATTTCTAAATAATGCATGAATCCTACCTTTTGGTATACCTTTTTATTTAACATCTTGATATGATAATTTATTTGCGTTATATCCTTTTTGTTCATCCCTCTTGACCTACCAAATATCTAACTGACCACTAACAATAGCTATGTGAGTCTTAATGGACTCAAGGGAGGATGCCAATTGAGCTCTCATTCGATTGGTTTGTCCACAAGCTTTCAACCTATTAATGAGTGCCTCTAATTCATTTTTGCATCTTTCTATTTCATTTATTTTGTTTTCTTGTGTTCTAGGATGAGGTCTTCCAATTGGTACAGGTTGCAAAATTTGTTGTTCTTGTTCTGGAGGGTTTTCATTTGGATCTTGTTGAAGGTTTTGGTTTTGATCTTTTTGGGGATTTTTTGGTTCATCATTCACATTTTCTTATAAGAAATCAATTGAAATCTATATAAATAAACAAATTTAAAGAAAATTTGAGGAAAACCTACAAAACAATACAAAAAGCATATAAAACAATGCAAAAAGAAGGTTAGACAACATACGACATGCTTGTGACCTCGAGCTTTGATGATGAGTAGGCATATGACAAGGAAAGTGGCAAAAACTTTCAATTTTCTCAATTCATGCATGCGCTGTGAAGAGGGGAAGTTGGAAAATGAAAAAAAAATGAATGGGCTATGGGTTTGTAGCCCATTTATTATAATTTGGGTTTTTCTAAAGTGTGTATGTGCTATAGTGCATACCCACTATATTACGTATGCACTATGGATCGAGATACCCCAGCCATAGCATGTGTGTGCTATTGAAAGTTAGAAAAAAAGGGGCGTCACCTTTTTGGCACCACAACTTGGTGCAATTACCCCAAGAATTTAAGGTGACTATCAAGTCTTCTATGATCCCATTTAGTTTAATGATAGAGCTATCAAAAAGTTGAAGTATGGTGGCTGTCTTTGTGAGGCTAATGATATGCAGTCGAGACAATACCTCCTTTTTTGTGACATTGATCGATGTTCCTAGGTCAACTAAAGAATTTGGAACTTGGATCCCATGAATAGTGAGAGTAACTATAAGACTCCCAAGGTCAGAGTATTTAGATATAGTTATTTTCTCTAGCACTAAATCAGACAACTATCCTAGGACATGAATGGCTTTTGGATCTTTCTTCTTGCTTCTCAATTATTTGATACATGCTGCTTTGATAAATTTAGTATAGGTTAGGACTTCCTTAATAACATCCAATAATGGTATTTTTATATTAATTTGCTTCAGCTAATTAAGAAAATCAATGATTGCATGGTTCTTTGTGGGCTGGCTTTGTTCCATTAACCTATGGGGGAATAAAGGTTCATTAGCTACAAGAGAGGTCTGCTGATTTGAATCATTTGTCTACTTATTTAGTGGATCTTCAATTTTAGTTGTGATGAGCTTTTGGGGTGAAGGAAGAGTGGTTCCTAATCTTAAGTGAATATCATTCAAGGAGATAGCATAGCTTTGTTGTTGAGCCTCTGATTTAGAATTGTTTGGATTAGGATTTGGCTGAACTAGTAGTTAGGTATTCTTGGAATTATTATTAGTGGTTATAGGAGGAGGCATTAAAGCTTTTTTCTAAGGTGGTGGCAATAGGGTTTTCTAACTAGGTTATGTATTCCAATTTTGAGGTTTCTTCCAACCCTTCTAGGGTTGCTACCAACTTTTCTGAGGTTGCTTCCAACCTTGCTAAGGTTGCTACCTATTGGAGTGGGGTTGTCATTGCACCAAAAGACTGATCTATCAATACTTGATACAACCACTCAACTTATAGTACAAAGGATGTGGTTAAACCCTTGTCACAAATCCTAAGGGGAGTGCTAAACAAATTTCTAACAATCTCCCCCTCAACATTACCCCAAGGTCTGAGGATTTGAACCTATGACCAAGCTTTGATACCACTTGTGAGAGTGGGGTTGCTATAGCACCAAAAGACTAATCTCTTAATGCCTGATGCAACCACTCAACTTATAGTACATAGGAGGTGGTTAAGCACTTGCCATAAATTCTGAGGAGAGTGTTGAACACATTTATAACACTGCCAACCCTACTGAGGTAGTTGTCAGCCCTATTGAGGTTGTTGCCAACCTTGCTAGGGTTGTTTCCAACCTTCTTGGGGTTGTTGCCAATGTTTAATTCCACTAAAACTAGTATTTTGACAATCTTGTCATTGATTATTATTATTATAACTTTGAAGAGGATCTTGTGGAATACCTTTTCTTTAAGCTCATGCCCTTCATTGAGCAACATAAAACACATCTCCATTTTAATTAATGGCTTTGAACTCAGTAAGCATTGGTTGTGTCTCCAAACTTGTAAAAAACTTAGATCTATAGTGCATTTTCTTTTCTTTACAATGTGGACAATATTTAGTCAACATGGCATCAACTTCATCTTTCTTTCTTCTAGCTTGCATGGTTTCTAGTTGAGTGGCTACATCATTAATGATGTTTTTCTTGAAATCTAAAAACAAATTTGATAATTCCATCTTTGATACTCCTGAACTACCATTGGACTTATTTGTTAGATCTCTAAGTCCCCTACCTTTCTTCATAGTGTTCTGGAATAATTCAAGTATATATTATGTATATGAGTCCAAGTCTTTTGATTGATATCTCCTCCTACCATGAGATCTATAGATTCAATTCTTCCATCATTTACACCTCTCTAAAAAAGATGTTTCTTTGATTCCTCATTTGGTTGATGTTGTGAATTACATTGTAGGCTAAACATGAACCAAGAAACATAATCTTCCAAGGTTTCATCATCCTTTTGAGACATTTTGAAAATTTCATCCCCTTTCAAATCTTGACACATATAGTATTCTTCATACTTTGTCAGAAATAAGTTGCTCAATGTAGGCCAATCTACTAGTGTATTAAGAACAAACCACATAAACCATCTCAAAGCAACTCCTTTTAGGGTAGAAGGAAATAACTTTAGTTTTTGGGCATCAATTTAATAGTCATAACTTCTACAAATTATGTCCAACTCAAAGATAAATAATTCAAAGCCTTCAATGATTAGGCCATAAAACTTGGGAAGTGCAGCAATATGTATGTTCTTCAAATTTTGGTTACCTTGTTGAGGAGGGATAGAAAAAGGAAATGTAGGTTGAAGCTGAGGCTGGGCCATTCTCGAAGGAGGTATTGGTGGTGGTGCTTGATAGATGACAAGGATAAGTGGATTATCTTAGTATTCACATTCAACAAAAATATCATTCAAATGAAACGATCCATCGGAGGATGTGGGTATTCATTCTTGAGAAGTAGGAAATGGATTTTCAAAAGGTTCTTGTTCATTCTCATTGTGAGGTTCTTTAGGTTTAGGATTAAAAATGTCTTCCTAAATATTATGGAGAAGAAATCTCCCAATGAGGTCTCTTTTATGCATGCAAAATAATGGGAAATCTAAACTAACATTATGATTTCAAGGTTGAATTAGATTGACACCTTACCTGACAACGGTGCCAAAAATGGCTAGTTAGCTTAATACCTACATAACAAAGGATTGGACATTCTTTCATAGTGACTCCATGATTAGATAGAATCATGTTTTTTTCTAAGAATAATATACTATCTTAATTTTATTTTTTCAACCTTAGAGTGTAAGCTTGAGAAGGTGGTTGCAAAGTATATGCTCTAATTCCTCTTTAAGTCATTACAACTTAAAATAAAAGAGAATGCTGAAGGAGACTTAAGATAGGAATTGAAATGGTATATTATCTTAGAGCTTAAAGTAATCTTGCAAATAGTAAATCTATTTATGCACCTATACTATAGGACTAGTTCAATGATGCTATTATTAATGGCTATAGTAACAAGAAAGTTCTACCTTGGAAAGAAATAAACAAGGAAATACAATCTAATCTAACAAAGCAATTCACTCACAAAGTGAGCCTCCTTGGATGAGTGAATAGAAAATAAATCAAGATAGAAGATAGAAACTTGAACTCTGTATTCTATTCATATATAGTAAGAGATTACATCTAATTAAAAACAAGATCACATGGTGCTATTATGAAAATCAATCTATTCTATCTTTCTTCTAGCACAAATTCTTTCAAAGCTACAATAGATGTTATTTAAAGTATAACTACAACAACTTCCTACTTCTACTATCACTACATCAATGAGGATCAAGTACAAGCTCATAAAGTTTACAACATAGATAACATTAACTATGATTAACTTGTCCAAGAATATAGGAGGTTAGAGGAGCTATATTTGTCTACTACCATAACATAAATCACACAATAATCCGCTTGTTGTGGTAATTCATCAATTTGGTTGGCTTTAACTTAGCACTAAAATGTTGACTTTGAATACGCTTTTCAAGTACCTAAAAAACATTAAATAAACACAACTTTCACATACATATGTTTATTCATCATCAATGTTAGAAAATTTATAATTTTTAAACTATCACTCTTAGCAAATCCTATGGCTATGGGAAGGAATCTAACCCAACATAGCATGGATGGGGATATATTTATCAACACATAACATTCTTTTGTTATATCATAGAAGACCATAGATTCAATAAAACATAGCATATTGGAACTATCTATACTCAAATCTTCATGTCTTAACATATAGATAATATATTCATAAAAACAGAAGTTCCTTTGCTTAAACCATAGTGTCATAAAACATTTCTGCAAGATAATTCTCTAAAAATGCATTTAACAAGATCTCAAAATAATGGCCTTTTGGAGGCCCATCAATAGCAAGGCTTTATCTGATAATATCTTACAACTCCATTTGCAGATTACATATCTTTGTTTTAGTCCTCCATTTTGTTTGGCTTTCACACACTTTAGTTTCGATAGTGTGTTCACCCTTCAAGCATCCACACCCTTAAGCTTTCTTGCTTTGCTTGCCAATGTTGTCTCTTTACTTAGGTCATTGAATGAAGTAATACCCTAGACTCCTTGTCTTCCTTAGGTTCTCACACATGACAAACTTTTCTTCTAACCAATCTTCTCGATAAATAGAGAATTAAGATATTTTGTCATTCATCCTCCATCATCTATTTTAGGATTAGGTTGGATTAAGTAGATTCAATGAATTTACCCCTTATTTTATTTTATTTCCTTCAGGAAACTTCTCCTTCAATCCTGTTTGAATTTACCGCAAAATAGTTGATTTTGAAGTCTTTGCCACCAGCTCATCAAGCTTATCTTCCACATGCTTCACACAATTCAAGAATTCAAACTTTTCAACTTAGATTCATCAAATTCTCAATCTTTCTCATAATGCTAAAACTCAACATTAATTGGCTTTTGATGCTTGGCATCCACTGTCAAAACACTTGACATGAACTAAAGTTTATTGGTGCTCAACATGAAATAAATTTTAGTCTGCTTACATTTTTTTACTTAGCTTACACTAAAATTGAATATGCTTGGCTCCAACTGATTTTCGGCTTAGCTTACACTAAGTTTTCTGAGCACCTATTGTGTAGATTATTAATCTTGGTAGACACACTTCATTTAACTTATTCTTTTGAACTTAATCAGTGTAACCATCCTTTGTGAAACCATAAGTAAATTATGAATGCACTATAATATCACTGTCTTAACTAATCATTGTACTCATTTCCCATATCATAACTCAACCTTTTCTCTAGGTGCTATTGTTACCTCATTTGATCAAATCATCTTCATCAATCAAAAAAATAACAATACTTAAATCATATAAGCAATTATGTTACAAGAAAGCAACAAGTTTGACATCAATTACAAAATAATGATTGAAACACATTTATCATTCTTGTATCAATCTATTTTCAACAAGTTTTACCTTTTAGGCTTTGATCTCCATTATAAAGATTGATCTCAATTTTATTATTAATATTGACAATAATTTTGTATTAATATAAATTTCTATTTTTTCTCATCAAGGATGTCTCCTTTGTGGATCTATGTATTCTAGCCTCTATAGCTTTGGTCCTCTCTTTCTGTTATATGTGTTCTCATCTAGTGATTCTTACGAGCTATGGGGTCGAGGTTTCATCAATTTCAATAATTTTGATTATTGTAAATACAATTTAACATTTTTATTTCTTCCTTATAATTGCTTGAAATTGCTTCCTTAACCAATAGTTCATTGAAATTGTCTTTGTCTTCATCTTTTGCAAGTTGTTCAACTCCTCTTTTTTGTTTTACTTTATATTCAAAATAATCTCCTCTCTATTTTATTCCTTAACTTTCCAATAATTCTTAAAGATCTTTTGGTTGCCTCGAAAATATTTTCATAGCTTTATGTATTTGTGTAATACATATTGTTTATCCTCTCTTAACTATCTTCTTGCTCTAGTAACAGATGATCTAGAAAAAATAAGCCATTATTAAAATCATAAAAGAAAATTATTTACAGATTATGATTAGAAAGATCATAAATAATTTATATTCTTTATTCCTTAAATTACTTTGTTGGTATTATGAGAAAAAATATAAATTTTCATTTCCATGCATTAAATTAGTACTACTAGCAGAGGAAACAATTGAAATATACTTGCAAGATGAACTTCATCCTAAGAGAATCTATTTGGATATATATCTCAAACATGAGGAAAGAGATAAATTAATCGAATTCTTTAAAGAAGGTAAAGTCGATTACGCATGGTCATAGCTGGCATGTCAAGATTTGATCTATAATTAGTCTTACATTTATTGCCTTAACTGCCAAATAAGAATCTTGTGAAACACAATCTAAAATATATGAATCCCCACATTGTATTACATGTGAAGGATGAATTAAAGAATCTGTTGGATTAAGGTTCCGTAAAAATTATTCCTTATATAAATCGGATATCAAATTTGGAATTTATCAAAAAATAATCATGTGACATCTTCATCTGCATATATTTGAGGGACGTAAAGAATGATTTTCTATTTCTCATATAGACATGAGAGTACATGATGATAGGGCATGAAATGGTGTTTTGTGACTTTTGATAGTTCATTGAACTATCAGATTTGACTTGAATGACACCACTTGTCAAGTTTCAAAGAAACTTCATTTGTAAATAGAAAGATACTTAAAAATATGTTCAAAACTACAAAATCATGAACACAATAGTAAATTCTCAATTTGAGGTCTTAGATTTGAGAAATCTAAGAAAATATTAGAGTTGAGCAATCTTCAAATCACATAACCCTATAAAACAATTTCAAAACAATTTCAAAAAGTGATCAGTGAGTTAAGATTTATGACCATCAGAAATCCTTACATTAATGGCTTGAATACTCAGAGGTGATCATTCTTACACCATAGGTCCTCTGATTAATTTACTGCTAACTAATAAACAAGAGTATGAAGATATTAGAGGCTATATTTTTTCGTCATTTGGTTTTTTGTAGGGAATGCCATGTCTTTTCTTATAACATATTTATTTGATCTTTTAGTCACGACGATTCTAAAATTATGTATTTTTTAATTTTATTTTTCTTATATGTTTTATAAAAAATCTATTAAATGTAATTAAGTATGAGAGATTATTTCTCAAAAAAAATCTTAGGTTATCACCATTATTTGCATAAATCCACTGGGTTGATATCAATGAAAACCTACGACAAAAATTTACAAAGATGACATTATATATTAAAAATACAGTTATATGTATTTCTAATAGTTTATATCACAATTTTATTCAACATACTAGGAAATAAATAATAGAAATGACATATGAGATCAAGAAAGAGAACAAAGATTAAACTACTAAAATTGAAAGGAAAATTTCCTTTGAAAGCAAAGATTGTTTTGAATCTATATACACTTTGTTACATGATTCAAATTTTATAAGTTTTTTTGAGATATTTAAAGAATAATAATTTGTCACAAGATTAATTGGAAGGAAAATACTATAATCTAATTTCTTGTTTATGAAGATTAATGTTGTAGAGATTTGGATACTTATAATATATATTTATAGTGATTAATAATAGATTAATAATAGTAGATGACCGTAATGATTATCTTAGATTGAAAATAATAGAAATGGAATTTCTTCAATCTATGCTTAAAGCTAATATATATATATATATTGTGCAATGACAGGAAATGAATAATGATGCACTGGATATTGTTACATTATGCCAAAGAATGAGCTATCATTTTACATAAATAATTATAGTTCATGTCAATGGATCTTTATTTGTGAGAATAGTAAAAAGAAATTGTTCATATCATATAGATTAGCTTACATGTGGTTACTTGTTAATGATAAGTTTGTGTATTAAATTTAGGCACCTAGGAAGAACTTATTTAATCAAAATTTAAACTTATCCGAAAAATGATATAAGTTGTATCTAAGATTTTAATGCTAATAAAGTGATGAATATGATACAACTCTAGACATACACAATTTTATTGTTAAAGTCATAAGAAAAGATAGGACATAAGAAGATTCTTGTGGCCATGACAATAGATATTTTTTAAAGGCGTCAATTTATTTGTAAATGTAAATGTAGAAACATAGAGATATTTTTCCCTAAGTCAGACAATTGAGACATGTAATTTGATTTTAATATTCTTTAATGAGGCGTGATTTGGTTGACATTGATTCGGTTTTTGAAGCCCTCCAAGAGACGTGATTCGTTATTGAAATCTTCAGTATGTCATGAGTCCTGGTCTACAAAGAAAACACAATTGAAAGATATGAAGAAAATAAAGGAGTCAAATCAAAGCTGAGTAGACGCCTAGTCTAATGCACGATGGATTCATAAGCAACAATGATCACGCTGAGGAAACCAAACACCATTAAACAGTCTAGAAGCAATGAATGGAACTGTAGATATTCAATGAAAGGAATGTATTAGTTGAAAAATGGAAATGAAAAACCAAGTGGTAGTGTCGAACATCAACATTGACAACTAGATTTTGCACCGCCTTGGAAGTTGACCCGTAACTGAAATCAATGAAAAGAAGGCACTGAAAAACAATAAGTTCCATCAAATAAGCAAAAATAAGGTCCATGTTGAGCAACATATTGACTTCTTGTGCATGCTTTGTACAATGGCACAGAATTGTTTTTGATTCACCGCTTACTATTTCTATCTGCTCTCTTTTATTAGATTCTTTTTGATAGTTACTTTATTTTCATGATCATTGAAAATTAATTAATTTTCTATTTACAGACAAGTGAAAGCGGTTGTCCAGGTTTGGAATCCCACATTTCTCTTTTACAAACGTGGGCATAAGAAATGTTTCTACATTTTGATACCTTGTTCTATCAAATCGACAACAACAGCTGGACTTTCATATTTTCATACCTAGTTTTATATAATCCACGACAGCAGCGGGACCATCATATTTCTACATATTTTGACTTTGTAGGCTGGCAACTTGTTGAATCCAAATTCCCCGTGCTGGTTTTGAAGGCAATTCTTTTCCAACTATGTTTTTTTTTTTTGGTTTTCGTTTTTTTTTTAATATATATCTCTAACATTCAATTAATAGGAAAGGTGTCTCTCTCTATATATAGCTATATAGTTATTATTATTTTGCATTGCTTTAAGATTCCTTTCATTTGTTTTTGGTGATATCCGTTTAACGAACTCAACAAAGAGTGATTCTTTGAATTTTTTTTTAAAAAAAATATGTAGTAAAACTGAACACTTAAAATTAAATTCATAATTACATTATTATATAATATATGCATGGGAAAGTTAGTTTGTAGGGTTGTTTGTGATGAGGTATCCATTAGGGTATATGTTTCTAATTTTTATTCATTTAATCTAACTATACACCATAGAGTTGAGATTGGATTATTTATGATTTTGATTGAAATAATTTTTTTAAGAATAATAAAATGAAAAACAATCTAAAAATTTTATTCTACAATCACAATGAATAACCATGACTTTAAATTTTAAAAAATAATTATTAAAAATGTTGAAGAAGACAATTAGTTTCTAAATATATGTTTTTGATTTTCTATTCACTTATGTTATAAGGTACAAGTTTTGAGACATTGTTATAAGATGCCATCAAGTTTAAAACCTTGTTCCATGAAGATCTCTTCTTGCTTCAAACTATACATTTATGTTATCAAGATGTTTTCGAAGTGTCAAAGTCTTGAGTGAAACACTCTCTGACATCCCACCATCATCATCATGTACCTAGGGATTTTTTGATGTCTCTCGTAGAAGAAATATTTTAAAGAAGGTCCCTTGTTCTACAAATGTTAAGACATCGAGACATTGACATGATGATTAAAAGGTTTACAAACTTCTCTTAACTAAATTTAAGATTCCTAGAAGTGTGTTATAGTAGAGTACATGAAATTTGACAAAAATGATGTTAATTTTTTATTTTTATTTATTTTTTTTTTATATGATACCTTGACCCTAATGATTTATAGGCCACACCTACACATCACCTGGACCCTACAAAGTTACAAAAATTTCAAAAAATATATTTAAACATCATTTGAATTAACTCAAAAACATTGCAGCATGTTATAAACATTTATAACTAACAAAATCAAGCAAGAAAAATAGATGAGTGCTAGTAAAAGAAAGTAAACGAATCAATATAAACTATTTATCAATAAACCATTGAATCATTGCATTACATCTTCTATATTTTCTTTACCCTATCTAATGTCTAGCATGCTCCAAAACACTTCTACACTTGACTCTCCTAGGTCTAAGAGGAATGCAAGTTTTGTGGTTGTGGGTAGATCAAATATGGGAGTTTCACTTCTTCTTTGAAGTATTTCATTATTGATATATTTGGTAGAAACTTTGTACATGATTCAAATTAGAAGTATGTCACAATCCTTTCTACCTCCACTATCCTAGAGGTTGTTTTCGAAGAATTGATTGAAAATGTGACTTCTATATGAGAAGAGTATTTTATTAGTCATAGATATCACTTTCTAATTTGAATGGAAAGTTTATAATCACTTTATTTCATTCGGTGAGATTATGGTGAATATTTACCCATGCACTATAACATTTTATTGTTTATTTTGACACTTTTGATGAGCATTAGTTTGTTTTATTGTTGGGGATTGGAATTTGGATTGTATCTTCTATAAAATGATTATTGGATACTTTATTTAACCTTCTAGAAAATTTTACTGACATTTTTCCTATTCTGATCAAATTGATGGAATGAATATCATAAAGTTATAGAGTAAATATGCTTATGAATAAATTGGAAATGATTTTTTCTATCTTTTATCATAGTCTATATGATTGGGT
This sequence comes from Cupressus sempervirens, assembly GCA_028749045.1. Classification (NCBI taxonomy): domain Eukaryota; kingdom Viridiplantae; phylum Streptophyta; class Pinopsida; order Cupressales; family Cupressaceae; genus Cupressus; species Cupressus sempervirens. The sequence goes on from CM053786.1 coordinate 110,445,727, forward strand.
AATTGGATACAATTATATTTTAAATGATTTAAATGGGGAAATCATTTTATAAATGATTTATTATCTTATTTCACATTTATCTCTTAGTTGATTAAAATGAATACATCCCTTTTCATTGTAGATATTGTTGGGAACTTGACCTCCACTTTATTTATGTATACTATTTTAAGTCCTCCTCCTTAAAATAGCATAATTATATCATTATTGATGATTCCACAATGTTACCAGATGATTTTACTATAATTTTCTAGTTTAAAAACCTCCTCCTCACTTGTGCATAATACTTGGAATTAAAAAAATTATTTCACTTATATCTTGGATGTTTCTTTTATTATCCTTGAAACTGCTCTCTATAATCAATACTTTTGTTCATAATACAAAATTCCCTATTTTCCAAAATTACCTTTATGCCAATTCTCTAGTCAAGGAAGCTCCACCTTGCTCTTTATCATGATATGAATAATGCATTTCTTTGAATATGGTTTTATTTTTAGAAGAAGACTCTTGATATTTTATAATGTATGAACAAATTACTTTAATCTAATAAGGCTTTACCTCCTCAAGCCATGCTCTTGCTCTCTATCATGATATGAATTATGCATTTCTTTGAATAAGGTTTTATGTTTTAGAGGAAGATACTTACTTGACATTTTTTTAATGTATGAACAAATTGTTTTAATCTAATAAGGCTTTACCTCCTCAAGCCATGCTATTGGGTTTGCAGTTTCATGTTTTAGATTTTTGTGAAAATGTATCATAATGGATTCAGCTTTTTTGTTAGGTTGTCTCTTCCTTTATCTACTTATCTAGAGTTTATTTTGATATTGTTAATATTTTTAAAAAGGTTTAGGCCCTTTCTAATGCCTTGTTTCTTATTTAAAAATATCTTCAAGTTGGAAGCCGAACTTTAGACCTTCATTTTATTTTATTTTAATTTCTTATTTTACTTAACTAATATAGTAATCAATTTTCATCCTAGAAGGTCAATTTCTTCAATATATTATACAATGATATAATTTTCTACCTTAAAATTAAGTAACAAGAAAAAGTAGGAAATTAAAGGAATAAAATTTAGCAATTGAATACAACTTGATTATAATCATATCCATATTTTGAAGTAGCCCTTTTTCATAAATCTATATTTTTTTATCTCATCAAATTACAATGTAGAAACTAAAAATCTTCTGAGATAGCCACTTGCAACTATTATACATTCTTTCCATGACGAAAAATAAAAGTTCTAGTTTTATGCTTTTTTTTATAGCTAATTTTGGTTCTAGGAATGTTGGTTCTATTAGGCACTATTTTATTTTGGGGATCAAATAATTTATGTGATGTGTTAATTCTTAGGGTTTTGAGTTCCTTATGAAAACCAGTTTTTATTCTTAATGGAAAACATACAAGATATATGCTATCACATTCATCCAAAGATATCATCCCATCTTGAATGGACTAACCAATAATCGAATTAATGTCATTTAAGTAGAATATACTATTGAGTTTTTAGAATAGATTTTTTAAAATTTAAAATAAAATAAACCTAGAGGCCTTTACCTATAAAATGAGATTTTATATCTTATATATCATCTATAGGGATCCGGTCAACCCACTTGAAGTTATCATATATTTGAAAAGAATTTAATAACCTTAAAAAAAGAAGTATCAAGGATTTAATGATCCTACTTAGAAATTTGTGACCCATTCAAATAATTGATAATATTTAATTATTTAGATTCAAGTCATATCTTAGTAAATATCACAAAATATACTAATTTTAGTCAAATATAAGATGCATCAACATTAACATAGTCATTTATATGGGTCATTTATGAAACTTTATTATTGACTCTTCAGGTTTGAAAAGATTTTAGTTTCCATGAAAACCTATTTTTCTTTAAGAAAACTTCCATATAGATCTCACCTAATCGATTATATACCTCTTATATAACAATTTGTTTTATTCATCAACATATGCATCTTCTCACATGTGAACCTACCTTATTTTTAAAAATATTATAAGCTCACAAAATTTGAAATCTTGAGCAAATAATTTCTATGTATAGATGAGTCCAAAAATTTTAAACTTTCTTATGTTAGAAAGTAAAGTCAACCAAGATAGTTCCAAGATTAGGGAAGGTGAATTAGATATCTAATCAAAACAATATTTATTATCCTTATTAAAACTGAAACATTTAATGAACAAGTGAAATAACCATTAGAAGATGACAATACACAATAAAACCAATTTTTTAACTAGGGAAACCATTCATTAGAGTGAAAAATCTAGTGGGGATGGTACCCACAAAATGATGTAATAATATATAAGCTCCTCACAAAAAGATGGACCTTGTTAGGAGTCAATGAAATGCACTTAGTACATGTTAGTTCTTGTTAGGAGACTTTAAATATCTATGAGGAGATTCCAACCTTCTTAGGACTTGTGGAAGGTAGAAGAACTCATTGTCCAAATAGCTTTAGGGGAAAGACCATTGAACTCACTATAAAACTAGCCTCTGTATTATTCCTTTTAGAATAATACCAAAATATCATTTTCCCACTAGCACTCTATGTCAAATACAATTACATCACTCTTTCACCATGCGTCTACTCGATTAAATTGTCTACTTGATTGTAATTCACACTTATAATTCACTTAATTTTTTTCTTTGCTTGCACAATCAAAAGGAAAAAAATTTCCATTATACCAATCCCTCAAATTTATGTTTTGAGCCAGTTTTACGATATTCTAAAATTTCAATTACAATAGGACCTCATTTCGATAAAACAACACACACTACATTTTTTCTTTTTGTGTGATTATATAATACTATTGGCTCAAAGTCTTCAAAAATCTTCACACGTGCAACCTCAAAACATTTTAAACTCAACCACATCATCAACATGATGTATTCTACTTTTGTCTAACTATGATCAAATAGATTATATCTATGTTCTATAAGATATAATCTAATTACCAATAACTAGTTCTTAGGAATTCATTTTGTATACTGTCTTCTATAAATCTTCAATAACGATCACCAATATTTGAGTTTTGACATGCACAGTTAACCACAACATCAAGACACTATTTAGAGCATGTCCTCAACTATTTTGAACTCCTTTTCAATCCTTGAATTATACAATTTTCAACACCTTTTTAATGCTTTGTGAATCTTTAGTATGTTGACATCAATGATAAATATTGCCATGGGTGCAATATATAATCATACTAGAAATCTCCTAAATGGTTTAAACAATGCTAGGATACTCCACCATAAGAATATCATCAAAATTTATGCTAACAATATCTTCTTTTGGTATTTATGCCAATATATATGAAAAAATTAATTTTTTATGAATATCAAACATATGATTCCATAGTAATCACTCCATTATTTTAGTCAACATCTTCACAAATCCTCTTCACTAATAAAATCAATGTCTTAGGAACATCTCTAAATCAATTTTGTTGCTCCCCCATTGATATACTTGTTGTAAACTATAGTTGGGAAAATTGTTACGTTGTCATTGCTATCAAAACTTATTGGTAAGATAGTTTCTAATCTGATTTGAGTGTCACATCTAGATGGTTGCTGAAGAGGATTTGACAAGTTGGACATAACAAAGCTACTAGAGGGAATGTTGAGTTTTGAGATGAAACTAAAATGGACACTTGTTAGTTAAATTTTGACAAGATAAATTAATTTTTTAATCATATTATAAGTCAAAAAGACAATTGTATTGAAGCCTTGAAGAAGTGATCAAATATTGACCAAATACATAGGCTTGATTGAGCAATAGAGTAGAAGGTTAAGGAACTTGAAATTTGTACTGAGTAATGCTAGTGTTGATGGAGCCACAATATGTGCCAAGTAGAAATAGTGTTTATTGAGCATTAGTGTTGATTGAGTGTTAGTATTTTTGTCTATAAGAAATTTAGTAGTAACCAAGTAGCCTAGTGATCACCAAGTGTCAAAATTATTGCTAGCCTAGGGATAATATTTTGGCAGTTTATGAGAAAATCATGAATTCCAATTGATAGAGTTGATTCCTTGGAATGTATAAAGAATGTTTGAGATAATGATGGATGACCTGGAATGCTTATGCTAAGAAAGGGTAACATAAAAAAATAACAAATTAGTTTGAAAGAGAAGTTTCTAGAAAAGAAGAGGATGACCAAGAAGCTAGACAAATTTATTGTATGTGTTGACTCTGATCAAAATCCTCATATCTATGTGTTGTAAATGTAGTATAGATTATGCAACAGGGGGGTGTGAATCAGGAAATAATAAAACTTATCCTTTAATTTACCAATTAAACATTCATAATGTAGTATGATTTAATTGCATGCATGAAAGAGTGAAAGAAGTAAATATTCATAATGCTTGACACAATATTGGTAACGCATAAACCTTACGAATAGATAGAAAAATTGGGATAGGGATGATACCCACAAGCTTTATTACTATAGTATAAAGTTATCCCATTAAAGCTTACAATTGATCACTTCTGGTGATTTTCCCTATTAGGAGCAATAAGGACTGCTAGGTCCACCTTGTGAAAGGATTTACAACATACAATGAAGTACGCACTCTATTAGGAGATTTGGAATAATATTATTAAGTCCACCTTGTTAAATAATTTGATTGATGTACATGTTAGGGTGAACCAATGGATGATCTTTGATCTAAAACTTCATTGCTAAATGAGATTCCTTTGAATATCAATGATCACCTGGCTATTATAGATAAGTATCTAATTTCCCTTATACCATATTATTACTCTTTGGAGTTGAATACAATACCTAATTCAAATAATTTTCACAAAATTAGCTAGCTATAGAAACTTAGGTTCAAAAGACAACTTTATGATGTCCTAATACTTAGGAAACACTATCAACACTCGATAGACTCTGGCAACCAATTGATGTTGAATCTCGTTCCATACTAATCCCTTAGAGTAGCAGGAACTTGTTTAGTACTAAATGAATTAGTGAATAATGAAGAACTCAAGAGATACTAGATTACTTGGTTAATACCACAAAGATCAATCAAAACTATCTTTAATTACTTCATTAACACTAGAATCTTGGTAGAAATGGATAAGCTTGGTTATATATTAGAGCTCAGTTCAAACTATGTTCTTCATCACATAAAGTGGAAGGATCGGTAGACTCTATGATGCTTGAGTAACACTACACTTTTCCTCTATATATTGCTATTGTAATGCTTAGCAAACACTGAAATCTGTCTTAGATGCTCAATAGAGACAATGAAATTAGAATGTACTATAATCTTTATGATTGATTCAAGAGAAACTAAAACACATGGTTTGTAATACTAATAGTATGGTAAGCTTAATGGCAACTATAGAGCTTGGTAGCAATGTAGCCAACTAATTAAGTGTTAAGTCTCTAATAAACAAATGATTTGACCATAAGGTCAACAATCTCCCCCTTTAGCATTAGTCACAAATATACTTATCATACCAAAAATTTAAATACTCAGAATATAAGTAGAAAACTCCCCCTATCAACAATCTATGACTTCGACTTTGTTTTGACTAGTGTCTACTGTTGTAGCTTGATAACCTCTTTGTTGTTTTTATTTTTATTTTTCAAAATTGGTTTTGTAAACATAGTCTGCTTCATATCTACCTTGATTGTAGTCTACATATGTTTCTTTCCAAATTATCCTTGTGTATATACATATTTGGAGTATGATAATATAACTCCCCCATTTTGATAAAAATGCAAAAAGATGCAAAAAAATTACAAGGTTATACCAATATGTGAAAGAAAATCACTGTGTACCTTCAAAAGTATGGACATTGTTTTTTCCCAATTTCTTGTAATACCTTTGAACTAATGCAATGCAATATGTACCTCATCTGACAACTCCATCACATGATCTGCTATAGAATAATTATTGTCATGGATCAATGCCTTTGCATGTGTAATGTGTTTTTGCATTCAATCCTCATTGGGAAGGATCATGCCTTGTTTCTCTACTAGTGTATCCATTATCTTGGCTTCTTCCCTTAACAATTTGGCCTGAAGGTTTGTCAAGTATATAATTTTCACAAAATGTGTAGAAGTGTAACTAGGGTTAAGTGACAATTGATGTGCACTTGCCTTCATATCATTATCAATCTCAGATACTTTATCCATTATCTCCTTTGTAGAGTTAGATATATCACTTTACAAACAAAGAAATAAAATTATTTACTGATATTTCAAATGTAGCAATCATTGTAGACAATTCTACTTGGTGCTATATCCTCAAATGTTCTTTCTGCCCTCTATAGAAGTTTATCTTTCCCAGTAATGTCCTCATTGTACTTGTGAATAAATTCAACCAATTGGTCCAAAATAGGTTGTTTCTCATCAACCTAAATATTCATCGTATCCATAAATATGCTTTTGATGCCTTTGAGTACTTGGTTTTTCTTATTTTTCTTCTCTTCTCTGAGTTTTTGTTGTTTGGCCCTCTTCTTCCAAACCTCACCAGGGGTATCCATTTGATTAGGAGTCAAATTGGAAAGATCTAATTCTGGTATCACAATGTCCTTTTCTAGATTATTCTCTTCATTAGGTACTTCTACCTCTTTATTTTTTTCTTTTTGAATGGAAGGAACATTTTCTTTTCCTTTACTCAATAGACTAGTGCTTGGTTGAGGCTTAACCTCCACTATTATTGCACTTTCCATGGTAGTAACAATAGTAGAAATAGTAAAAATAATAGTAGAAATGGTAGGAATAGTAATAGATGTGGGAGAAATTATGCTAACAATTGAAATGTTTGCAATACCTTTCCATGACTTATTTAGGCTTGATGTTGGAGTGATTGGAGCCTACTGCTTGACAGATAAGGGGATGGAAACTTCACTAATTAATGAACTCGATAATATTGCTCTAATGGTTAATTGAGTTCTTGTTAAAGAAATGTTTCCCTTACCTAACTTTGTAGCAGCCTTCTCTAAGTTGGACAACATCAATTCTTTGCATGGAGAGTTGGGAAGAGAGGTCAGTACCTCTACTATTATCTTCTTTGCATCTAAGTCTTCAATACTATTTATCTGACGAAGATCTCCTCCCATAGTTTGTTTAGCTTCTTCATCTTTAGGATCATCTTCTTCGAAAACTCAGTAATATTGCTCTAATGGTTAATTGAGTTCTTGTTAAAGCAATGTTTCCATTATGTGACTTTGTAGCAACCTTTTCTAAGCTAGACAATACCAAGGCTTTGGACGAAGAGTTGGGAATAGAGGTCATTGCCTCTACTACTATCTTCTTTGCATCCGAGTCTTCAATACTCTTTATCTGATGAAGATCTACTCCCATAGTTTGTTGAGCTTCTTCATCTTTAGGATCATCTTCTTCCATACTTTCTACTTCCTCATCATCTATATTTTCTTTATTATCTTTTTCTATATTTTATTCTTCATCATCCTTGTCATAAATAATTTGTACAACCTAGTCACTTGGCTTGTACATTGTATAGACATTCTTCCATGCTATGGTGTTAGACTTTGTTGGAAGCATTAATGTTGATGATATTTCTATGGGGGAGTATTTTTGATATGTTAGTATGATGATATGTTCCATTCATGACTAAGTTTATCATTGATGTCAACTTAGTAGTCTTCTATGGTATCTAATAGAATAACAACATAAAGATCAAGTTGGTTATGTGTTGGTCATGTTTTCACTTCATGCCAATATGAATATAACTCAACATGAATGTTCTAGGTTCCTATGTGAAAATTAGGGTTTGATGCTTTTAATTTTGGTAACCCTAGAAAACTCTAAATTTTGTTTCAATAAATTATTTCCCTAGAAAATATTTTGGGTTATGTGCCTTTTCAAAGTATTTGAGTGGGAGAAATCATTTAAAAATCACCCCTTTCTATTTCTTGGAACCTTTTAAAAATTTGTTAATGTGTTTCATAAAGATTCCAAAATACTTTTTAACCTAAGCTTCTATCTTTTTTTTTCTACAAGTTCATGTTTATTTTTGAAAAAATAATTGATTTAATGTAACCCTTGATCTTTTTAAGATCAAGGGTTGTTGCCTTGTTTCCATAAGAAATCACATGTAATTTAATGTTAGTGACATGGAGACCAAGCCATGAGACCTAGTTAATAAATAAACCATGTTTTATGGTGAGTGATCCACATCGTCAGATCTTCCTAAGATCAATGGTGGTCACATTATTTCTATGGAAAATTGCAAGATCTTTATCCCTTGCACCATAAAGGCCACCCATTAAAAGAAATATTGTAGGACCAAACTTGATGCAGGAGCATCCTAGGCTTTCTTGTAATCCTAGATGTTGGAGCTGAGTGCTAGAGATTTCCATTTTTTTGTTGCTACTAAGCTTGAGGTGGATGCCAAGTTAATGTAGCTCTAGTGGATGCTGAGTGAACTTGTTGGTGTCGAGTTTTCTAGTGAATGATGAGTGTTCCTTCATGTGCTAAGTGAACTTATTGGTGCCAATATTTCTAGTGAATGTTGACTATTCATGTATATGCTAAGTACCAATATTGGTCATGGATCTATTTATGTTGAGTTGTCTGTGAGTAGACTTTTGGTATTTAATTTATGTATGGGTGTTTAATTTAGTGTTGTAGCCAACTTGTGGTTCAACCTATATTTAATGTAAGGGATTTAATTTAGTGTGTAATGAGTTAGGCCAACTTGTGACATAGTTGGGTATAAGGGGTCTTGTAGAGCTTTTAGGTAAAAGTCATCATTCCAAATTGGAGAAAGGAATGAAGTGTAGATGCAAATTTTGAAGAGCTACAAAAATGTCTTGAGAACTAAAGGATTTCTTGGTGGACCTAAGGGTACAAGTATGGAATTCTTCTTGGTGTTCTTATCAGATTATGTATCTAGACTAGCTGAGATTGGGTTTGTATGTAGGATCTAGTTGGATCTTATAGAACTAATTTTGTAATTTTTTTTTGTAGTTGGCCCTAACATAGAAGGCCTTACCTCTAGGAATATTGCATGTAATTAGCTATATCTATGAATAAAGAGTTGTGATTTGGTATCAGTCTTGTCTTTTTGTTGCATTCTTGTATTTTTTATGCTATGTGGTTTTTGTTGGGGGCTATGACATATCCTTTGGGGATTCTCCTACTTTTTACTATGTCAGGTGGTATTAGAGCAGGGTTGTTCTTGAATGTGTTGGAAAATTTCCAAAGTTGAGGCAATATGCATCAGGATCTTGGGGTGGAGAAGGTTGATCATGTGGTTGATTGATCTTCTAGATTGGTGGATCTATTGCTTAGGATTTGCTAAAATTTTGGAAGATGCCTCCAAGAAGAGTGGACCCTAGGGAAATTTATGATCATAGTGATGTTGCAGAAGAAAGAATCTCAGAGAAGATAAAAGCAAAGTTTAGATTTGAGATTTCATTTATGAAGAGTGACATGATCACTAAAATTGTAAGTGTTTTAGGTGGTGTACCTAGGCATGTGGGTACTAAAGGTAGTTATGAGGAAGCTTCTAAAGACTTTGAAGCTACTAGATCTAGTGGTGAAGATAAAATTAATCATGTGGAGGGACCTATTAGAACTAGGGCTGGTCTATTTGCTAGTTCTAGATTTTAGTTGAAGCTGAAACATAAGAAGGAGGTTTCTAATTTCTTAGGTACTTTTGACTCCTAAAAACTTGATGAATTGGATTGATGAATTGGAAGACCACTTAGAGATTGAGGATATTGAGGATCCAGTCAAATTGAGGTTGGCATAAACTAAGTTGAAAGGACATGGTCCACTTTAGTAGAAATAATTGCAAAGAGATAGAGAAGAGGAAGGTGAAATGAAGGTCGCTAGATGGAGATTGATGGTAACTAAGTTGAAGGTTAAGTTCATTCTTATTTATTATGAACTTGAGTTGTTTAAAAGACTACAGAATTTGAAATATAAGGATATATTTGTGAAAGATTATACTAAAGAGTTCTACAAGTTGACTATTCAGTTTGGTCATAAAGAATTGTCAAAGGAAAAGGTAGCTCGGTACATTAATGGTTTGAGATTCAATATTTAGGAGGAGGTTGGTATGTTGAATATTTCTTTAGCTAAGGATGCTTATCTATATGCTTTGAAGGTAGAGGATAAGTTGAAAATGAAAAGTCAAGGTAATGCTAGAGGGAAGGAGAAGTAGGATAGTTTGGCATAATCTAAACCAAGTGTTGAAGGTGAACCAAAACCTCCTCATCTAAAAAGGAGGATAGATAGTGGTGAGTTTAGAGGTAATTGTTTCAGATGTGAGAAAGAAGGAAATAGATCTTTTAAATGTTTAATTTGTAGGAAAACTATTATTATGAATGAGGTTGTAGTTCAAGATAGTTAGCCTAAGAAAGGAGAAAGTTTTTTGGCTTGGTGAGTACTAGTTAAGGAGAGCACATTGGAATCTTGTGAGAAGACTAGCTTGTTGAGGACTTGTTGTACGTCTGGTTGTAAAGTTTGTAAGATGATTGTTGATGGTGGTAGTACTAATAACCTTGTTGCTAAGGAGATGGTTTAGAAACTTGATTTGAAGAGAGTGGGACATCCTTATCCTTATAGGATTGGTTGGTTGCAAGGTGAACATGCTTAGAAGTGAGGAAGAAATGCCTTGTTGATTTCTAGATTGGGTAGTATAAGGATCAAGTATTTTGTGATATTATGGACATGAGTAGTTGTCATGTGTTGCTTGGTAGACCTTGGTAGTATGATTCCAAGGTTGTGCATGATTGTGTCAAGAATGTGTTTATTTTTGAGAAGGGTAGCATTAATTTTTCCCTAATTCCTTTTCAAAATGAAGATCTAGGTAGGATGAACATGAGTATTGGTAGCAAAGTTGAGTTCGTAGATTCTAAGAAGGTTGGATATTAGTGTGGAAAGTAGACCTACCATACAACTACAATGGATGTGAAGAAGTAGGAAAAGAACAAGGGAAAGAGTGTACAAGTTGGTGATTTGGAGGATATGTATGTGAAGGACCAACTTTAGATTTATGTGTTGAATCCTAGTTACTAGAACATATTTTTGAAATTGGGGTGTTTGATGTAGGATCATCCTAGGCTTTCTTGCAATCTTGCATGTTGGAGCCGAGTGCCACTGGTTTCCAATTTTCTATTGTTGTTGAGCTCGTAGTGGATGTTGAGTTACTATAGCTCTAGTGGATGTCGAGTGAACTTGTTGGTGCTGAGTTTTCAAGTCGATGTCAAGTGATCCTTCATGTTTGAACATATTGGTGACAAGTTTTCTAGTGGATGTTGAGTGTTCCTATATATGCCAAGTGCCAGTATTGGTCTTTGTTCAATTTGTGTTGTGTTGTAGCTGACTTGTGGCTTAACCTATATTTAATGTAAGGGATTTAATTTATTTTTTAATGAGATAGGCTGAATTTTAGCTTACTTGGGTAAAGTAAGGGGTCTTGTTGATCCTTTAGGAAGAAGTCATCATTCTAGATTAGAAAAAGGGATGAATTCTATATGTAAATTTTGAAGAGCTATGACTACAACTTGAGAACCAGAGGATTGCTTGGTGGACCTAAGTGTACAAGTATGGAATTCTTCTTGGTGTTATTATCCAGTTATTTATCTAGACTAGCAGGGATTGGGTTTGTATGTTGGATCTTGCAAAACTAATTTTGCAATTGTTGTTTATAGTTTTCCCTAACTTGTAAGCCCTCATATTCAGGAATATTACATGTGATCAGTTATATGTATGAATAAATAGTATTGATTTGGTATCAGATCCTATCTTATTATTTTATTGTTGTATTATTTCTAGTGCGTGGTTGTTTCTAGGGGCTAGGACATCTCCTTTGGGGATTCTCCTACCTTGCACTACAATCAAAACCTAAAGGTGGCATCATAAAAATCACATTTCATTAATAGTCATGTTAGCATGTTAGAATGGTATGATGTGAAATGCCACTGAGGATTTATGCTAAAAAAAATTTTCCTATTGATTGACATCATTAGATGTCTTTAGAATAAATAGTGGTTGTGTTTTTGTATGAGAAATTGCATGAACTTTACCACTAGTAACATAGTGATCAAATGAAAATACCATAGGCCCTTCCTATTCATTGTAATATTATTGCATGAGTTATACCACTTGATGCAAGGGAAATCGATGATGTCCGCTATGACACCATGGGAAGTTTCTCAATTTTTATGCTTGATGACATAGTGAGAGCATGACATGTCTCCAAAGGTAGAAGTGGGTCCAATGTAAATTGTTAGCAGTGAAAGGAAAGGCTTGTGTGGAAGGATATAATTGGGTTCACCACTAACTTGGATAGTTGAAGCCGAGTCATCTAGTATTTGAAAACTCAATCATTGGATTTTTCAAAAAATTGATAGCTTTTTTCCAAAATTGTAAGCTAATGCCACCCTATGGTCTCTACAGTCCATTTATGGGAATTAAGGTTCCCTGTTATAGATGCTCAAAAATGGTTCACATCTACAGTTTCACCAATTTGTCATACTAATTTCTCCCATTTTCTCATTCTACTAACTTCAATCTTTTGGCAAAATTGATCATACTTTACCATTTATATCCTCTTTCACATCAATTTCAAAATAATTTCATATCAACTCAAAATCACGCCAAATCAACTCAGAATCAATCCTAATCAACCCAAAACATGTCAAACATCCCAAATCAATCATCATTTAGCTGATCCTAGGTATTGTTGTGGCTTTTAGTGCCTTGGAAACCTATCAAGCTATCAATCTTATCAATCTGACCTTAATAATATTGTGGCTCTCAGTGCTAGGTCAAACTATCATTTATCTCATCCAATCTTTGATGTTGTTGAGGCTTTCAACGTTAGATCATGGCATTATCAACCATTTTAATAATATTGATAGTGTTCATTAATGTTATTATGATCAAACCTTTTCAATCAATTTCAATCTTGTAGTATTTACAATGTCGGCTAAATGTTACATATCAATCAATTCATGTCATGTGTCCTTGACATGTTATCAACTCCAATCAATCAATCTAACCATGACTTTGGTCTACTTGTCATCATCTTATTCAATCTATATTATCATCACATTTTCATCAAAGGGTACTGTCGCATTTATTTAATCAAAATTTGGCGAATCATCTACAAATTTTCCCTTTAGGATTAAATAACCCATAATTTAATCCTATTATTCTTTCTAATTATTCTTCCTAATTATCATCCTCAATTAATTAATTTAGTTAATAAATTGATTCATTATCCAAAAACCATAGAAATTCACAATTTCCTAAGTTCCATTTTCCATCATTAATTCCATTTTCTACTAATTCTTATTTTGTGGAATAAAAGGATTTTTAATTCAAATATTCCATAAAATATTGCATCATCATGACACTTGGATATGACACCTCATGTATTCCCCTTTGACACTTGGCTAAGATTTTTCATAATCAAAGATTCTTATTCTCTTATGCATGTCCATATTTGGCTTATTTATCATAGGATTCTTGGTTTTAAGTGGGTTGGGGTGTCTTGTGACACACCATAGATTCTCTTCCACATTTAGTCAAGTTTGACTTCCATGTGTCATAGAATCCTACATTTGGCATATTTTTTCATATGCGTCATGGATTCTCAAAGGAATATCTTGACACATCACATATCTAAGGATGAAAAATCCAATTCTCTCTTCCTCCATGCCCATTATAAAATGAGCACTCTTTCTCTCATTTCTAGTCCTTAGGTCCTAGTTTTTGAGTCCTTAGGTCCTAATTCTTGAGTCTTTGAGTCCCTAGCTTCTTTGCAGTTTGCATCCTTGCTCTTACACTAAAATCACACTTAGAGTATTATCATGGAATTATCCCTATCATAGAATTTTCTTCAATATTGTGTGCACTATATTTAGAGCTATAACCATTTGGAGAAGAAAGAAGGACATGAGAGCTACAAATGAGAAAGGGGGTTTCTAACCTTCTGTTTGCTTCTTTTGATTAGTTTGGCTTTCATGGTAGACTAGTGGGTGCTAACATATGTTGATTGAGTTTGTGATTTTATCATAGTATGTTATGCATTTAACTCATTTTCTAGGTACTACATTTGGTGAACCTGACATGAAAATGCATATCTAACTTGGGTTTTCTTGTTTTGTGCTTGTAGGTGCAAGGAAGGAGCTCACTTGGAAGGGTGTAATGACTATTTTCTCTTCCTTTTAATACCTAGATTAATTAGGGGGTCTAGTAATATGGTTTTTTCCTTTCATTCTATGCATTTTTTTAGCTTGGTATCTTAGGGTGCACTTTGCTCTGTCAAGGTGCACTTGGGACCCCCAGGAGCAATTTTAGGAGTCCAGAAGCCACCAAAACCTATTTTTTCTATTTCTAAATCATCAACTACATCAAAAAATTACCAATTGCATCATTGATGTAGTCTACACTATTTTGGCACACTTGGGAGTGTAGCTTTCAAGATTTGTAGTTTCTAGGTCTCATTTAGTGCACCATTTCTCCATAGTTTGCACCTGACCTCCCAACTACATCCTATAACTACAAAATACACCCAACTAGGCCCCAACTACATCATTTATGTAGTTTTCACTATTTGAGCACACTTGGGAGTGTTCTGAGCCATTTTGGCCTTCTAGGGTGCCACCTGCTATGTTAGAGCACACCTGGTTCATTGTAAGCACATACATCAATCAGAATTTGCATGTAAGGTTTCCATTTCCTTCTAGAACATATATTAGATTATTTTGTGTTACTAATGGTCTAATTGCAGCATGTGGCAATTGTGGGATGAAGAGATGGTCATAATAAACTAGTAATGCTTACTTTGTAGGACATTGTCGAAGAAATTGTGTGTTTGTCAAAACCATGTGTGTGGATTTTCTAGCTTACATAACACTTTGTTTGGTGCTTAAAATGAACTTTTTATTTTTTTCTTAGCATTTCTATAGTGTTTAAATCCCTAGGGGTTACATTAGATGTATCCTCTCCCCTTTCCATTTGTGGATGTTGGGTGTAAAAGAAATTAGTGTAACTTCTATAGGAGGCCTACCTTGTACCAAGATACTTGATATTGGGTATGCTAGTGGATGACCTTAGAGTGGTAATAGGCCAAAAGATAGGCCAACATTCTAGCCGCTATATAAAATTCAATTACGGTGAAAGTCGTGTTGGTGGTATTGCTACGTGTTAGCTCTCCTCCAGTACCATTGTGGTGCATCAAATCTTAGTTCTTAGGGCTAGGAGACCTTCTATGGAAGTTTATCATTCACTTTACAAATGGAATGCCCTTACTAAAAACCATGTTTTATGGCCAAAATCCTTTCTATCCACTAGCTCAAGGGGTCACCCATGCCTGCGAAGACATCCTACATTCTCGCAGTTCTTAGTAGAGGAAACGGTCCTTTTGGAAGTCATGCCCCTTGGGAAGTGAATCTTGCTAGCCCCAAGAAGTGAGTGTGTTGTAAGGGGGAGCTTGTGTTGCCAAGATCCTACATTTTCTCCTATGGATAAGCACTGCTAAACTTTGGTTAAAGGAGGAATTCAGTGGATATAGTCCTAAAAGCATAGATTGTGGTGTGTTTGTTCACTTTTAGCAACAACTATTATTGTCTTAATGTGTCTTGCATGTGTGTGAAACATTAATCAAGATAATAGCCAACATTCAGATTTACACCTTGGAAACTTACAAACACTTGTCAAAACATTATACATTGGCAAAACATTTCGACTTTTGTCCAAACTTTGCAAACTTTGGTTCAACACATTCAAACCTTAGAAAACATGACAACTTGTTATTCTAAATGTGCTTGGCAAAATGTAGATTTCATTCTTGCATACGCTCCACTTGCATTCACCCTAGTCTAGGCCTCATTCTTGCATCATATAGATTTCATATTGCACCTTTTAGTTCTCATTTTGTATCCATTACCTTTCATATTGTACCCATTTGGGTTTAGTTTACCTCCCTTAGTTTTTGCATTCCAATCTCAAAATCTACACTTTGCATCCACCACCTTGCATCTTTGCATACCTACCCATCATCTTGCACACTTTAACCCTCATTATAGGTACCTTAAGCATCATTTTGAGCATTCATACTATTCTTAATACTGCCCCCTATTGTGAACCTCTATATAGCATCAATCTAGAAAACATAGCTCCCAAAATTGCCTTAGTTTCAACCCATTTTACCAACTACATCTTGAAACTACCAATTGCATCCTGAAATTGCTAACTATATCATTAATGTAGTCTAAATTTTTTGGGTCCACTTGGTGGTCCTCAAACTAGTTTTGGATTCCAAATAACATTTTGGGGCTTCAACTGTGTCTTTAAGTATCTGGTTAGCTCCCCTTGCATTAGCTTGCCTAGATTTGCATTCTACATCACCTATTATTCATTTCCTTCACTTATGAAATCATTCCTTAGGTCATAACCTTTTTTATACATCTCCCAACCCATCATAATAGAAACCTCAACATCTTAGCTTCCTGGCATACCAGTTTGGTAACCATACCACTCAGAATTAGCAAACCTTCATCTTGACTTACCAATTGTGCCCAGAAACTACCAACTGCACCCAAACTAGGTCCAAGTGTTTCAGTGATGTTTTTGGTACTATTTGAGTACACTTGACATTTTTAGAGTGCACTTGGGCACCTGCATGGTCATTTTGGGCCCCCAAGCTACACTTTAGAACCCCAAAATTGCATGTAGGAGCCTTTGTATATCCCCATTCTGCACTTGACCCAAAACCACATGTTGCACCCAAAATTACATTTTGCATCATAGTTATTGTCCATATTTATATCTACTCAGCATCACCACCATTTTGAGTCCCTAAAACATCATTTTGAACCCCCAAAACCTTTGAATTTAGCCAAAAATCTAAACAAAAGTATGAACTCTAGTGTATTACATTGTGTCAATGGATGATGGATCTTGACCATGGTCATTTTATCATTTTCTTTTATCATTTTCTTTAGTCAAATTCTACCTATTTCAAAGTAGATTTGGATTTTTCATTTTCATCTTATCATTTTTTGTCCTTTTTTTGGTCAAGATCCAAAGTCTATTGTCATAACGTTAAACTCTTAGGTTAATACCTTGTAAAGATTCTACCTAATTTCAAACCTTGCATATACCCTTGTCATTGAATTTTCATATTCTTAGTGTCCCTAAATGTCATTTTGACTTACCCTAGTGGTATATCCCCTTCATCTTTCATGGTTCAAACCTTAGCACCATTTTCACTACCAAACCCTATCAAATTGTCATTCAACCAAATTGTCTTCTTGATCATTTACCCTCATTTTGCATATCTCAAACATCATTATCAACCTTTGTAAACCATCCCTTGCATAATATACCTTGCATAAAAAAACCTTTAGCATCCTTAGCAAGTCCAAAACATAACCCTAATTGTCATTTTGCACACCTTAGATTCATTTTCATCACCTCTAGTCAAAGTTTAAAATGGCACCTTGCATTCACATTTTCACTTTGCATGTCAAAAAATTAGTTCATTTAGAATTTCCTCACATTTCATAACATCCCTAAACACTTAAAAATCCCAAAAACACTCATATCTTGCATACCCACATCTTAGTTATCAAGTTTTGGTCTCTTTTACCAACTGCAACCCTATTTTACCAACTACACACTCCAAGTGTGCAGTTGGTATTTTTAGGATGCACTTGGTAGTTTTAGGATGCACTTGGTAATTAGGTGTTTCATTCTAGGTTCTAGAACCCTAATCTGCACTTCTACACCTTGCATTACATCCCAAGACCTTAGGAAACACTCTAAATCACTCAAAACACTCAAAATTTGCATTTTAGGCATCGTAGTACCTCTATTTACCGATTGCATGCCTCTTACTTACCAATTGCTTACCTTTTAAACCCCCAACTATGTCATGGGTGCACTTAGTACTATCTGAGCATAGTTTGTAGTTTAGATGTTCACTTGGGAGGCAAAATGTCCATTCAGGTTTCCCTCCATTGCATTTGCATTCTTAGGTATCATGCCAACACTTACTAGGACACAATCAACCCAGAGACTTGAGGAACTTTATCAACCTTTGTTTTCTGAGGCACAAACACAACCAAAACCTTTTCCAAAATAGAAGAAGAGCAAGAAAACCCAATAAACCATTGACAAAGAACAAATCAAGGCATCACAACCTTTACTTTCAGACCCCTTAAACATGTATCCACAATAATTTTGATCATATTAGAGAATTTTGTGCTTCATGTACCAAACTCAATACTCCAAACTTCTTGGTAATATCAAATCCTTGTTGGAACTAGAAAACAATTTCATCTCCCACTCTGCCTTTAACATTACAAATGAGGTGACACTTTCTAACTTGTGCTCAACTAAACAAAAGGTAGGAGAGCCATTCATCACATTCTTACTTCATTGGAGAAGCTTATTCAATTAATGCTCACTAGACATTCCTAAAGAACAAAAAGTTAACTAGTGCATTGAAAACCTAGTCCCAGACTTAATGTATGAACTCAAAATCAGAAGATGCTCTTATCTATAAGGGAATCCTCAAGATAAACAAGGAAAAAAAAAACACCAATTCCTCTAATGACAAGCCAAAAATTTTCTCCAAAAACAAGAATGTGACTAATGATGACATTTAGGATGCATGAACAATTAGTACATCACAACCTCAATTGACTTTGAAATGTGCAAACCCTACAAATTCACAAACTCCCAATCAAACAACACCTCAATAGTAGAAGACTGAAACTTCCACACAAGACAAACCTTGAAGGCATCCTAGAACCAAGGAAAAAAAGTTCACACCACTAGGGACAACTCTTGAGACTACACTACAACAATTATTGAGTAATAACTTCTTGCAGTTACCCCCAATCAAAGATGAACCATTGACTAAAGCTGACTGGTGGGATGACAACAAATACAATGATTACCACTACACCAAAGGGCATAAGACCTCATCATGATATCAACTAAAACATGCAATACAAGACTTCATTGATGATGGTGTAATCATGGTGGATCTATCACTATTAGCATCCAACTCTAACCACACTATTTTCAAAGATCCTTTGGGGCTTCATCACAAAGAGAAACCCTCCAGTTCAAACTCAAACTCACAAGCTAATGTGAATGACACACACATGGGATATGACTATACTATCAACTATTTCAATGAGTCAGATTCCTACATATCCACATTCACTTTAAAGGTTGAAGACCCTCATTGTGTTGCCACTACATGCCATACCAAGATCACCCTACCTAGAGCTTCATCTAGACCTACTACTTCTACTAGACCTATACCCCCCTAGTAGACCTACTACTCCTACTTCATCTGATTATAGCCTTGTTGAACAACTTGGTAAGAGCCATGCACAAATATCCATCTTGGACCTACTATGTCCATCTCCCCAACATCAAAAGTTCTTGGATCAAGCCCTTAAAGAATCAGTAGTCCTAGAGAGCATTGATGTTGCCCAGTTCCAAGCCATGGTTGGTAACCTATCTGCATCACAACATATATCACTTTTTCCCCTTGGGATATTCCTAAAGACAAAACCAACCACAATGAGCCTCTTCACCTCGAAGTCTTTGTCCACAATGTTAAAGTCTAACATGTCTTAATAGATGGAGGAGTAGGACTGAACATCTATACTCTTAAGGTAGTCGAAGGTTTGGGTTATTCTAAAGACAATGTGGATCCCTCTCAAAGAATCACAATACAAGCTTATGATGATGGTGAGTGCTTCTCTAAGGGTGCCATCACATTACCTATTAGAGTTGGCCCAGCTATTTAAGATACATTTTTCCATGTCCTAGATATAGAAATGAATTGTAACATGACACTAGGACACCCTTGGCTTCATGCTATGAAAGCAATACCCTCTACATATCATCAATGTCTAAATTTTTCCCATGAGAATGTGGATGTTACCATCCCTATAAATCTAGATCCTTTCTAGTTTTGTGCTAATCTAAGAGATGCTACTGCATACCAAATCCCAACAAACAATGAAGCACAACCCACAAATTCCTCTAAGTATGTAGATGCTGATATACTCCTTAGTAAGGCCAAGGAAAAGATGAATATTGAAGACAATGGGTGTGGAGAATACTTTATGTCTCACGTATCTAACATTAGGGAGTCACCAGTTTCTCCCCAATCTTATGGTAAATCACAACTATTACAAGAACAATACTCTATGATTAGTACTCAAAATACCACTTCTACTGATGAGGATAGATATGTATATATTGAGAAAGCACAAGTAGAACAAAAACCCACTTTGATATCTCCTAGAAACTATGGACTTGGGTTTACTATCATGCAAAAAAAAGGCTATGATGGCTATAGTGGTCTTGGATGTTAGAAACAAGGTATAGTTGAACCTATCACTACAAAAGGACAACCTCCTAGTTTGTGGCTTAGATTTAAACCATTACAAATAGGTCCTCCTAGTACTATGGTACCTACGTGTAAGACTATGGATGTTTTGAATGATGAAAAGGCATCTAAGGATATCCCAGCTGAAACTAATAATACTCTAGCTTCTGAGCATAACACCAATGACCCAATTGAATCAGATACCCATATATCTACCTTCAACCAAAACCCATTCAATATTGATGATCACATCCCCTCAAGTTATCCTGAACTATTGAATTGGGACCAATGTGGACCACCAATTTTTGATCAATTTGACAATGATGACACACTCACAATAGACTTTGATATATATGAAGGCATCAAATTTGGTGATCATATAGAAGCAATTACTCCTGAAGTGAACACATTGGCATATTTTGGGGAGCCAAATCCACCTTCTAGTTACAAAGAAAAAAGGAAAAAAAGATAGCAAGCTTAGGTCTCTTAGTGAAAATCTAAAGGCACCATTAGACCATAAAAAATCAAAAGCTAAGTAGCTCCCAAGGATACAAGATGAAAATTATGATGCCATGAATATCAGTGTTCCAGTGTTCAACTTGCCACAAAGTCTTTTGGAGCTCCCTTGATTAGCATTCATGTGGAAGGTCATTGGTCTCAACCCTCCCAACCCTCCCTTATATCTAGTTGTTTATCCCCAAATCTAGCTACCTAATTTTTCCAATAACCAAAATCAAACCTTTATCCAACAAGCCTTTTCATATGTCATCATCAGTGACATTCCACATAACACATCCTTTGATCCATTCATCCTTAGATGTCTTGATTCACAAGAGGCATACACTGTCTTACATATGATACATGATGGTATATCTTGAGGCCTTTTTAGTGGTTTGATTTTAGCTACAAACTCAGAACAACTCCTATGTAGTTATGGTTAGTCATGGATCTAGAGATTATCAGCTAGCATTAGAAACAACAAATTTCTTCTCAACATTGGTCAGTAAAGTTCTTGATTCTATCTAAAAGTCCTAAAAAAATATTAAAAATTTGAAAAAGGTCTTGAAAAAATATCAAAAAAGTAGCAAAATGTCCTTACCAAAAAAAAAAAAAAAAAGCGAAAAAAGTCATGAAAAAAAGGATGCCTTGATGAAAACCTAGAAAACAAGCATCTTGGTATGAAAATTTGAGTCAAGAGAAAAATCCTATCCAAAAGTGAAAACTTGGCAAATAGGCGATTTGGGCAAGTACCATGGTGAAAACCTGGCAAACAAGCACCATGTGTAATCAGTTGTTGATCCTCCATCTATCAAGATTCCATCTGGTTTGTTCCCCTTTTGTCATTTCTTGATCATATCCATCATCCTACAAGACATCCTTGGCTCCTTGACCATGGCTCATGAACTAGTTAATGTCCCTTTTTATCTTGCCTAAGCATCACCAGTCTATACACACTTTGTCATCGATCTTTGTACATAATTTTGGTCTTTTTTGGGGGCATATTACCTACAAGGTGCATGAGTTTAAACTAGAACTAGGGGCATATCTCTAAGAACTATTTATCGATTGGACCTATCACATAACATATTGGAGCTAACAGTTGTACATGCTTTTACAATCCTAAAAAAATCACTAAAAATTATAAAATGCCCTAAAAAAATCACTAAAAATCATAAAATGTCTTGAAAAAAGCACTAAAAATAATAAAATGATCTTGAAAAAATCACTAACAATCATACAATGTCCTAAAAAAAATCACTAAAAATCATAGAATGTCCTAAAAAAAGCACTAAAAAAATCATAAAATGTCCTGAAAAATTCCCTAAACATCATAAAATGTCCTAAAATAAAACCTAAAAATCGTAAAATTGTCCTAAAGAAACCAATCATGCAAAAACATCAATATCCCCAAAAAACCCTAAAAATCACAAAACCCATCAAAAATTTGTGATAAACCTTGTACATATTCACTGTGGATAACCACCCCTTTTGCGTACACACTTGCACTTTGCCGACTGAAACTCAAAGCACTATACTTTCAAGACAATCACACTATCTGAGTAGTGTGAACCAACAATCAATCCAACATGTCACTATGAAGCTATGAATAGAATCCATAAATAGAACTATGACACCATCAACATATCGAACACTATATGAAAACCTCAAAAAATAAAAAGCAAGTAATAATGGACAAGAATATCTTTTGGTTCATGTTGTTTAGTGAGTGATTTTTTTTTGATTTGTTTTCTTTTTGATCATGTTCCCATGCCACTTGATGATGTAAACTAATCTATGAGAGTGGTTGGGATGGTACATGGTCATCTTTTTCTATTTTTGTCTATTACAATGTACCTTTGAGAGTTTGGGGCATGTACATATGCCTCAAGAAGGACAAGTTCATTCTCTGTATGCATCATGCTTATTTACGCAAAAGGCTTGCATTTGCACTCTAGCCCTTTATGCCATGATGTGTTGCATTCCATTTGCCATATCAAAATAAAGCTCCATTTGACATATAGTGCACTTTCCAAAAGAAAAATTCTTCACCTCAATCTAATTGGTTCTCATCCCATCTCCTCAATCTTTGATCATTCATATCTTGATCCACCACCATGATCGTGTCTTCTGATTCACCAAATCATCTTCATCTTGCATTCATGCATTCCTGCATCATCCTACATTATCAATCAACTTTCTATGGCTTCCCACCTAGTCCAACCTCATTCTAACATTCATCTAACCATATTTGACCAAATCTAGCTATTTTTGATGATTTCACTCATTTTATGACATCTTCCCATCATTTTGGGTATGCACGCAAAGTTTTGGGGAATTCTAAGTCTAATCAGGCTATTCTTTGCCCCTAGAGCATTTTAGGGTCTAGTCTACACTTTTGGAGCATATTTGGGCTTCCCAAGTGCATCTAGGATGTACTTTGTACTATCATGATGCCCTTGGGCTTACCAAGTGAGTCCTAGATGCACTTGGATGAGTTTTGGGCGCACTTGGGGACCTAGGGTATCTAGAACTAGTCTCGAAACCCTTATGTTGTACTCTAGAGGCCATAAGTTTTGTGTTTCAACTCTAATTTACAAACTATCAGTTGCGTTGGACTCATATCTTTTTTGTCAACAAAATCAACTATTATTTTCATTATTTAGTCACTATCTTGAGTTATAATTCAAGACATTACTCTTGGGCTCCTCATTGACCCTTGTTAGGTTGATTTAGGCTTATGAGACCTTCTAGGGCACATTTTGGACTTTTTGAGCACACTTGGGCTTCCCAAGTGCATCTAGGACACACTTGGATGAGTTTTTGGGGTAGTAGGATGCCCATAACTGCTCCTAGAGCCCCTATGTTGGACTCTAGAGACCATAACTTTTGTGTTTTAACTTAGATTTGCAATCTGTCAGTTGCATTGGATTTGTATATTCATTGTGGACAAAATGAGCTATCATTTTCATCATTTTGTGTCATTATTGAGTGGCAACCAAAGAAATTACTCTCGTGTTCCCGATTGACCCCGTTCTACACTCTAGACCTCATAAGTTTCACATTTTAGCTCTAATTTGTGATCCATCAATTGGTACGGTTTTTTCTTCTCATTGTTGACAAATTGAATTATCATATAATTATCTTAGTCAATTTATCAAGGGGGCACCCATATATATCATCCCTACTGGGGCATGTTGTGGCTTTCTCATCAGTCATTCTTTGACACAATGCTCTAAATCACATTGTATCAAAGATGAGAAAAATGTAGATGCTCAAAAAAGGTTCACATCTATAGTTTCATCACTTCTTTATACTAATTTGTCCCATTTTCTTATTCTACTAACTTCGATCTTTTGGCCAAATTGATCATACTTTATCATTTGTATCCTCTTTCACATCAATTTTGAAATCATTTCATATTAACTCAAAATCACCCCAATCAACTCCAAATCACTCCAAATCAGCTCAAAACCACTCAAAATAAATCCTAATCAACTCAAAACATATCAAACATCCCAAGTCAATCATCATTTATCCAATCCTAGGTGTTGTTGTGGCTTTCAGTGCCTTGGAAACCTATCAACCTATCAATCTTATCAATCTGACCTTAGTACTGTCACGGCTCTAAGTGCTAGGTAAAAATATCATTCATGTCATCCAATATTTGACATTGTTGAGACTTTCAATGTCAGATCATGGCATTATAAACCATTTTAACAATATTGACACTATTTGTCAATGTTATTATGATCAAACCTTTTCAATCAATTTTGATCCTATGGCATTTACAATGTCAGTTAAATGTTAAATATCAATCAATTCATTTTATGTGTCCTTGGCATGTTATCAATTCCCATCAATCAATCTAACCATGGCTTTGGTCTACTTTTCATCATCTTATTCGATCTATATTATCATCACATTTTCATCAAAGGGTACTGTCACATTTATTTAATCAAATTTTGGTAAATCATCTACTTATTTTCCCTATAGGATTAAATAACCCATGATTTAATCCTATTATTCTTTCTAATTATTCCTCCTAACTATCATCCTCAATTAATTACTTTTATTAATAAATTGATTCATTATCCAAAAACCATGGAAATTCACAATTTCCTAAGTTCCATTTTCCATCATTAATTCCATTTTCTACTAATTCTTATTTTGTGGAATAAAAGGATTTTTAATTCAAATATTCCATAAAATATTGCATCATCATGACACTTGGATATGACACCTCATGGATTCATCCTCAATTAATTACTTTTATTAATAAATTGATTCATTATCCAAAAACCATGGAAATTCACAATTTCCTAAGTTCCATTTTCCATCATTAATTTCGTTTTCTACTAATTCTTATTTTGTGGAATAAAAGGATTTTTAATTCAAATATTTCATAAAATATTGCATCATCATGACACTTGGATATGACACCTCACGGATTCTCGTTCGACACTTGGCTAAGATTTGTCATAATCAATGATTATTATTCTCTTACACGTGTCCATATTTGGCTTATTTGTCATAAGATTTTTGGTTTTATGTGGGTTGGGGTGTCTTATGACGTGCCATAGATTCTCTTCCACATTTATTCAAGTTTGACTTCCATGCGTCATAGAATCCTACATTTGGCATCTTTTGTCATATGTGTCATGGATTCTGAAACTTATCTCTTGCCACATTCCATATCTAAGGGTGACAAATCCATTGCTCTCCTCCTCCATGACCATTATAAAATATGCACTCTTTCTCTCATTTCCAATCCTTAGGTCCTAATTCTTGAGTCCTTAGGTCCTAATTCTTGATTCTTTGAGTCCCTAGCTCCTTTATATTTTGCATCCTTGCTCTTACACTAAAATCACACTTCTAGTATTCTCATGGCATTATCCCTATCATAGACTTTGCTTCAATATTGTGTGCACTATAGGCAAGTTGGAGCTACAATCATATGGAGAAGAAAGAAGGACATGGGAGCTACAAATGAGAGAGGGGGTTTCTAACCTTGTGTTTGCTTCATTTGATTAGTTTGGCTTTCATGGTAGACTAGTGGGTGTTGACGTATTTTGATTGAGTTTTTGATTTTCTCATAGTATGTTATGCATTTAGCTCATTTTCTTGGTACTAGACTTGTGTGTAGTAAAACAAGGGATATAGTGAAAGATTTAGATATTTTTCTTCATGCAAACAAATTTTTAATTTTTTGAGAGCCAAGAACATGTTGAAGATATATTATTCACCTTATCAAATCTTGAACAATTTTCTATACTATTGATTCACTACAAAATTTAGAAACAAGAAATCAAAGAGCAAAGTAAGTATCTTAGTCTGCAATATAGTTCAAATAATTCTAGTTTTTCTGCATTACTGTCAAATATGCCTCAAAAGAAGGGTTTTTTAATGAAAAGTGGAACATGCTAGTAGGAATATACATGATGATTTCCTAGAACAATTAAATGAGTCCACAAATGAGTTAGCCCAAATAAAAAATTTAATTCTTGTGAACCCTAGACTCAAAATTGTAGATGAATTATATGATAAAGGGAATTGGACTAGGGATGCCATTACTTCTAAGACAAGGCTCTAGCTACTTAAGAAATGGTTTTCCAAAAGAAAATTTTTTTCACCCCATGGAAATATCTAGAATTTTGATTTGAGCAAGTTAGTGGTGCTTGGGGTTTTCATGGATTATGGGCCTTCTTATAGCCATAGCCCTAAATTATGACCCAATATCTAGAATAGTTAGAAGAGTAGATGGAGAATGCCTAATAAGCATTAATATTGAAGAAATTTGAGAATTTTTTGTGTTGGAGCCACTCATAGATTACCATGAGATCATTGAAGTTTAGGGCTTGGAAAAGGAGTATCTATTTAAAAAGGGTCAAGTAAGGCAAGGTGCATTGAGAGGAAACGTAGAAATAGTTGAAAATTTGACCTTTGTTATAGCATCAACTAAGAAGCCTTTCAAGAAGTAGTTTTTCAATACTAGGTCCATAGACATTTACATGACTTTATGTAGGGTTTTTGGCAAGGAAGAGAAAGATTTTATGCCCATAAAGCACATGTTTGTGACAACACAAATTTCTTCTTTTGTTGTAGATATCATCTTTGATTTTGCATCTTATTTAGTAGAGGAAATTTGCTTAGGTTTAGTTGAGATTGCAAAGAGAAAATTTGAGAAAACATTTGGCCATTATTCATTGTTGATGCATATGTTCTTATTTAAATGGGTTACTTAATTAGAAAAAAGAAATGGTTTTAAATAGAGAATATGAGGGAGAAGTTCTGCTACTCGAGTTATAGAGTGCAAATATGACCTATGATGTAGAGGAGGCCACCTTTGTTAGATTTGATAGGTACTTCACATCCAGGTTGAGAAATCACATATTGAGGGACAATCCCAAAGTTCCCAAGGCACTACTATATTTTATCAGGCCTATATACAACCCTACTAGTTTGAAATTGTCCCACAATTTAGAAGATATCATACCCTATCTTGTATCTATAGTTTTTAGAGTATACTAATTCCAAGAGACTCTCCATGTACTTCCTTACTAAGCCCCTTTGAAGGTAGTTATAGCTAAAATGCTATGGTAGTAAGGTGGGTTAGAGGAAGCATAATTGACTAGTCAATCTAGGGGCTTAATTTTCCCAAGTTGTATAGTTGCTCACTAGTTTATAATCACCAATAGTGGTTGGTTGTATTTTTATAAATTCTTGAACTAATATAAAATGGTTATCCCCCATGTTTGTTTCAATGATAGTAAGGTATTCTTTGATATATTGAGACAGAGGGCTAAGATTGGTGCCAAGGATCATCAACCCTACTTCCCTGAGGACATAATACGGAATGAATTATCAATTAAAGAGAAAGATATTTAAAAAGAGAAGTGGAGAGTGTTGGTGTTTTTGAAAGGACTAAAACTACTAAGAAAAAAAATTCTTAATATCAAAATGATAATACTCATACAATCTAAAGGTTAGCCAATTCTTGTTAACAATTGCATGTGTAAAGCATTTGGACCCAACTTTGACAAAACCAAAGGTGGTTTTCTACTCTTTTGGCTCTACAAAACCAGGGTGGGTATACCCAAGGATGATTCAAGACTGGGAAAACTGTATGAGGATTATTTTTAGTTTCATTCTGATTCTTATTTCAAAATCCTCAAACAATACATAATTCTTAATAACTTGATAAACACATCCTATATAACAGATATGGCAAAAATTTCTTCTATAGATCTACAGATGTTCTTAACAATAGTGGCTAACTGAAGCTAAAACATTTCGTGCAGACAAGTGCTCGCCAGCTTTGAAGATCTACAGGAAACAAGAGTAAAATTGATTTAATTCTGCATTTTTGACAACCATTTGTGACATACTTCTCCTTCAGCTGAATCAATTTGATCAGTGCCTAATCCATTGGGGTTCAGAGTCTGTAGCAAATTTTTAGATCTAACTTTTTGCCTTACAACAAATTCTATTAGCAATTCTTATCATAATTTATCATTCAAAACCCTTTCCATTACTAAAGAAATCTTATCACATTCATCAAAGCTTTTATTTAATCCATTGAATTAATAGCAATGATAAATAGATATAGAACCTAACCAGATTGCATTCAATTGCACAAGCCTTTACTTATACAATATCAAGACAACCAAGTAATTGGAAGGAGACAAGATTCAGAAAGAACTAATGTGGGAACAATTCACAATTTGTATTCATTTTCTTTGAAAATGGTATATCATTTACAATAGACTCAGAATGACCTTCCAAAAGAAACACGACTCATTCTATATTCATGTATTCTTAGAGAATTGATAGAGAAAATACATCATAAACTTGCTTTCAAAAATTTGGACCAAAGATAGACTAAGCATATAACTTAGAAAATTAGAATTCGAACCATTCTTTAGCCTTGGAATCTCACTTAAATAGTGTGAGATGTAGCAAGCTTCAGGCTAAAAGAAAGTGACACATGTCTTCTAAAAGATATTGACAAATATCTATCATAAAAGACAAAATCCAATAATAGGAACACTATTACATCGAACATTCCTTGGTCGGTCTCTTTCTGTTATGCTTCTTAATTGTTGAGACAAGAAAATATGATATGATTCTTCATTTATTGTTCATCCTTAGAGTAAGTGGCCATGAGGTTAAAAAGTGACGTGTCATCTTCAACTACCTACAAACTTACTTTAATTAGGGGATTTTCCATGTCTTCATTACTAACTATGAGGGTAACTTTTACTTTTGCATCTTCCTCATCATCTTCTGACATTTGTTCTATAAACTAATTTTTCCATTTATTATAACCATCATCATCTAGCCAATCAAAATTTAGAGCCTCTCTTTGTATAATCACTAAAGAATTTGCAAATTTATCTAAATCATCAAACTATTTTCTCATGGCATTATAAAATAACAATATCTTTACTAACTCTTCATTTGTCCTTTCCCAAAACTAGTGGCCAGTTTCACTCATGATGTTCTTGATCCTTTCATAAAATATTTCATCCAACTCTTTTTTGCACTTTTCATTTTCCTTTATTGTATAATCAGATTCTAAAGCACAAGGAAATAAAGTGAATTTTTAAGCAATATACTAGGAAAAACAAAGTGTTAATCTTTTCTGCAAAGAATCCCTTTTATCATCAAAATCTTCTAGTTTATTTCTCAAATCAAAAAATTTCTCTACTTGATGATAAGGCATTTGGATGGCAAATATACACATAATTGTGATATCATTATTCCTCTCCCTCCACTTCTATGCTACGGGAGTCAATTTATCCTTACCCCTATTCAACTCATCCATGAGGGTTGCAATTCTTGTCAAATGATCAAAGAAGGTTGACCATTGTAATTTTATCCCTTAAATACATCACACCTTGCTTTAATTTTCCTTCATATTGATTTTTTAATTCTACCTGCAACTCATGTAATTTGGTTTTTTCTTCTTCAAAGTCCTCTACAGTATAGAATTGGGGCCTTTTAGGGGTGTCTGGTATTTCAACAATAGGGGTTGCTCTATCAAATGACTGTAGAGGGTATGCAATTCTAGGTGCACTGGATTCTCCCACCTTTCTCTTCCCAAGTATCTTCTCCATTTGAGACACTTTGTTTTCCAGTGACTATATCTGTATACCCCTTTCCTCATGTGTTTTTAAAACTTCTTCAAACCTAGCATTGAGTTGGGTAAACCTATCTTCTTCCTGGCCAGATACAACACCACCAAATTTTAGCACTTCTGAGGCCATTCCCATTATTTACTTACTAATTACTTCACTAGCCTTGTATACTATCAATGTACCAATATGCTCTGTAGTGCAAAACTCATGCATCCTGATATTTTCCCTCTTTTCCATAGACCATATAACAAGGGCTTGGTGGTCATCACTAAATTGGACTCCCCTATGAGCCTATAATATTTCTTTAGCAGTTGTTATTTGAACATCTTTCTACTTCCTTACTAAATCAAAAATAATCACACTTTCTATATCCCATTCTAGTAGAAGGAGGACTCCTGACTGTCTAACTATTTGCCTCCCAACTTCAGGAGTAAATTGGAAAAAATCATTCAAAAATTTTAACTTCACCTCTCCCTTAATAATTAAGTGAAGTTTATCTGGTTGCTCAGCTTTGATTTTCTCATAGGCTTTCTCAAAATTTCCCATATTTAATCTCCACAAAAACTGAGCAAAAGCCCTAGATCTTACAAAATTTTCATCATTAATAAATCTTTCAGAAGCCTGTGCAACTATTGGGTCAATATGCTTACCTTGGTAATCAGCAATGGTTAGGTCCAAGGAAGGTGCACGAGGTTCTTGTGGCTCTCCAACATCAAAGTCTATAGAAGAGACAATCATATCCCCTTCTCCACCCATTTTTCTAAGCTGTTCGCTTAGAGATGCTTCATCATCTATATGAATTGGGGATTGGCTTGGGGAGTATTGTTCCTTTTAAGAAGAAGAAGACCCCTACTCTAATTTTTGCCTTTTTGGAGAGCAGGCTGCAGATGGGCTTCTTGACCTTTGCTTCTGATGAGAGGGTGCTTGTTGCACATTTCGAATCATAACATAACTTGCCCTCATCTGCAATGTATATTGGCCAGGAGCTACCACATTTCTACTACTTATTCTTCTTTGTACTTCTCCAGCCTTGTCTGGATGTGTTTCAACATAAATAGCTTTCTTTTCATTCATGGTTTGAATTATTATGGAAAAATTATTCATTAATGCTTGTATTTTAGCTCCCCAATATTTCTTATCTTTCAATGGGTTATACTAGGGGTCAAAAGAACTAATAAATTCTAGTGTCTTACTGAAAACTATCCATTTCTCTTTTCTCAATTCTTGTTCCTGCAATGTGAAGATATTTCTGATTATATCTTCTGGACAGTAAACTTGATGTACCATATGGGAAGCTCTTACCCTTTGTTTTAAAAGGTCATAGAATCCTTTAGGGTCAATGAATCTGGCGTGAGACTCTGCCCAATTATATCTATCCAAAAACAAATTCAAGTGCTTCCACCCTTTTCTGATAAAGACAAAATCATGCACTATAGTAACAATTGGAAAGAAAGTGCCCTTCTTAATCAATTCCCTCTCATCTATAGTGCCTATCTTCCATAAGAGCTCGGCAATCCCAATCTTCAAAGGCACATGGAAAGGAAACACATGTGGCTTTCCCATAAAACCATATACCCTTATCACAGTTAAAACATTATAAGGGATTATATCCCCCCAATTATGACTACCCAACAGCCCTTGTGCATGATCTCTAGGTCTAACCAATTACAACAATGCTTGTGGAATTCTGGGGCCATCCCCTCTCTAAAGAAATCTCAGCCTATATGCGAAAAATCTATCAAACCTTAAATAACTAGCATCTATGGCTTTTGAAGTCATATCCACACTCCATAACTACACTGGATTCCTTTCTCCATCCTTGGTTGTTTCCAACTCCATACCCTTGGAAAAGAAAGTGTATCCCTTGTATAAGTATACATGCATCAACAATGAATACCAACATAATGGTTTGTTTACTTTTCCCCTTGCTATTCCAACCAAACCATTGTGAATCTCTTTTGATAGAAAAGTGGCAAAATCCAAAATGGTACTCATTCCAAATTGAAGGGTTTGAGCCACTATAAGGACAATAGAACCTAGAATTTGATCACCTTCATCTACCCAAAAATCTTGCAAAGAGAAAAATATAGTGCTTGAGCTCTCAAGTTGAAATTTCTTCTTAACAATGGCTTTGCTATACCGGCTATAATCATAGGCAAATTACCAACTTTGGCAGCATGCTCCTATAGTGGCCCTGTTCCTAGGTAAATTTTTTGTGCATCATATCTGGCTTGTAGATCATCCATATCAATGATTTCATGCACAACGTGGTTAGGGTTAAGGTTGAAAACCTCACTGAATAGCTTAGGGAAAACCCTAAAAAGATTGATTCAAGAATGATTTTTTACCCATCCCATAATAGGATCATATTTTCTTCCCAAGTCCATCAATAAATCACTATCAAAGAAAATAGTGGGGAATGTTAATTTACCAATATCAAACTCCCAAACATTTCTCATTGGAGTGTCCAATTTTCACTCTGAAAACCATTTCTTAAATAACTCTAGACCTCCCATGAAAACTTGGGCATCTCTTACCCAATTAGCTTTGTCATAAAAACCCTCTACTACAACTACTCTGGGATGTTTCGGGATGAGTTCCCTCCCCTTAGTTATTTCATGCACTGATAAGGGGAATTGTTGAAGAAAGTCATCATGCATAAAACATTTCAAATAATCTGTTTTCCTAGTAAACTCTTTTTCGGGGAGGCATTTTGAATGAACCCTAGAAATTTCACAATATTAGATACTTTAAATTTACTTAGAAAACCACAGAGTACTTACCTACCAAAATTTGCACTTCTGCACTATGTGATAACTTCTACAATTTTACTGTATTGTTAACCAAGAATTTCTGTGTCGTAGCTCTAAACATTTTGTATGCCCTAATATTCTCTTTGTGCTTTAGTGGTTCATTAATGGTGAAATTGTGGGGTCTTACCATGCAATAAATTTGCACGCATAAGGTCTAAATCATATTTACTCTCAGTAACCATTACTCACAATTTGCATCCAAGTTTGAAACCTAGCCATAGGTTTTCACCAGATCGAACGGTCTTGATTTAAAAGGTAGCAAGAATTACGAGTATTAAAACAATGCTACGTGTCACAATTCTACTTCCTCGCATTATTTAAAATCCTATTTTCCTTATTTAACAAGCATTTTCAAATTGCAGTCTTGCGCGAGTCATCAATCTTTGAAAGATCAATGGTGATACTGATCTTACCCTGCAAGGAATCTAAACAAAATTTTTGATGTCACCATAGACACATGTCTATAGGCACATTCCTGCTTTTTTTAAACATTGCTCAAATTCAAAATGTGGGTAAGTGCCTTTCGTTGATCAGGATAAAGATCAATGATTGGAAATAACTCTTCAGTTTATGCTCGCATTATCCACTTGGAACAATGACATGATTGTTTTTAACTCACATGTTCTGAGTATTGTGTTTATTTCTGACACCTTTCCCGCCCAGATCATAAATAGCTCCAACTAAGCACATTTGGCAGAACCCATGGCATGACTCCTGCATTCTTCATGGTCTGGTCCCACTATGACACATGTTACAAAGGCACATTCTCGCTTTTCCTATCTGACTTATAGCTTCATAATGCGGGATTCTGCTAACTGTAGATCTTTGAAAGATCTATAGTTGAAAAGACTTCATTTCCATCTAGAAGTCAAAACTCCTCCATGTGGCACATCTAGTAGTACATGTCATCAATCATTTATAGTATGGCATACTGCTTTGCAAATACCTTACCCCACCGTGCCACATGTCAAAAATTTTCTTGCCCGCACTACTTATTTCCTATGCAGCTTCAAATTGAAGGCATGCGTTGGCCTTTGATCTTTGAAAGATCAATGGTTACATAAAATTCACCATTTGAGTAGCATAATGGCTAATAGTGACGAATGATGTTCCTCCACTTGTTCCAACTCATCTGACACACACTACGCAGAACATCTCACCATTATTCTTTTAATAGCAGGTCCACCTTGTCAGATTGTGCCACTTGTCCAACTTTTTCTTCCCTACATTATTTATCTATCAAGCATATTCTTCTTGTAGGGAAGCGCTAACCCTTCATTGAGATGAAATCAATCGCTGACTCTTCTTGGTGATAAACTACATATCTCTGCAGGTGAATCAACCAATGGCATTGCAAGAAAATTAGGACGTGTGCAAAAGTATTGACAAACCTACAAAAGTTAGTGAAAATTTATGATTCACCAAAATTTAGGAATGTAAAGGCTACGTGTCACCAAGTTGCATGCCTTCTTTACTTAAAGGCCTTGCATCTTGAAATTGCAGGTATGCAATACTGGTTGATCTAAATAGGATCAACGATTAAAAAGACTTTGCATCATCAGAGGTAATTGCTAACAGAATGATTAAACAATTTGTATGCTAAGTGTAGTCACGTAAGATTAAACAAAAATATAATGACCTCATGCTTATGCAAGCCCTCCCTTGGGGAAAAATGTCATTGAAAACATTTTTTCTGAAAACAATTTTGAGGGTATTCTAAAGTGAGGGCAATCGGATGACTTTGAAAAAACACAAGGAATAAAACCCTAATTTTCAAAATTTCAAGATTTAAATGATTTTTCACAAGATTTTCCTTTAACCTCTACATAGTGAAAAATCAAGCCAATAGTGGCTCTATCTGGGGATGATAGACTACCTGGGTCTATGCAATAATTTAGAATCTATGGGAGAGAAGACCACATACTTGGTGCAAAATGACAACTTCTTCAGAGAGCATAGAGAAACACACAGAAAGAAAAAACTAGACTACACAAGGATATTTACAAGGATTTACAGAATATACAGTTTGTAGAAAACACTAGGAAACCCTAACACTAATGTTCATGGAGAAAATAAGTATCTTTCAAGAAAAATACATCTTCAAGAATTATCCATGAACTGGTAGTTCAAGAATATTGTCCAATACATCTTTGAGTATATAGGAATCGTCACCCCAAGTAGTTTCAATCAAATAAGGGCCTAACTAGATAGGATCAAATTTTCTATGTTTCCCCTTTTCTTCAATTTTGGTATTCCACATTAACACTAGATCTCCATCTTCAAACTTTTTTGCTTACTGTTCTTTTATCATAGAGTGTCTTAACTTGTAGTTGCAACTTTTAGTTCTTAAGAGATGCTTCTCTTCTAGTTACTGTCAATCCTACAAATTCATCCATCTTTTCTTGCATTTCATCTCTAGTATCTTCATCATACAACTGAATGTAATTGTAGAGTCCCATAAAGTTGTTCTAAGGCATTCTGGTTTGAATTCCATATACCATATCAAATGGAGCTACACCGATGGCCTTTTTCACAGTTACCCTATCAATCCATATTGCTAATTGTAACTTGGAATCCCATTCCTTTTTGTTATCATCCAAAGTTCTCTTAATAACCTTCAACAAGCTCTTATTTTTGGATTCAACTTATCCATTCCCTTGTGGATGATAAGGAGAAGATGATGACCTTGTTATTCCATATTTATCACAAAATTTAATAAATTCCTTAGACCTAAAGCACATAGCATTGTTTGTTACAATTTTTTGAGGACAACCAAATCTAGAGATAATATTATTCACTAGGAAATTATTGACAACTCTACTTGTTGCATTTCTTGTGGGGATAGCCTCTACCCACTTTGTAAAGTAATCAGTAGCCACTAGAATCCAAGAGTAGTCAGTGCTAGACTTAGGAAAAATTTCTCCTATGAAATCTAGACACCATTGTTGAAAGGGTGCTTGAACCTCTATTGGCTTCAATGAAGTCTTACGTAAGAACTTCAATTTTTCAAAAAATCTTTGATAAGGGTCACATTTTCTAACAATAATCTGAGCATCCTTGAAAAGGAAAGGCCACCAAAATCCAGCCCTCATTACTTTATGTGCAGTAGTTTTGGACATATAGTGTCCCCCGCACACTCTAGCATGCATTTCCTTCAAGACTTCTTTTGCCTTTTCTTGATCAATACATTTCAACAATATTCCCTCAAAATTTATCCACCATAGATTGCCTTGGACAATTATATACTTGATGGTTTGCAATTTAGTACTCCTCTTTTTGTTCTCAGGAAAATGAGGGGGAGCTTCCATGTGTTGTAGGTAATATATAACATTGGTGTACCAATCACACTGATCCATGTCACATAAGTCAGTTCTGAGATCATTGCTTACCAAATTTATCTGATTAGCCTCTAGATTAGCTTCAGCCATGAGTTTGGCCAAACCTTGACCACTTACCAACTTAGTTATCTATATGTAAATATTGAATTCTTGGATCTTGTTGATCCATCTACACCTTCTGCCTGATACTTCCTGTTGAGAAAATATATCTTTCACTGCAGCACTAGGTACAAAGACAATGGCAGTAGCACCTACTAGGTAGCATTGAAAAGATTTTATAGCCTTTACTAAAGCATATGCCTACTTTTCATTTATCTCATATTTTAATTTAGTCAGCTATAGTGACTTACTGAAAAAGGCAATGGGCTGCTCATATCCGTCTTGATTTTTCTGCAATAAAACTGCAGCTACAGTGTGAAAAGATGCAAAAGAAAAGATATGCATAGGCTTTTTGTAATCTAGAGTTCTCAGTACTGGAGCATTTTTTATTGCAGTTTTAATATCCTAGAATGCTTATGAAGGTTCACCATTCCAATCTATAGTGGCTCCCTTCTTGAGCATCTTTGAGATAGGTCTACTGATTTCAGCAAAATTAGTAAGAAATCTCCTAAGGAAATTGACTTGACTAAAGAAGGATTGAATTCCTTTTATATTTTTTTGGCTTGGGGACTTTGTCAATAGCTGCTACTCTTTTAGGTTCTATTTTCACCCCATCCTTAGACACTATATGTCCTAGTAATTTGCCTTCTATCACCCCAAATGTGCATTTCTTTGGGTCCAAGGATGCTCCATATTCCAGAGCTTTGATAAAGATTTTCTCCAAGTATCTCTAGTGCTCCTCAGCCTTCTTAGAATATGCTATAAGATCATCTTGGTATACAACCATAAATTTGTCAATATAATCATGAAATGCCACATCCATGACTCTTTGGAAAGTAGCTCCTACATTAATCAGGCCAAATGGCATCCTTACATATACATATGTTCCCCATGGGGTTGTGAAGGCCTTCTTCAATTGTTCACTTTCCTTTACTAGAACTTGATTATATCCAGAGAAACCATCCATCATTGACATTAACTCAGAACCAGTCACTTGCTACAACATGGCTTCCATATTAGGCAATCCATAATTGTCTTTTAAAGATGCAATGTTTAAGTTCCTGAAATCGACACACAATCTTATATCTCCATTCTTCTTTCTGATAGGGACCAAATTAGAAACCCAGGTGGAATTCCTAATTGGTTTAATTATTCCCCCATCCCTTAGTTTCATCAACTTTTCTTGCATTTTGGGAGCTAGGGTAGGGTTTACTGGTCTCTGTTTCTGTCTGAAAGTTTTTACATTATCTTTTAAGGGTATGACATGCTGGAACAAATCTTCCCTATAAGCCTTAAGGTCATTATATGACCATGCAAAAACATGTTTATACTTTCTAAGAAGGTCAATCAATGTTTTTATGATTTTATCAGGCATATTTTCGCCAATATAAACCTTTTTGGGGGCTTCATTAGTGCCTAGGTTTATCTCTTCTAATTCCTAAGGTTTAAGATCCTTAACTCTTGGTTTTACTTTGTCCTAGTTATCAAAAATGTTTTCCAAGACCACTAGCCCCTTAGGCACTTTATTGGTTTTCAATTGCATGATCTCTTGGCCAAAAATGGTTTCCCTACCATCTATGGTTTCAATTAGTTGACTACAATCCATTTCCTGACCATGGTACTTATCTTCATTTAACAAAAAATTTGTAATGTCTTTGTCATCTTCAAAGACTTTCCAGTTTTCAATGTTATCAGGTATGGAAGGCCTATTTTGTACCTCAATTTGAGATATTCCTACAAATGATATTTCCTTAGGCTTGATTGCTACATTCGCCAACAAATCAGCCATCTTATTTTGAGTCCTATCTCTCCATGAGATACCAAATGCATCAAAGGATTCTATCTAATCCCAAACTACATTTCTATACTACTTTAGTCTCCTATTCTTGGATGCATAAGTTTGTTTTATTTGGGAGATGACTAACTCGGAATCCCCTATAACATGTAACTTTTTAATCCCATGATGTGTGGCAACTTTCAATCCTAGCAACAATGCCTCATATTGTGCAATATTATTTGTGCAGGAAAACTTCAGTGTAAATGAATATTTGAAGTTATTATTCTTAGGGGAGACAAAAACTACACCTACCACTACACCCTCTTTAGAACTAGCCCCATCAAACAACATTGTCCATAATTTTGGTGAGTTCATACAACATTCAACTTCATGTTCAATTATAGTAGCTAAATTCTCAACTTCTTGAATAATCAATTCGGCTCTGAAAGCATTGACCCCAATATCTAAGAAACAAATGGCATCTTTGTCAATTTCTTCCCCTAAAATTTGATTAACCCTTGGTTCTCTATTTACCCTAACAACTTTATCCCCAATGTGAAAAGTAGCATAGGTTAAGTCACACTATAGGCTTCCCCCTATGGCATCACTCCATTTTCTAGATAGTAACATTCCATAGTGTGGAGGTATATCCACCACCAAGACAGACATGGTTAACTCTACATCAGGATATGCAGCTAATTTGAATGGTAAAGCATTTATGGTACCTATGATTGGGACTTCCCTAGCATCAATTCCTCTGCATCTACCCTGCTTGGTATCCACTTTCAATCCTAAGGCTTCCATTACTTTGAAAGGCATTATGGTGTTGGAAGCTCCTGAGTCTATCATACAGTTTTTTAGGGTCTTCCCTTTTATGATTAGATTGAGGAAAAAAGGATCAATATCTTCTGTAAATGCCACTATGGAATCATCTAAAAACATTTGAGAAATTTGGGATACGCTACCACTATCCTCTATTACTAATGGGGTTTCTTGGGACACAGTTTGATCTACAATAGTATTATTGTTTCCTATTCCACCCAACCATGATAAAGCCTTGTTCTTATGCTCT
The DNA here is from genome assembly GCA_028749045.1 of Cupressus sempervirens. NCBI lineage: Eukaryota > Viridiplantae > Streptophyta > Pinopsida > Cupressales > Cupressaceae > Cupressus > Cupressus sempervirens. The sequence goes on from CM053786.1 coordinate 110,484,848, forward strand.
TCAATTCTAAGAAGTTTAGACAAGGGCACTTTTAGAGTAATTTGGGACAACATAGATATCATATCAACAGGTTCAACAATAGTGGGTTTTACAAGAGTACTTGGAGTTGGAATCTTTTGAGCAACAGGCACCACTATTTGGTTAATAGTATCAGGTTTTTATTTCTTTGGTTGCACAACTACTTTTGTTGTTTCATTTGTCTAAAACTAAACCTTCTTTTTTGGTTACCATTTCTTACCCTTATTGTCCTTGATCTTGGGCACATCTTCATTGACTCTCCTATTTTGATCATTCATCTTATGGCTGATATCTTTGATGAACACACTGGATGGCTTTCCTACATCATTATTTACTCTTCTACTTCTCAAATTGTAGTTACTATGGACTTGTGAAATCATTTTTGCTGTAATTTTGTCAATCTCCTCTTTGGAGGGCATTCTTAAGCTTGTGAGACCTACATCAGAAGATGTAATGCACACCTTATCTGTATCATACCCTTCATCATCTGAAAGCACTTGCTGATGATGTAAATGATAAGAAATTCTCTAATTGATAATGTCAATTTTAGGCTCTTTTGAATCAGAATCTATCAAATCATCACACATGCTTACCATATTGCAACTTATATCATCATGGCTTTTGTCTTCACTTTCTTCTTCTGGTTGCACACCTTGACCCTGGGCACATGACTGAGCAACAACACCATAATAAGTAGAATGAGGTGATTGATATATAATGCACCATGGTACATCATCATTCATATTTACAGTGTTCCTTTGCAGGGGATCTGGAGTACCCTTATCCTTCACATTTTGGGTCTGATTTGGAACTAGCTTACCATCTTTCCACTGAGTGGTGTAAGGCTAATTTTGCATTCTAGGTTTTCTATTGAAATTTTTGTTATTCATAGGAGTTCTCTCGGCAATATTTGGCTTATTAAAATCAGTGGGATCCATCTTCTTAAGCAATTCCAAAACCTAGCTTATAGTGGGTTCTTCTAGCTTCTTTCCTATAGGGGTTTTATCTTCCTCCCTTTTATTATTGTTCTTAGGATTGAAAAGCTTTGGATCATCCTTTCTACCTAGTTTTCCAGATGCCTTCCTATTATTTTCTATATTTACTACAATTTTATAGGTATCCCTTAAAGTCTTGGGATCCCTATCCCTCAATTGATAAGCCATTGTGCTATCAAAAGCATTGAAATATGTTGTGAGATAGACATCTTCATTCAACCTCATAATTTGAAATAATCTGTACATACCTTTTTGGAATCTTACATTGAAATCAAATTTGGACTCATTTGGATTCTTCTTGATGTTTTTGAATTCATTTAACATGAATCCTGCATTAGTGTTGTCTCCATATTGCTCCTTGAATAATTTCTCCAAGTCATTCCACGAGGTAATACTGTTATCAAGCAACCTCCTAAACCAATCCCTTGCTTCTTAAGTTAGTGAATGCACAAACAATTTCATTACCATATCTTCATGTTCAACTTCATAATCATTCAACATATCAATGAAATTTCTCAAATGTTCTTCACTAGTAACAACATTATTCCCAGAGAACTTAACCACTTTGTCTCTTAAATCAAACGATATGGGATGTGGAGCACTAGGAATACTAGAAAATATTATTTGTCTATACTTTTCTAGGTATACAGGTTTCTTCTAGAAACTAGGAAAATTTGAGGTACTAACTATATTAGCTTGACTCAGAGGAGCAGCTTGGGACTGTTGAGGTGGGACAAATGGGACTTGGGTGCCAATAGTGGAAGATGAGTCAAGAGAAAATTTGGGTATTCCCTAAGTTGAGATTATTGGACCACTAGCTGGTGTAGGAATTGTAGGTGGGATAGACAAATTGAGCCATGAAGCCAATGTAGAATTAGATTTTATGAATTGGATTTTTCTCCTAGTTTCTGCAGCTTGTGCTTCATTTTCAACCTTATCAAGCTCTTTTGCAAGATCTTCCTTCTCTTTTCTAGCCTTCTCCAAATCTAAATCTAATTTTGACATGGAGGGTTGTATGGGTTTGCTTGGTAGAGCTTGAGGTTTATTTATTTGAATTCCTACAGCTTTGCCTTTCCCTTTATCTGGAGCCTTTGTGGTGGGCTCTACAGGGTCCATTTGAATAGGTTTATAGGCTTGGACTTGAGCAATGACTAGTTCTTGCCTTTGATTTAGACATTTTTCTTGTTCCTAAACTTTAACTCTTAGATTGTCTACATCTCCAAATACATCAGTATGGAGACCTATGGTATTTTCTTCTAAATTTTTATTCTGCTCCTTCAAAGCAGCCATCCTTCTTAGCAGACCATCCCTTTCTATTATGGTATCCAAGGTGGCTTGCTCCTTTTCTTTTTCAAGATGAATGCGATTGGCTTCTTCCTTAGCAATCCATTTCTTCAAAACTCCTATCTTAAAGTGCACTTCTTTAGGATCTACAAAAGTAGCTTCTAAATTAGCAGGATCATCCAGATCTATAAGATTTGATTCCACATGTGGGGCTACTCTGGGATTAAAAGGATTATCAAATGAACTCCTAAATCTTACCCTATAGTTCATATCTGCTATAGGATCTAGCCTTGATGAAGCAATTCCTACTGTGGACACATCTTTGTCCTGAAATACTCTCTCATCTGGTAATGGGGTACTTAAAATGCCTTGTAAGAGTCTTATAGTTTCGGATTCAAAACTAAGTGAAGAAGACTCTCTTCCTAATACTGGTTGATACTGAGAATTGACAAATGCATTGCCTCTGGGTTTCCAGGTGGGATTTGGATCTGTCTTTTTCTTATTTTAGTTCTTCCTACCACCTTGTGGTAGATCAGTATACATTGATACATCAAGATTGGCTCTCATGTAAGCTCTTGTGTTCTTTCTCTTATCAGCCATATTCACCTTTTGTTAAAACAAGAACTAGCTTCAAAACCTTGACTGAGTCACCACCCTATCCTTAGGAAAATATACAATGACACTTAATGCTGACTCAAAGAAAAAAACACACAAGTAGGAGCAAAAATATCTAGTATAGATAGATCAATCACTGATGCTGTAAGATTGCAACTCTTGCTTGTTAGATAAGACACTTGGATAAGTTGGATACGTTAGTGTGTAGCTATGGTACTTGTGCTTTATCTTCTTTAAATTCTCAAGGTTTGTGACTAAAATATTCCCTTATAACTGTAGGAAAAACTTGGATAACATGACACACATGTACTCAACATGACCAAAGAAACTACAATACTCCTGACAGATGTGTTGGACAACTCCCCAGTAGAGTCACCATCTTGTTCGTCTTTTTGAAAGGACTAAAACTACTAAGCAACACAATGATTAATATCAAAATGATAATACTCATACAATCTAAAGTTCATCCAATTCTTGTTAACAATTACATGTATAAAGCATTTGGACCCAACTTTGACTAAACCAAAGGTGGTTTTCTACTCTTTTGGCTCTGCAAAACTAGGGTGGGTATACCCAGGAATGATTCAAGACTGGAAAAACTATATGAGGATTATTTTTAGTTTCATTCTGATTCTTATTTCAAAATCCTCAAACACATACATAATTCTTCATAACTTGATAAACACATCCCACATAACAGATATGGAAAAAATTTCTTCTATAGATCTGCAGATGTTCTTAACAATAGTGGCTAACTGAAGCTAAAACATTCCATGCAGACAAGTGCTAGCTAGCTTTGAAGATCTATAGGAAACAAAAGTAAAATTGATTTAATTCTGCATTTTTGACAACCATTTGTGACATATTTCTCCTTCAGGTGAATCAATTTGATCAGTGCCTAATCCATTGGGGTTCAGAGTCTTTAGCAAATTCTTAGATCTAACTTGTTGCCTTACAACAAATTCTATCAGCAATTCTTATCAGAATTTATCATTCAAAATCTTTTCCATTACTAAAGAAACCTTATCACATTCATCAAAGCTTTTATTTAATCCATTGAATTAACAACAGTGATAAACAGATATACAACCTTACTAATTGCATTCAATTGCACAAGCCTTTACTTATACAATATCAAGAAAACCAAGTAATTAGAAGGAGACAAGATTCAGAAAGAATTGACATGGGGACAATTCACAATTTGTATTCATTTTCTTTGAAAATGGTATATCATTTACAATAGACTAAGAATGACCTTTAGAAAGAAACACAACTCACTCTATATTCATGTATTCTCAGAGAATTGATAGAGAAAATACATCATAAACTTGCTTTCAAAAATTTGGACCAAAGACAAACTAAGCATATCACTTAGAAAATTAGAATTTGGACCATTCTTTAGCCTTGGAATCTCACTTAAATAGTGTGAGATGCAACAAGCTTTAGGCTAAAAGAAAGTGACATGTGTCTTCCAAAAGATACTGACAAATATCTATCATAAAAGACAAAAGCCAATAATAGAAAGGCTATTACATCGAACATTCCTTGGTGGGTCCCTTTCTATCATGCTTCTCAATTGTTGAGATAATAAAATATGATCTGATTCTTCATTTATTGTTCATCCTTAGAGTAAGTGGCCATGAGGTTAAAAAGTGATGTGTCGTCTTCAACTACCTGCAAACTTACTTTAATCAAGGGATTTTCTATGTCTTCATTACTAACTATGAGGGTGACTTTTACTTTTTCATCTTCATTCTCATCATCTTCTTACATTTGTTCTATAAACTAATTTTTCCATTTATTATAAGAAGCATCATCTGGCCAATCAAAATTTAGAGCCTCTCTTTGTATAATCATTAAAGAATTTACAAATTCCTCTAAATCATCAAACTCTTTTCTCAAGGCATTATAAAATAACTGTATCTTTACTAACTCTTCATTTGTCCTAACTCTTCATTTGTCCTTGCCCAAAACTAGTGGCCAGTTTAACTCATGATGGTCTTGATCCTTTCATAAAATATTTCATCCAACTCTTTTTTCCACTTTTCCTTTTCCTTTATTGTATCAACAGACTCTAAAGCACAAGGAAATAAAGTGAGTTTTTCAGCAATATAGTAGGAAAAACAAAGTGTTAATCTTTTCTACAAGGAATCCCTTTTATCATCAAAATCTTCTAGTTTATTTAACAAATAAAAAAATTTCTCTACTTGATGATAAGGCATTTGGATGGAAAATATACACATAATTGTGATTTCATTATTCCTCTCCCTCCACTTCTGTGCAAGGGGAGTAAATTTATCCTTACCCCTATTCAACTCATCCATGAGGGTTGAAATTCTTGTCAAATGATCAAAGAAGGTTGACCATTGTATTTTATCCCTTGAATACATCACACCCTGCTTCAATTTTCCTTCATATTGATTTCTTAATTCTACCTGCAACTCATGTAATTTGGTTTTTTATTCTTCAAAGCCCTCTACAGTATAGAATTGGGGCCTTTCAGGGTTGTCTGGTATTTCAACAATAGGGGTTGCTCTATCAAATGATTGTGGATGGTATGCAATTCTAGGTGCACTGGATTCTCCCACCTTTCTCTTCCCAAGTATCTTCTCCATTTGAGACACTTTTTTTTCTAGTGACTGTATCTATATACCCCTTTTCTCATATGTTTTTAAAACTTCTTCAAACCTAGCATTGAGTTAGGTAAACCTATCCTCTTCTTGGCTAGATACAACACCACCCAATTTCAGCACTTCTAAGGCCATTCCCCTTATTTTCTTACTACTTACTTCACTAGCCCTGTATACTATCAATGTAACAGTATGCTCTGCAGTGGGAAACTCATGCATCCTAGTATTTTCCCTCTTTTCCATAGACCATATAACAAGAGCTTTGTGGTCATCACTAAACTTGACTCCTCTATGAGCCTATAATATTTCTTCAGCAGTTGTTAGTTGAACATCTTTTTGCTTCCTTTCTAAATAAAAAAAAATCGCATTTGCTATATCCCATTCTAGCAGAAGGAGGACTCTTGACTGTCCAACTATTTGCCTCCCAACTTTAGGAGTAAACTGGGTAAAATCATTCAAAAATTTTAACTTCACCTCTCCCTTAATAACTGAGTCAGGTTTATTTAGTTGCTCAGCTTTGATTTTCTCACAGGCTTTCTCAAAATTTCCCATATTTAATCTCCACAAAAACTAAGCAAAAACCCTAGATCTTACAAACTTTTCATCATTAATAAATCTTTCAGAAGCCTGTGCAACTATTGGGTCAATTTCCTTACCTTGGTAATCAACAATGGTTAGGTCTAAGGAAGGTGCAGGATGTTCTTGTGGCTCTCCAATATCCAAGTCTGTAGAAGTGACAATCACATGCCTTTCTCGACCCATTTGTCTAAGTTGTTCCCTTAGAGATGCTTCATCATCTATATGGATTAGGGATTGGCTTGGGGAGTATTGTTCCTTTTGAGAAGAAGAAGACCCCTGCTCTAATTTTTGCCTTTTTGGAGAGTGGGCTACAGATGGGCTACTTGACCTTTGCTTCTGATGAGAGGGTGCTTGTTGCACATTTTGAATCATAACATAACCTACCCTCTTTTGCAATGTATATTGACTAGGAGCTACCACATTTCTACTGCTTATTGTTCTTTGTACTTCTGCAGCCTTGTCTGGATGTGTTTCAACATACATATCTTTCTTTTCATTCATGGTTTGAATTATTATGGAAAAATTATTCATTAATGCTTGTATTTTAGCTCCCCATTATTTCTTATCTTTCAATGGGTCATACTGGGGGTCAAAAGCATTAATAAATTCTAGGGTCTTACTAAAAATTATCCATTTCTCTTTTCTCAATTCTTGTTCCTGCAATGTGAAGATATATCTGATTATATCTTCTAGATAGTAAACCTGATGTACCATATGGGAAGCTCTTACCCTTTGTTTTAAAAGGACATAGAATCCTTCAGGGTCATGAATTTGGCATGAGACTTTGCCATGCTATATCTATCCAAAATCAAATTCAGGTGCTTCCACCCTTTTCTGACAAAGACAAAATCATGCACTATAGTAACAATTGGAAAGAAAATTCCCTTCTTAATCAATTCCCTCTCATCTATAGTGCCTATCTACCATAAGAGCTCAACAATCCCAATCTTCTAAGGCACATGGAAAGGCAACACATGTGGATTTCCCATAAAACCATATACCTTATCACAGTTGAAACATTATAAGGGATTGTATCCCCCTAATTATGACTAACCAACAACCCTTGTGCATGATCTCTAGGTCTAACCAATTCCGAAAATGCTTGTGGAATTCTGTGGCTGTCCCTTGTCAAAAGAAATCTCAGCCTAGATGCAAAAAATCTGTCAAACCTTACATAACTAGCATCTGTGGATTCTGAAGTCATATCCACACTCCATAACTGCACTGGATTCCTTTCTCCATCCTTGGTTGTTTCCAACTCCATACCCTTGGAGAAGAAAGTGTATCCCTTAGATAAGCATACATGCATCAGCAATGAATACCAACAGAATGGTTTGTTTACTTTTCCCCTTGCTATTCCAACCAAACCATTGTGAATCTCCTTTGATAGAAAAGTGGCAAAATCTAGAATGGTACTCATTCCAAATTGAAGGGTTTGAGCCATTATAAGGACAATAAAACCTAGAATTTGATCACCTTCATCTATCCCAAAAATCTTGCAAAGAGAATAGTTGAAATGTATTCTTAACAATGGCTTTGGGGTACTTGATGTAATCACAAGCAAATTACCAACCTTGACAGCATGCTCCTATAGTGGCCTTATTCTTAGGTAAATTTTTTGTGCATCATATTTGGCTAGTAGATCATCCATATCAATGATTTCATGCACAACGTGGTTAGGGTTAAGGTTGAAAACCTCACTGAACAGCTCAGGGAAAACCCTATAAAGATTGATTTGAGAATGATTTTTTACCCATCCCATAATAGCATCTTATTTCCTTCCCAAGTCCATCAATAAATCACTATCAAAGAAAATAGTGGGGACTGTTAATTTACCAACATCAAACTCCCAAACATTGCTCATAGGAGTGTCTAGTTTTCACTCTGAAAACCATTTCTTAAATAACTCTAGACCTTGCATGGAAACCTGGGCATCTCTTGCCCAATTAGCTTTGTCGTAAAAACCCTCTACTACAACTATTCTGGGATGTTTCAGGGTGAGTTTTCTCCCCTTAGTTATTTCATGCACTGATAAGGGGAATTGTTCAAGAAAGTCATCGTGCATAAAACATTTCAAATAATTTGGTTTCGTAGTAAACTCTTTTTGTGGAGGCATTTTGAATGAATCCTAGAAATTTCACAACAATAGATACTTTAAATTTACTTAGAAAACCATAGAGTACTTATCCACCAAAATTTTCACTTCTGCACTATGTGATAACTTCTACAATTTTACTGGATTGTTAACCAAGAATTTTTGTGCCCTAGATCTAAAAATTTTGTATGCCCTGATATTCTCTCTATTCTTTAGTGGTTCATTAATGGTGAAATTGTGGCCTCTTACCATGTAATAAAATCACACACATAAGGTCTGAATCATATTTACTCTCAGTAATCATTACTTGGAATTTGCATCCAAGTTTGAAACCCATCCATAGATTTTCACCCAATCAAACAATCTTGATTTAAAAGGTAACAAGCATTAAAACTTTTAAAACAATGCTACGTGTCACAATTCTTCTTCCCTGCATTATTTAAAATCCTTTTATCTTAGAATTGTGGGGAAGTGCCATTCGTCAATCAAGACAAGATTGACGATCTGACTAATCCACTTTGTAATAAAAACCAGTGAGTTGTACTGAACAATAAGAAACTGCCATATGAGCTCATGCCATCTGACCACATTCCATGGCAGTAGATCCCATATCTTCTTCTGGGTCAGCATGTACTTGGCATCATTTAGCACACATGTCATGTTGGCACATTCTCACTTTCCTTATTTAACAAGCATTTTCAAATTACGGTCTTGCACCATTTGTCAATCTTTGAAAGATCAACGGTGATACTAATCTTACCCTACAGGGCATCTAAAAAGAATATCTGATGTCAGTATAGACACGTGTCTATAGGGTGCATTCCCACTTTGTTTAAACATTGCTCAAATTAAAAATGTGGGGAAGCGCCTTTCATTGATCAGGATAAAGATCAACGATCAGAAACAACTCTTCATTTTATGCTCACATTATCCACTTGGGCCAATGACATGACTACTTTTAACCTACATGTTCTGACTATTGTGTTTATTTCTGACAACATTCTAGCCTAGATCGTAAATAGCTCTAGCTAAGAACATTTGCAGAACCTATGGCATGACTTTTGCATTCTTCATGGTTAGGTCCCACTGTGACATGCGTCGCAAAGGCACATTCCTACTTTTCCTATTTGACTTGCAGGTTCATAATGTGGGATAGCGCTAACCATAGATCTTTGAAACATCTACGTTGAAAAGACTTCATTTCCATCCAGCAGTCAAAACTCATCCATGTGGCACATCTGGCAGTAGATGTCATCAATAATTTATAGTGTGGCATACTGCTTTGTAAATACCTGACCCCACCTTGCCACATGTCAAAAATTTGCTTGCCTGTACTACTTTTTTCCTGTGCAATTTCAAATTGTGGGCATGCATTAGCATTTGATCTCTGATAGATCAACAATTACATAAACTTTTCCATTTGAGTAGCATAATGGCTGATAGTGACAAATGATGTTCCTCCACCCATTCGAACTCATGTGACACACACCACAGAGGACATCTCACCATTATTCTTTTAACAGCGGGCCCACCTCGTCAGACCGTGCCACTTGTCCAGCTTTCACTTCCCCGCATTATTTATCTGTCGAGCATATTCTTCTTGCGGGGAAGCTCTAGCCCTTGATTGAGATGAAATCAATGGCTAACACTTCTTGGTGATAAACTACATCTCTAGAGGTGAATCCACCAATGGCATTGTGGGAAAATCAGGATGTGCGCAAAAATACTGACAAACCTACAAAAGTTCCTGACAATTTATGATTCACCACAATTTAGGAATGTAAAGGCTACGTATCACCAAGTCGCATGCCTGCTTTACTTAAAGGCCTTGCATCTTGGAATTGTGAGTATGCGATACTCATTGATTTGAAAAGGATCAACAATTAAAAAGACTTTGCATCATCAGAGGTAATTTCTAATAGAATGATTAATCAATTTGTATGCTAAGTGCAGTTACATAAGATTAAAGAAAAATATAATGGCCTCATGCTTATGCAAGCCCTCCCTTGGGGAAAAATGTCATTGAAAATATTTTTTCTGAAAATAATTTTGAGGGTATTTTAAGCTAGGGCAATCTAATGACTTTGAAAAAACACAAGGAATAAAACCCTAATTTTCAAAATTGCAAGATTTAAATGATTTTTCACAAGATTTTCCTTTATCCTCTGCATAGTGAAAAATCAAGCCAACAGAGAGTTTAGTCTAGGGTTTAAAAATTTATTAACTATTTTAATAAGGATTATAAGCCTCTAGAAGATGCGAAGACTGAGGCAGATAAATCAAATAAATTAATGATCACTTTTCTAGAGATCATGGAGGCTACGAATGAGAAGAAAATATTTTTTATTAATTATTATCCAGATAAGGCTTAAGAGGTCATGAGAAAATTGTCTTTCACCCATGTAGCAAGATCAGGGTAGTTAGTTATTGAAAGATGACCTTATTATAATATAATTAAGAATAAGAGACCTATAGTGGATAAAGGAAAATAAATAATTGGGTCAACCAGTGCCATTTTGAGGAGAGGCCTAATTTTCCCATGCCCAAGAGGTAGAAGGTAGAAGAAAAATAGGTGTCTCAAATAGAGGAGTAATCACCCACTTAGTCCCCATTAAATATAGGTGATGAACATCTCACTAAGTAGCAGATGGAACAACTAGTGTCCCAAGGGCGAGTATTTATTCCTACTTAAGATTTGGAAGAGGGCTATCCACAAGAACCTCCTATGCCAAGCCTTGAGTTGACTAATTCTAACTACAGAGGAAGGGAGTTGGACCCTACTATAAAATAGGCTAGCCATGTATTTATTTCAAATGATAGTATTGTTGAATCTAGAGCCTTTTATTAGTTTTCCTAGAGGACTAATATTGGACTATTTGAAGAAAGTTGTAATAAAATAAAAATAGAGCATCCTAAAATGGAGAAGGCCAAATTAGGACATTATGAAATCATCTAGGCTTTTTCTACTACCAAATTGGAACATTGTTGATGCAATGGTTTTTAATTATGTCACCAAAAAAATTAATGCAGATGAGAAGGTGAAGAAAGAGATGAAAGGTGCCAAGTTCAATGAGGATCATATTTTATTAGTAATCAGGTCAATGAGAATATGATCCAAAATCAGCTCTTCCTATCTTGATGATACTAACTTGATAGGAAATTTGATTGTAAAAAGGGTGGAAGATACTACAAGTGATGAGGCTACAGAGCTAGGTGTTGGATCATTGATCTTCACCCTAGCCACAACTCAAATGGATAAAAGGTAAATATTAGTGTTATAGCGTAAGTATGAGACGTTTTGGCTAACTATAATAGAGAATTTTGAAAGAGAATTGAGCTTTAAAATAAGTGGATGGGGCACTAGGGACAATCTAGTTGGCCTAGAATCACTTATCCTTATCTACTAGTGGAACATTTTAAATCCACTACTCTTATTGAAATTTTGGATACACCATAGAGACCTTAGTATTATACTATAGAGGATTTTGAAGAAGAAAAGTGTAAAAAATGGTCATTGCATGTAGAGCTAGATACTCAGTATGAGGATAGGCTAAGAAAATATATCAAGTATTTAGTTGATAAAATTTATTGGCCAACATTTTATGAACAATTAAAAAGTGTAATAAACATATGGGATGAGTTAAAAGAAAATGATGATGCTCTATGACAATTGTAAATAAATGGAACAAGAGGGAAAAAGATGTCACTCTTTTGTGGTTTTCATTGATTACTCTATCTTGTGCACATATAGAAAAGACTTATGACTTGACTAATGATCTCTCTAAGTTTGATGATAAGAGAACTACATTGCAAAAAATAATCATTAACTATCTTGAAAATATAAGAGTAGAAGCTTTGGACTTCTCTCCCATACCCTGGATAGAAAGAATAAGTTGAAGAATAAAGAATAAACTACATGCAAATATAACCAATAACAAAAAATAATAGATCACATAGAAATGAACACAAGCCACCAAGATTTAACATGGTTTACCAAATCCCTGGGCTATGTCCACCAAACTGCAAGTCCAATATTATTAGAATCCAATGATTACAACTTGATTACAATCCATAATCCCTTACAGCTCAATACCACCGTAAGAAGCAATTTTGCATCAAAACATCATGAAAATACCTAACCCTAAACCATTTTATACAAGTATTTTATGTTATTTTAGGGTTACAACATGTTAGCCATATGTCGGCCATATGTTAGCTACAACATCGACCATAACCCAAAGAATTTATGAAGTATGTATAGTACTTTCCTGATCAGTCACCACAACCTAACAATCTCCCACTTGGAGACTAATCAGATAGCAATACCACTACCACATGGGGCTCTCACTGGATCAAGCCACCCTGGACTCTATTATTCTTTTATTCATGTTAAGTCTAGAAGACCAATCAAAACTAAAGAGGAGTTCAGCTTCTCCCTTGTTACAACCTTTGTCAACATATTTTCTGGATTGTCATTTGTATGTATCTTCTCTAGCTTTAACTATCCATCCTCCAAAACTAACCGAATGAAATGGTATTGCAACTATATGTGTTTGATCTTAGAATTTAGAGCTGAATTCTTTGCAAGATGAATAACACTCTGACTATCAGTGAACAAATAATTATCCTTCTAAGGATGTCCCAATTCTTCCAAGAAGAACTAAAGCCATATCATCTCCTTGGCTACCTCTATAGTAGCAACATACTCTCCCTCTATAGTGGATAGAGCATTAATCTTTTGTAAACTAGAAACCTAGCTCATAGCTGCCTCACCAATAATAAAGACATAACCTATAGTACTCTACTTCATATCAATATCCCCTACCAAATCTGAGTCAACATAGCCCTATGAATAAGTAGTAGAGCCCCCAAAGTGTAAACACTTATTGGATTTTTATCTCAAATATTTGAGAATCCACTTGACAACACTCCAATGCTCAAATCCTGGATGACTCATATACCTGCTAATGACTACCACTACATGTACAATATCTAGCCTAGTGCATACCATAGCATACATCAAGCTTCCTATAGCTGAAGCATAGGGTACCTTGGACATCTTATCCTCCTCTTCTTGTGTCTTTGGACACATCTACTTAGTCAACTTCAAATGACTAGGTAAAGTTGTGTTGACAACTTTACCATTCTTCATAGAGAAATGTTGCAACACCTTCTCAACATAATCAACTTGAGATAGCATCAATGTTCTGTTCTTCCTATCTTTACAAATCTTCATACCAAGGATTTTTTTGCGGCCCCAAAATCCTTCATAGAAAATGCATGTGCTAACTAGCATTTCAACCCCTTAATATGATCCATGTTAGACCTAGCTACAAGCCTATCATCAACATATAAACATAAAATAATGTAGCTATCATCATCCAACCTATTAAAGTAAACACAATAATTTGAATGACACCTATTATAGCCATGCTCATGCATAAACTTGTCAAATTTTTGATACCATTGCCAAGGTGCTTGCTTCAAGCCATATAAACTTTTCTTCAATTTGCACGCTAAGTTCTCCTTACCGTGGACCTCAAATCCCCATGGCTAAGCCATATATATTTCTTCATCCAAATCACCATGAAGGAAGGCTATTTTAACATCTAGCTACTCTAAATGTAAATCTTCAATAGCCACAAGACTCAAAACAATACAGATAGAAGTCATTTTAACAACAAGAGAAACTATCTCATCAAAATCAATTCCCTTTTTCTATGCAAATGCATTTATAACTAACCTAGCCTTAAATCTTTCCTTACCTCCTTCCTCTTCTTTCAACATATAAACCCACTTATTCTATAAAGCCTTTTTACCTACAAATAGCTTGCACAAATCCCATGTCTTATTCTTTAGCAAAGAGTCCATTTCATCTTTCATTGCAGACTCCCACTAAATCTTAGTATCCACTTGCACAGCTTCATCATAACTTTTAGGTTCACCAGCATCAGTAAGTAAAATAGAATACGAAGAGGAAGAAAATCTTTATGGAGGTCCAATTTTCCTCATTGACCATCTAACATTCACCAGTGTGTGTGGTATTTGTTGCACATCATGAGGAATGGCTAGAACATTAGCTTTTGGAGTATCATCCAACACTACATAATCATCTTCTTTCTTCTCATGTTTTTGCAACAAGTCTACCTTCTACTATTTTCATATTAAATAAACACTTCATGAGAAATACCTTGTTTGAAGAAGAGGGATTTTCATACAGTGTTGCTAGGATTTTCATCAACCCTTCTGTCATCTTTGCTTTTGTAATATTAAATGTCACTAGTGGTGCTAGGCATAATCAAATGCTCCCAAGTGCCTTTCTGTCCAAAAAATCTCATTCATCATTTCACATAGATCCCTAATTCTTGGCTTTGCCTTCCAATGGCTTCCATAAATCCTTCTCATAAAGATAGTCTTCCATTTGCATCTTCCATAACTAGAAGTTCTAACCATTAAACCTATCAACCCTTAGCTTACCATCATCTACCATTTCTCCCACTCAACCGTGAGACTCCCACTTAACCGTGAGACTTTCCTACAAAGGAAAACTAAAGGACAACCTCGTTGTGATACCACTTGTTAGGATAAAACCACAGATAGAAATAAAAAACTATATGCAAATATAACCAATAAAAGAAAATAATAGATCACACATAAATGAACAAAAGGCACCAAGACTTAACATGGTTCACTAAATCCCTGGGCTACATCCACCAAAATGCAAGTCCAATATTATTAAAATCTAGTGATTACAACCTGATTACAATCTATAATCCCTTACAGCTCAATACCGCCGCAAGAAGAAATTTCCCATCACAACATCATGAAAATACCTTACCCTAAACCCTTTTATACAAGTATTTTATGTCATTTTAGGGTTACAACATTTACCCCAAATAATTTATGAAGTATGTACAGTGCTTTCCTAATTAGTCACCACAACCTAACAATAAATGAAAAGGAAAATGCATGGTAGGCAGCTACAACTAAAGAGGTTTTAAAAGTACAATTATTTTATGATTCTTTGAGAGAATTTTTTTTTGAGATCAACAAATTTGGAGAATATGTGATCAAGAAGTAACATTATATTCTAAATTTTAATTATTTGGATGACACTTTTTGACAAATGGATGGCAGATTTTGTTCGTGCAAAACAATTGGAATATGGTGAAACTAATGATGATGAAATAGAACTTGATGAATACAAATAATTGATACATCAGTAAAGGTAGAAGAGGATAGAGGTAAGGAATGAATTACAACTTTACAAGCATAGAGGTCCAAATAAATGACTTGGTATTAAGCCAACCAATGGTGGTTGTCAATTTGTCAATACAGGATGACATGGATGGAGAACGTGATGATAAATTCATCTTCTAAGTCCTAGAAGAAGGCCCATCACATGCAAGTCCAATTGTCATGAACTCCAAGGATGAATAATAATAAAAGAAAATCCAATCATGAAACTCCTTAGCCATTAAAAGTGTAGTAGAAGTGGTCCTATAAGAGAATATTCATGATGAAAGACATTCTATTGCACTAATTTTTGTCTTTTGTGATAGTAACTTTGTAAATATCTTTCTTTCTTATGGATAACTATTAGTACTCTCTAGATATAAAGCTTTTTGCATCTCACACTATATGAAAGAGATTCCAAGGCTAGAGAAGGGGTCCAATTGATTGTATAACTTTTAGTTCTATTAGTTTATTTTGGCCTAGTTTCCTTGATGTCAACTTTGTGATGTATTTTCTCTACAATTTTAAGAATACATTAATTTTCTAAGATCATGGTGTCTTGTTTCGAGTATTATCCAACATTACATAATTTTGAAAGAGAATTAGCACAAAGATTAACTATCCCCATATCTTTTCTCTCTACGTCTTGTCACCATTTCTATTGGTTGGTTATTTTGAGATTGTATGAGCAAAGCTTGTTCAATTTTATGCAACTAAGATAAGTTGTATGTCAATTGATTCATTATTTATTTTGATTAAATGGATTAAGCAAATAATTTAGTGAATATGATAGAATCTCTAGGTAGTGAGAAGGATTTGTGTAGCAATGAGTTTTAGAGGAAATTATTGATAATATTGATTGTAATGCAGTCAATTAGGTCAAGAAATTTGATAGACATTGAATCTCAATGTATGAGGCACTAATCAATTAGTTTAGTTTGCATATGAAGAAATCATGGATAAGCATCAAGCTCAATATTAAAATAAAAATAAATTTTACTTTAAATGTATGAAGATTGTCATAGTTGGTCAACACTTGTTTATATTTAAACTCTTAGTATTAGCTACTATTACCCATAATTGCTTGTAGATTGGAGAAGAATCATGACAAATATACTCTAGGATGAATATTGCAATAGAATGTTATGGAATGAATGAAATGTGAAAGTAGTATCAGATTGTTATCCATCAGGTGCATGCATATTGGTTTTGCAAAGTCAAAAGAGTAGAAACCTTTTATGATTTTCTTGAAGTTGGGTCCAAATTTAAAGATCATCTTGTTGATCATGGGAAGTAGCTAATCCTTAGGTCATTTTTTATCTTTATCATCTTGGAATTAAGTATTTTGTTTCTTAGTAGTGTAAAAATAGTAATAAAATGGACATTTTACTATGGAGTTGTTCAACACATGCTGATGTTTGAAAAGTACCAGAGTTTCTAGTAATATCAATATACATGTTTGTCGATTTTGTTTAGTAATTGTTTGTGATCATTATGTAAATTTTATAGTGAAAAACCTTGAGAATTTAAAAAGGATAAAGTCCTAGTACCACATGTGTAGACTAACATATAGTATCCTTACAAAATTTTCTTATGTATTAAGAACACATTATAGTCTCAAATTCTTTCTGATTGGTTTCTCTATATGTCAAATCTTTCTTATATTGCCTAATATTTTTTCCTTGAGTCAAAGTTGTTTCATGTTATATTTTCCCTATAATAAGGTGGTGACTCAGTCAAGGTTTTGAAACTAGTTCTTATTGACAAGTATTTTCAACGAATTGCAGAGAAGAGAAAAAGTACATGAGCTTTCACAATAGCCAATCTAGACATACCATTATATACTAATTTACCTTAGGGTGGTAGGAAGAACCAAAACAAGAAGAAAGTGGATGTAAATCCTATTTGGCAACCAAGGGGTAGTACATCAATAAACTCGCAATACCATCTTGTGGTAGGAAAAGAATCTTCTTCACTCAGCTCTAAATCAAAAAATAAAAGACTTTTAGGATGGATATTTAGTACCCCTTTGCAAAAATAAATAGCCTATCTAGACAATAATATATCTTCAATGGAAAATGCATTGCATAGACTAGATGTGATAGCTAAAATGAATCATAGGATAGGATATAGGAACATTATGCATGATCCTTTTAATCCTATAATAGCTCCAAACCTTATAGATCTTGATGACCCTATTGATTTAGAGGCTACTTTTATAGATGAAAAGGAATTATGCTCAGATATAGGAGTTTGAGAGAAATGAGTTGTAGAAGAAGAAGCCAAACATGCTTGTTTGGAGAAGGAAAGGGAACAAACCACTTTGGATGCTCTCATTGAGAGAGATAATTTGATAAGAAGGATGGCTACTCTAAAAGAGTAGAACAAAATGTTGGAAGAATGGACTTTAGTTCTGCATGCTAATGTTCTTGGAGATATAGATAGCTTAAGAGTCAATATTTTAGAACAAGAAACACTCATAAGCCAAACACAAGAACCTATCATATGTCAAGTTCAAACCTATAAGCCTATTCAAATAGACCATGTAGAAGCTACTATCAAGCCAAAATATAAAGGAAAAGGTAAGGCTATCAAGATCCAAATAAATGAACCTCAAGCTAGAAAGGCTAGAAAGAAGGAGTGTCTTGCAAAAGAGTTTGAGAAAGTTGAAAATGAAGCTTAGGTGGCAAAAACTAGAAGGAAGATTCAATTTATCAAATCCAATTTTTCTTTAGCCTCATGGCCTATTTTATCCACTCAAGCCACAACTTCTATCCCCACTTGTGGACCAATAGTCTCTAATTAGAATATTTTTCAATCTACCCCCACTTTGTCATTGATTACTAGTACTCAGATCCCTACTATTCAATTATAGCAGTCTAATAATGTTGTCCACAACTACACTAATGCAACAAGCATATCAAATGTTGTTGGTTTTCAGAAGAAGCCTATATACATGGAACAATATAGACAAATGTCATACTTAGGTATTTTTGGTTTTTCACATCCAATATCATTTGACCTAAGAGACAAAGTTGTGAAGTTTTCTAGAAATAATGTTGTTTCTAGTGAGTAATATTTGAGAATTTTTATAGATATGTTAAATTATTTTGAAGTTAAAAATGAAGATGTAGTGATAAAGTTGTTTGTGCATTCATTAACTAAAGATGCAAGGGACTAGTTTAGAAGACTTATAGATGATATCATTAGTTCATGGCATGACTTAGAGAAACTATTCAAAAACAAATATGGAGATAACACTAATGTTGGATTTATGTTGAATGATTTCAATAATATCAAAAAGAACCCTAATGAATCTCACTTTAGTTTCAATGTAATGTTTTTGAAGGGAATGTATAAGCTATTCTAGGTAGTGCGATTAAATGAAGATGTGTTCCTTACAACATATTTCAATGCTTTTGATAGTAAAATGGCTTATCAAATGAGAGAAAAAGATCCCAAGACCATAACAAATGCTTATAAGGTAGTTGTGAATATTGAAAATATTAGGAAAGCATTTGGTAAGCTAGGAAGGAGAGATGACCAAAATTTGTTCAATCCCAAGAACAATAAGAAAGACAATAATAAATCTCCTATAAGAAAGAAGCATTTGCTAGCCAAAATAGGTCAAGTGTTGGATTTATTGAAAATGATGAACCCTCTAGCTTTCAATACACAAAAATCCAATGTTGGTGAAAAGGCCCCAATAAACAATAATCATTTAAATAGGCAATTGCAAATGTAGAACTACCCATATACTACTCAATTGAAAGATGGTAAACCTATTGAAAGATAAGGGTGCCCTAGATCCTTTATAAAGGAATTTTATTAACATGAATGAAGATGTATCATGGTACATTATAATCCAATCACCTCACTCCTCGAACTACTATGTAGTATCTCAATCATTTAAAACATATTAGAATGTATAAAGTGAGGAGGAAGAAGAATAAAAGAATCATGATGATCTAAGTTGTAATATGGTTAATGTGTGTGATGACTATGAATATTTTGACCTAGAAGAACATGGAAATGACATTTCTAGTTATAGAATTGTTTATCAATTACACCATCAACAAATATTTTTAGATAATGAAGACTATTATAAAGATAAGATATGTACTACATCTTGTAATGTTGTTCATATAAAATTAAGAAAGCCTTCTAAAGAGGAAATTGACAAAATTATAGCAAAAATAATTTCTCAATTTCATAGTAATTACAATTTTAGAAGTAGGATAGTTGGTAATGGAACTTGCTAACCTTTTGGTATTTTTATGAAGGATATTAATCATAAGATGAAGGATGATAGTAACAAAAATAATGTAGAGATAGCAGACGTTAAAGGGAATAGAACCAAGAAATGGAAGCTAAAAAGGAAGGTCCAATTTTAGATAAAGGAGATAGTTGAGGCAAGTGTGCAAGAGATGAAGTTAGGATCTAATATTACTAAGAAAATAATAGTGCTTGCTATTCAAAAGACTTCAACTCTAGGTATGCTTGTAAAACTTACTATATCTAAACCAATTGACATGATATTTATGTTGTCCCAAACAATAGTCAAAGTATTTTTATCTAAATTGTTTAGAATTGTTGAACACAAGAGTAAAACTTTATCATGGTTGGATGGAATAGGAAATAATAGTAATACTATGAAGAAAAGTGTCATACAGAAAATCCTAGTGGTAGATGAAGATAGTGGCATTGTATCCCAAATTCCTCAAATGTTCTTTGATGATTCATCTATAGCTTACTTGTAGGACATTAACCCATTTTTTCTTGGTTTGATTATAAAAGGAAGAACTCTAAAGAATTTCATGATAGACTTAGGAGATTCTAATACCATATGTCTTTCAAAGTTATTGAAGCCTTAGGTTTACAAGTAGATACCAAACAAGGCAGATGTAGAGGTATGGATGCTAGGGAAGTGCTTGCCATAGGTACTATCAATGCATTTCCCTACAAATTGGTTGCATATGCTAATGTAGAATAGACAATTTCAGTCCTTGTAGTTGATATTAACCCATGTTATAAAATGTTTCTATCCAAAATATGGAGTGTTAGTATGGGAGGTAGTCTACAATATGACTTATCCTATGCTACTTTTCATATAGTTGATAAGGCTATTAGGGTAGATAGGGAGCCAAGGGTCAGTCATATCTCTAGGAATGAAAATGATAAGGATTCCACTTGCTTTCTAGATACTTGAGTAAATGCATTCAAGGAAAACTAAATATCCAAGAAGTTGAGAAACTTCTAGCTATGATTGCACATGAGGTTTAATGCTACATGGATTCACAGATTTTGTGGACTGTTTATGTTGATGGGGCTAGTTCTAAAGAAGGTTCTAGGGTAGGAGTAGTTTTTGTGTCGCCTAAAAAGAACACTTTCAAATATTCATTCACCTTGAACTTTTCTTGTACTAATAACATAGCAAAATATAAAGTACTCTTATTAGGATTAAGAGTTGCAACCTATCATAGAATCAAGAAGTTACATGTTATTGGTGACTCTAAATTAGTAATTTCCCAAGTTAGAGAAACTTATGCATCAAAAAATAAGAGACTAAATCAATATAGAAATGTTTAATGAGACCAAATTGAGTTATTTGATGCATTTGGTTTTTTTTTGGATGGAAAGGAGTTACAATAAGATGGTTGATCTATTGGAAAATGTATCTATCAAGCCCAAGGATGTATCATTTACTGGAATTTTGTAGGAGGTACAAAATCAGCCTTCAATTCCTGATAATATAGAGCATTAGAAAGTATTTGAAGATGAGAGTATTGACATTACAGTCAAGTTTCTTACTAGTGACTCACATAATTACTTAAGAAGTTAGTATCTACTCAATGTATTGTATAGTTAATAGTGTTAACCAAACATTTTAGTCTTTATCAAGTTCTATAGTTGCTACCAAATTCAAGGAACATTATTCAGTTTGTGTCATGTAGTTTCTACCAAGTTGGTGATCAGTAGTGTACACTAAGCTTCAAAAGGTTCACCAAGTTTCTCAATACAACCAGAGTTGTGCAATGCTTACCAATTTTGTAGTTACAATGATATGAATCTAGTATTGATTGAATCATTTAGTGTTAACCAAGTGATTTAGTTTATATAAAACTTTTTGTGATAGCATTCACTAAGCCACTTAGTCTGAATCAAGTGATTCAGTTTATATGCTAAGTTTTACAATATTCATGAAGTAACCAGTGTACACTAAGTTCAGACTACATGGAACTGATTAGTATGGACCAAGATCTATGTCTACCAAATGCATGATGATTTTGAGTATCAAAACCTTACTGAACTAGTCTTCAAAACCCGAGTTCCTGTAGTTGGGCTAACTTTGTGTATTTTGTGTAAACTTATATTTTAGTTGACTTTGTTAATTTGTAATTTGTATTGTTATATATGTAATGTATTGTATCACATTCAAAATATAGCATGCTAGTAGTGTAATAATTAGAGAAGAGAAGAAGTAAAAAATACAAAGGGTACAATAGTATAAGGAGCAGTAAAGATTTATCTATCACAATAAGGTGATCATTACACTCAAGGGAATCTTATTCAGTAAACCAAGCTACAAATCAGAGATCAACCAAGTATTTCATTCTAACAAGTGGATAAGTTAAATCCTTTCACAAGGTAGACTTAATAGTCTTTTGTAAATCTCTTTACCAAGCACATACTTTATTGTATGTTTGTAAATCCTTTTGCAAGGTGGACCTAGCAGTCCTTATTGCTCGCCTTAACATGAAAACATTACACTATAGTACTAAAGCTTGTGGGTAGCATCCCCATCCTATATTTACTTTCTATTTGGAAGGTTTCCAAATTGTGTATCAAAGGGTTATGAATGTTTAAATGGTTTTAGTTTTCCATGCATGCAATTAGATCAAAATACACATATAGGATTAATTGGTAATAAAATATTAAGTTTTATTGGTTATAGATTCACCCCTCCCCTCTTAGTAGCTTATCCTATCATATATATTTCCAAAAATTGGTATTAGAGAATTTTTGTTCTTAGGAAAGAAGTTTAAAAGCTTGACCAAAGATTAGAGGGAATGGAAGTATTTAGACTTGATAGGGCTATTGATAATGAAAAGCTAGATTTGGAATTAGCTATTGGGCAACTCAAGAAAGCAATGAAGCAACTCTCTCAATCCTTGAAAAGATAAAAAGATCTTGTAGAAAAAATGAGTGACCAACTCTAAATTTAAGAAAGAATTGAAGAAATCCATTCATAAAGAAATTCAAATGATGCCGATAAATCAATCAAAGAACTATTAGAGAAAAATGATAACCTTGAAGAAGAAGTAAGAAAGTTGAGAAGGGAGCAAAAATTCAGTCAGTAAGATTGTGTGAAGTCATGGAAGAGAAAAATAAGATAAAAGAATAGATAGAAGGAAAGAACAATGAAATTCAACATCCATCCCTTCAACAATTAGACTTCATTGATCAACTCACCAATACAAAGGAATATATCATGAATCTAAGATCAAAGAATGAAAGATTGCAGAATGATTTAAACATTGAAAAGAAAAAAAATGAGAGAATGATGAAATCTCAAGAAGACATGAATAAATTGAATTAGTAAATTCATCATAGACAAAAGGGAAAAGTACGAATTGGATATATAGAAGAAGGTGAATCACCCAAAAGAGGAGCTCAAAATAAACAAAGGCTTACTTTCAATCACTATGGTAACATAGTTCATACATCAAACAAATGTTGGAGAAATGGGAAAGGAAAATTCAATGGAAAATGCTACAATTGCAATAGAATAGTCATAAAATTAATAAATGCAAAGAGAAACCTAAGTTTGAAGGAAAATGTCACAAATGTAGGAATCATGGGAACAAATCTTTTGAGTGCAAAACTAGGTTTTTGAACCCAGAAAAATAGATTGTAAAAGCTATATTTGGTTGGGATCATAACACTTGGTATAGATGTCACTACTATGAAGAATTTGGAAACATGGAATGAATTATGTAAAACATTACATGAGGACAAGAGACACCAATAGAAGATGTTTCATTTGTACAAAACTTGGTCATCTATCCAAGAACTATATGAATACTAGAAGAATTGAAGATGAAAACAAGTCAAAATTTGATAACATCATAAAGAAAATGAGACAACAATGGATTCCAAAATCTTCAAAGTATGCAAGTCTGAATAATGAAGCAAATGTCACTCATGAATTTGGCGACTCAAGCATTTTCACTTGATCTCTCACATAGAGTACTAGAACTAGGATTGTAAAGAAAACATCTCACATCAGTTCTAGTCAATAGAATGAAATATCCATATCAGCATCCAAGATGTAAAGGGATTACCCAATAGTCAAGAAGATGCCAATCAGTACTAAGTAAGGTCAAGATGAAAAACATATTGAGTGAGGTTCGGTTGCAAGACCCTATCGAGAAAGATCAAGACTAACTCATTATTATGTGGAAAATGAGTCATGGATTTTCCTACCAAGTATCCAATATAAACTTTGTGGAAGATAGTTTGTCACTTGAGTGAATAATTGTACCAATAATTTATGGCAATTGAAAGAAAAAATTTGATTAAATGGTGAAATTGAATTCATTTGTCCATATGAATTTTAGGAGCTATTCGTGTAGAGTGATTTCTAAAGCATTTGAGTGATCCAAGTGAACTACTATTGAACATTTCCATATCTTTGCAAACCCAATCAAGAAATTGGCATCATCCAATAGCAATACTAAGAAATGGTTGGAGATGTTAGTTCGAGGCATGGAATGTAAGGCACCAAAATTTAAGCTGAGTCTGACTATTGCAGAATCCCTAGATCCAACTAGAGCACAATAAAAAATTGCATTCATGGTACTATTGATTAATGATATTCATTTGCATTTTTGTTGTGCTATTAAAGACATTAGAACTCTAGATATGGATGAGTCATTGGGGAAATTGCATGTTAGTGGGGTATTAAAACCTAAACACCAACATCTTGAAGCTAAAGGTGTAACTCATATTCTTCACATGCCATGAGACTTCCAAAATCAAATGGATAAGATTTATCCTAAACTATGTCCATAATGGATAGTTATGGTTGGAGAAACCTATTGTGATAACAAAGAAGATGATTCATAGGATCACAAGTCTCCCAATGCTAACCAAAGCTAAAATGAAAAAAACCCTAAGTCAGGTCAAGCTAGAAAAGAAAACCCTTGCCGACTAGGATGGAAGGGGAATGAAGATCAACTATGTGATAGACATGAAATTGAAGTTTGAGATACATGTCATTGAACATAAAATATATAGCTCAAGAAGACTCAACAGTGTATCATGTGAAGAAGTGGATCTTGCATTCAAAAGTGGACAAGCATAATATGTCATTTGACCTAGCCAAGTTGATGTTGAATCTATTCAACAAAAATATGGAGAGCATAAGAACTTCAAAAAAAAATCCTTGTAAGTTTGGTTAACTCTTAACTTCTCTAATTTTCTATGTACAAAAGTTCTTACCATCAAAATTTACAATTGTATGGAGGAAGGATGTACCTATTCTCTACCAAATTAGTGAATATATAGTTGAAATGGGAGAAAACTGTGTAAAGATTATAAATAACTACTTTGAGGAATTTAAGGAAAAGATGAATAATAGATTCATGATATGTAAGAAACTTGTTGATGACAACAAAGATGGTATTGGTTTCATGGTTGACAATGATAAAGTGTATATACAAGTAGTAAGACCAAGAATTGTATGGGTTAAGTCTCTAGGTTACAAGGTTAATATTGATGAAACCAAGGATATTATTGAAGCATTATTAAATGCGCCTGTTGACCCTAAAGATACATATTTTGGCACTTATGATGAAGCTAAACCAAGAATAGAACTTGAAATAAAACTCCCTTAGGTGGTCAACAAAGGGAAGAGGATAGAAAAACTGAAAACTAGCTCCACTCTTATGTTTCCTAAAGGAATAGGTGATGACATTGAGGATGATGAAGTAGAAGATGAAGAGAAGTTAGAGGAAGAAGAGCTAGTAAAGAAGAAAGGTAAGGCCAATATAACCAAACTTTCAAAACCATCTATTGTAGTGTTCACAAGGAGGACATCCTGAAAGAAACTCAAATTGGGTGAAGAAGTAAAGCATATAATTTTCAAGAAGACTCCACCCACCTTTTAAGAAAGGTTGAATGAAATAGATTTTGGAGCTAGCATAAAAGACTTCAAAGAATTAAGATATGAAACAAAGACTACAAAGGAGAAAAAGTAAGTTCAAGATGTGGTCATGTATAAATAGGGAAAATGTAAATATTCTCTAGATCTCTAGATCAACTTACTCAACAGATTCCAAATGAGTTAATGGAAAAGATAAAGCCAAGATGGAAACATGCAAGGAAAACTGCTAAAGACATATATGAGCAAACCTCGAGGCAACTAATGTCAAGCTTGAATGACAAGGAAGTGAAACAATCCTTAAAGAAGAATGAAGAAAATCTTACATTATGATTCAACACTTGTTTGACATTGATAAATGACATTGAATATGTGGTAATGAATGCCAACAAAATATGGAAAAATATTTATAATCTTCATAAACAAAGTGATTTTGTGGTTCATGCTAGTGACAAGGATGAAGATGATGGTGAACATGAAAAAAATGAGGAACTTGATGATGAAGAAGTAACAAATTATGATAACATAGATGATGATGAAAAGGAATAAGAACATGAAGCTACTAAGGAAGATGTACTTGAAGTTCAAAAAATTGAGGGGACTAACCCTAAAAATATTGTAGCAGTGCTTATAGCCTCACTACCTCATTCTTTGAGAAAAGCACTCAAGATATCAAGCTCAAAGAAAGCTACTACAAAATTGGTTGTATTAAGCATTGCAAGTTCAAGCACCAAACCAATGTTTTTACCTATTAAACTATGTATTTCATTGATAAATTTGGCAAGAACTTCATCAACTGAGTATACAACACTTCCTCTTTGATCAATTTTGGTCATGCAAGGTATTTCTTCAATAAGTGTAGTATCTAATTTTTCTGCTAGTTCTACTATTTCAAATATTATTTCTATTCTTAGCACACAAATAATAAGTACAAGGACAAATGAGACCAAGCCTCAACTAAGAACAAAATTTTTGAGTAGATGAAAATTGAAGAATGAATCAATTGATCTTGATGAGGGGATAGTCATCCCGAATGGGCTATCTCCAATCTTAATCCTGATCAAATATATATATTTGGAGAACTACTTTAGAAGAAAGCTAACTAGTAGAGGCTTCTAGATGAAAGAAATAAAGAATTCCAACTTCTTGAAGATGAAAAGAATATTCTAGCAAAGGCACTCAGTATAGAGGTTAACACTTCTCAACCAATTTTGGCTCAACTAGTAGAGGCAATCTAGAAATTCAATGAATATTTCAATGTATAGGAGGAATTGTTGTAAAGAGTAAAGAATAAATTCAAGAATAAGATATTAGAGCTAATTGCATAGAAGATTGCAAATCATCAAGTAGACTTTTCTACTACTTTAAGCTCATCCAAGACCTCTTGCAACAATGTAACTTCATTATTTAGTAAACTTTGTGATACTTAAAATTTCACCAAAGAAACTAAAGATAAACTTTCAATGGTTGATGAAGATCTAAAGGAAAGTGCACATCAATTGCAACTTGACCCAAGTTATAGCTTTGCCCACAACATAAAGATTGTATTCTTAACTAAAATGTAGGAAGAATTACTAAGAGAAGAAGCTAGGATAAGAGCTATCTTGGTAGACATACATGGAATGATTCTCCCAAACATAGATGCATTGTAGAAACATATTGCACATGCCAAAGCTCTTATCCATAATAACAATATCTCTATTGTAGATTGCATGATAGAACTTTTAGCTAAACTTCAAGTTGCATTGCACACATACAAGGTGTTGTAAGGTAATTGGGACAAGACGATGATACTAATTCTTAAGGTACATTCAAATTTCTTGTCACATTTTGGCATTAATATATAGTATATAGCATACACCTTCGGCATTAATGTCAGAAAGGGGGAGAAAATGTACACATGTAAAGATGTAAAGTATATTGTTTGTATATGTATGGGAGAGAAACATCGTATTATATACATGTAGAGATATTTAGAGAAACATCTCTTATAAAAGCAATTTTGAAAAATCTCAAAGATAGAGTACCTTACTAAGTTGGAGGAACAAGTTGGAGAATAAAGATTACTTTTAATATAGTTTTGAGTGATAAGTGTTTTTTTCACTAATTCCAAGTGGGGAGATTGTTGACATTACAATCAAGTTTTTTATTAGTGACACACACTTACTTAGGAAGTTATTATATACCAAGCATATTGTATAGTTAATAGTTTTAACCAACCATTTTAGGCTTTACCAAGTTCTATAGTTGCTACCAAATTCAAGCAACATTATTTAGTTTGCACCAAGCAGTTTCTATCAACTTGGTGATCATTTCTATAAACTGAGCTTCATAAGGTTTACCCAGTTTCTCAGTGCAAACTAAGTTGTATAGTACTTACTAAGTTTATAGTTATAGTGATGTGAATCTAGTTTTGACCAAGCCACTCAATGTTAACCAAGTTATTTATTTTATACTAGGCTTGTTGTGATAGCATTGACTGAGCCACTCAATGTGAATCAAGAGATTTAATTTATATGTTGAGTTTCATAGTATTCACAGAGTCACTAGTGTAGACTAAGTTTAGACTACTTGGAAGTGATTAGTATGGACCAAGCTTGTACATCTACCAAATGCATGATAATGTTGAGCATTGATAGTGGATGCTGAGTATTAGAACCTCACCTAAGCTAGTCTTCACAACTTGAGTTCCTATAGTTGGGATGACTTTGTGTATTTTGTGTAAACCTTTATTTTAGAAAACTTTGTTGATTTGTAATTTGGATTAGTATATATGTAATGTATTGTATCTCATCTAAAATATAACATGGAAGTAATGTAACAAGAAGAGAAGAGCAAAAGGGTGAAACAAAAAGGCTATAGTAGTATAAGGAGTAGTAAAGATTTATCTATCACAGCAAGGTGATCACTACACACAAGGGAATCTCATTAAATAAAGTAAGATGGAGATTAAAGATCAGCCACTATCTCATCCTAACAGGTGTATTAGTTAAATCTTTTCACAAGGTAGACTTAACTGTCTTTTGTAAATCTCTTTACCAAGTGCATGCTTTATTGTATGTTTGAAAATCCTTTTGCAAGGTGGACGTAGCAATTCTTATTGTGCCTAATAGGGCAGATCATCAGAAGTGATCATTATAAGTCTTAATAGGCCAAATTTATACTATAGTACTAAAGCTTGTCGATATTTCCCTCAGCCCAGTATTACTTTCTATTTGGATGGTTTATGGGTCACCAAATTGTGTGTCAAATTTTTTTTAATGTTTAAATGGTTTTTTTTTTCATCCGTGCAATTAGATTAGAATACACATGATGGATAAATTGGTAATAAAAGATTAAGTTTTATTGGTCACTAATTCACCCCTCCCCTCTCAGTAACTTATCCTATCATATATATTTCCAACCAATAGAGATATTTTAAATGTCTTGTTAAGTGAGGATAAGTATCATGGCCAAGAACTAGATTGTAGTGCCCTAATTGAAACAATAGATGGAAAGGAGACATTTTTTAGCCAAGAAATTTTGTAGTTGAAACTAATAGAGTGCCCAAAGGATTTGTAGTTTTAGGAAGCATTTTTAATAACCAAGATAGGGTGAAGTCTAGAATGAGAGACCACAAACCACAAGAACTCGAAGAGATAAACCTTTGTACTTCTGAAGCCCAAAAAAAGGTTTATATTGGTAAAAACCTATCTGCTAACATTAGAAAGCCTTTGATTGACTTGCTAAGAAAGTATAGACATCTTTTTGCATGGTCATATGATGACCTTAAGACCTATAGAGAAGACTTACTCCAGCATGTCATAGTAGTCAAAGAAAATATTAAACCTTTTAGGCAAAAGTAGAGACTAGTGAATCTCACCTTAGCTCCTAAAATGAAAGAATAATTAATGAAATTGAGGGATGGGGAATAACTAAACCAATTAGGCACTTCATTTGGGTATAAAACTTGGTGCCTATTAAAAAAATGAATTGAGATATAAGTCTATCTATGGATTTTAGTAACCTAGATATTGCTTCCTTGAAACACAACTATGGCTTGCCAAACATGGAAGCATTGCTACAACAAGTGACTAGTTCTAAATTAATGCCTATAATGGATGGATTTTCAAGATACAACCAGGTCCTTGTAAATGAAAAGGTATGATTTAAGAAAAAATTTACAACTTGATAGGGTACTTAAGTCTATGTGAGAATGTCATTTGGGTTAATTAATGAAAGAGCAACTTTTTAGAGATCCATGGATGTAGATTTTCATGATTACATTGATAAATTGATCGTAGTGTATCAAGATGACCTTACTACATATTCTAAGAAGGATGAGGACCACTATAAACATATACAAAAAAATTTCTTCAAAGTCTTAGAATATGGAATATCCTTGAACCCAAAGAAGTGTACATTTGGACTAATAGAAGGGAGATTATTAGGTCATATAGTATCAAAGGATGGTTTGAATATAGAACTTGAAAGGGTGACTATCATTGATAAAGTTCCCAAGCCAAAGAATGTAAAAGGAATATAACCATTCTTTGGGAAAGTCAATTTTTTGATAAGATCGTTACAAATTTTGCTGAGATTAGTAGACCAATATCTAAAATGCTAAAAAAGGGACCTATTATCAATTTGGATGGTGAACCTTTACAATACTTTCAAGAATTTAAGAGTACTATAAAGAATGCCCCAATCATTAGGACTCCTCATTATACAAAACCAATGTACATATTTTCTTTTTCATCTTTTCATACTATGGCAGCAATTCTATTATAGAAGAATGAAGAAGGGTAAGAACAACCTATTGCATTTTTTAATAAAGTATGACATAAATGAGAAACAAGCTTATTCCGTGGTAAAATCAGTTAAAGCCTTTAGGTGTTATCTTGTAGGTGCCATTGTCATTGTATTTGTCCCAAGTACAACTATAAAGGATATATTTTCTCAGCAAGAAGTATTTGGTAGGAGATGTAGATGGATCAATAGAATTTATGAGTTTAACATTGAAATCTAGATTAGCAAATTGGTAAGAGGTCAAGGGCTAGAAAAAATCATGGCTTAATCAAACATAAATGCCAATTAGATAAATGTGGTAGCAGATGACTTAAGATTAGAGTTATGTGATATGGATCATTGTGAATGGTACACCAATGTTATGTACTACTTACAACACATGGAAGCTCCATATAATTTGATAGATAATGAGAAGAGAAGCATAAAATACATGTTTTTAGGTACATAAATTTTTAGAAACAATTAGTGGTAGAGGAACTTCAAAGGAGTGTAACTAAAATGTATTGATCAAGAGAAATCCAAGGAAATATTGGATTAGATGCATTGAAGAATATGTGGAGGACACTATATGGCTAAAAATACTTCTCACAAGGTGATGAGAGTTGGTTTGTGGTGGCCTTCTCTTTTCAAAGATGCTTAGTTATTGGTTAGAAAATGTGATACTTGTCAAAGATTTGTTGGTAAGCTAAAATTTTCTAAAAATACTCCATTACAATTGTTCTAGTAATGGGGCATGGATTTTGTAGGTGAAATTTCTCCCAAGTATAGGTTATTCATTGATCCTAGTAGATACTAATTATTTTACTAAATGGGTAGAGGCTATTCCTATAAGGAATGCTACCAGAAAAGCCGTGAATAACTTTATTTTTAACAATATCATTTCAAGGTTTGGATGTTGATAGAAGATCGTAACTAGCAATGCAATGTGTTTTAGGTTAGAAAAATTCATAAAATTTTGTGATAAATATGGCATAACAAGATCAAGATCTTCCCCTTATCATCCACAAGGGAATGGCCAAGCTAAATCTACAAACTTAAGCTTGTTAAAAGCCATAAAGAGGGCTCTAGATGATACCAAAAAGGCATGGGATTCCAAACTTTAGTTGGAAATATGTGCTGATAGGGTAATGATAAAGAAAACATAAGGTGTAGAACCTTTTGATATTGTGTATGGAATCCAGGCAAGAATGCCCTAGAGCAATCTAGTAGGCCTAAACAATTACATTTAGATGTATGATGAATATATTTTTGACGACATGAAAGAAAGAATGCATGAATTGATAGAGCCAATTAAGACCAAAAAGGAAACATCTCTTAGAAATGAAAAATTATAGCTACAAGTCAAAACATTATATGATAGAAAGGTAGTGAGTAAGAAGTTTGAAATTAAAGATCTAGTTCTCATGTGGAATGCTAGGATTTAAGATAAAGGGAAGCATGGAAAATTTGATCCTATATGGCTAGGTCCCTATCTCATTGAAGCTACATGGGGAGAAGACTCTAATATTCTGAAAGATTTATTAGGAAATATTCTTGAAGTACCGATTCATGGGCAATTCTTGAAGAAGAATTTTTGCTAAAAATACTTGCATTACATGAACAATAGCTTAGGGTTTTTCTTGAATATTTTCTAAATCCCTATAAATTCTTGTGTGGCCTTAAGTAACTTTCCTTCCTATGCCTTTACTCTCTTAGAAGTTACCATAAAGTTTTGTTCCAAGTGTCTGGTCTACTTTTTCTAGGGATTCTTAGCACTTGTATGGACATGCATATTCATCATCCCAAGATAGAGCCACTGTTGGTCATGTTTTTAGTTCATGCCTAACTGAATATATATCTCAAAGTGAATGCTCTAGCTTCCTTTTGTGACAATTAGGGTTTGGTGTTTTAATTTTGTTAACCCTAAAAAAAAATTCACTAAAGTGTTTCCCAATAATTTTTCTTAGGTTATGTGCCTTTTGAAAGCATTTTGAGTGGGAGAAATCATTTTACCCCCTTTATATTTTTGGGGGCCTTTTCAGAAGTTGTTCATGTATTTCCTAAAGATCCCAAAATATTTTTAACCTAAGCTTCTATCTTTATTTTTCTATGGGTTCATGTTTATTTTTGAAAAAGTAATTCATTTTATGATAACCCTTGTCTTTCTAAGATCAAGGGCTGTCACCTTATCACCATAAGAAATCACATGTCATTTACTGCTAGGTACATGGCAACTAATCTATGAGGCCTAGTCAATAAATAAATCATGCTTTATAGTGAGTGATCCACACTATCAGATCTTCATATGATCAATGGTGGTCACATTGTCACTATAAAAAAATGCATGGTATTTATCATTTGTGACATAGTAACTGCCTGTAAAAAAACACTATAGGAAAAAACCTAAAGGCAGTGCCATAAAAATCACATTTCATTAATAACTATGTTAGCATTTTATAATGGTATGATGTTATATGCCACTAATGATTCATGCTAAAGGAAATGTACTTGTTGATCTGCATCATCATATGTCTTCAAGATCAATGATGGTCATGTTGTCACTATGAGTAGTTATATGAACTTTACCACTAGCGAAATAGATAGCAAAGGAAAATACCATGGGCCCACCATGTTCATAATGAAATTATTGCATGAGTTATACCATCCAATGCGAGGGACATCGATGATAGTTGCTACATCACCATAGGAAGTTGCTTGATTCTTACCATTGGTGACATAGTGAGAGCATGACATGTGTCTGAAGGAACAAGTGGGTCTAATGTAAATCACTTGCAATAAAAGGAATATTTTATGTGGAAGGACTTAATCAAGTTGACCACCAACATAGAGTGTTAAAATTGGTTCGTCTAAGACTTTATTCCTCAATCATCTAATTTTTCAAAAAATCAATGATTTGTTTTCAAAATTGAAAGGTGATGCCACCCTATTTTCTCTACAATCCATTTATGAGAATTAACGCTTTCCATGCAAAGTAAAACTAGGGATATAGTACAAGATTCAAAGATTTTTCTTCATGCAAATAAATTTTTAATTTCTAAGAGCCAAGAGCCTATTGAAGAGCTATTTTTTTCCTAATCAAATCATGAACAATTTTCTGTATTATTGATTCACTGTATAATTCAAAAAGAAGAAAATAGAAAGCCAAGTAAATATCTTAGTCCATAATATAGTTAAAAGAATTCTAGTTTTTTTGCATTATTATCAAACATGCCTCCAAAGAAGGGTTTTTTGGGAAAATAATATGATATGAGTAGGAATATACATGATGATTTCCTAGAACAATTAACTAAGTCCATAAATGAGTTAGCCCAAATCAAAAGTTAATTCTTGTGAACACTAGACTCAATATTGTATATGGTTTATATGATAAAAGGAATTGGACTAGGGATTCAATTACTTCTAAAATTAGTGTTTTTCACCCCATGGAAATATCTAGAATTGAGTTGGGCAAGTTATTACCCAGTAGAATTGGTTCTAGGGGCTCATATGAAAAATTAGCCACATTGATTAATATCAATGTATTAATTTATGTCTCAAAATTAATATCAATGTATTAATTTATGTCTCAATGTATTAATTTATGTCTTAATAATTAATTTATGTATTAATTTATGTATTAATCATTTACTGTTCTAGAAAAATGAATTTTGTCTAACATTGAAAATTCATTTTTAACGTGGTCTAACATTGAATATTCATTTTTAACGTCAATATGGAATAATGATACTAAAACAGGATGAATTAACCTCAATTTTGTCTAACATTGAATATTCATTTTTAACGTCAATATGGAATACTGATACTAAAATTGAATTGGGCAAGTTAGTGGTCCCTCAAGTTTACATGGATTCATAATATATATATATATATATAGTGTGATTCTATATTATTATGCTACAAAGAATAATCCCATCAATTTAGAATAATATAGTGTGATTCTATATTATTATGAATCTAGAATTGAAGTGGGCAAGTTAGTGGTCCCTCAAGTTTTCATGGATTCATACCTTCTCATAGCCATAGCCCTAAATTATGATGTAGTAGCCAAGATAGTGAGAAGAGTAGATGGGGAATGTCTGGTAAGAATTAATGTCGAAGAAATTTGAGAGGATTTTGGGTTGGAACTAGTCATACATTACCATGAGATCATTGACATTTAGGGCTTTGAAAAGGAGTGTTTGTCTAATAGGGATCAATTCAGGCAAGGTGCATTGAGAGGGAACCTAGCCAGAATTGGAAATTTGACCTTTTTTATAGCATCAATTAAGGATTCTTTCAAAAAGAAATTATAAATTCTAGGGCCATAGACATTTACATGACTTTATGTAGATTTTTTGGTGAAGAAAAACAAGATTTTATGCCTATAAAGTACACGTACATGATGACACAAATTTCTTCTTTTGGTGTGGATATCATCTTTGATTTTGCATCTTATTATTAGAGGAAATTTACTTAGGTTTAGTTGGGATTTCAAAGATAAAAGTTGAGAAAAAATTTGGCCATTATTTATTGTGGATGCATATGCTCTTATTTGAAGGTGTTACATACATTGAAAGAGAGATGGTTTTAAATAGAGAATATTAGAGAGAAGTTCTATAAGTCCAGTTATGGAGTGTAGATAAGGCCTAGGATGGAGAGCATTGGTCTGAATTTTTGCATGAATAAAGGTTTTTTTCAATGCCTCACTACCTCACTATTAGAAAAACTAAGCATCCTATTGTTAGAGAAGTAGTAAGGTGCCATGAAATCAAAGACACGATGGCCTCCAAGTTTCTCGATAATCGTAGTCTGTCCAGGTGGCATGATGAGTAATAACTACTATTGTCAGAAGTAGTTAGTATGAGCAATGGTGATTTGATGGTTTTTTATTCTTCTAGCACTGAGTTTTATTAAAGTCACTAGAGCTCGCTACCTCAATATCAGAAAAATTTGACATCTTGCCATTAGCAAAGTAGTGAGGTGTCATGAAAAGAACAGCTAGTGGGACCTCAAGCAATGTGGAAGGGTGACTAGAATTAAAAGTAAGGTCTTGTTGGGTGCCAGAACTGCAAAAATTTTGTGCATCATCAGTGCCCTAGACTCACACCCCATTCATAAAGCATATAAGGGAACCAGATCATCAGATCAGCTTTAATCAATGATCCTTGCCATCTCCCTATGAAAAATTGCATGATGTTTAGTCTATGCGACATAGTGAGTATGGGACCCACCACTTCTTCAAGGTACTTTGTGTAGTTCCCTTACCTTTGATTTGATGTTAGATCAATGACCATCATCATCTTGCCATAAAGAGTTGCTTGAAGGATATGTATAGCAAGGTAGCAAATAAGGACCCACCACTTTTCTTCTAAGAAATGTTGTAATGTGTCATCAACTAGATCAAGATCGAATCATTGGTTGTCATTGCTTTGCTATGGTAAGGTGCTTATTCTTTATGTATAGCAAAGTAGCGACCTGTTGATACATGTCCTCAGTCACCAGTGGGCACAAATGGAAATGCCATCAAGGAAGGAGCTATGCACATGGGTAGTTTTCATTATATTGACTACCCAACTTGTCAAGTGGAATGCCAAGTTGTCTTTCTCTGTATCCCATGATCGTAGGATTTCTAAAGATTGATGGAATAGATTTAAATGCAAAAGGTGGTGCCACTCTATGTATTAATTAGACATGAAAGCTTTACATGTGAGGAAAAATAGAGTATAATATAGAAGATTTTATTAGTTTCACCTTACATGAATGAAGATTTTGAGCCTTTCCTAAGCAGAAGCAATTACTGAAGAAGATCATGCTGAAGTTTGGCAAAATTGTGAAGTAGTTTGTTCATGCAAAGTTTGCAAAAATACAGAGGTAAATGAGGAAATAATTAAAGTATGTAATCCTATTGTAATCTCTGTAAGTATTTTAGTTCTATAAAACATAATCAAAGATGCCTCCGAAGAAGGAGTTTTTTAGGTCAAGTAAATTATTTGGATAGAAATGTACATGATGATTTGCTTGAGTTGCTTCTTGAGTCTACTGTAGAGATAGTGCAAGTTAAAAAGTTGACCTTATTAAACCCTAGGTTGACGATAGCAGACGGATTGTATGATAAAGGTAATTGGGTCCAGGATGCTCAAACCTTGCAAACTAGTTTAAATTTGTTCAAGAAATGGTTTGCAGAAAGGAAACTATTTGCCCCACATGCCAATATATGGAATTTCAACCTAGGAAAGCTAGTTGTTCCCAGTGTGTTTATGGATTATGATCTTCCTGAGGCCATGATGAAGAGTTATGATCAAGCCACTAGGTTAGTGAGAAGAATAGATGGTGAAATTCTAATCACCATTAGCCCAGAAGAAATTAGGGAAGTTTTCTATTTGGGACCTCTAACTAGGTATCATGTGCCCATTAATTTGAAAGATTTAAAGGAAGAATATATGTCTAAGAGGGATATAATTAGACAAGGTTTAAAAAAGGCCCACATTGACATGATTGGAACCCTACTAGCAATACCATCATCCTCTAAAGAAACTTTCATGAAAGAATGCTTCAATGTCGGGGTAGTAGAGATATACAGGACCTTGTGCAGAGTTTTTAGCGAGGGTGAAGAAGATTTTATTCCTGTGAGTTTCATGTATATGATTACTCAAATCTCCTCTCTTGGCATGGAAACAATTTTTGATTTTCCTTCTTACTTGGTCGATAAGATTCAAAGTGGATTGGTTGGCATTGCTAAGGGCAAGGTGGAGAAGGCTTGGGGCCATTACTCTCTGATGATGCACCTATTTTTGTTTAAGGGGGTTACATACTTTTGCAAAGAAATGGTTTTAAATAGAGAACAAGAAGGGGAAGCATTGCCATTTCAATTATGGAGTGCAAATATGACTAGGGAAGTAGAAATTGCTAGTTTTTTTAGATATGATAGGTACTTTGCCTCCAAACTGAGGTGCCTTGTATTAAGTGACAATCCCAGGATCCCTAAGGTACTAATGCACCTTGTTAGGCCTATGGATAAACCCCATAATTTGAAGGTTTCACATAATTAGGGAGATATCATCCCATATTTAGTTTCAAGTATTATCAAAATTTATGGATTTAAAGGGACAACCCATGTACTACCTTACCAGGTGCCCCTAAAGGTAGGAGTAGTTGAATTCTTGTGGTAGTTGGGAGGACTAGAAGAATTTTTTTTGCACAAAAGGGGACAAGATCAATTTTTTTGACTTGCACAGTAGCCCACCAGTTTGTAATAACCAAGGAAGGATGGGTTTCCCTTTACAAATTTTTGGATCAATATAAGATGGCAGTATCTCACCCTCATTGTTGTGATGTAGAAGGTTTCTTTCATTTGGTTCTTAGGCATAGGATCAAGCTTCATCCAGTTGAGCATGAATTTTATTTCCCTAAAGATGTAATAAGGAATGAGTACTCTCTGTAGGAGCAAGAATCAAAGAAAGAAAAATGGAGAGTCTATTCAAAAGTTTTGAGTTTCATTAATTGTTTTGACAAAGATTATAGCACTCTAAGTAATGTTGTAACTACTATAGATAAAATTAATAAGCTTATGAATACATTCCCTAAAATAATGGAGGTGATGAATGAGAAAATGAAATATTTCATTGATTCTTTTCTAAATAAGACTAGGGAAATAATGAGGAGATTATGCTTCACTCCTAATATAGTTGCAGGCCCACTAGTTGTTTAAAGGAGGTTAGGATATAGTGTCATTTAGGATCAAAGGCCCATTTTTGATAAAGGAAAACATATAGTTGAATCTACTAGTGCTATTTTTGAAGAAAGGCCTCTTGAACCTTCTCCTAAGAGGAGAAAGATAATAAGGGAAGAGGAACTTCAAGATGAGGGTTACTCACCTTCCCAAAACCCTATGAGAATTGAGGAGGAGCGGCTCACTAATGAGCAGATTGAACAAATCGGATCACAAGGGGTAGTTTTTGTTACCCAAGTAGAGATTGATGTAGGGAACCCCCAAGAGCCTTGTATGCAAAGTTTTGATTTGACTGTAGTAGATTTCAAGGGAAGGGAATTGGATCCTATTTTGGAAAAATTCAGTTAGTAATTTTTGTCTAATGACAGTTTTGTAAAGTCTAGGGCTTTCCATCAGTTTGCTTGGAGGGAAAACATGCACATTTTTGAGAAAAGATATAAGAATATGAAAATAGAGAATCTAGAAATGGATGAAGCCTCCATTAAAAATCAAATAAAGGAACAAATGATTCTAGAGTTCTATAATATAACTCTTGAAGAAGGGAGATAGATGGTAAAAGATATAAATATTTTATTATTTCCCAATCGGGACATTGCTAATGCCTTGATTTTCAATTTTGTGTCAAATAATTTAGGATTGCAAGATCCAAATAAAAAAGTGTTCTTCGGAACTACATTTAGTAATGATCAAGCTACTCTTGTCATGTGGTCATTAAGAATAGGATCCAAGGCTATTCCATTATAGCCTGACGATTCAGGACTAACAAGGAATATCACTGTGAGGAGAGTTGCTGATACCTGACATGTATAGGTAGCCCACATGAATATAGATTACTCTCAATTTTCCTTGGCTACTATAGAGAGGGAGGAAAAAGAAATGATTGAGTTGCAAAGCAAGTATGAGGTAGTTGTGGATGCCTATAATAAAGAAGTAAAGAGGAGAATTGAGCTTGAGAACAAGCTAATGGGTAGGTTAGCAGCACCAATAATAACATACCCTCACCCCCCAGCTAAACCCTTCAAATCCACCCCCCTCATAGAAATACCAGATACACCCCAAAAGCCACAACACTACACTGCTAAAGATTTTGAAGCAGAAAAGAGTAAATTGAGGGCCCTACATGTAGAGTTAGAGGCAAAATGTGAAGATAAATTAAGAAAAGCTCTCATGTGTTTGGGGGATAAAGTTGAATGGCCACTAGTTTATGATTAGTTTTCTAGGGTGATCAATATCTATGATGAAATGAAAGCAAGTGATGAGTCTCTAAAATCCATTGTGAATAAGTGGGTAAGAAGGAGGAAGGAGATGACATTTTTATGTTATTTTTTTATAAAAACCTCCAGTGATCAAATTGAGAAAACTTTTGATATTGCTTTTGATCTTACTAACTTTGACATTAAAAGAATTCACTTACAAAGAATAATAGTTGGCTACTTAGAAAAGTACAAGAGCCAAAATTATAGTCTTTTTCCTTGTGCCCTAGACAAGAAGAATAATTTAAAAAACAAAGATGAATGGGTGAGGGAATTGGATGATATTTTTTGTTTAAGAGTGAACAAAATTATAAATGAAATAGGGCATGCATGGTGGGCCACATGAACTGAAGAAATCGTGAAAGCCCAAATATTCTTTGATTCTTTGAAACAAAATTTTGTTACTATTGATAGTGAGGCTAAGTATGTTCTCAAAGGGTAGAGTGATATTTTGTAATTCAATTGGCCAAATGACACACTGTTTGACAAGTGGATGGCAAAAATAGTGCTTGGTGAATAGTTTGATGAAGTAGAAACTGATAGTGATGAGGCATAGGGTGAAGAGATCCAAATCATTGACACCATCACTACACAAGGCCAACAAGGAGAAGAAGACAACAATGATCAACCATTTTTAGTTGTAGGCCCTGGCCCACAAGACACTGACACAACCAAAGAAGAGGAAAAAGTAGAAGTTACTCCCATTGTACAAGATAAAGATAGTGAAAACCCATGGGTGGAGACTAACTTGCAATCATTAGAACCAACTTCATCATTGGCTAGCTTGGAAATTGCATACAAAGAGGGATCAGAATAGCAGCCAAATCAACAACTATAGAGGATGTGACAGAAGTGGACCCACCAAAAAGAATGTTTGATCTAGACATCTTCTGTTACCCACATTTTGTCATTTTGTGATAGGTGTATGTAATTATCTCTTGTAAAGGACACCTGTCATTTCCTCTTAGCCTAAATCTTATTGCATCTCACATTATATAAGTGAGATTCTAGAGCTAGAAAGAGGGTTCAATTTTCTAATGCTTAAGTGATATACTTAGTTTGTTTTCAGTCCAATGTTTGGAGCAAGTTTTATGATGTATTATCTCTGTTAGTTCTTGAGAATACATTAACATACAATGATCTCTATATTTTTCCTAAGGTCATTTTGAGTTTACTACAAATGTATACAATTTTCAAAGGAAATGAATACAAATTATGAGTTGTCCCCATATTAGTTGTTTCTAAATTTTATCTCCTTGTGATTACTTGGTTATCTTGATATTATATGAGTAAAGGCTTATGTAATTGAATGCAATCTAGTTAGGTTGTATATCTATTCACCAATGCTATTAGTTCAATGGATTAAGTAAAAGCTTTAATGAATTTGATAAGGTTGCTACATTAGTAAGAAGGATTTTTTGAATGATGAATTATGATAAGAATTGCTGATAATATTTATTATAAGGAAACAAATTAGATCTATGGATTTGTAGTAGAATTTGTACCCTAATGGATTAGACACTGGTCAAAATTGATTTAGCTAGAAGAGAAATATGTCATAAAGGGGTTTCAAATGCAAAAATATAATCATTTTAACTTTTATTTTATGAAGATCTTAAAAGTTGGCCAGTATTTGTTTGCATGGAATGTTTTAGCTTGAGTTAGCCACTATTGCTGAGAACACATGCAGATATATAGAAGAATTTTGTCTAGATCTTTTATATGGGATGTGTTTATCAAATTGTCAAGAATTATGCATGTATTTGAGGATTTGAGATGAGAATCAAAATGAAACTAAAATAATTCTCATATAGTGCTTCCCAATCTTAAATCATCCTTGGGTACACCTACCCTAGTTTTGCAGACACTAAAGAGTAGAAAACCACACTTGGTTTTGTTGAAGTTGGGTCCAAATGGTTTGCACATATAAGTGTTAATAGGAATTGGCTAATCCTTTGATTGTGTGAGTGATATCATTTTGGTATTAAGCATTTTGTTGATTATTAGTTTTAAAACACCAACAAAATTATTATTAGAGGAAATCTACTTAGGTTTAGTTGGGATTTCAAAGAGAAAAGTTGAGAAAACATTTGGCCATTATTTATTGTGGACGCATATGTTCTTATTTAGAGGGGTTACTTACATTGAAAGAGAGATGGTTTTAAATAGAGAATATTAGAAAGAAGTTTTGCCAGTCCAGTTATGGAGTGTAGATAAGGCCTAGGATGGAGAGGAGGCTAGCTTTGTTAGATTCGATAGGTACTTTGAATCCAGGTTGAGGAACAATCCTAGAATTCCCAAGGAACTATTGGATTTTATCAAGCCTATGGACAACCTTGCTAGTTTGAATGTGTCCCATAATTGGGTAGATATCATACCTTAGCCTACATTTATAGTTTTTAGAGTATATGGATTCAAAGAGAATCCCCATGTACTTCCTTAACAAGTGCCTTTGAAGGTAGAAATAGATGAAATGCTATGGTAGATGGGTAGATTATGGGAAGCATAATCGATTGGTTAGTCTAGGGGCTCAATTTTTCTAAGTTGTACAATTACTCACAAGTTTATATTCACCAAGGGTGGTTGATTGTATTTGTATAAATTACTGAACCAATACAAAATGGTTGTCTTGAATGTTTATTTGACTGATAGTGATGGATTCCTTGATATATTTAGACGAGGGGCTAAGATAACTCCCAAGGATCATCAACCCTACGTCCCTAAGGACATAATCGAGAATCAATTCTCTCTTTAAGAGCAAGAGATTAAAAAGGAGAAGTTTAGAGTTTAATTTAGGGTTTTAAAATTTATTAATTGATTTGATAATGATTATAAGCCTCTAGAAGATGACAAGATAGAGCCAGATAAATTAAATAAATTGATGATCACTTTTCTAGATATCATGGAAGCTATGAATGAGAAAAAAATATTTTTTATTAATTCTTATCCTATTAAGGCCTGAGAGGTCATGGGAAATTTGTTATTCAAATAAAACCTTGCTATAATGCAATTTAGAATAAGTGGCTTACAATTGATAAAGGGAAAAAAATTGGGTCAACTAGTGTTGTTTTTGAGGAGAGGCTTTATGATCCAATATTGGCTCAAGAGGTAGAAGGTAGAAGAAATATAGCTACCTCAAACAAAGGAGTATTCACCCACTTAGTCCCCATTACATATATGAGATGAACATCTCCCTAAGGAGTAGATGGAACAATTAGGGCCCAAAGTGGTAGTCTTTATTACTACTTCAGAGTGAGAAGAGGGGAATCATCAAGAACCTCCTATGTCAAGCCTTGAGATGACTTTTTTTGACTATAAAGGAGTGGAGTTAGACCCTATTGTAGAATACACTAGCATTGAATTTATTTCTAATGATAATTTTGTTAAATCTAGAGCTTTTTTTCAGTTTGCTTAAAGGATAAATATTGGACTATTTGAAGAAAGATATAATAAAATAAAAATACAACATCCTAAGATGGAGGAGGTAGATCTATAGAACCAAATAAAGAAGGAAATGATGCATGAGTTTAAAAGATTGACCCTTGAAGAGGGGAGGAAAATTATGAAATCATCTGGTGTTTTGTTGCTACTAAATTTTGAAATTGTTGATGCAATGGTTTTTAATTCTATCACCAAAAAATTAAATGAAGATGAGAAGGAAAAGAAAGAGATGAAAGGCACCAAGTATAGTTAGGATCATGTTGGATTAGTAATTTGGTTAATGAGAACAAGATCCAAAACTAGCTTTTCCTAGCTTGATGATACTAGCTTGATAAAAAAATTGATTGTAAAAAGGGTGGAAGATACTAAAAGTGAAGAGGCCACAAAGCTAGGTGTTAGATCAGCCAACTTCACCCTAGCCACAACTCAAAGGGATTGAGAAAGGTTAGATTTATAGGAGAAGTATGTGAAAGTTTTGGTTTCTTATAATAGAGAAGTTCAAAAGAGAATTGAGCATGAAAATAAGTTGATGGGGTACCAAGGACAATCTAGAAGGCTTAGAATAGCTTATCCTTATCCATCAATGGAACCTTTTAACTCCACTAATTTTATTGAAATTTTGGATACATGATGGAGACATTAGTATAACACTATAGAGGAATTTGAAGAAGAAAAGAGTAAAATGTAGGCATCGCATGTAGTGCTAGATACTCATTATGAGGATAGGTTAAGGAACACTATCATGTACTTAGTTGATAAAATTGATTGGCCAACATTTTATGGACAATTGGAAAGAGTAATAAACATATGGGATGAGTTAAAAGTAAATGATGATGCTCTAAAGTGAATTGCAAATACACGGAACAAGAGGGAAAAATATGTCACTCTTTTGTGTGAACATATAGAAAAGACTTAGGACTTGATTAATGATCTCTTTGAGTTTGTTCATACAAGAACTACACTACAAAGAAGAATAATTAATTATCTTGAAAAATACAATAGTAAATGTTTTAGACTCTTCCCCATGCCTTGGATAGGAAGAATAAGTTGAAAAATAAAGAGGAATGGACCAAACAATTGAATGACATATTATGTGTTCAGATGAATAGAGTCATAAATGAAAAAGGAAATGCATGGTGAGCAGCTATAACTAAAGGAGTTGTACAAGTGAAATTATTTTATGATTCCTTGAGAGAAGAATTCATTGAGATTGACAAATTTGAAGAAAATGTGATCAAGAAACAACATAATATTTTGAATTTTAATTGGCTAAATGGCACACTTTTTGACAAGTGGATGGAAGATTTCATTAATGCAATGAATATGGTGAAACTGATGATAATGAAATGGAACTAATTATAGTTACAAGCATAGAGGCCCAAACAGATGACTTGGCAATAGGATAACTAATGATGACTATCAATATTTTAGTCCAAGATGACATGGATGGAGAACCTTAAGCTCAACTCAACATAAAGCCAATCATGAAACTCCTCAACCAAAAGAAGTGCAATAGAAGTGGTCCTATAAGAGAATATTCATGATGAAAGACATTCTATTGTAGTAATTTTTGTCTTTTCTAACAATAACTTTGTAAATATATATTTTTTTTTAAGGAAAGCTATCAGTACTCTTTGGACTTGAAGCTTGGTACACATCACACTATATAAATGAGATTCCAAGGCTAGAGAAGGGGTCTAATTTATTGTATAACTTTTAGTTATGCTAGTTTATTTTGGTCCAATTTCATTGATGCCAACTTTGTGATCTATTTTCTCTGCAATTCTAAGAATACATTAATTTTCCAAGATCATGGTGTCTTTTTTTAAGTTATTTTGAGTATTATCCAATGTTACATAATTTTCAAAGAGAATTAATATAAATATG
This sequence comes from Cupressus sempervirens, assembly GCA_028749045.1. NCBI lineage: Eukaryota > Viridiplantae > Streptophyta > Pinopsida > Cupressales > Cupressaceae > Cupressus > Cupressus sempervirens. The sequence goes on from CM053786.1 coordinate 110,529,542, forward strand.
AACTATGCCCATACCTTTTCTCTTTGATTATTTTATCCATTTATATTGGTTGGTTATTCTAAGATTGTATGAGCAAATCTTGTTCAATTTTATGCAACTAGGATAAGTTGTATGTTAATTCATTATTGCTTTTGATTCAATGGATTAAGTAAATAATTTAGTGATTATGAAAGGATATCTAGATAGTAAGAATGATTCGTGGAAGAATGAGTTTTGGAGGGAATTGCTGATAATATTGGTTATAATGCAGTTAGTTAGGTCAAGAAACTCAATAGAGTCTAAATCCTGTTGAATGAAGCATTGAATAATTAGTTCAGTTTGCATATCAAGAAATCATGGGTAAGCATCAAGCCCAATATTAAAATCAAAATCAATTTTACTTTAAATGTATGAAGATTGTCATAGCTAGTCAATACTTGTTTACATTTAAACTCTAATTTATATTTAGCTTTTATTACCCAAGATTACTTCTAGATTTGAGAAGAATTATGACCAATTCGATGTAGGGGATGAATATTATAATAGAATGTCATGGAATGAATGAAATGTGAAAGTAGTATCAAGTTTTGAATCTCTTTATTTTTCAAGTAGAATCACCATGGTTTAGTGTCATGTCCCCTTTTCAAATAATTAAAAATAATAATCTTTGCTAAGGCAGGCAGGCCCAAAAAGGTGAAGTTTCAGAAAAAGGGGATAATCTTTCGAAGCTAATGGACTAATAAATGAAAATTATTATTAAAATATGTTTCATTAACCCCTCTTGGACTTAATTTAGGATTATGCCCTCTTTTAAGGGGATTGGAGGCATTTTGCACTCATTCTAGAACTTGATTTTTGCTCATTTCTTTGTTATTCTTCAAAGGCTGCCAAACCTGTGGAGAAGGCGACCCAAGAATGGGAGTTTGCAGGTTTCCAAGGAAACCCAAGAATAGGAGTTTGTAGGTTTCTAGGAAGGCTAAGGATGGGAGTTTAAATGATTCCATGTGCATGCTCATACAGAGTTTGCCTTTGTGCTGAACAATGCAGATTGTGGGTTTTTGGGTGTGTTTTTTGGTATGAGTTTTCTGTTTTCAGTTGAGTATTTCATATCAGTTTGGGTTGCTGCTATATTTCAGACTTTAAGATGTTAAAATAGAGCTGAATATATGTATTGGGACATGATTAAACTTTTGATATAGATTATTAGTGTTTTTGTGTTGTTTTCGGGCATTTTTGTGTTAATTTCGGGAGCCCGATGAGCATTGTTTTTGTCCTCTGTTTGAGAGCTATTATGTGCATGTTATATAGATCTAGAAATTTCATTTTATAGGCTGTTATTCTGCTCAAATTTTTGTAAAAATTTCCACTTTCAGATTTATTAATAATAGGTGAAGTTGTGAAGTTTTTGGCACTATTTCTAGCATACCCGATTTGGGGTTTCTTGATAAATTTGGTGGATCTTTGTGATATTAGTTGTTTGATCTTGAAAATATGATTAAAGGCATGAAATATCATATAAAATCAGTAAAGGGACATTTCATTTAGCAAAGCCAAAAGAGTAGAAAATTCTTTATGATTTTGTTGAAGTTGGGTCCAAATCTAAAGATCATCTAGCTAATCATGGAAGTAGCTAATCCTTAGGTTGTTTTTGATCTTCACAATCTTTGTATTAAGTATTTTGTTGCATAGTAACTTGTAAAAACACCAAAAATATGGACAACTAGTTGAGTATTCTCAATATCAGAGGTTATGGGAGATACTTTTGATTATCTAGTATATGCAATTAACATTAGACGAAGAAATGTATGTTTTGGTGATGTCTATTCTGGGATAGAGTTTACCAAGGCATGTTCTAGTAAGTTTGTTATATCTCTTAGCAGAATTGTGATTCTAAGAATCAAGGTTAAGGATATGAAGAATACATTTGGTGATGATGTGGCTAATTTTGATCATTATAATATTATGTATATAGAAAGATATTCAAGTTGCAAGGTGGAATATTAATGTTATCACTAAGTGTAACATGTTTTTAATGTGGTCCTATAATAATTAATTGAGAAGGCCTAAAAGTCAAGTTAGGAAATTTTTTTATGGACTCTATTCAAAGGAAGGACATTTTTCTTTATCATTAATTAGAGAAGTATGGCATGAAGAAGTGATCATAACAAGTAGAGAGAGAAGAATGCAAAGTAAAGAAGACTTGAGCATGAAGAAAACTTCATTGCAAAGGTTTTTCTCAATGATCCAAGGTTTGATATTTGGATTTGAGGCTCATGACCTAGTCTACAAGGTCTAATAGTGTTTGTCTAGGTTGAAAAAACAAAGGAAAGAAGAACATAAGAGTAGATTGCATGTTTGAGTGGTGAGCACTTGTTTTGATTGAAATTGCATGTTTGGATAGTGGGCTCTTCTTGCATACATTGTACTACAACTCCTAACAGAGGTGGCACAACTCATATGTACTAAACATTACAATAGACTCCTAATAGGGTCCATCCTCTAACAATGAATATTTATATTAGTACATCATCTTTTGGGCATCATTCCTAGTGGGGTTTTCCCTTTGATCAATAGTTTTCCTAGTTAAAATATTTGGTGTAATTGTCTATGTGTATCTTTTTATGGTTTTCATTTACTTTGGTTTAATGCTTAATTTTGTTTAAAGAATATAAATGTTTTAATTGTTAGATAATTGACTCATCCCCACCTCTCAATTACCTCGGTGGACTATTATATCTAACAATTGGTATTAGAGAATCATGTTGTTGAAGATAAAGTTTAACAACTTTGCAAGATCCATGGTGAGTATGTTGAGGAAAGATAGTCCTACATCTAAGAGGAGAAATTTTGACACCCAAATGGTGGAAATTCTTGGTGAGTTATTAGATTTGTGTAAAGAGTAGAGTATTAAGCTTTTAGATCAAAAAATTTTCTTTTGTATACAAGGGAACAAAAGTACAAGCATAGACCAATCTAGATCTAAAGAAGACATAAAGATAGAGGAAGGTATTGATCTACTTACAGAAAAAGAGCCAGGAGCTATGCAATTTTTTATTTTTTGGACATGTAAAGAATTTGGTCATTTTTCAAGTAGATTTTGTATGAGATTGAGAAAGGATAGAAAGAATCCACTTTTTGAAAAAGTTGAATAATTTAGAACAAGTATGGAAATATCCTTGGAAGACAGTGTTAATGAGTCTAGACTAGTTAATGAAGAGCAAGTAATAGAGGAAACAAGTTTTGGAGACTATTATGGAAAGTGGGAATGTGAGAATTGATGAGAAATTCAGGATACAAGAAAGAATGGTTGATTACAATTATGATGATGATTTTTTTATTAAGCTAAAGAATGATGAAGTATTTCTTGAGACTAACAATGATTTGTAGAATGAAGGAGAGCCAAGGTAGGACAAAAGTTTGGAACCTTTAGTAGAGCCAAGAGTTAAGATAACAACTCCAACTTTGGGAAAGAATGTGATAAAAAATCACCCATCTAAGAAGATCATTAGAAGTAGAGATAAAGGTGTGATGACAAGAAGTAGATTCAATGAAGAACTATGGTTGATATCTCATGTTGAACCTGTTGGTGTTTGAAAATGTTGTAGGTTTCCAATTACCCTAATGAGAATATGGTATATCTAGGGGCAACTAAATCCCATACTCAACATGTCATTTCAAACATTGGGCCAACTATAAGGCTTGACCCTTCTTCTACTTCAAGCTCTACAAAACCTAGGGAGGTAGACCTTAGATTCAAATAATATGGTACTAGTGCAAAACATATTCCTAAATCTAACAAAGTAGATTTAAGCCTAATATCTCCTAATAACTCATGTACTAACATAGATCTACAATTGATAAATGAAAAGCTATAACATTCATAGGCTGAGTGAGGGAATTCTATTGTATCTCTTCAACATGAAAGGGGAAAAGTGTTTGATTAATAAAGTTTAATTCAACAAAACCCCTAATATGCAATAGTATGAACAAGTAATCCTATAACTAATCATTGCTTTAACCATTGGGCAATTCCATGAATCAAATGCACACATATGGATACCTGATACCTATTCATATCTTCAGATATGTGATCTATCCATTCACCTTGTAAATAGACATCTATGTTCAATCTAAATCTCATTGTTACCTGATATCCTCATCAGTAAACTTGCAACCTTGTTGATTTCCCTGAAAAATTTACATAACTCCTTGAATTATAAGAAAAAACAAAAAAACATATAGCCTTAAGGGACTACAACTATAACCTAGCCTCTTTGTTCAAAGATCATAAAACATTACAGGTCACAAAGAAAGGAGACATGATTTTAAATGAAACTCAATCATCTATTGTTCTTTGTATTTATTTCCTTGAAACAATACATTCATATGCATGAAATCAAAACATGAAAAAACCTAACAGATTAGAACTAGCCATATTAGCTTTCCTATTGCTATTGATACAAGAAGAATTTCTTGAAGAATGGTATCTTAGATCTGAGAAAACTCAAGATTGGAACCAATTGGTTTCACAGTAAAAACTAGAACCCTACAATAGATGAAAGAAAGAAAGATATAGACCATGATGAATTCCTAGATCTAATCTTAGAATGACATTTGTCCACTTGGAATTCAATCCCTTGCAACTAAATAACCTCTCTCTTCTTTTTACCCATCTGTTCTGATATGATTTTCATCATCATCCTGTAACTCATTTGAAAATATCTCTGCTGAAATGGCGAAAGCATTTGTGTCACAAAAAATCTAAAAATGCATCATGAAATTCTAGTGAAAATGTGGGTTAATTGACATAGAAGTAAATTTTTCCTCAACTACATTTTCATTATCTTTTACCGATATTCAGGTCATTACCTTACTAGAAATCACAACTAAACTTTGATACCTAAATGTGGTTGCAAGTTAGGAGTCTGGGACAAAAACTACTATAGCTTGAACAAACTACTTCCTATGTAAAAGCAAACCTCAGAATCAAAAAGTTCATCTTCTCCCAATTCCAATGACATATAATATTGCTATACTAGCTTTTTGAAAACCCCTTGAAAGTCAATTTGAAAAATATGCCATTGCTATAATCTTGAAAATTCAAACATTTAAAACATTCTAAAAGATCAAATTTAGAATGAAATCCCCCTTTGATTTAAAAACTTTACATCATGCAATTCCTTTTTTGAAAGAATAATTAAAAATTATTTTTTATTGCTTTCAAAATTTCCCCTACCCTTTGAATTTAGGTTAAACCTGGTTTGACCTCTATGATACATGACACTTCATGATTGGTTCATCTCTACACACCTAGCACCTCATCACCCTGAGGCACTCTCTTATTGGTCAAAACCTACATCTACCACATCACCTCTGAGCGGGGCCTACTAACATGTGTCAGGAAGGCATACTTTGCATTATTTAACTATTGAGCATCTTGATTTTGTGGGCATGTGCCCACCATTTGATCTACCACATGGCACGATCTTATGCATTTGGTTGAGATTCACTGTTCTGGCACCACACCACTTCATGACTCGCCTAATGGATGCCATGTGGTGGCAGCCCACATTCCTGCTTTGCTTAATGATTGGCCAACTCTATTTTGTGGGTGTGCACCAGCCCTCCAATGTGGCCACATGGCAACATCCTATACATCTACATTGATCTCACCACATCAGCTTGATTGTGCATTCATTTCAAATTTCTTTTCTAACAACCTCTAGCTAGATGACATCCACCTACGATTTGCTACAAGGCCCCATTGAGGGCTTGGCTTTCACAAAAGCTGTTAACTTCAAGACATTTAGCTTGTCGTAAAGATTTGTATTTAAACTATAAAAAGAACCCTCCCAAAAGAAATGTGGGATAAATATGATTTCAATGTCTCCCCTTTTTCGATTGCATTTTTTGGTTTGATTCATATCCAAAATGCCATTTCTATTATGACCAATGCCATTTTCACTTGTCTTCCTCTACAAATCAAAATTATAGATGGCTTTTTTATTTAAAGAAACCATTGAGCAAATACCTCCAAAGCTTAACTGAGAAACTCTTCCAAGCCTAGAAGATTCCCCATAATCTCCATACTGTGATGTACTACCACTTACTCCATAATCCATCCAAGGTCTAGAATGCCTAATTGATAGGTCTACATATCTTGATAGCTCATCCATGTCAGTATAAGGTTGTTTTGACCTAGATATAGTAGCATAGTAATCACGTCCACAATTATCATGATATGCCTAATCCATACATCTGCCATAAGTTTTCTCTATATATGGTTGTCAAATAGCTATCATTAACACCCCATATCCATAACTATTTCCATAAAATGATCACCTTGTATCTATAGCTCTAGTAGCAAGATCAAAAGTAGATGTATTAGTATATCATACTTGATGATCAATCATATGCTTCTTCATGCCTCCCATAATCTCTCCTATGTTAACTTTAATTGCTATATTTTTCCTTGCATGGGCTTTAATAGCCTCTTCAATGCATCGCTACCTCTTCTAGTTGTTGTAGCTTTGAGTTCCATGGTAGCTTTATGCATGAGCTACCTCTTTTTATGATACTCTATGGGTTCTTTTGTATGCAATGGTAGGAGTACAATAGAGAATTCTTCATCTATGCACATGATGTAGTCTTGATTCTGATTTCCTTCATTCAACTATGGTCTTCCTCTTAATGCTTGTGGGGTGCTCTAACATGGGTTTCTCTTTTCATGTATTTCCTAGCTTCAAATTCAAAACTAACTTTCCATCTAGACCACTTCTTATGTGTCTCCTATAGGTTTCTCTTTTACTTAATAAATGGGCATTTTCTTTTGACTATAAGTTGTGGTTTTTATTATATTGCATGGGCTTGTGGATGGCTCCATTTTTAAAGCTATGGCATCTTGGGCTTGGCGCTACCTCTTTTTATTTTTTAAAGGGCCTAAAATCTCCTCCACATGGTAATTTTTTGATGCACTTGTATTATAACCTTGACAACTTCTCCATATCAGCCAAAATGTTTGGATAATGACTCTTTAGTTGTAGCAAAGTGAATGTTAGAGATAAACATAGTCCTTGAATCAACATCATTAGGAAATTGGATTGAAGTACTCGCTCCCAAAGTTGAAATTCCCTTCCTGACATCAATGGAATAATCTACATTTGATGAACCATTTACCTCAGCATTGGGAACAATTTTCTCAACCTCATTCTTAACCCCCATTTCATCATCTTCTAGAAAAGTGCTATCAATATCCATTTTAGTTTGATCTTGCAGTAAATTAGAATTCATATTAGATGCAGTTTTTTTCATCCCAACAACATCCCTTGCTGGATGGAAATGAGTTAGCTTCCATGTATTAACATTCATAGATATGTTTATGACTTTCCTAGAAGCACTTGGTGTTTTAGATGCAATCCTCTATTGTCTACTTTTCCTAGCCTTTGAAGAGCTATTGTAGGCATGCAAAGGATATTCATGCAATATTTAAGAGAGCTCATGAAGAAATGTTGTGTGCAAACACAATTGATTATGGTGAAGTTAAAGTCAACCAATAAGTCAACCATTCAATAAAGTTGTTGTGAGCCCATGTAATAGCTTACTATATGAACATGGAGAAGAGCACTTGAAAAATGTGAAGATTTGAATTCACCTTTTAGTGTTACAAAGTGATTTTGATAACAAGATGTAATAAGGTAATGCTCGTCATCTTAGCTCTTTGATTTAGTTTAAGCAAAAACTCAAGCCGACAAACATCCTTAAGTATTACATGGTGATGACTTCTTTCATACCCTCTTAATAATCAATATCATTTTGGCTTCTAAATATCTTGAACTTTTCATCCTATCAATCTAGCACAATTAGTTAGGCCCCAAATCAAGTTTGGCTAAAAAAAAATTTGTTTACAACCACCTAAACTACCAAAATGATATTTAACCCTTCACAATAATTAGAAACAAGTTTGACCACTGGTCAATCAATTGAAACTCATTTTACCATTGATCTACAAACTATGAATTTTGTGTTAGGAGGTCCTTTGACTTACTTTGAAAACTGACAAAAAAACCTGACTAGGCTTTGAAATCGAACATGTCAATTCTTTGTTCAGCAATCTCTTTCCTTGCCAAATCTCATCTCATGAAAAATTTGGGGTCAAAAGATGTTGATTGAAAAACTTGCCCTTTCATAACTGCTTGGAAGAAAACAAGTTAGAAAACAATAAATTGTGTTTGGGATCGGCTTTGAAAACTAGGAAAACTGACACTTGGGGGCATGAAAATTCGGGCCTTAGATCACTATCATGAGGACAACATAAATATATGATTTGGGCTTATGATGAATAACTGGGTGTGTTTTGCAAGCAGTCAAAGTAGGCTACTCAGAATTTGATGACTAGAAACAACTGACAAAAAGGTATTTTTTGTAAATGGAATTGACCTAGGAAAGTGTCCAGACGGGTTTGTCAAGACTTGAAAATTAGCACACTTGAATTATTTTCAGAGGAAAAAATAGTTCTACAATCCATTTAACCTCACCTATAATATATTTTAAGATATGACATCATGAATAGGGGTACTAACAAATCTACTCCTTTTGATACCAATAAAAAGTTAGAAATTGCATCTAGAATTGCATTTGAAAACTAATAAAATGGATTCATCATAAGCTTGAAATTGAAATGTAGTAATTATCTAACCTCTAGAATGCAACACAATAGGAATTTTAGCATTTCGGTCAGCCGTTCAAAGTTATAACAAGTCAAACAGGGCTTCCTAGAATTTAGATTTAATTGCAGTAGAATGAAAGCATTAAAAGACCAACTTTGAGGGATTCAAAACCTAGTCAAATGGACTCAAAACAACTCAAAATATGAAACACAAGCTCTCTAGTTTGGGTACTAAATAATGAAAAAGTAGCAAGTCATGCAACATTACTAGGTGCAAGATATTCAATTCCAAACACAACCTCCTGTCACTATTTGATAGTTAAGCAAAAGTGCAAATTTGACAAATTCTCAAAACGAGAGTTCACAGAATAGCTAAAAATATCAATTTAAATTTATGAAACATTTAGATGCACTGAATGAAAGGTGTTACAAGCATTAACCACCTCGTATGCATGAAATGGGTAGCCAGGTACATAGGCATCAAAAAGAATTTATAGGGCTTGAATTTCTCAATGGTACTCAAAATTGGGGCTATAATTTTGAGTCCCAATAATGGCTCTATCTAGGGATGCATGTCTGTTGTAGGCATGGAAAGGATTCAAATCTCTGGAAGAAGTAGACCACACACTTTCAGTAAAAACTTCTATTGAATAGCTTTATTAAAAGTAAGAAAACTACACCTACTATGTACAAACAATGACCTTGGGCCATTGAACTTCAACAACACTTCTTACCTCTATCATAAATCTGATTTTCATCTGTATTCTCATGATGTAAACTAAAATTATCACTCATAACAGTTTTTTGAATTAGATTAACATCTTGAAACACACCACTTAGCAAAACTGAATCTACACCTTGACTTTCACAATGCATGTAAAAATTGGATTCATCTTCAACCACTTGCTCATTATGAAAGTACTTACCAGCATCCTCAAAAATATTAGACTAAAACTGAAAATCATCTTCATCAAATGAATCATGCACACTATTAGTCTCAAATGTGAAGGCATCATGCTCAACATGGGGAAAAAGGTCACACATACCTTGAAAATATGCATCCTTATGTATAACTGGATGATACTCAAATGAACACTCTAACTTGTACTCACACATGTCATCAATGTTAGAATCTCAAACTAATCCATAATCTTCAAATGGTTCTTCACAATTAGCAAATAGATTAGTCTTCACATTAGAGTGTCCATCATAAAATTCATTACAAGGTGCATGCTGATTTTCAATAACACCTTCATTAAACACCTTGTCATTCATATTATGAGATGCAACATAATCATCATTTTCACTATCAAACTTGGAAGAAGAAAAATCTGATCTCTCACAGAAATAGGATAAAGTATCATCATTAAACTCATTCTCCACTAAATTTGAAACTTCCATATGCTCTTCAAACAATGGATTGATAACTCCATGTAGTGATCCCTTTTGAACATTATGACAGGTGATGTGAACATTATGACAGGTGATGTGTTGATCAACATCAAACTCCTCACCATATAATAGATTAGTGAGAACTTTAAAACCATTTCTAACATCACTATCATGGACACTTTCAGCATATGAAAAAGAATTAGAACTACATGAAGACTCACCATTCACTCCATCAACGAAGCATGTAGAAAATAGTTCTATATTAGTTGCATTGTCTTCATAAAGGTGATTAAAATGTCTTGCAAAACTATCATTATTTATCTTACCAATAGGTGTTGATTCATTTATCTCAAAATCATTCATATGCTGATTATCACTACACACATCCTCAAGCCATTCATCTACACAATTAGGTAGTCCATTTTTATAAATAATCCATTTATCTTCATATTGTGTAGACAAATCTTCTTCATAACCTTCAACCTCAAGTTGACCTGCATAACTCTGAAATGGAACATTACTTTCAAATTCAGAGAAAGAACTTATATCTTTATTTTTTTGAGAGTATTTACTTTTGTCATTGTTTTCTTCTTCCCAATTAGCATCAGACTCATATGAAAATAAACATGTAGTATCATTTTCCTCACTTTGATTTGAGTAACCACTCCATTCATTGTCTTCAAATGATGCTTCTTCACAATATGTTAGATCAGCAACTTCATCTTCATCATTTGAAAGATGACTTTCAGCTTCCTCATACTCATATTGAGATGCATATCTTTCAACTTCAACCTTTATAACATTCTCAACATAATGGAATCTCTTAATAACAAAATTCATTTCTTCCATATTTGACTAGTCAAGTGAATCCATCTTATCATCCACTACTAAAACATTACAAATATATGCACTTTATTCTTTGGACTGTGATTGAGATAAATGTGATTCACACTCTTCATCTTGTGTTATTTTTCCATAGCATGTTAGATCAACAATATCAAATTCATGACTAGAGACATAAATTTTAACCTCCTCACTTGCACAAGACTAAGATCTAAGTGCAACAACCCCAAACTTTAAAACATTAGTTACATCATTATACATATAATTATCATGAGTAGAACTTACTACTATAACTAAACCATGATTCATAAAATCAAAATAGTACTCAACCCTATCAAAGTCTAAAATATATCTTACTACTGTAGCATCAAGAACATGTGTAACTTCATTTGTAACTAAACTAACCTTCCTTATACACATAGTCTAATCTAAATTTTCCACTTGATTAAAACTTATAGCAAGGGTTTTGATAAGCTGATTTGAAATTGAAGCAGCAATACTAGATTCATTTATTCTTTTAGATACATTATACTAGCACACATTTTTAGCAAAATGACTTCTAGTCAATCCATAGTTCAAATTACTTTTCAGTATCCCTAGCGCTCATTAAAACCTGATATAATGTTTGTGGTTCTTTATCCCTTAGTAGATAGTTCATTTTCTTGTCAAATGCATCAAAGTAAATAGATAAACACATTTGATCATCGGGTCTATAACTCTCAGGGATCTCACTCAAAACTTTCACAAATCTAATATTGAATTGAGAAACAAGTTCACCATCCTCAATGTGAATCCAAAATAATTATTATAAGAATCAGATATGCTTACCCTTTCTCCAAATTGCTCCATGAAGGTAGAATGAAACTCACCCCAAAGAAAAATATAACATGCTGATAAAAAAGAAAACTAGTCTCTAACATCACCTTCAAAAGTCTGAACAAATAACTTCATATGCACATACTCATGATCAATCTCATAGTCACCCATCAAATCACTAAACAATTCAACATGATGACTAGATGAAACAAGATGGTTCCCACTAAGCTTAGGCAATTTATTTCTAACATAATTAGGAATGACGTTTGGGAAACAATGAATACCATCAAAGCATAATGGTATCTATCTCTTGGTAGAAAAAAGTCTACAAACATCACTAACTAGCTGCATGCTTGATGAAATGACACTTGTCATTCTTTAGAGCCTTGATACTCATCAACAATAATTCCAATTCGTCATTTGTAGTAGGCTTATAAACTTCTACCAATGAATAACTTCACACACTTTGTAAAACTTTACAAGCTAAAACTTATGACCATGAAGTGCATAAGACCTATCACACTATTCTCCTCTTCCTAGTTCTAACAAGTCACTTGATGGAGAACACATACATATACCATTTTCTTTCATGACAAGAATAACATCATGAAAAATAAAATACCTCAAGTGTTTCTATTGAAACCATTGATATGCTAATTGGCATTGGTGCTGATTTCAATTCTTCACACCACTGATCAAATCCTTATCAAGCCACCATCTCCTTGAGGAGAAACAAATGAAAACACTACTGTGATTCATTTTATAATAGAAATTATTATAATAGTAGATCAAAGAACACTTCAAAACTTTTTAGTCAAGAATTCATATATTACCTCTTCTTGCTTACAACTTATCATAACTCTTAGATCTACACAATTCAATTGAAAGGTCCTGAAAGCAATTATATGTAACCAATCTACACTAGTTCAAAGATCCTTTAGAGAGTTTCCACTCACATTTTTTAGAAAGATTTTTAAAATTTGATTTATAACATGACAGATCTAAATTATATTTTCAACTTGTACAACTTTGAAAATCTTCAAAAACATAGAAGAGAGAAACCACTTTAAAACAATTATGACTCTGAATTGATAGCAGCATTTTGAAAACCAAACCAAATGAACTGATTGAATATAAAACTTAGTGGCAACATAATCTACACTCAATCCTTCAAATATATTGTTGTCCTAAACAAAGCATCACTAGGTTGCATGACATTAAAGTAAGAAAACTGGAAAAACACATCAAAGAACTTACTGCTACAAACTTTTCCATGCACTTCTCCTACTGTATTGAATCTCCTTCTTTCAAATTCTCAAGGCTTTGTCTATTATTCATATTCAATATAGTCCCCACCAGAGTTGTCATTTTGATGGTATTTGAAAATGTTGTAGGTTTCCATTGGAAATATAGATGAAGTAACTGAGAGGGGAGGGGTGAATTAGTTACCACAAAAATAATTCCAAAAATCCCTTAGATGTCTATAATATTTACTTACTGCTAATACTTAGTAAATAGTGTAGAATTACTATAACTTGGTAGATTAACTAATTACTGATCATCTAGCATTCATAGTTATTATTATGCTTGCAAAGGTTAAAATAAATGAACACAAGAGACACCTGATTTAACATGGAAACCCAATATGGGAAAAACCACCAAGTAATTAGTCACCAATTTTCACTCTTCTAAAGTGAGCCTTGTTAGGAGCCAACCCTATTAAAGGTTACAATGCACACTATTAGGTGTGATCTTTTTAGAGGATTTAATCACCCTATTAGGAGTGGCTTGGTTAGAGTTCTTTAGAACAATTCAACTAAATTGTCACCTTGTTAGAGGATTTACAAAATGGTTGTTAAACCAACTCTATTAAGAGATTCTAGATTCACTGTTACAATGATTAGAAAGCAACAATTAGGTGACCTGAATGATATGCAACTTATCTTTTGCTAATTACAGATCTTTTGTTTTTCTTTACTAGATCCTTACTAATCGAATACAACTTTGCAGCTCCTCTACAATATCTAATCCTTCATCAAAATTTTCTCAATATTCACTTATTCCATCCTCATCCATATACTCACACACACTTTAATTCACAACTTGAATATCTAAATATATACCTTTTAGATTATCAAGTCAGCTTAAATATAAGTTACAACAACTAAAAAAATCATTACATCAGTCGGTTGCATGAAAAAATTGAACTTAATATCAAAACTGTTGGATACAATTGGTTAATTGAGTGTTGTCTTTGATGTTACACAAATGTCATATCTGTCATCAGAGAGAGTCTACCGAGCTCAGAAGGTAAGAATAGTCGTTTACAGAGTCTACCGAGCATTGTTGTATATTACACTGTCAAGATAGCTTCTACCAAGCTAACTTGGTTAAACGAAGGAAGTTCAGTACTTATCGAGCTCACTCGGTGATCGAAGGAAACTATGACAGAGTGTTTACTGAGCTAGGAAGGTAAGCGAAGAAAAGTTAGTGTTTACCGAGCTGGGAAGGTAACTGAAGAAAAGTTAGTATTTACCGATCTAGGAAGGTAAACAAAGGAAAGTCAGTGTTTACCGAGTTCAATCAGTGTCCAAAGGGAATTTGGCAAAGATAATTTCAACCGAGCTCAATCAGTCATCTATACTTACCAAGTTCTCTCGACGATTGAAGGGATGTCACGAAGTTCACTGTATTAACCGAGCTCAGTTGGTTAACACAGGAATTATTTTTTGAATAGTATTAACCAAGCAGTGTCGGCCAGTAAAGGGATTTGTTAGCTTGTAATTTTAATTATTTCTAGCTGACTATTGTATTTGTTTGATTATTGGTCAGTGATTAGTGCCGACTAAGATAATCTGTAAGGTATATATGAAAGATCATGTTGTGAATTCATGAGATGTAAGAATTTGGATGCATAAGAGTGCGAATGTATGAATATGGAATGAGCGAATATTGAACATAAGAGCAAATGTTGAAGAAGTGTGATGAAGGATCAGATTGATTGAAGGAGCTGCAAAGTTGTATGTGATTAGTAAGGATCTAGTCAAGCATAACAAAGATATGCAATCAACAAAGATAAGTTGCACATTATATCAGGTCACTTCATTGTTGCTTTCTAACCATCATACCAGTGAACTCAAAATCTCTTAATAGAGTGGGTTTAACAACCCTATTGTAAATCCTCTAACAAGGTGACAATTCAGTTGAATTGTTCTAAAGACCTCTAGCAAGGCCACTCCTAACAGGGTGATTAAATCTTCTAACAGGGTCACACCTAATAGTGTGTTTTGTAACCTTTAATAGGGTTGGCTCCTAACAGGTCTCATTTCAGAAGAGTGAAAATCAGTAACTAGTTACATTCGTGGTTTTTCCCATATTGGGTTTCCATGTTAAATCTGGTGTCTCTAGTGTTTGAGTTTGCTGAATTGTTTTGATATCAGTTCTTAATGATTGTTATTATTTGTTGCAATATCAAGTTTCAGTAATCTGTAAAATAGATCAAAATTTTAGACATCTAAGGGACTATGAAATGTTTTTGTAGTAACTGATTCACCCCCTCCCCCTCTCAGTTACTTCATTCTCATTTCCAACAATTGGTATCAGAGCATTTGGTACTCGCAGGAGAAGATTTCAAGGATCTAAGCAAAAGATCAGGATGTCTTACAAAAGAGAAATTCCAAAACTTAATACAGATAACTTCTCAGCATGGCAAGGACTGATGAAACTTCATCTGGCTACTGTTGGTGATAGTGGACTAAAATACCTTGAAGAAGAATATGAAGAACCTTCTGGCACACTGTCAGTCAATGATATTGCTGAAAAGAAAACTCACAACAACATGATGATAGACATAGCATCTGCTCTCAGCTATGAAGAATTTGATGACATTAAGGACTGAAAAACTGCCTTTGACATGTGAAACAAGCTAAAAGAAATCTATGGAGGGGATGACAATGTGAGAAGAGCAAAAGTAGAAAGTCTAAGAGGACAATTTGATCAAATGAGGATGAGAGAGGATGAAAAAATTGCAAAGTATGTTGAAAGAGTTAAAGCATGTGTAAGTGCAATCAGGGCAGCTGGTGGTGACATCAAAGGAGAAACAGTTGTAAGCAAAGTTCTTATAACCTTGCTTCCCATTTATGCAATCAGAGTGTCTACAATTCAGGAAACAAGATGTGAAGAAAATCATCAGATAAATCTTGAGGCCATAGTTGGGAGATTAACTGCATTTGAACTAGATAACTTTGACAACTATGTTCTAGCTTCCAAGAACATGGAATTAGCATTTGAGGCCAAACTTTCACTCAATTAGAAAAGAAAAAAGAAACTTCAGTCAGAAAGTGAAGATGAATCAGATCTAAGCTCAGACAGTGATCTTGAAGTAATTGAAGCTCTTCTAGCAAGAAAATACTCTAGAGGCAAAGGAAAATATAAAGGTAAAATTCCTCTAATATGTTTTTCATATGAAGAAATTGGTCATATTGTAGCTAGGTGCCCGAACAAGCAGAACAATGATGAAAAAAATGATCATAAATGGAATGGCAAGAGAGATTTCAAATCATTCAAGAACAAAGGTAAGAAATCATGCTTCATGGCTGAAAATTCTAAAGATTCTGATAATAGTGAGGATGAAATTGTTTATATTGTTGTTAAAGATGATTCTGACAATGATGAGGAAGATAAAGTTGCTCTTATCTCTCATATAAGTAAGAATGATACATGGATTATAGATAGTGGTTGCTCACATCATATGACTGGTGATAAAACTAAGTTTGATCAGTTTGAAGATTATGATGGTGGCAGTGTAAGGTTTGGTAATAATGAACCTCGTTTCATAAAAGGAAGAGGAAGAATCTATCTAACCAAAGAACTTGTTTGTAATAATGCCTATTAGGTTGAAGGTCTCAAACATAATTTGCTAAGTGTGGCATAGTTACTCAATACTGGATTCAAGGTGGAATTCATGCATGGAAAGGCAAGACTGTTGAATGAGCAAGGAAAGCTGATAGGATCTAGCACCCAAACTAAAGGTAACTTATTCTATCTAGAACTTGGTGAATGCTCATGTTTTATTGCTCAAATTGAAGAGAGTTGGTTATGGCATAAAAGGTTGTGTCATGTCAATTTTGATAATTTGATAAAAATAAGCAAATTCAAGAAAGTAAGAGACATTCCTAACATTAAGAAACCTGAGGTTGGTCTATGCAAGAACTGTCAGATTGGTAAAATGGGAAGGACTAGTTTTAAAAGTAAAAACTATCAATCTGAAGATATATTAGAAATTGTGCATACTGATTTATGTGGACCTATTGAAATAGAAAACTATACTGGAGAGAAATTTTTCATTCTCTTTGTTGATGATTACTCAAGAATGATGACTATCATGTATCTAAGAAATAAATCAGAAGCATTTGAGAAATTCAAATGGTATTTGGCAAGACTAGAAAAAGAAACAGGGAAAAGACTGAAATGTTTAGAGTCAGACAGAGGTGGTGAATTCATTTCACATGAATTCAATAACTTCTACATTGAAAGAGGTATTAAAAGACAGGTTTCAACACCAGGAACTCCAGAATAAAATGGAATAGCTAAAAGAAGAAATAGATCCATTATGGATTGTGCAAGAACCCTAATGATAGAAAAGAACATTGCTATCAAATACTGGAAGGAAGCCATCAGCACTGCAGTTCATACATTAAACCAAGTACAGCTAAAAAAGGACTCATTCAAGACTCCTTATAAATTATGGTATGGCCACAAACTAAATGTAAGTTATCTGAAAGTATTTGGAAGCAAATATTATATTTTGAAAGAATCTAGAAAAGGAAAATTTGATGTAAAAGGTGATGAAGGAATATTTTTGGGATATTCTTGCAAAAGCAAAGCATATAGATGTTTAAATCTACCCACTCAAAAGGTCATAGAAAGTGCACATGTGAAAATTGATGAGTTTGCAGACAAATCATAAGAAGAAAGCAAAAAGGTACCTGAAGACTACAAGAGATTTGTTTACATTGAACCAGATACTATACGAAGTATACCATTCACTCAAGAATCCTCAACTCCTAAGTCTTCAGTAACCGAGTTGCAAATAGTTCAAACCAAGCCTCAGCAACTTTCAGACACTACCGAGCAAGTGTCTACTGAGTCTGAATCAACCGAGCCAATATCTACCAAGCCAGAACAACAAGAATCTGAAGTACAAAAGGATAAAAATGAAATTCATTCAAAAGGCAAGGAACCTGTATTAGTAAAATATGTCAGAAGACATCATGCACCAGATCAGATCATTGGAGACAAATCTAAAGAAACCCTGACAAGAAGTAAGTTGAAAAATACTTGTTTACTTGCTGATTTTGAACCTAGAAGTATTAAGGATGCACTGGAAAATGATAGTTGGATTGAGGCAATGAATGAGGAAATAGAACAGATAGAGAAGAACAAGACATGGACTCTTGTATCTAGGCCTAAAGACAAGAATATAATTGGAACCAAGTGGGTATTCAGAAACAAGTTGACTGAAGATGGTAAGGTATCCAGAAAAAAAGCTAGATTGGTATGCAAAGGATACTCACAAGAAGAAGGTATAGATTATGGAGAAACTTTTGCTCCTATTGCAAGATTGGAAGGAGTCAAAACCTTACTTGCATATGCTGCTCACAAAGGATTCAAATTTTATCAGATGGATGTCAAGTCAGCATTCCTCAATGGAATACTGGATGAAGAAGTTTACATTGAACAACTTGAAGGTTTTGTTGATCCAGATAAAAGGAACATGGTCTGCAAATTACACAAGGCACTGTATGGTCTGAAACAAGATCCTAGAGCATGGTATGAAAGATTGCATAATTATCTTATTCAGATTGGTTTTCAAAGAGCTAATGATAATAGTAGCTTGTATATAAAGGAAGGTCCAGATAATAAGATTGTCTTGGTAGAAATATTTTTAGATGATACTGTTTTCACAGGGCATGATGATCTTTGCAAAGAATTTTCAGAACAAATGAACAAGGAGTTTGAAATGTCTATGTTTGGTGAGATAAAAAATTTTGTTGGTGTTCAAATCCAACAAAATAAGAATGGCATCTTCATCACTCAGTCAAAATACATCAAGGAGATATTGAAAAAGTTTGGTATGGAGGACTGTAAACCTGTTGGAACTCCTATGTGTACTGGATTGAAACTTACAAAAGATGATGAATCCAAAGAGGTAGATCAAACATTGTATAGATCTATGATTGGAAAATTACAGTATGTAGTTCATACCAGGCCAGATATTGCTCTCGCAGTTGGTATTGTTGCAAGATTTTTAGAAAAACCAAGAGAAAATCACCTGATGACAATCAAGAGAATAATGAGATATTTGAAAGGAACTGAAGATTATGGACTATGGTAAAAACTTGGAGGTAATTTGGATTTGAAAGTTTTTACTGATGCTGATTAGGCAGGGAACCTTGATGACAAAAAAAGCACAAGTGGAGGAGCATTCTTTCTTGGAAAGAGATTGGTTTCTTGGACAAGCAAAAAGAAAAATTGTACATCCCAATCTATAGCAGAGGCAGAGTATGTTGTTGCAGTAGTAAACTGTTCCAAGATTGTTTGGTTTAAATAGTTATTACAAGGAATGAAGATGGAAGTCAAAGAACTAGTTGTTATGTTTTGTGACAATACTAGTGCAATCAACATATCCAAGAATCCAGTGATGCATTCCAAGACCAACCACATAGCAATAAAATATCATTTTGTTAGAGAATTGGTGCAGGACAAGGAGATCAGACTGGAATATGTGCATACAAAGGAACAAATTGCTGACATATTCACAAAGCCATTACCTAAGGATACATTCTTGTATCTCAGAGGTAAGTTAGGGATCACTCCCCTATCTAAAGTTCACTAAAATAAAGTTTTAAGTAATGCATCAACCTATGACAAGTTGAAAATCAATCAAGTTGATGCAGTAGAGTATTGAAGTCATTGCATATGAATCTGTACATGAGGTACACTGTAATCCAATTGAGAAGTACTTTTGGCATACAAAAAGAGCTTTTACTGTGTTATATTGTCTTTGGCATGTGTTGTCAAAGAGGGAGAGTAAAACTGTAATACCTATTCTAAAATTTGTAAGCATTTGTAAAGGGAGAATAAAACGGTCATATCTTTCTGTTATACAATTCCTTCATAGAGGGAGATTACTAAAAGAGGGAGAAATTTCTATCTAAGTGGGAGAAGTATTTGTTTTCAAATTTCATTCTGCTATGACATGTTGTGTTTCCATCAATGCCAAAGAGGGAGATTGTTGGATATAATTGGTTAATTGAGTGTTGTCTTTGATGTTACACAAATGTCATATCAGTCATCAGATAGAGTCTACCGAGCTCAGAAGGTAAGCATAGTCATTTACAGAGTCTACCGAGCATTGCTGTATATTACACTATAAAGATAGCTTCTACTGAGCTAACTTGGTTAAACGAAGGAAGTTCAGTACTTACCGAGCTCACTCGGTGATCGAAGGAAACTGTGACAGAGTGTTTACTGAGCTGGGAAGGTAAGCGAAGAAAAGTTAGTGTTTACCGAGCTGGGAAGGTAACCGAAGAAAAGTTAGTATTTATTGATCTGGGAAGGTAAACAAAGGAAAGTTAATGTTTACTGAGTTCACTCGGTGTCCAAAGGGAATTTGGCAAAGATAGTTTCTACCGAGCTCACTTAGTCATCTATACTTACCGAGTTCTTCCGGTGATTGAAGGGATGTCACGAAGTTCGCTGTATTAATCGAGCTCAATCGGTTAACACAGGAATTATTTTTTGAATAGTATTAACCAAGCAGTGTCGGCCAGTAAAGGGATTTGTTAGTTTGTAATTTTAATTATTTCTAGCTAACTATTGTATTTGATTGATTATTGGTTAGTGATTAGAGCTGACTAAGATAATCTATAAGGTATATATGAAAGATCAAGTTGTGAATTCGTGAGATGTAAGAATTTGGATGCATAGGAGTGTGAATGTATGAATATGGAATGAGCGAATATTGAACATAAGAGTGAATGTTGAAGAAGTGTGATGAAGGATCAGATGCATTGAAGGAGTTGCAAAGTTGTATGTGATCAGTAAGGATCTAGTCAAGCATAACAAAGATCTGCAATCAACAAAGATAAGTTGCACATTATATTAGGTTACTTCATTGTTTCTTTCTAACCATCGTAACAGTGAACTCAAAATCTCTTAACAGAGTGGATTTAACAACCCTATTTTAAATCCTCTAACAAGGTGACAGTTCAGTTGAATTGTTCTAAAGACCTCTAGCATGGCCACTCCTAATAGGGTGATTAAATCCTCTAACAGGGTCACATCTAATAGTGTGTTTTGTAACCTTTAATAGGGTTGGCTCCTAATAGGGCTCACTTCAGAAGAGTGAAAATCAGTAACTAGTTACATTGGTGGTTTTTCCCATATTGGGTTTCCATGTTAAATCTGGTGTCTCTAGTGTTTGAGTTTGTTGAATTGTTTTGATATCAGTTCTTAATGATTGTTATTATTTGCTGCAATATCAAGTTTCAGTAATCTGTAAAATAGATCAAACTTTTAGACATCTAAGGGACTATGAAATGTTTTTGTAGTAACTGATTCACCCCCTCCCCCTCTCAGTTACTTCATTCTCATTTCCAACAAAAATAATAAAATCCTTCGCTGGCCGACCCAGCTCAGTGACCACTACTCCAGAATGGTTTTCTAGTGTTTACCAAGTCAGGCTTGGTAAACACTACAAACCTTGCAAAAATCCTTTGGAGACCGAGTGAACTCAGTTAGCACTGACCTTCCTTTGCTGACCTTGTGAGTTCAATAAAAGCTAACTCTCTACTACATTTTCTTAGATAACCAAGTGAGCTTGGTAGACATTAACTTTTCTTTGTTAACCTTGGGAGCTCGATTAACACTAACTTTTTGCTACATGATCCTTTTATGCTCGAGTGAGCTCAGTAAATATTAACTTTTCTTTGTTAACCTTGGGAGCTCAGTTAATACTAACTTTTTGCTACAAGATCTTTTGATGCTTGGTTAACACTTTAAGTTGATCATCTGAGCTCGGTAGACTCTATTTGAAGACTGATATGACATTTTTGTAACATCAAAGACAATACATAATTAACAATTGTATCCAAAAATCTCCCTCTTTGGCATTGATGGAAACATAACATGTCATGGCAAAATGAAATTTGAATGAAATTTGAAAACAAGTCTAACAAGCTTTTTTCTGTCAGAACAACTTTCTCTATTAGATAGCAAACTTTCCCTCTTTCAGTAATCTCCCTCTGTGAAGGAATTCTATAGCAAACTCTTCTTCTCAAACAAATTTTAGAAAGATATGACGGTAAAACTCTCCCTCTTTGACAACACATGCCAAAGACAACATAATTCAAATGAATTGTAATGTACCTTTAGTACTAATTCATATGCAATATTTCCTAATTATGCTGCATCAACTGATAGATCTTCAATTTGGTATGCATTGATGCATCACTAAAACTTTATTTTAGTGAACTTAAGATAGGGGAGTGACCCCTAACTTACCTCTTAGATACAATAATGCATCCTTAGGTAATGGTATTGTCAATATATCAGCAATTTGTTCCTTTGTATGAACATATTCCAATATGATCTCCTTATCTTGTACCAATTCTCTAACAAAATAATATTTTATTGCAATGTGCTTGGTTTTGGAATGCATCACTGGATTCTTAGATATGTTTATTGCACTTGTATTATCACATAACATAATAACTGGTTCTTTAATTTCCACCTTCATGCCTTCCAACAACTGTTTAAATCAAACAATATTAGAATAGTTTACTGTAGCAGTAGCATACTCTGCCTCTATTATAGATTGAGATGTACAATTCTGCTTTTTGCTTGTCCAAGAAACCAACCTCTTTCCAAGAAAGAATGCTCCTTCACTTGTACTTTTTCTTTCATCAAGGTTTCCTTCCCAATCAGCATCAGTAAACACTTTTAAATCTCAATTACCTCCAAATTTGTACCATAAACCATAATCTTCAGTTCCTTTCAAGTATCTTATTATTCTTTTGATTGCCATCATGTGATTTTCTCTTGGTTTTGCTGAAAATCTTGCTACAATACCAAATGCAAGGGCAATACCTAGCCTAGAATGAACTACATACTACAACTTTCCAATCATAGATCTATACAATGTTTGATCTACTTCTTTTGATTCATCTTCTTTGGTAAGTTTTAATCCAGTACACATAGAAGTCCCAACTGGTTTACAATCTTCCATGCCAAACTTTTTCAATATCTCCTTGATGTATTTTGATTGAGTAATGTAGATACCATTTTTATTCTGCTGAATATGAAGACCAAAAAAGAATTTGATCTCTCCAAACATAAACATTTCAAATTCCTTGTTCAATTTCTTTGAAAATTCTTTGCAAAGATCATCATTCCCTATGAAAATAGTATCATCTACAAATATTTCTGCCAAAACAATCTTATTATCTAGTCCCTCTTTTATATACAAGCTACTGTTATCATTAGTTCATTGAAAACCAACTTGAATAAGATAGTTATGCAATCTTTCATACCATGCTCTAGGGCTTGTTTCAGACCATACAATGCCTTATGTAATTTTCAGACCATGTTCTTCTTATTTGGATCAAAAAAACCTTCAAGTTGTTCAATGTAAACCTCTTCATCTAGTATACCATTGAGGAATGTTGACTTGACATCCATCTGATAAACTTTGAATCCTTTGTGAGCAGCATATGCTAGTAAGGTTCTAACTCCTTCCAATCTTGCTATAGGAGCAAAAGTTTCTCCATAGTCTATTCCTTCTTCTTGAGCATATCCTTTGCATACTAGTCTAGCTTTTTTTCTTGATACCTTACTATATTCATCTAAATTATTTTTGAATACCCACTTATTTCCAATCACATTTTTATCTTTAGGCCTGGGTACAATAGTCCATATGTTTTTTTTCTCTATCTGCTCTATTTCTTCTTTCATAGCCTTAATCAACCTATCATTTTCTAATGCATCATTGATATTTCTAGGGTCAAAATCAGCAAGTAAACAAGTGCCTTTCAACTTACTTCTTGTCATGGTTCCTTCAGATTTTTCTCCAATGATCTTATCTACTGAATGATGCTTCCTAACATATTTTGCTAATACAAGTTTCTTGCCTCTTAAAAGAATTTCATTGTTATCCTCTTGTACTTCAACTTTAGGTTCTGACTATTTTGGCTTGGTAGATATTGGCTCAGGTCCTTTAGACTTGTTAGACACTTGCTCAGTAGCATCTAAATGTAACTTGAGTTGTTGTAGCTCAGTTTCAACTTCTTGTAACTCAGTTACTAATGACTCAGGAGTAGAAGATTCCTGATTGATTGGTACTATATTAGGTTCAGTGAAAACAAACCTTCTATAATCTTCTAATTGCCTTTTTCTTTCTTCTTCAGTCCTTTCTGTAAACTCATCAACTTTCACATGTGCACTTTCTATGACTTTATAAGTAGACAAGTTCAAACATCTATATACTTTACTTTTGCAAGAGTATCGCAAAAATATTCCTTCATCACCTTTTACATCAAATTTTCCTTTCCTAAATTCTTTCAAAATGTAACATTTACTTTCAAATACTTTTAGATAACTTACATTAGGTTTATAGCCATACCATAACTCATAGGGAGTTTTGAATGAGTCATTTTTAAGCTATACTCGATTCAAGGTATGAACTACAGTGCTGATAGCTTCCTTCTAGTATTTGATAGCAATGTTCTTTTCAATCATTAAGGTTCTTGCACAATCCATGATAGATCTATTCCTCCTTTCAGCTATTCCATTTTGTTCAGGAGTTTCAAGGGCTGATACCTATCTTTTGATTCCTCTCTCAATGAAAAAGTTATTTAACTCATGTGAAATGAATTCTCCACCTTTGTCTAACCTCAAGCATTTCAATCTTTTTCCTATTTCCTTTTCTACTCTGGCCAAATACCATTTGAATTTCTCAAATGCTTCTGATTTGTTCTTTAGATACATGACAATCATCATTCTTGAGTAATCATCAACAAAAATAATGAAGAACTTTTCTCCAATATAGCTTTCAATTCCAATGGGTCCACATAAATAAGCATGCACAATTTGTAATATATCTTCTAACTAATAGTTTTTACTTTTAAAACTAGTCTTTCCCATTTTACAAATCTAATAATTTTTGCATAGACCGACCTCAGGTTTCTTTATATTTGGAATACCTCTTACTTTCTTGAATTTTCTTATCTTCACCAAGTTATCAAAATTTATATGACACAACATTTTATGCCATAACCAACTTTCTTCAACTTGAGCAATAAAATATGAACATTCACCAAGTTCAAGATAAAATAAGTTACCTTTTGTTTGAGTGCCTGATCCAATCAGTTTTCCTTTGCCATCTAGCAATCTTGCTTTTTCATGCATGAATTCTACTTTGAATCCATTATTGAGTAGTTGTTCCATACTCAAAAGAATATGCTTTAGTCCTTCTACCCAATAGCTATTAATACATATAAGTTCTTTGGTTAGAGAGATTCTTCCTCTTCCTTTTATACAACAAGGTTCATTGTTACCAAATCTTACACTGCCATCATCATAGTCTTCAAAGTACTCAAACTTAGTTTTATCACCAGTTATGTGATGAGAACAACCACTATCTATGATCCATATACCATGTTTTCTCATATAAGAAATGAGTGTCATTTCCTCATCATTATTAGACTCATCTTTCATAGCAATGTAGACAATTTCATCTTCTTCTTCATCATTAGAATCTTTAGCCATAAAACATGTTTTATTACCTTTATCCTTGAATAATTTGAAGTCTTTCTTGCCATTGTACTTGTAACCTTTCTTCTCATCTTTGTTCTACTTGTTTGGGCACCTAGCAGCAATATGACCAATTTCTTCACATGAAAAATAGATTAGAGGAACTTTACCTTTATATTTTCCTCTGTCTCTAGAATATTTTCTTGCCAGTAGAGCTTCAATCACCTCAAGATCACTATCTAAACTTTGGTCTAATTCATCTTCACTTCTTGACTGAGATTCCTTTTTTTTTTTACTTTTATCCTTGAGTGAAATCTTGTCTTCAAATGCTGATTCAATATTTTTGGAAGCTGGAACATAGTTTTCAAAGTTGTCTAGTTCAAATATAGTTAATCTTCCAACTATGGCCTCTAGATTTACCTTATGATTTGCTTCACATCCTCTTTCTTGAATTGCAGAAACTCCGATTGCATAAATGGGAAGTAGAGTTTTAAGAGCTTCACTTATAATTGTCTCCTCCTTGATATCTCCTCTAGATGCTTTGATTACACTGACACATGCTTTGACTCTTTCAACATATTTTGCAATGTTTTCATCCTCTCTCATCCTCATCTGATCAAATTGTCCTCTCAGACTTTCTGCTTTGGCTTACATTATCATCTCCTCCATAGATTTCTTTTAGTTTTTCTCACATTTCAAAAGAAGATTTGCAGTCCTTGATGTCATCAAATTCTTCATAACTTAGAGCAGATGCTATATCTATCATCATAATGTTGTAGCTCTTCTTTTTAGCAATATCATTGATAGATAGTGTACCAGCTAGTTTTGCATTTTTTTGTCAAGGTATTTTAGTCCTGTATCTCCAATAGAAGCTAGATGAAGTTTCATCAACCCTTTCCATGCTAAGAAGTTGTCCCTATTAAGTCTTGGAATTTCCCTCTTATAAGACATCCTGATCTTTGGCTTAGATCGTTGAAATCTTGTCCTGCAAGCACCAAAGGCTCTGATACCATTTGTTGGAAATATAGATGAAGTAACTAAGAGGGGAGGGGTGAATTAGTTACCACAAAAACAATTCCAAAAATCTCTTAAATGTCTATAATATTTACTTACTGTTGATACTTAGTAAATAGTGCAGGAATACTATGACTTGATAGATTAACTAATTGCTAATCATCTAGCATTCATAGTTATTATTATGCTTGCAAAGGTTAAAATAAATGAACACAAGAGACACCAAATTTAATGTGGAAATCCAGTATGGAAAAAACCACCAAGTAACTAGTCACCAATTTTCACTCTTCTGAACTGAGCCCTATTAGGAGCCAACCCTATTAATGGGTTACAATGCACACTGTTAGGTGTGACCTTATTAGAGGATTTAATCACCTTGTTAGGAGTGGCCTGGTTAGAGTTCTTTAGAACAATTCAACTGAACTATCACCTTGTTAGAGGATTTAAAAAATTGCTATTAGACCAACTCTATTAAGAGATTCTAGATTCACTGTTACAATGATTAGAAAGCAACAATGAAGTGACGTAAATGTTATGCAACTTATCTTTTGTTGATTACAGATCTTCTATTCTGCTTTACTGGATCCTTACTGATTGAATACAACTTTGCAGCTCCTCCAAGATATCTAATACTTCATCAAAATTTGCTCAATATTCACTTATTCCATCCTCATCCATACACTCACACACACTTTAATTCACAACTTGAACATCTAAATATATACCTTTTAGATGATCAAGTTAGCTTAAATATAAGTTAAAACAACTAAAAAAATTATTACATCAGTTGGCTACATGAAACAATTGAACTTAATATCAAAATAATAAAATCCTTCATTGGCCAACCCAGCTCAATGACCACTGCTCCAGAATGGTTTTCTAATGTTAACCAAGTGAGGCTTGGTAAGCACTACAAACCCTGTAAAAATCCTTTGGAGACCAAGTGAACTTAGTTAGTACTAACCTTCCTTTGCTAACCTTGTGAGCTTGGTAGAAGCTAACTATCTGCCACATTTCCTTTGATAACCAAGTGAGCTCGGTAGACATTAAGTTTTCTTTGTTAACCTTGCGAGCTCGGTTAACACTAACTTTTTGCTACAAGATCCTTTGATGCCCAAGTGAGCTTGGTAAACATTAACTTTTCTTTGTTAACCTTGGGAGCTTGGTTAATACTAACTTTTTGCTAAAAGATCCTTTGATGCTCGAGTGAGCTTGATAAAAATTAACTTTTTTTCATTAATCATGGGAGCTCATTAACACTGTAAATTGTTTTTTTGATCATCTGAGCCTGGTAGACTCTGTCTAATGACTGATATGACATTTTTGTAACATCAAAGAAAATACACAATTAACAATTGTATCCAATAGGTTTCAAATTACCCCAATGATAATATGGTACATCTAGAGGTAGCTAACTCCAATCTTCAACATGCCATTTCAAACATTGGGAAAACTATAAGGCTTGACCCTTTTTCTACTTTAGGCTCTACAAAACCTAGGACCTCAGATTCAAATAATATGGTATTAGTGCAAAAAAGATTCTTAAATCTAACAAAGTATATTTAACCCTAATATCTCTTAATAACTCATGTAATAACACAAGTCTATAGTAGCTAAATGCAAATATATGACATTCATAAGCTAAGTGAGGGCATTCTATTGTAGGTCTTCAACATGAAAGGGGAAAAGCATTTTATTAATAATGTTGAATTCAACAAAACCCCTAATATGTAGTAGTATGAACAA
Source organism: Cupressus sempervirens (assembly GCA_028749045.1). Taxonomy (NCBI): domain Eukaryota; kingdom Viridiplantae; phylum Streptophyta; class Pinopsida; order Cupressales; family Cupressaceae; genus Cupressus; species Cupressus sempervirens. Next base: position 110,557,809 of record CM053786.1, read on the forward strand.
GTGATCCTATGACTAATTAGTGCCTCAACCATTGGGAAATTCCATGAATCAAACACACAAATATGGATACCTAATACCTATTCATATCTTGAGATCTCTGATCTATCCATTCACCTTGTAAATAGACATCTATGTTCAATCTAAATCTCATTCTTACCTAATATGCTCATCAGTAAACTTGCAACCCTATTGATATCCCTGAAGCATTTACATAACTCCTTGAATTATAAGCAACAAAAAAAAAACATATAGCCTTAAGGGACTACAAAGATGACCTATGCTCTTTGTTCAAAGATCATAAAACATTACAAGTCATTGAGAAGGGAGACAAAATTTTAAATGAAACTCAATCATCTATTTTTCTTTGTATTTATTTCCTTGAAACAATACATTCATGTGCATGAAATCAAAACATGAAAATAACTAAAAGATCTGAACTAGCTATATTATCTTTCCTACTAGTGTTCATAAAAGATGAATTTGCTAAAGAATGGTATCTTAGATCTGAGAAAACTCAAGATTGGAACCAAGTAGTTTCATAGTCAAAACTAGAACCCCTACAATACATGAAAGAAAGAAAGATATAGAGCAAGATGAATTCCTGGATCTAATCTTAGAATGATATGTGTCCACTTGCAATTCAATCCCTTACAACTAAATAACCTCACTCTTCTTTTTACCCATTTGATCTGATATTGTTTTCATCATCATCTTGTAACTTATTTGGAAATATCTCTACTAAAATGATGAAAACTTTTATGTAACCAAAAATTTGAACTACACCATGAAATGCTGGTGAAAATGTGATTTAATTGACTTAAAAGTAACTAAATTTCACCCCAACATCATTTTCACTATCTTTTACCCATATTCATGTCATTACCTTACTAGAAATCACAACTGAACTTTGATACCTGAATGTAGCTGCAAGTTAGGGATCTAGGATGAAACCTTCTATACCCTAAAAAAACTACTTCTTGTGTAAAAACTAACCTCAGAATTAGAAAGTTTGTCTTCTCTCGATTCTAATGATATATACTATTGCTATACTAGCCTTTCAAAAACCCCTGGAAAGTTGGTTTGAAAAATATGTCCTTGCTATAACTTAGGTCTACAACTTTGAAAATTCAAAAGTTTATAACATTCTGAAGTATCAACATTAGAATGAAATCCCCTTTTGATTTAAAAAGTTTACATCGTGCAATTCCTTTTCAAAAAGGATAATTAAAAATTATTTTTTATTGCTTTCAAATTTCCCCTACCCTTTGAATTCGGGTCAAACTTGTAAACACCTAAAATCCTTTAGAAAATAAAGTTTTTTTTAGTTTCTAAAAAAGTCCCTGATGACATCATCATTAATTAATTAATTAATTATTTAATTAATTAATTTATGTTTATGCCATTAAATCTCTTTATCTTAATTAAAAATATTTAATTAAGGAATCCCTCCCAAAAATGTTTAAATCTTATTTAAACATTATTTCTTTATTTATTAATTATTTAATTAATAAATTGACCAAAAATCTTAAAATAAATTATTTATTTATTTTTTGCCCAAAACTTCACCAATTTCTTTAAGACCACTAACTTCTTCCAAAATCTTCTAATCCTTCTTTAATTTCGATTAAAGGCTAATCCCATCATTTCCTACCCCTAATCCCAACTCAAAATATTTAATTAAGATTAAATATTAATCCTTATGTTTATTAAAAATATTTTAATAAATATCTCCTCAACTCAAACCCTTGAAATAAATAAAACTTTATTTATTTCTTAAAAACCTTATTTATCCTCATCCTAGGTAGTTCTAGACTCTTCTAGAAGATTTCAATCCTTATCTTTGACCCTAATCCTAATCCCCCCCAACCTTGTCACATTCCCTAAACATGGGTTAAGACTTGCTAACCCAAGCCAAAGCCAACAAATATCTCCTCCTTCACCCACCCTCATTAAATTCCATCCACTTGCCCATCTCTAACAAGCCTAATCTAATCATAACCTAAGCCTAATTCAAGCCTTAATCATTTGCACATTCTTAAGTCAAGCTTAAGACTTTCTTAATCCAACCCAAGTCAAAATATCTCAACTCTCTCACAAATATCCCAACCATAAAATTTTATGAAGCCCATAAAGCCATAAATGACTCTTACAAGCCCATTCATTGCTCTTACAAGCCATTATAAGGGTCTTTATGAGCTTTGAGCCTCCTTTGTTGACCCCTCAACCCCTCTTGCTCTAACCAATCACCTTATGACATGTGTCCCTCCCTAATTGGATGTAAGGAAGCACAATCTATGTGCTCTCCTCTCATTCAATCTAAAACTTACATAAGCTTTCTCCCATCCTTGCATCCTAGCCCTTGATCCCTCAAGCCCTTTGCGTATTTAAGGAATCCTCTCTCAAGCCATTTTAACACAATCACCCATAGCAACAAAGTAATGCCATTTTGATCATGAAGTAAATCCATAATGCCATTTTTGAGATCAAGTTTTTACGTCAAAAATCCATCCATCCACATCCAAATTCCAAGAATCCATTGAAGCTAGTTTGAGTACCTTGAGCATACATCCTAAATCCATATCCAAATTAGACACATCTATAAATCAAGAGAACAATCTCATTTGAGGGCTTCTCTTTGTCTATCTTGAGGTTTATTTTAATTTAGTTAATGTTAATGCTTTTGTTTCAATAAGTTAAGTATTTACTTGCATACTAAATTAGTGTAAACATTTTGGCATGCTCGGTGGGACCCCACATGGGTCATTCTCATTAGTTTTATAGCCATTTTTATGTGTTTTTATGCAAATTTGGTTAATATCTTATATTTGGTGATCAGTAGGATTGTATAAATTTGTTTTGTAGGTCCACATAAGCATGTAGAAGACAAAGGAACTCAAAGTCTATCTCATAGTGTTTTCAAAATTTTCAAGCTTATAGGTGGAGGGAGCACTTGGAATTCTTCTTCCTCTTCTTGTTTATATTCTTCTTCTATTCTATCTACTTCTTCTTCTTCTTCTTGTGGGATCTTGGCCTTTTTTTTTAAGGAAGAAAAATCATACACACCTTGTTTTAGTTCTTAAAATGAAGTCCCAAATCACGCTTAAATCCACTAAAAACTAAAAATTTGCAAAAAAAAAAAGAAAATCTTTTAACAAGTGAAACTAAATCAATCCAATCATTTGCATCCTTGCAACATCAAGGTTTTAGATGCATTCATGCAAAGTTAGGAATACTTCATTTTTGGAAACTTAAAAAGAACTTCAAGTTTCCATTTCAAAAGGTTCAAAATCAACACTAAGTGCACACAAAATTTTAAATCAAACTCAAAGCATCAATTAGGGATAAAATGAACTTCATTTGCAAATATTTTAAAGTTATTTTAAAATCTAATAAAAACTAAGAGTCCTAAATAGTTGCAAAAATTTTTCTAAAAGCTTTGTTATTTGTTCCAAACAAATGTCTTGTTGTAAAATCTTGAATGTTTCCTAGGTTTTTCATGCATCAAAACAATCTAGGAATATCATTTTTGGGCTTTAAACATGCAAACTAGAACACAAAATCTTGAACGAAAACCAAAGTCCAAAGAGTCTTTTTTTTTTTTTGAGTCAAAAACAATCTTGAATGATCTAAATTGGAAAGAAAAGGATCCCTATTCCTTCCTCTTTGAATTTCAGTTCAAACAAACTCAATCTTGAATGATCTAAGGTTAAAACAAAGCACTTCAAAGTTTTTAAAACAACATGCAAAATCTCAATCTTCAATGCTCGAAGGAAAGAACTTGAATATTTAAACACCCATCTTTGAATGCATGTTGCTAAAATCACTCTTGAGTGCCATGAATAAAAATCAAGTTTGTTTTTTCTTCATTGGAATGCATAACAAATCCAATCTTGAATGCCATAGATCAAATAATCATTATCATACATCACACTTCATCTTTTGAGGCATAAAAAGAATCCACATTTTAAAAACTTTCTAAGTTATAAAAACAAATAAAGACACTTTGAGTGATATTGTTGTTGGACTCACCCTGTTTAATCACTCATCATTCTAATCATTGGTTGCAATATCAGTGCCATATATGGGGATGGGTCTACTTAAGAGGGTGTTAAGTGCTCCATAAAAATAAAACTCCGCTCACTTGAGTTTTTATTCATTTTTCTAAGATAGAAAATTTCTTGAATACACATTAGTCTTGCTAACACTTCATTTGGGCATAAAAAATTGAACAAATCTTGACATGGAGGGGCTCTGGGCATGCACTTGAAATTGAGCTTTACACATATCTTTGTTTTGGACTTAAAAAAAAATCACACACAATCTTGAATGCCTTAAAGAAAATCAATCTTGAATGCCTTAAAGAAACAACTCTTCTTATTGGTTGCATTCCTCAATCGATTTTACTTTTGTTGATGCTTCAAAATTGGAATAAACATCATATCTTAAATATGATTGCTTGTAAAATCTAGATTAGAAAACATAAGAATCAGTTGGTAAAAAAAAAATGTGTTTTTTAGCCCAAGGTCATCCGAATCTTCTCTCCCCTTGTCATCTTTCAAGACTATCTTGGGTGCATAAGACTAGGATCCAAAACCTTGTGTTTTTTTAGGAGGTCTGCTTAGGGATTTCATCACCTCGAGGGATGACCTCAACTCCAGCATTCCAATGGAGTATAATGATCAGGAGGTGAATCCTAAGACACCTCTCTTCAGATCAAAATTTTGTCACTTGGGCTAAGCCTCAAGGAACTTTATACCCTTGAGAAGTGAAAGAGGAGAGGTACGTTGCCGCTCCTCTCGACTGTGTTACATTTTTTTGGTTTCATCTATTGATTTGGACCTCATGTACCTTGGGTATATCAAGGACTCCCTAGCTAAACCAACTATCAGCCTTGTAGACAACCATCTAGGATGTTAATGTGTTTGAAGTGACTGATCGAAACATTTGTAAAATATACACACTCCTTGGTGCAAGTATCACATTCTAAAAATCAAAAACCTCTATCTAGTTGTTCCTATCTATTGCTTGATCTTTTACTTGTTGAATGAATGTTTTCCAAACTTGGTCAATCCTAGCTTAGGGCACACTTAGTGTAGTCACTGCCTATTTCAAAAGTTGAACAAGTTGAAGAAAAATAACCAAGATCTCTCAAAGCCAAGCAGATTTAGGAATTTATGTCAGAACAACCCAAACCCAAATAGAAGTTTCCCAAAGAAAAACTCAAGACATCTAAGGCATACCAAGAAATTTCAGCCAAGAGAAAGGAAGTAACACCGAGCCCTCAAATTGTCAAACTCCACAAAGCAGAAGATAAACCTGCCAATGAAACCTGTCAAGACGCTTGGTTAGCTCACACTATCAGATTTAGCAAGTATCCAAGAGTTAACCCTACTTAGGTCTTACCAACTAGGCATGATTTCTATGATTAGGCCCCCTTATTTTTCTTAGATAAGTCCTAGTAGTTTAGAAACTAGATTCAATTTTCTAGAGACTATTTTCTCTCAACTTTTTGATATAAAGTTAATAATAAGTAGAAAATTGCACATCAAGTTGACATAACCCTAATTTTCTACTTTTTAATTGCCACTTAAGAGCATAGTTTGGTTGACCATGATCTTGCACATACCCAGAGTGGTCTTAAATATGGACACCATATCATTATTATTCTCTTGAAGATTATGTTTATCCTCACTCCCTAACTTATCAAAATTAATATGTGAAAAACTAGATAATCTACATTGATCTTTAAATTTTCACATAAATTGTCAATGTTAGATGAGATATTGTGGCTTACCACTTTGAATTGACTTAAGTCATTAGATTCTATCTTCTCATAATCTAAGTTACATTGTTATTTCTAATTTCTTCTCAGCTTCTTAGTAGGCTGACTAGGCTCTACTATGGAACACTCTCTTCTATCTTTAGCCTTTGTTTCCTTAGCTTTTGTAGTGGCATCCCTTATGCTTGACCTTGTTAAAGGTGGACCTGACTTATTTACAGTTTCCTTTGCTAATTTATTTTTGGTTTTTGCACTACCTTCTATTGTTCTTTCCTCTTCTTACTAGTTTCTTCAATTTCCTAGTCGACATCCTCTTCATCATCATCTTTTTCCTCACCTAATCCTTGAGTCAATTCCAATGGTGCTCCTCCTCCTCCTCCTCTTCCTCCTCATCCTCTTGCTCATCCTCCTTCTTCATCTTCTTCTTCCTCTTCTTATTCACCCAATTTTCCTTTTAGCTTCCTCACCATCTTGTTCTTCTTCCTTATAACTATAGAAATTTGTAATTTAATGGTGATCCTTGATTTTTCTTCCTCATAGTTCCCAAAGAATGTAGCATCCTTATCAAACTCTTTTTCTAATAATTTCATAATGGCTGCTAAAGTTTCATCAACATTAATTTCATATGGTGAATGTCTTAACCATCTTACCCTTGGAATTGTAGCATGTACATATATGTAGTGGGCATCAAATAGAATGAAAACATCATTATAATGTTGTTCAACTAGTGACACATGAATTATTGATCTTTTCTTCATAGAATTCTTAAAGTCTTCAAAATACTAGTCATTATTTATTCAAAATTATCACCTAATTTCTTAATGAGCTCTCCTATCTATTGGGTAACATATCTATTTTTCTTCCATGCAACCTTTTCAAATCTAGGAATTGAATTTTGTACATAAAAGAATATGCAAATGAGAAGCGATCCAAACTTACATGAGGCACTCTTTTCTTTTCTAATAGTTTCCAGATTTTCTGATAGCTTCTGAAGTTGTAGCTTGGCTAAGTCATAGATGTGATCTCTCTTCACAATCTTATAGCATAGGCCAATGGAAATGCATGACACACTATTGATTTGGCTAGAATAGTAGAATATGTATGCAATCACTCTTAAAGTAAATTCTATAATATGGTCTATAATGGTCTCAATTGACATTTCATGTTTGTTCCACACTAGTCCAATGTTCTTCTCAATAATCTCTTTTGCATCACTATTCAATGTCTTTGATTGGTCTAGGGTTGGATACCCTACAACTCTATGAATGATTATCTTAGTATTCTAATTGGTCTTCCTCCTAACCATATCTAATTGTCATGAATATGACTCTTCCTTGTCCATTTTGTTTTGAACATTTGCATGAAATCTAGGGCTCATGTTAACCATTTTTTGTCTATTATTTTATTGTGTTCTTTCAAAATTTCATTCTCACACAACTTCTAATGAGTTCCTCTAATTTATAAATCTCCAAAATGATCTACCTTTTAGGTATACCAATATCATACATCCTAGATTATTAAAACCTTTTGTGGTATCATTGATAGCACACCAAATTGATCTCCTTGTTGAATACAATTGTAATTATGTATTGTGTTTGGTGTTACAAAAATGTCATATCATTATCATTTAGTGTATGCTAATCTCAATCATGTAGTGTAGATAGTTTTCTATGTCTACCAAGCAATCTAGAGTTTTCCTACTTTAAAAAGCAACATCTACTAAGTTCACTCAGACATCAAAGAAAAGTCTATGAAAGTTGAGTGTTAACTGAGGTCACTTGATTACCAAAGGAATTTTTCTAATACATAGCATTGACCAAGTTTCATTTGGTTAATACATAAAAATCATTTTTGAGTTAATTTCTACCAAGTAGGGTCGACTAACAAAGGATTTTCTTATTTTGGAATATTGACTTTAGTTGATTTATCTCATGGTTCTAACTGACTAAGAAGATTCATATTAATTATTCTAAGATGTATTTGAGATGACTTGAAAAAATAAAAGATATAAATGAAAGGTCAATTTGTGGGCTAGATTGTGTGAAGTGTGTAAGAATGTGAATGGATGAAAGATTTTGAGGATCTAATGATGTAGTGAGGAAGTGGATTAGAAGGATACGTAGAATATCCTTGTGAAGCTAAAAGGATACATTTGATCAGGAAGGATCAAGTACAAGCTAGAATTGGGAACTATAATCAGCAATTCAATTGCATTTTTATTTACTCTCTAAGCATTGTAGCAATTATTTGAATCTCTTAACAGAGTTGGCTTAATAGCTATTTGTAAATCCTCTAATAAGGTGGCAGTTCTATTGAATTGTTAAAATATCTCTAACAAATCCACTCCTAATAGGGTGATCAAATCCTCTAACAAGGTTAGAGCTATTAGTGTGTTTTTTAACTTTTAATAGGGTTGGCTCTTAATATGGCTGACTTCAGAAGAGTTAAAATAGTAACTAGTTGCAATTAGTGGTTTTTCCCAAATTAGGTTTCCACATGAAATATTGGTGTCAAATGTGTTCATGCTATTTATTTTATGTGTTTGCAACTAAGTTAAAGTAATCAATAATCATAGATAAAATCTTAAGTTTTGCATGTGAAGTAATTATTGAGCAACTGTAGATTTTTTTGAGTTACAACATTTCTTTGTTTGTTGAGCATCAACAAAATTATTTTTTACTAACATCTAAGAGATATGAGATATATTTTTGTAGTAACTAATTCACCCCTCCCCTCTCAATTACTCCTCTTATATCTCTAATAGTTGGTATCAGAGTACTTGATGCTTATAGAGAAGGTTTTAAGGATCTAAGCTAAAGATCAAGATGTCTTACGAAAGAGAGATTCCCAAGTTGAAGAGAGACAACTTTGCAGCATGGAAAGGATCTATGAGATTGCATATGGTGACTATGAGTGATTAAATTTGTAAATATCTTGATGTTGAATATAAGACTCCTACTAGAATATTTTCAGTTGAAGATATTTTTGTGAAGAAGAATCATAAAATCATGATGATAGATATTGAATCTGCTCTCAATTATGTTGAATTTGATGAAGTAAAATTCTATAAAATAATGCATGAAATATGGAGCAAATTGAAAGACGTTGATGGAGGAGATAATAATGTAAGAAGAGCCAAAGAAAAAAGTCTTAGAGCTCAATTTGATTAGATGAAAATTAGGGAAGATGAAAACATAGAAAAATATGTGGAAATAATCAAAGCAAGTGTGAGTGCAATCAAAGCATCTGGAGGTGACATTGATAAAAAACTAGTTTTAAGCAAGGTAGTCAAAACTATTCTTCATATTTATGCAATTAGAGTATCATCTATTCAAGAAATGAGATGTGATCCAAATAACAAAATAACTTTGGATTCTCTAGTTGGAAGATTGATAGCTTTTGAGTTGGATAACTATGATAACTATGTTCTTAGGTCCAAAAATATTGTGTCTACATTTGAAACCAAACTTTCACTCAAAGAAAAAAGAAAGAAATCAAAGGCCAGTCAATAAAGAAGTGAGGAAGGAATAGATGAAAGTTCTAACAACGTTCTTGAAGTTGTTGAAGCCCTACTTGTAAGGAAATATTCTAGAGGTAGAGGAAAGTACAAAGGAAAGATTTCTCTAATCTATTTTTCTTGTGAAGATGTTGTTGATATTGCTACTAAGTGTCCAAATAGAGAAAACAAGGATGAGAAGAAAAGTAATAAGTAAAAAGGCAAGAAGGAACTCAAAAATTGCAAGAACTACAAGGACAAAGGTAATAAATATTGTTTTATGGCTAAAGATTCTAATAATAGTGAAGATGAAATGGTATATATTGCTATAAAAGATGAATCTGACGATGAAGGAGATAAGATGGCACTTACCTCTGATGTTATAAAAAATGATACATGGATTATTGATAGTGGTTGCTCACATCATATGACTGGAGATAAAACAAAGTTTGAGCACATGGAATATTATGATGGAGGTAGTGTAAGATTTGTAAACAATGAACCCTATAATATAAAAGGAAGAGGTTGTATCTCTTTAACCAATGGATTTGTATGTGATAACACTTATTGGGTTGAAGGACTAAAATATAATTTACTGAGTGTGGCATAGTTGAATAACATTAGATTCAAGGTAGAATTCATGAATGGAAAGGCCAAACTATTAGATTGTAAAGGAAATCTAGTTGGAATTGGCAAGAAAACATAAGGTAACCTATTTTATCTTGATCTCAGTGAAAGTTCATGTTTTATTGCTAAATTAGAAGAAAGATATTTATGGCACAAAATATTATGTAATGTAAATTTTGATAATTTGGTTAAGATAAGAAAGCTCAAAAGAGTAAGAGGTATTTCTACTTTGAAGAAGCCTAATATGGGTCTATGCAAAAATTGCCAAATTGGTAAGATGGGAAAGACCAGTTTCAAAAGAAAAAAAAATCATTCTAAAGAAGTCTTAGAGCTTGTCCATACAAACTTATGTGGACCTATTGGAATACAGAGTTATAGTAGAGAAAAGTTTTCCATTCTTTTCGTTGATGCTTATTCTAGAATGATGACTGTAATGTATCTAAAAGAAAAATCTTAAGCTTTTAAAAAATTCAAGTGGTACTTGGCAAAAGTAGAGAAAGAAATTAGAAAGAAGTTAAAATACTTAAGATCAAATAGAGATGGTGAATTCATCTCCAATGAATTTTGCATTGAAAAGTTAATTAAAAGACAAGTATTAGCCCCCGGTACACTAGAGAAAAATGGTATACTGAAACAAGAAATGGATCCATCGTGGATTATGCAAGAACATTAATGATAGAAAAGAATGTTGTAATCAAATACTAGAAGGAAGCTATCATCACTGAAATTCATACCTTGAACAAAGTACAAATGAAAAAATACTTTAAAAAAACTCCTTATGAACTATAGTATGGCTACAAACATAATACAAGTTACTTGAAAGTATTTGGTAGCAAATGTTACATCTTGAAAGAATTTAGAAAAGGAAAATTTGATGACAAAGGTGATGAAGACATATTTCTAGGATTCTCCTACAAAAGTAAAGCATACAATGTTTGAATTTGTCTACTCATAAAATCATCAAAAGTACACATGTGAGAATTGATGAGTTTGTAGAAAGGAGTGAAGAAGAAAGTAGTAAAGAGACTAAGGATTATAAAATATTTGTTAACAGTGAACTTGATACCCTGCCAAATCTATCTAAGATAAAGAAGCCTTCACCTCTTGAGTTCCCAAAATCTCCAATGGCTACCAAGTTGCAAATAGTGCAACTTGAGTCATAGTTTGAAGGATTTGAGTCACAATTATAAGCTACCAAGCTAGTTCAAGAGAAAATTGAGTTTGATGGACTTGAGTCACAGACAATGGGACCCAAGCTTGACAATAAAGTTCATAACGGAATCAATAAATCCAAAGAATTAGCAAGATATGTCAGAAGGCATCATGTACCTGAACACATTGTTGGAGACGAATCATATGGAACAATGACAAGAGGCAAATTAAGTACATATTTACTTATTGAATTTGAACCTAGAAGTGTTTATACTTTGGAAAATGAAAGTTTGATTGAAGAAATGAATGAAGTAATAGAACAAATAGAGAAGAATAAAACATGGACTCCTATTCATAGGCCTAAGGTAAAAATGTAATTGGCACAAAGTGGGTGTTCAAAAATAAGTTGAATGAAGATGGAAAAGTATCTAGAAACAAAGCAATGTTGGTATGGAAAGGTTATTCTCAAGAAGGTATTGATTATGATGAAACATTTGCTACTGTTGAAAGATTAGAAGGTGCTAGAACTCTACTAGCATATGCTACTAATAGAGGATTTAAAGTTTATCAACTAGATGTTAAATCTATATTCTTGAATGGCATTCTTGATGAGGAAGTCTACATTGAACAACCATAAGGTTTTATGGATCCTAGGGAAAGAGACATGGTCTACAAATTATACAAGGCATTATATGGTCTCAAGAAAGCTCCTAGAGGTTGATATGAAAAACTTCATAATAACTTGGTATAGATTGGTTTCCAAAGAACAAATGATAATAGTAGTTTTTATATTAAAGAAGGACTAGACAAGACGATTGTGTTGGAAAAAATATTTGTTGATGGCACATTATTCATAGGAAATTATGACTTGTACAAGGCATTTTTTTAAGAAATAAGTAAGGAATTTGAGATGTCTACATTTGGAGATATAAAATTCTTTGTTGGATTGTAGATTTAGTAGAAGAAAGATGGTATCTACATTACTCAATCTAAATATATCAAGGAGATACTAAAGAAATTTGGAATGGAAGACTCAATACTAGTTGGAACCCCTAAGTCTACTAGACTTAAGCATTACAAAAATGATGATATCAAATAAGTAGATTAGACCACATACAAAACAATGATTGGAGAATTGTAGTATGTAGTAAATACAAGGCCTAATATTGCATTAACAATCAGTTTAGTGGAAATATTCTTAACAAATTCCAAAGAAAATTATTTGATGGTAGTCAAAAAAATCATGATATATATAAAAGGTGTTGAAGAGTATGGTTTATGGTACAAAATAGGAGGAAATTTGGACTTAAAGGTACTCACTAATGTTCATTAGGCACAAAGTATTGATTATAGAAAAAAATAGTAGTGGTGGACCATTCTTTCTTGATAAAAGATTAGTGTCTTGGACAAGCAAGAAACAAAATTTTATCTCTTAGTCTACAATAGAGGCAAAATATGTGGCAGTAGTAGCTAATTGTTCTAACATTGTTTGGTTCAAACAACTGATGATAGGTATGAAGGTAGAGATCAAGGATCCAATAGTCATATATTGTAATCAAACTATTGCAATCAATATATCAAAGAAAGCAAAATTATGCATCCAAAAAAAAAAAACACATTTCTCTAAAATATCACTTTTTAAGAGAATTGGTGCAAGATAAAGAAGTTAGATTGGAATATGTGAACACAAAAGAAAAAATTATAGACATATTCACCAAGCTACTACCTAAGGATGCATTTTTGTATTTAAGAGGTAAGCTAGGTGTCATTTCCCTATCTAAAGTTCACTAAAATGAAGTTTAGTGATGCATCAATAAGAGCATGTTGAAGATCAATCAATTGATGCAAAATTGGCAAGGGCATATTGCAAATGAATCAATACTTAAGGTACATTGACTTTCACTGAGGATTACCTTTGGGATGTGTTGTCAAAGAGGGAGAAGTATACTATAATATCTCATAGAAATTTTATTGAAAAGAATAAGAAGTTTGATATCATAGTGAAGAGATGTCAAAGAGGGAGAATGAACTTGGTAGACATTCTAAGAAGACAGAAGTTTTCTGAAAGTGAGAGAAATTGAAGGAAAAAAGAGTTCACATTGATAGAGATAGTTCTCATTATAAGAATTAGAATGAAACTAAGAATATTTTCTTTACTTTATTCTTGCTCCAAAAAAATAATTGTAATATGACAAGTTGTGTTGCCATCAATGCCAAAGAGGGAGATTTTTCAATAAAATCAATTAATTGTGTATTTTCTTTGATGTTACACAAAATGTCATATCATTATCAATCAATGTATTCTGAGCTCACTTAGGCAATGGAGATAGTTTTCTATGTCTATCAAGCAATCTAGAGTTTTCCTAGTTCAAAAAGTAGTATCTACCAAGTTCACTTGGGTGTCAAAGGAAAGTGTATAGATGATGAGTGTTAGTTGAGGTCACTTAGTTAATGAAAGAAATGTTGGATGGAAATACTATTAACTAAGTTCACTCAAATACCAAAGGAAATTTTCTAATATGTAGTGTTGATCAAGTTTCAGTTGGTTAACATATACGAAGCAGGGTCAGTTAACAAAAGATTTTCTTTTTTTATCATATTGAGTTTAATTGATTTATCATATTTTATATTAATTATTCTAAGTTGTATTTGAGCTGACTTGACAAAATAAAATATATAAATAAAAGGTCAAGTTGTGAGCTAGACTCTATGAAGTGTGTAAGAATGTAAATGCATGGAAGATTTTGAAGATCTAATGATGCATTGAGGAAGTCAATTAGAAGGATAGGTAGAATATCTTTGTGAAGCTAAAAGTATACATTCACTTAGAAAGAATCAAGTACAAGCCATAATTGAGATTTGTAATCATTAATTAAATTACATCTAATTTAGGTCATGTCATTATTTCTCTCTAACCATTGTAGCTGTAATCTAAATCTCAGGAATAGAGTTGGCTTAATAGCTATTTGTAAATCCTCTAACAAGGTGGTAGGTTTGTTGAATTATCAAAAGGCCTCCCAAAATGCCACTTCTAATAGGGTAATTAAATCCTCTAATAGAGTCACACCTAATAGTGTATCTTGTAACCTTTAATAGGGTTAGCTCCTAATAGGGATCACTTTAGAAGAGTGAAAACAATAACTAATTGCAATTGGTGGTTTTTCCCAAATTGGGTTTCCACATTAAATCTTGGTGTGAAATGTGTTCATGCTATTTGTTTTCTATGTTTGAAACTAAGTTAAAATAATTAGTAATCATAGATAATATCTTAAGATTTGCATGTTCAGTAATTATCAAGCAATTATAGAGTTTACCAATTTACAACATTTCTTTGTTTGCCAAGGATTAGTAGAATTATTTTGTACTGAAATCTAAGGGACCTAGGATATATTTTTATAGTAACTAATTCAATCCCTCCCCTCTTAGGTACTCCTCTTAAATTTTCAACACTCCTTTATATATGCTCTCAGGAATGAGATGGAATGGAGGTTTTCTAACATCATTTCTAATCAATTGGATATTTAAAAAAATTGATTCCTCTCTTTCCCAAGTGTTGTTGAAGAACATGATGCCATCTTGACTCTTTAGGGTTTGCAAAACATGAAATGATGTAACCTAACACAAGTTAAATACCTATCAAATTTTTTATATGGTGTCAAGTTGTAATAAAATCTAGGTTGCAAATGCTTGAATCTCCTTTGACAAATCTCCTTCATGCTCTTCAAACTATGGTAAGCGTAAATTACTCAAAAAATTGAGTATATAACCTTCAAAAACTTCCATTTAATTCTTAGTACACATACAATTGTTTGCTGGTCCCTATAGGGTTTTCCAATATGCTTAGTTATCATAGCAAGGTTAGTGATCACTACCATACCTTCATTAATTGATAGTAACTACAAAAATTTTAATGCTCGGTAGAAAAAAAGGAAGTAACAAAATGATAGATTTTATGTTTGTTCTAATAACTTTACTGTATCTTAATATATGTTGATAAATGCTTTACATTTCTTAAATACTTAGAACTGATGCAAAATATATCATTTCAAATGTCAGTTTTACACATACCTTTGATTTCCTAGTTGGGGGTATTGTAATCACCTAATCCATTAGATGAAGTGACCTCATATTGGCTTGATATGCTACAATCTTCTTTCTTTTTCCATGTCTTGTCATCTACATATTTTCCTTTTCAACATCTACCTTTTCTTTTCCTTTGTTCAATTCATTGCTCAATGTAGGTGACCGAGTTAGAAAATTCATGGTCACATGACTAGTCTTAAGAAAACTAAAGCATACAACCTCATTCAAAAATATATTGTAATTACCTTTGAAATGTTTCCTAATGAAATTTATAGAAACATTGCCATACTTAAGACAATAATAACAATTTTATCTTGTATTTTAATCCCAATAATAAGTATTCCCATGATGATGTACCTTGGTTTGCTTTTTTAATGCCAATTGGGTTTAGATCTGCATTCATATCCCTTGTGTCCATACTTCTAATAGTTGTAATAGTATCCTTAAAATCTCTTAGTGTTGATGATGTTTATCTTTCATTGATGTACCTGATGTCCTTTCATTTTTTAGTTATGACAATGTCCCTTGAATTTTTTGGTGCATGTGTTCCAAGTGATGTCTGCACTGCTTCTCAAGAGACCTAGCTTGTATCTTATATGTACATAGTCCTCAAAGGTCCTTGATTGGCTTTGATAATTAAAAAATACCAATAAAAACTCCTCTCCAAGAGTTTGATCCTTTGTGCATACCATTAGAAGAATAACATCATAGTTTTAGTACTCTTCTCCATACTCATTTAGAAAGCCTTAAGTGCAACTTTCTCACAAACACCATTCTTCATTGTAGTTTCATCAATCAATATGATAACACTCTAATTTCTCGCACTTTTGTCCATTTATAAGAATCTTCAAGCCTTCTTCCTATCGATATCAAGATTTGGTCTCTATGAAGCCTAATTAAGTCTAATACCAATTATCCACGAAAATTGACTAAATCTTCTTTCTTGCCAAAAATCTCCAATAAAATTGGAAGACTAATCCAAAACTTGTGTACCCTTTTGTATCCTTTAAAATATTTAGTGGGTTTTGCACTCCTTGGATATTCATACATTATCTAGCTCTAATAGGGATAGAAGGCATATTTTGTAGGAAAAGATTATAAACTTGTTTAAAAAATTACTCAAATGGATTGGCATGACCTAAATCATCATAATATGCAACATATTACTATCTACTTCCTAGAACTATACTTTCTCTATACAATACTTTTATCCCTTTCATTTAATCATTAGATTCAACACTGTCAAACCTATAACTAGATATTCCTAGATCACCTAGGGCTTGACTTTTAGAAAAGTATCACTACTTCCCTATACTCCTACCTTTATATACATCATGTATAATGGCTCCATTCTAAGATTCATCCACATTTTCAAATTTTCAAGGTTTGATTCTCAAGTGGGAGCCATGAAAGAAAAAAATGTCTTGTAGGAACCAACACACTGTCTAAACTAAACTAATTTTATCCTAGCTAGAAGACTAACTAAACTAAAATTTATTACTAAATTAAAAGTCTCTAAAGATCCGACACTACTCAAATCCATAGTTTACTTTCAAGATTTAATCCATATAATGTCACTATAACATTCAAAAGCTTGGGCTCTTCACAAAATAGTATTGTAGAGCACTACTCTCTATTCCTAAACTCGTTATAATCACACACAATTCTAGTTTTGAGTCTAAAATGGTTTTAGATATCATTTTCAATGCTTTTAGGCTTGTTGGTTGAGGATCATCTTCCAAAATTAGAGAATCTAAGGATAAGAATGTTGCATGCAACTTTTGCAATTACTACAAATGTTGTCATGACAACATTTTAACAACATTTGGCAACTTTTTGCTAAGCCATGATCCTATTTCTTAGGATATTTATCGTCATGAGATTCCAAGGAAATAACTATCTTAATGAACCTAAGGCATCATAATCACATCCTTTACCAAGATTTATGTTCCGAAGACACATTAAAGACTCCAACTCACTATCACCAAGAAATTGAAATAACAACTAACAATGGCTATTTAGTGACCCTAGTTGTAGTGACTAATTCACTTAGCCAATATTGAAAATGGCTTGTAAGTTCTTCAAGAAAAATAATCTATGCTCTTGAATTGGATAGAGTCAAATATAAGCCAAAAATATTTCAAATAATGAAGGTAGCCTAGGTCTACTCTAGTACCATCCTCCCAAAAATAAAAATATCAATCCACCCTTGAATTGATTATTATATGATAAAATCCTATCTTCTTGAAATTTGAATATTTTATCAAATAAAATCAACATCACTCCATACATACCTCTTGATGAGGTGTTCATTGTACTCTTTTGTTCTAGTCATGTTGTAGATTCCTGTGTCTAATATGTTGTTTAGTCATGTGGATGTAACAATGATAATTTTAGATCTTCCACATCTTTGATCACTTCATGAAGAGTCTAACCCATGTCTTTTTGTGGTCCTATACAATGGACTAAGTCAACAATATTATAGATTGTTGACATTCTACTATCTTTTGGCAATTCAACCTTGAATGGATTGTCACCTTATTTAGCTAATATAGGATACAGTCCTATCCTTGTTATTTGTAACTTGAGAGGGACTTCTTTAGTCTTGACTTGTTAAGATGCACCATGACTAAGTTAGCAATAGTGGACTCAATTTCCCTTTTACTTTCACCAACCTTTTCTTTGTATTTCATGGAGCTCTTTGCTAGGGTGTTCCTCAATATTTCATGAACCTCTTTCATGGCATATGCAAAATCATCAACATAACCACTTTCTTTCACTCCATCTTTCAAATCTCTCAATTCATAGACACCCATAGGATGTAGTCCATAAAATATCTCAAATGGACTCTTCCCTATAGATCTATTTATGGTGTTACTGTAGGCATATTTGGCTTGCCCAATTAGCTGATCTCATTGATTTTTGTACCCCTTAGTCAAACATCTTAGAAGATTCCCAAGGCTCCTATTAACAACCTCAGTTTGACCATAAATTTGGAGGTGGAAGGCTATTCAAAAGGACAAGTTGGTGCCCAATCTTTACCAAATATTCTTCCAAAAATTACTCATAAACTTAGTGTCCCTATCTAGCACAATGTTGATAGGTAACCCATGGATTCTCACTATTTATTTGAAGAATAGTTTGGCTATTTTAGTGGTATTATTACTTTTATTGCATGGCACAAAGAGAGCCATTTTTTATAAACCTATCCACAACCACGTACACATTATCCATGCATATTCTTGTCTTGGATAATCTAACTACAAAACTCATGCTTAAACATTCCCCATGGCCTAGTAGGAATAGGTAGTGTTTGGTAAAGGCCTACATTTGAATAAGTGCCCTTATCTTTTTAACAAATAATACAACTTTCCACATACCTCATAACTTCAAGGTTCATGTTTGGCTAATAACAAAACCTTGGAATGAGTTCTTGGGTCTAAGTAATTCCAAAATGACCACTCAAAGTACCATTATGCTTTTCTTGCATCAAATTCTATCTAATAGAGAGTCTAGGGACCCACAACTAATTCCCCTTGAATAAGAGATCACTTTTCAAAGTATACTAAACATAACTACTATGAAAATGATTCTTGTATTTAGCACATACATTATATATGTCAGCAAAGTCCTTACCATCTGCATATAGATCTTTGAAATGATCTATCCCCATGCTTTTCAACTAAATTTCTTGGAATGTGAGTGCCCTCTTAGAAAATGCATCTGCTGCCTTGTTGAGAACACCCTTTTTGTGCTTGACATTGAAGGTATATTCTTGTAGGTACTAAAACCACTTCGCATTCTTGTGACTTAACTTTTCTTGTGAATTCAAGAAACTGAGTGTTTGGTTGTCTGAATACATAATGAATTCCTTGGGAAGAAAATAATGCCTCTATTTTCTTAGAGCTTGGACCAATGCATACATTTCTAGATAATAGGAGTATTTCCTCTTAGCCTCACTCAAGTTTTCATAATGAAAAGCTACTAATTTTCCCCCTTGGCTTAGAACAATCCTAATTGTTGCATTTCTAGAATCACACTCAATAATGAAAAGCTTTTCAAATCTTGGAAACACTAAAATAGGTTGAGTAGCTATCTTCTCCTTTTGCAACTCAAAGCACTTCTTTGCATGTTCATTCCATACAAAAATTGCTTTCACTCCCACCTTGATAATATCCAACATGAGAGCACAAATTGCACTAAATTGTCTTAAGAATTTTCTATAGTATTGTGCAAGACCATGGAAAGTCCTTATCTCTATTGTTGACCTTGGATTAGGTAAACTCATGATGGCCTCCACTTTAATTTTGTTCATTTTCAGTTGACCATGTGATAGTACAAACCCAAGGTACACTAGCTATATTTTGATGAACTCACACTTCTCCAAGTTGATCATCAACATCTCATCATGTATCTTCTTGAAGAAAATGTCAAGTTGTTCTAGGTTTTCACTCCTTGTCTTGCTATAGATTAGTATATTATCTAGATACACAACTACAAACTTGCCTATGTAGTCTTTGAAAAAATCATTCATGAGTCTCATGAATGCAGAGGGGGAATTAGCTAATCCAATTAGCATGAAAATATATTCATAAAACCCTTCATTGGTCTTGAAGGTTTTTTTCCACTCATCTCCTTCATGTATCCTTATTTGGTGATAGCCACTCTTCAATTCTATCTTGCTATGGTATTTATCTTCACTTAGGAAAACCATTAGGTATTCAATCCCAAGGATAGGGAACATATACCTTATGATTATCCTATTTATAGCTCTTGAATCAATGAAAATCCTCCAAGTTCCGCCTTTCTTAGGTACAAGTATAGTAGGCATGACACATGGACTAATACTCTTCCTAATTAGGCTTTGGTTTAGGAGTTCTTGTATTCTTCTTACTATTCCCTCATTTTGTTGAGGGGTCATCTTGTAGGTTGATTTTTTAGGTAGGATAGCTTCTGGGATAAGGTCTATCCTATGGATTATGGTTCTTTTAGGGAGTAAGGTTGATAGTTGTCAATCACTTACAATACCTTGGTAAGGTTTCAACATACCTTGAATCTCCTTAGGTAATTATTCCCTCATAGTCTCCTTGCCTTCATTTTCCTCCCTTGGTCTTAGCACCAATGCAAAGTCTAAGCCTTCACTTTCACCCATGGTTTGTAGGAACTCCTTTCCACTCATCATAACTACATTTGGACCTATTATCTTTTCTTCAACATCCTCCAACAATGATTATATTTTGGAGGTCACATTATCCTTCTTAATAGTATAGAATTTCTTTCCTTCATCATGGATAGCTTGGTAATCAAATTTCCATGGTCTACCTAGGAGAAAATGACATGCATCCATAGTAACACATCACACAAAACTTTATCTTATGGATAATTCCACCCATTCTTGTTCATTTTCTAACACATGTTGGCTTTAGTCTAGATAGTTAACCTTATAAGGTGTAAGGCCACACTTATACCCCATTATAAACTGTAAGGAATGGATATGTTTAGGAGTTAATCAGGTCATGATTGACATTTTCATATTAACAATGATTTATGAGATCCTATTTGAGACGAATGTAGATTATTATAAGGTTAATACACAATCCAAACATTAGGACCACATGAAAACAAGACTCAATGTGTTCAAGTTGTGAACCTAGTCACAAGATTCAAGGTATGATCTACAAGTAAGAAAGGAAAGATAAATTAACATTGACCTTAGTAAGGACAACAATGAATGTAGGTTAAAATGACAACAAGACATATGATTACAATCAAAAATTGGTTTAAAGTATAATGACACAATTATGGAAACATTCTAATAGTTTGAGGAATTAACCTTAGGAACTTACTCACAAATCCCTCATAATGTGATAAAAGGATGTTGCTAGGGTTGTCAATATGATTAACTTGATTGAAATGATACTAGCTAATAAGTCTACATAGTAGTGATTTTTACTTAAAACACATATACTGAAATCCATTTCATATGTTTTGGTCATTTAATGATTATAAGAATGGTGATAGTACTCAGACCGGTAATTTCATTATGATAAGAAAGATAAATGTTGATACCCATATGTTGATATTGCAAGGTTTTGAATATGAATTAAATGAAAGTTAATTATTTATGTACTTAGATGAAAGTTAAAGGAATATGACATTGCAATGTTTCTTTTTATGGTACTTAGAATGGAAATGATTAGGTGAAGTTAATTGTATATGTTAACATGGATTATGAAACATTGGATTTATTCTGTACTTATCTGGATGTATTTGTATATTATTTTATTGGGCTACTAATGTTTAAGTTGAGTGTGTAGGAAAGTTTAACCATGGAGATAATTGGGGAAAAAAAGGTTCAATCTTATGTCAACATGGTAAAGCCAAGGTGAATCTTTGGAAGATTCAAAACCTCATTGTATTATGCTTATTTTGTAATGTGATTGTGCATGAGTGTTATAGTTAGAGAGCATGATTAATTAGAGACATGTCATCGTGATGTGTAAATGGTTTTAATGTGTGTGCTTGTCATTTGACACTTGTGTTGTCTATGTGTAAATGGCATGTCATTTAAGAGTTAGGACATGAAGTCACTTAACCTAAACATAATCTCATTATGAAATCAAGTTAACCCACCTTGGAGAATGTTACGATGAATCACCTTCATGATGGAATTCAAATTTAATTGATAGCAACTTTGGAGAGTCTAAAGTGGTTCCCAAGTATTATTTTGGTGAAAATAAGTTAACCACATGGTAGTAGTATAGGTTGGGAGCCTAAATATAACCATAAGTTGGCCTAGGGGACTTAGGAGACCTTCTAAACTAGCCATCTTCAAGCCAATTCGAAAATCAAAGAGTCACCTGACTTCTTTCCTCATCCCACCACTTGGTCAAGTTTCCATTGGTAGAAAGGTACAAGGGGGTAAGAGAGGTAGGTGAGGAGGAAAATGGAGGTCCTTTTAGGGAGCTTGTGCAAAAGTTAGGGGTTGTTGACCCACTCTTCAATGGTAGAGATAGATAGGTTTATGAAGGAGAAGCTTCGAAGCCAAGGAAGAAAAGGGATTTTCATCATCATCTCATAGCCATAGCTTGTAAGGAGGTTAGTGCTTCGTGCCATATTTTTCTCTCATCTCATGAAGTTGAAAGATGGAATTTTGTAACAATATTCTTGTAAGTTTTATGTAATGCATGAGGTGTGAAAATTGTAAATGTTTGTGTATGTTAGTTTGTTGATTTGGATGAATTTTCATTGATTTTTCTCTGGGATGGTTTGTTGTGGATTGAATGATGTATTGGATGTGAAGGCTTCACTCACCCTTGGGAGGGAAGAGTGAGACTTGGGTGAAGGGGTTAGTTGGGCTTGAAATATAGTTGAGAACCTTGGAGTATGGGCTCCATTGTATGCCATATTCATTTATAGATTGCTTTGGGATGATAAGGAAAATGATGGTGTGGAGAAGAGTTTTATGAAGTATGGGATTTCAAGGATGCTATAGTTGATGGTAGTATATGAGGAGAATGTTTGTGAATAGCCCCGAAAGGGCATGGAAATTTTTGTTTTGTAAAAGCACCAAAAAGGCATGGAAATTATTGTTTTGTGAAAGCCTTGAAAGGGCATAAAATTTCTTATTATAGATATGGTATGATATGGAAAGTATCCTAATTGAAAGTCCACCTTCACCAAATGTTTATGATTCCATTTGAAAATCATTTTGTAAGCCTTGGTTGAGAAACAATTGTGTATGTGTAATTGAATGTGTTAACCTTGTTATTTCTTGTTGTCGAGATGTTGTAGGTTGAACCTTGTTATGGGATTTCTTGTTTGTAGGTCTCTATTAGAAGATCTTAAAAAAGAAACTTGGAGCTTTTATTATCTTTCTCTATGCATAGGAGATGCATATATGTTTTATTGCATTGAGATCAGATAGAGAGCAAATCCCATTTTGTTATGTATATCAAAATTTATTGTAAGAGGATGTTAATGGATAGGTTAAACTATGAATGGAAATGTTATGTGAAATCTAGTGTAGTTAAAAGTATCTCCATTGTGTTTAAATGGTATGTTGAGTTCACCACATTTGTGTATTATAAGAGTATCATGGAAGACAAATTTTGTGTAATGATATTGTTGTTGCAATGTCTTGAATATGAGTGTATGGAGGTGATGAGTTAATTTTCATTGTAGGATAGGAATCACTGAGATAATGAACTTGTATTTGGCTCATAGTCATGTTATGAATATCATTCTAAAATTTCAAATATTTGAAAGTTTGTGAGCTATATATATATATAAGGTTTCTTCAATGTTCTAAAATCCATAGATGAGCATAATCGAATCTCTTTCATATAAGAATTTTTTCCTAACTCTTTAAGTTTTTTTTTGTGTTGAGGCTATTGGCCAACTAGAGCAATAAAATAATCAATTTAGATTATCATATCATAATTTAGAACCCTCTAATGTATTATTTCAATAGATATCATAAAGCCTTAGACTATAGTAGTAGAGAGAAACAAATAGAAGACATATAATTTATGAGGTATAAAACATAAAGCTTGTTGTACACACACAAATTACTCTCTAGATTTCATATGGAGAAGGTGAAAATAATATCCACTAATATAGACCAATATAATAATCAGAGAATATACTATAGTATCTTCTAAATAAAATAATAGAATACTTAATTAAGAAGAAAAACATAATATAATAAAATAATCCAAAAGAAGCACCTAAGGTACAATCACTATCATTTCAAAATAAGAAGTTAAAAAGTATTAAAGATAGAATTTCCCATGTTAGGGTCAACCTAGCAACTAGATGAGACATCTAACAATAAAATAATAAACAAAAAAAAAAGAATCATAAAAGTTCTGACCAAATGAAAGTAAGTGGTCATTCCTAGTTTAAGTATAGGAAGAATGTATGGAATGATTTAAACTTTAATCAATTAAATTACATAAACCTTTCTAGATTTAAACTAGGAATGACCCACCTTTCCATCTCCCCCTTCACGCCTCGCAAAGTTCATAAAATATTTGAAGTGCTAGCCAAGAAGCTTAAGTTAGAAACTTCCTCTTGCAATATTAAGTCGCCACCCTAGAAAAGGAATATATAAGTGATAGAAAGTTTGGACATGGATTTAAGTGCCAAGGGAAAGTAAGAAGTCCTTGAAAAGGTCAAAGAAAAACTAAGCGCTAGTGTTTTGAAAGTGCAGATTTTAATTGTTTAGAGTTGACTAATGATATTTTGCCATGGTGGCTAGTTAGTGGGGTAGAAAAGTTTATGCATTTAAGTAGAATTTGGGGTAGAGTTTTAAGGGGGTGTTGGGTAGTGTATGGTTAGGTGTCTAGGGTTAGGATTATATTTTTTTGAAAATGATAATTGGTAGTTTTCAAGATGGTGTAATCCATCTTAATCTTAATAATGGTTTTTTTTAATAAAGTAGGTGAAAGTATATGTTTAGAGTTTTGATTAGTGTTAGGGAGATATAACCTTGGTAGGCTAGTAAGGATTTTAATTGATAACAAATTCTATGTGATTATTAAATGTAATTAGGGTGATAATAATAGTAATAAAATAATAGAATAAAATAAATTAAAGGTTATGAAACAATTATGTTTGCAGTAAATATTTGAGAAATAGTCTATATAATGCTAATACTATGTACACAAATCTAATACATGATAGAAGTATTCGGGGTATGATATAAACATTGTATGCTCTAGTGTTCATCTTATAAAGAAATTAATGTAAGGAATGTTATGAACATATATAATTAATCATAAAAGTAAATTAAAAGATATTCTTATATTCGAGCAATTTCTTGAGTTGGATACTTGGGTCTAGAGATCTTTAAGAAAGTAATGTGATTATGATATTTTAATCAAATGGACTCATAATAAAATTAAAATAGATTGCATCAATATATATTAGGGTTTTTATGCTATATTAGATAAGAGATAATAAAGGTGTTGATAAATAACATATAATAGATTCGAATAAGTATATATGCATACAAAACCTTATAATGACTAGTAATATGATGGTTAGCTCCACCTGAGGCATATACTGAGTACAAACATATCTAATATATATCAAGATAATCAAGTTGACATATCTACAATATAAATGAGATGCTCCACTTAGAAATTTGTAGGTAGGTACTACCTCATCCTCTAATGAAAACAAGTCTTGGTGAGTGACGTAATACATGAACCTTCCACTAATAGGGACGCTCCCTTCAACTGACTATTTTGACTAACTAGGAAATATCCATGAAATCCTAACTCAACTAATGAACATTTGGGTCCAAGTTATACTTATCAATACTACCTAGAGCTTAGTTGATTTAGTGGATGATAATGTGACAACAAACAGGACTAGGTGTGTTTGAACTTATTTAGTGCAACTTGTCTATATTCAATTTAATGTCTTTTCACTAACAAATTGTCATATCAATGTTGTGTTAACTAGTTTGGTTTTTCAGAGAAAAAAAAAATTGAGGTGGTTTTGTCTTTTAAAAAATTAGGGCATGATATAAGGATTGGTGTGGGTTATTCTTCTTAGTTTTATCAGGTTGACTACTTCTTCTAACATAATGTTGTTAGTAGACCCTAAGTCAATGATGACTCTACACACTTTACCCATCATTTTTCACTTCATCCTAAATAAAGATCTTCTTTGGCTTGGATCCTCCTTCACTAGCTTTTTTATCAAAGTTGTCCTCATCATGATGTTCTCTCTTTTTTTTTAATTTAGTGGTACTTTAGCATGCTTGTTTTCTGCATTAGACTTATCTTGAACTAAGTTTGTCCTCTTATTACCTCCTTGTGATGAACCATCTTTCTCTAGGTATCTATAAGAAGGGTGCCCCATTTGATTATGATGCTAGCACTTCATATTGTAAAAGTAGTTTCCTTTTCCTCCTTGTCCACCACTCCTTCTTCTAGAATTTGAGTTTCATACTCTACCACCTCTTCTTGAGCTTCCTTCTTGTTGTTCAGTGAATTTTACCTCAACTTGAGCCCTTAAATCTAAACTTTTTCCACCATAGCCACCTCTTTGAATTCTACTATCCTTTCTTGTAGCATTACCTTTAGAGGTTTCCTACTTCCTCTTTATTTTCTCTTATATCTTCAAGGCCATTTGGTAAAATTTCCTAATGGTTTTGAAATTTACTAGGCTCATCTCTCCATGAATACACCGTTTGAGGCCATTCAAGTATCTCACAATCTTGATGCTTTGATCTTCAACTACCCTAGACCTCAAACATAATTTTTGAAATTCCTTGTTATATGCTTGGACATAAAAATCTTTTTGTCTAATATTTTGGTGCTTCCTCCTCTAACTCTAATTCCTTCTTCTTTTCTTCTTTTTCTTCCTTTAGGTCAATCTTCTCCTTGACCCCATCAACTTTGTCTTGGACTTCACCTAAGAGTTGCTCCGTTTGGGTGAATCTCTCCCTTAGCAATTTTTTATGTTCTTATTTCTCCTCAATCTTCTTGGCTAGTTCAACATTAGTCACCATGATTTCACCTAGTGTATTTTATCCTATTGATTAAGTAGGATGCAACATCAACCACAAGACTAATCAATTCAAGCTGTGATACTTGTTGGTGCTTTGAAATGACACAAGTTTCAAATTACCTCGATGAGAACAAGACACATCTAGGGGAAACTAACTCCCATCCTTAACATATCATTTTAGACACCAAGACAACTACAAGTTTAGACCCTACTTCTACTTTAGGCTCTGCAAAACCTAGGTGGGTGGACCTCAGATTCAATCTATATGGTACCAATGCAAAACACATTCTTGTATCTATAAACAATAGATAAAATTATTATTTCTCCTATTTACTCATGCAATAACATAGATCTACATTGGCTAAATGCAAGACAATGCAATTCATAAGCTGAGTGAGGATTAGGCTTTGAATAAATTTTAATGTAAAAGGGAAAATAATTTAATATGTTGATAATAGATAGACCTAGGTATGAGCAACAAAATTGAATGATCCTATAGCTGATTAGTGCCTTACCTATTGGGAAATTACATGAATTACAACCATACATATTTTCAAAATCTTTAACATAACTCCTAAATTAAGATCCCTTATCTATCTTTCACCTTGTGAATAGACATTTGCATCACAATGAATCTCATACTTGACCTATCCCATCATGAAATTTGCAAATCCTGTGACAAATATCAAACAATTATAGGGTGCTTTGTTCCATAAGGAAAATACTTCAACCATATGAACTTTTGAACAAAATGTAACCTAATTTATGCTCTTGGTTCACATATTAGAAGAAATTACAAAACCATGAACATGAGAAAAGATCCAAAATGAATGTAAACCCCTTTCTTGTGTTTTATTCATTTTCCTTGAAAAAAAATACATGAAAGATGTATAGAAATAACTCACAAATCACCTAGCAAATGAGAATTATCTGTATAAAACTTAGTGTTTCTCATAAGAGAAATTTCTAAATGAAATGGTATCATAGCAGTGAAAAGATTTTCTTAGAAAATTGGAACCCCAAATGGTATCACAGCAATGAATCCTTTTCTCTCCAAAAATGGAACCCCTAAAAAGAATGAGAAAGAGAATGATATAGAGGGGAGTGAATTCTTAGATCTATTGTGCATTTGACATGTGTCCACTTGGAGAATATCTTGTAATAGTGAAAATAATCTCCCTAATCTCTCTCTGGAACTAGTAAATCAAATCCTCAATCAGTTTGGTTTCCTAACTAAAAGTTGGAAATCAATTATACCAAAATGGCATCATATCCTCAAAATTAATCCAATGGACCTATTACCATGTATTTTTACCAAGCCTATAATTGCATTTATAGTTTTTGCCAATTTCATTGAGAAGGCCCAAAGTTCACATTCCTACCTATAACATGAACCAATGAAGACTTGCTCAAAATTCAATTCCATATCTCGATTCCTCATCTTGAGACCTTTTCGACGATATATGATTCTTGATATTTTAGATTAAAAAAATTCCTCTAGCAACCATTTGAAAATTAGACTCCTTCTATGGCCTTACATATTAATTTACAAAAAAATGATCTTTTTATAAAGTTTGAACTATATTATAAATTCAAACTTTATTTAAAATCTTACCCACGTACTTTTTTTAGGAGAAAATAATAAAATATTAAAATTTCTGCCTTTTTGAAAATTTCCCTCATTTTCAATCTATGTCAGAGCTATTTTGACTAGCTTTCCATGTCAGCACCTCAAGAAGTGTGCCAATTTTGAAGCCTCTACCATGTGTCACTTTTAGAATTGTCCATCTGACTGCCAGGTCATTGCCACATGTTAGTTTCTGATTTAGTCACCATGTTGCCATGTTAATGGTCAAGCAACTTCACTTTGGCGATATAGCGACCATCGTTGGATCCACTACATGTCACCATCTTGTGCCTCTATGAGATCTATGTTAATCCATCTATCACATATTGCCTCTTGTCAAAGTTTGGTTCATCATCACCATTGCAGCCGGGTCCCACATCCTTCTCACCAGATTTCAAGGTTTTTCGATAGGTTGCCATGTCACTTGCCATAAAATCCTCCTATTTTCTTGTGGCAACATGATGACCACCAGATTCTTTAACTTTCTCAGCAATTCTTTGGTAGCTCCTTGATGTGCATGCTTGTTGAAAATTTATTTATTTGCCTCCTACTATCAACAACTAGGTTGGGCCCACCACAGAGGCCATGACTTGTAAAAGCCTTTTTTCTTGTAGATAACATACAAAGTGAGTCAAATAGTATTTAAACACATGAGAATGATGGCCCACAATGAATGTGAGATAAACAAACAAAAAGGTTTTCCTACTACTATGCCCTATTTCTACTTGTGAACTACCTTGAGGATTGCAATTTCGTTATGGCTGATCTGATAATGTGCCAAATCATTAGATAAAAGAATTGAATCTTATAACTTAGAAAAATCTTCAAAGGTTACAAAAATAGCTCATTCACTCCTATGAAAATGCTTTCTAAATCTCTTAGGCAATATCCTTAGAAGATTTCTTACCATGAAGCTTACTAACAATGCCTTTTTGCACATAATAATTAATAATAGGCTCTATTTGTTTGTGAAATGCTTTCAGCCTAGACTTAAGAACTTCTACATTATCATCCTTCTGTTGAATCAATGGCTCCTTTATGACATCATCAACACTAGGAACTTTTGGAGGGGAAAATTTTGTTTGATATGATCATCCACTAGCCAGATGCATCCAATGACTAATTATCCACTCCTTCAGAATTACATCATCAATAGAAAAATCTAGTACTTTATCAATTTTGGTCCCTTATTTTTCCAATATCTCATTAAGCTTCTAATCTTGAACAATTTTATGGGGAAAACCATCAAGAATAAAGCCTTTTTGGCATGACATCTTTTTAATAGCTTCATCAGTAATACAAACAACTAGGTCATTAGAGACAAGATCTCCCTTATCCATTGCCTCCTTAGCTTTTATCTCCAAGAGAGTTTAGTAGATACAACTACTCTTACCATATCACTAGTTGCCAAGTGACAAGCAATATTCATCTTTAATAAATGGAGATTGAGTGCCCTTCCCCGATCTAGGAGGACTAACTAAAATGAGGCATTTATCAAGCTTGTTGACACATTTCATTTGGCAAACTAGCTTGGTCATGAGATTAAGAGAGGGCACATTCCCCAGATCAAAACCATTAGTAGTCACCATTATCCTCTACTACTCCCCTTGCCTTCTCCACCAATGTCGTGAGCTTTTTTGTCACTGACAACTCTTTCCTCCTACCGCTTTGTGAGTTAACTTTAATGTGTGGATTGCAATGTCCTTTGATGTTGCATCTTACATAGCATTTGCAACACATTTGAAAACCACTAACCTTATCTAGAGGACATCTCCCCTACTACCACATTTGTCCCTAGTCTCCTATTTTGGGTGCTCCTTGTAAGCCATTGTTAACCATTACTGGTGTGAAGTAATGAATTCATGGGTCCACAAGAATAAAATGAATCATTTCAAATCCATTTCTCATTGTTACTTAGAGGGCTTCCTCTGGCTTTCCTCACTTATTTGGTTCCTCCTCTCATTTCATGTCATCCTCAAAGAAGATACCTCCCCTCCCACTAGTGTTTGACTTGAGAAGATGTTTTCCACTATGTGCATCAGGTTTCCATTATCAAAGGGTTATGCTAATAAAAAGTAGGAATTTATTCTTTTAAACATTACATAAAACATAACTCATGATTCTCCACCATTGCTACATAATATATGAGATCCATTAGAACACCATATAGTGCCTCTAGAGGTAACAGTCCCAAGAATTTTTTATTTTCCATTCCAATACTTACAAGATCATATTTCACCAATCCAACATCTAGCTTAGTATCATTTAAAATTAGCCACTAGCTAAGACAATACCCCCTTTGATTGATGCTGGCAACTAAAGCAAGACATTCACTACTGTCCAACTAAAAAGATAGACTTAAGTAACCCCTCTCAACCTTCATGCCAACCAATAATGCCTCCTCATGAAGCTAGTAAATGAGTTGGCTTGCTATGATCTATAAAAAAACTAAGGCAAGATCTGACAATCCATAATTGTATTAATTAATTGAACATATTCTAGTAGGGCTGCCCTTAAAAAAGAAAACTAACATTCGGTGTCCCTTCCCTTTATGCTTCAATCATTTTTTAATAGGAAAGTGAAGCCTAGCAAAACTAGAACTATGATTTTTTGTTCCTACCACAACATTTTGATGAGATATATGTTACAAAAACACTTCAGAACTAAGTGGATTTGGAAGTCTTCTGACTAAAGAATGAAGCTAAGGGATATTTGCAGTATCCTCCTTTGTCACATTTCAAAACTAGAAAAATAAAATATAGTTTGAAACAAGCATCTTTATAGCTGAGTTGAGACACATTCATCTTGATATCCCAATCATACCAATCATCATTTACAATCATTATTAGACTATAACATTTTAATAAAATAAATTCATTCTAATCCCCTTTTACTCATCTTGAAAATCCCATGATTGCCTATTATTCTGACAAGATCAGTTAGGCCCCAAAGTGGGTTCGACATAAAATAAAATAAAAATTGTTTCCAAACAACTAAACTACCAAAGTGACCTATTGAACATCTAATAATGATTTGATGAATAATTAATCAGTTTGCATCACTCTTTTAACTTTTTAAAAACTCACTTTAGCTCTTTCTACAACTTGTCAATTTGGTGCCAGGAGGTCCTTTGACTGACTCTGCAAACTGACAAGAAAACTTGACTAGGCTCTAAAATTAGATATGATAATTCTTTGTACCACACACTCTTACCTTGTCAAATCTCATCACATGAAAATTTTTCAGTCAAAAGATCTTTAATATCAAAGTTTCCCTTTTAGAATTTCCTACAAGAAAACATCTTAGAAAACAATAAATTGCATTCAGTTTTGGCTTTGAAAATTGGGCAAACTAATGCTTGGGGAAATGAAAGCTGGAGTGTTAGTTCAATACCAAGAAGATAGTATAAATCTACAATTTGGGCTCATGATGAATCACAAGAAGCATTTGGCAAGCATGCAAAGTGGGCTACTTAGATTTTGTATCTTAGAAACAATGGTAGAAAAGCATTTTTTGCAAATAGAATGGACTTGGCATATTGTGTAGACAGATTCATCAAGATGTGAAAAATAGCACACTTAAAGTATTTTTAGAGTACAATATAGTGGTAAATTCCATTTGATCTAACCTATCATAGATTTTGAGATATGACATCATGAACAGGGGTACTAACTAATCTGCATTTACTAACACTAGTAAAAAGTTACAAATGGTGTTTGGAATCGTGTTTGAAAACTGATCAAACAGATTCATGATAAGCTCAAAATTGAAACATAACAAGTCATTGAACTCTAAAATACAATGCAAAATGAATTTCATCAATTTAGTCAACTGGGTCAAAATTACAACAAGTATCTAAATATCCTTTTGATTATTTCATAATGTTCTTCTCTAGGATTAGCTTGAAATCTTGCAACAATTCCAACCACATTTTCTATATTTGGCCTTATGTGAGTTAGATATTACAACCCTCTGATCATTTATCTGTACTTCTTCTAATCAATAGTAGGTGTCTCATCCTTTGTAGATAACTTGTGTCCACTTACCATAGGTGTTCCAATTGGTTTACATGTTTCCAAACCAAAACATTTTAATAGATCTTCTGAATACTTAGTCTAAGAAATATAGATTCCTTCTTTTAGCACAATTTGTAATCCTAGGAAGTATTTCATTTCTCCTATCATGCTTATTTCAAATTCCTTCTTCATCTCTTCTAAAAACTTGTTATTTTCATTATTATTTCCTCCAAATATTATATCATCAACAAATATTACCTAAATCATCAATTCATCATCTATTTCATTCTAGTATAGATCACTATTTTTTATACCTCTGCTCAATCCAAGTGTAGGGTTCTTGCTTCAAGCCATACAATGCTTTCTTTAATCCACATACTATGTCATTTCCATCTATTAAAGGAAAACCTTTAGGCTATCCTATGTATACCTCTTCTTCAAGTTCTCCATTTAGAATTGTTGACTTGATATCTATTTGATAGACTTAGAATTTCTTATGTGCTAGATAGGCTAATAATAACCTTACTACATCTATTCTTGCCACAAGAGAATTTTTTTGTCATATTCTATTCCTTCTTTCCTCTAGTAACCCTTACATATCAATCTATCTTTGTTCCTTACAACTTCACCTTATTCATTCATCTTGTTCCTAAATACCTATTTTGTTCCTAACACATTCTTGTCTTCTAGTCTAGGGATAGATTCCATGTCTCATTCTTCAGTATCTAATTCAATTCTTCTTTCATAACTTTCTTCCAATTGTCTTTTGATGTCATTAGCTTCACAAAAGATGTTAAAATCAGTTGAAGTAAACTCTCCTCTACCTAATCTTAAACTTTTAATCTTCTTACCTAATTCATTATCAAATTTATTCTTGAATATCTTGAACTTGTCAAATGCCTTAGATTTTTCTTTAGGAAATGCAACCCACATAATTCTAGAAAAGTCATTAGCTAAATTAATGAAATATCTTTCACCATAGAATCCTTTATTCTTCATAGGACCACTAAGATCTATATGTACAATCTCCAACTTTGTTGTAGTAGTAAACTTCTTTCTAGGAAAAGAAGTTATGGTATGCCTTGCCAATATACACTTCTTGAAAATTTTGTTAGTAGGCTTAACAACATTAGTTAAATCTCTAACTACAATCATTTACCAGTTTTCACAATGCTATCAAAATTTATATGACAAAATCTCTTATGTCATATCCAATTGTCATCTACCTTAAGAATCAAACATGTCATTTTAGTTGGATTCATCTGAAATGCATTAGTTCTAGATTTGATTCCTATTCCAATTACTTTTCCATATTTCTCTCTAATCATGTATGTATTCTTTATGAACTATAACTGGTAACATTTATCCACTATTTCAATAGTCAGAAGATTGTGTTTCAAACCATCAACAAACTATGCATCCTCGATGCCAATTTTATCATCAAGAGTTATAGATCCAATATCTTTAACATGGCATGTTGCATTGTTTCCAAATCCAACAAACCCTCCATCATTAATTTTGAAGTCAAAAAACTTGTTCATATCACTAGTCAAATGATGTGAACAACCACTATTAATTATCCAATCAAATTTCTTTTCAACCTATGATACCAAAGCCATCTTCTCTAGACTTTCTTCTTTAATAGCTAGAAATCCTATTTTGTCATCACTAGCACTTATTGCTTGTTCATCAAAATAATCTTCTTCATTTCTATAAAAACACTCTCTATCTCTTCTAAGTTTGAACTTTCCTTTACATTTTTTCTCTCTGTCAGGAAACCTAGATGCATAATGACCAAACTCATTACAAGTCCAACAGTTATATTTTTTCTAACCATCCTTTTCTCTTCTTACTAGAAGGATGACTCCTTCTTTTGTCTTTCTGTCCTCATTAGATCTACTAATGCTAGAAAATTCTCATCTAGGTCTTGTGCTCATTGATAAATTAGGTCAAATATTTAGGTCACTAAAAGCTATTTCTATTCTGGTCAATTCTTTGGAGTATCTAATCTCATTCTCAACTACTTGAAGTCTCCCAAGTAATGTTTCCTTTTTGAAATCTTTTGTATAAGAGATCAACAACTGTATCATTTGAACTACTTGCTTAAATGGTAGCATTAACCTCATTAATATATTCTAGATCACCTAATCATCTTGCTTGGTTCCTCCTTATGATCTAATACCTAGAGTAATTTCTAATATCTTGCCTACATAAGTTCTCATAGATACATCTTCCATCATTTTAGCATCTTGAAATGCACAAATCAAACTTTGTAGCCTCAATTTCTTATAATGTTTATCACCTTCAAACCTATTTTCCAAAGCTTTCCAAATCTCATGAGATGTATTAAGTGATTTTACCTAGTTGTACTCAATTTTAGGAAGTGTAGATAATAGTTCTTCTCTAGCTATCATGTCACACATGAAAAGTTCTCTCTCTTCCTTAGTACAAGTTTCCAAAGTACTTTCAACAATAATTGTCTTTTCTAATTTTGTTAAGATCCAATATCCTAGACCCACACACACTAGAGGTGTCTTCATCTTTTTTTTTTCCAACTGTCATAATTTGTTCCATTGAACTTTAGACTTTCCTCTTTAAATATGTTTTCCATGGATCACCCAAAGTTGTGAAACTTTATCTTCAAGGACCTGAAGCTCTGATACCAATTGTTAGAAAGAATAGTCCACCAAGATAACTCAGAGGGGTGGGGGTGGGTGAATCAATTATCCAATAACTATTAACCTTAAATAATCTCAGTCATTCAATCAAAGCAAACAACAATCATACTAAGATGCACATACACAATTACACCAAATTTGTTAACTAGGGAAAACCTTGATCAAAGAGAAAACCTTGGTAGGGATGACACCCATAAGATGATGTACTAATATAAATATTCATTCAACTAGAGGATGGCCCTTGTTAGTATTCTATTACAACATTTAGTACATATAAGCCCCTATTAGGAGTTGTGTCGACCATTTTAGGAGTTGTAGAAGATAGAATGACCAATTGTCCAAACAACTTATGTGGAAAGACTACTAAACTCACTATCCAACTGATCTCTCAACTATTCATTGCAAAATTAATGTATTACACTTTAAGTTCTTTCTTATGTCCTATCAACTAGACCAATCACTATTAGACCTTTTAAACAGGGTCACAAAACTTGTATCCAAATATCAAGCTTTGAATCTCATAATAAAACCTTGACAATGAAGTTTTCTCTAACTTCACTCTGCTCTTCTTATCTTTGCATTTTGCTCTTTGTTCCTATTTAAATCATTCATACATTCCATACATGATAAAGTAAAATATCTTTCCTTTATACCAAATCCATAAAACAATAAAGTGAGTGAGCTATTACATATTAATTATTATAGGACCTCATTAAGAACATGTTACACTTAGCGATAACAATAATCTTTGGCCTTGTAACTTGAATAACTTTCAATATGTGTAACATTTTTATGAGAGAGCTTAGCTACACCATCTTCATGGTTTCTTCTTTATATCTTTAAAATTGGCTTCTCAAAATAATAACTCTACTACGAGATATAACAAGTTTACTAGATCATGTTCCTATAAACTCTACCTCAAAATAGTCTTCACCAAAACTTGCATAACTTCTTCTAGAGTTAATATTTTATGCTTTTGAGGCTAGCTACATATACTAGACACTTACTATTATCCCCCTTTAACATAACCTAGTAAAAATGCTCAATTATCTATCCGTACAAACTTTATCTATACCATTGTTCTTCTGGCAGATACCATAGAAAACATCTATTTTGACATCACTAAGAAAAATAGTAATGAATTTAACACATAATCATGATAATGATCTAGTCATGTTTCTACAATACACCCCCATAGAAGTATCATCGAAATTCATACTTCCAATAGTATGAAATCTGTTAGTGAACAGTTTTTCCCATGAAAGTTTATATATATGAACAAAGAAAAGAATGTAAACTAACAAATGAATTCCTATCTGAGAGGCTTAGGAATTCTCTGCTTAATATTTCCTCAATAAAAATAGGTACAACTACCTTTATTGCAATCAGAGTTTTCAGTTTAAAGGATTCAATAGAAAGATCTTTACAAGAAAATGATCCGTTGAAAGTGCTAAAACAACTTATTTCATTTCATCAATATGAAACAAACTTTAATGCAAAAGAACCACTTGATTTTAACTATCAAAATGATCCTCATAATTGAGAATTAAAACATGGAGCGGGAAATAAAACCACTAGTTTTTCACAGCATTCCCAATACTCAGAATTCACAAATTCAAAATCGATGACAAACATAGCTAAAAGCTTTAACTAGAATTTATAGAAATACTAAATGAAATAAGTAGATAATAGTATCTACTCATAAAAACCTTCAGCCAAGATTCAAACTGTAGAGTTTCAATAGGTCTGCATAAATTTTGAGTTGCTACCTCTAAATTTGAAATAAAACCATAAACAAAAATAGTTTTGTCTATCGGTCTGCCAGAGAAATTCCCCTAAAAAAATACCAATTATTACATTTATAGGCATGGGGTTGGACCAAAGCTGAAATTACCCTACCAGGAGTTAATCATCTTTTTCCAAGAAAACTATCGTTCTTGAAAAGTAACTGAAATTGAAAATGACAAAAGAAAGATAACGAAGACACTAGCAAGCGTAACCTCTTGCAGCGCTATCTCCACCGCTTGTAGGGCTATCTCCACTGGCCATGCCTTTAGCTATTTTCCACATTTCATATGCAGCCAAAAAGGCTAAGATAACCAACTGATGTGGCAAGCTGATGTATGGAAATCTTTGCTTCCAGACTTCCTTTCTCTTCTTCAACTCGGCGACCTTTTCCTCCTACATCTCTAGGTGCTTTAAGTTAATGATCAGCATTGCCTCGGTATGCGCCATGTTGGAGAAGTCCTGCTTAGCCAGTGTCTTTTTATCCTACCACTCCTAAATTTTCCTTTGCACTTCTTTAATTATTTCTTCTGATTGGGCAACGAAGTCATCATTCTTTTCCATGAACTGCTTGATGAACCATTTGAGATCATTCTAAATAATCTATTGAATGACTCTGAGTTCTTGCAGAGCTTCTTTGATCTCAAATATTCCCTGCATCAGCACTTCATTTCTCCACTCAATACAATCTTTAATGACATACAGAGCTTTTTCATCAAGACCGGCTACAGGGCATTCAACCTGAAACTTTTGTAGATCGAGCTCCTGTATGTTTTCCAACCACATAACTATTTTGGACCAGTTATTCCTGTCCTTTTCAAACCCATCATTGCTTTTTTCCACGTTCTTGGAGATATTCAATATTTCCTTTGATGCTTGATCTAGGTGACCTATGTGTTTGATAGTGTTATGCAGAACATCCAGCACCCACTCACCTGCTATTTTTTCCACCGCCTTACACTTGTGCAAGTTTTCCAGTGACTTCTAGTTGGTCAAAGAAGACACATCAATGATCACTGACATCTCACTGATTAGGTTAGCCTCAAGATGAAGGATAGAATTGATATATTGAGCCATGCTTTTAATCATTTCCTTCATCTCTTGCTTATCTTGCCCATCTTTCCACACCCTTTCTGTGATCTTCTTGTTGGATACTTGAAAGAATTTCATATCTGTCTCGTGGTTTTCCTTTCCAAGGTTGACCTTGGTTATTTGGTAATCCTGAGGAGCTATGGAGTCATGAGCACTTCCATCAGGTGGTGTGGCTATCTCTACCATCCACTGCCTTGAGGTTTTGTCAAAGTTGATCCTCGAATCTGTTCTCGCTTTCTTCACTTTAGGCATCTTACCAAATCACTTGCTAACTAGGTCATCAATTGGCATGGATGTGGGAACAATGCTTCTCTTCTTTTCCATTGATTTCTCCAGCCATTTGGGATTTTCTTGTCCTTTTCCTATAGTGGAGGAAGTATTGACCTGAGTGAGGTTACCCTGTTGATTGTCGGCTATTACTGACAAGCTCTGAGGCTCTGGTAAATTGTCTTCCATGAGTGGGTTTTTTGCTACCTCGAGGTCCACAGTTATAGTGCTCTTTCTTTTAGCAATGAGTTCCTTCTTCATACTCAAGAGAGTTATCCTTTTACTTCTCAAAGTCTCCTCTTGAACCTGAAGTTGAAGTGTTTTCAGAGCTTCTTCAAGTTTGACTTCAAGTGGACCTACAACAAATTCAGGGACACTTTGATTAGTTCGCTTTTGGGCAACCTTTTTATCTCTGCTCCTTGAAGATTTCTTAGAAAAGCTTGGAGTAACTACCACCTTTGACTTTATCCATTTGGAAGTCCTAGCTATCACATCCTTGGTATGGGCATACACATCATTCTCTTCTCTTTTCTCCTAGTCAATCTCTGAAATAGACATGCATTCAATTTGATCCATGTAAAATTGATCAACTATTTCCTCAGAATCATCATCCTTTAGCCCATAAGTATTCAGCTCCACGTTGAACATGATGACCTGCTTAATGGTTAAGCATGACCAAAGCCTCTTAAGCCTCTTCCTCACCTCAAATTCATTGTCGCAATTTGCCTAGAAATCCTCTAGCTATAGGGAGAGAAATAGATAAAATGCATTTTTGACATTGTTTCTGGTAAAGCCGGTGTAATCAAAATCTAGCCGAGAGGTGAAAGGTTTAAGACACAAGCAGGTCAATGACTTGGTTGACAATAGAGCTTCTTTCACACTAGGGCATCTATAATGTCCAATTTCAATAAGGAAGAATACTAAAGAGGATTTTTTAGAAATTTGAAAAGACTCAACAAGAGAGGCAAACTGTCTACACATCTCTGATAACACCATAGAGTCTAAACAGTAGCATGGTAACTTCAAGGGCTCACCAAGAAAACCACCTACTCTGATATAGGTAAATCTAGAAAACTGAATAAAATAGCAACCATAAATTTGAACAGCTTGCATGGTTTCCTCTGACATCCTATCATTCTCTTGACCTTGCAGTTCAAAAACCAATTTCCCTAAAAAGACATCATTGATTTTCTTAAACTCTTTGCATACTGTTTCTTCTTAGAGATCTCTATAATACTAATAGATAGGAATTTCATCTACCCAAGGTGAATGTGGGAGATAGTCCCAATCTTTGGACACTGCTAGGATGTAAATCAGGTAAGAAGACAAGAAGAATGGACCACAATTGGTCACATTAATCAAGCCCTTGTGCAAGTTCTTAGCTATGAGGTCTGACCAATCAATGAACTTGACTCCCTCAACTATCTTTTCTATAAAGAAATACATCCAGGATTCCCAGTGGAAAGCATGCTCATTCCCTTTAATTCTATTCAATAGGAGGATAATATATGCAATCTCTTTGATAAAATTCTTGATAGTCAATGGTTTAGGCAACCTAGAACCCCCCTCTGCGGGCTTCAAGAGCTAGGACTGAGCAATCTTTGTGTCATAACTGGTTTTTTTTGCTGCATACAGGCGCTCAACCTCCTCAAATGTCCATGGCTCATAGGATTCTTTATGAGGGATCCTGAGGGTGGAATTTACACTGGTTCTATTGATTTTGACAACTACTTCCCCAGAGGTTTTGTTAACACACCTAGAAACAGGGTCTAAATGATTTGCACACTCAAGGATACATTCAGGGCATTGGATAGCAGTGGGAAAAGCAGCGGCTTCTATTAACCCACTCTCCACTAATCTCTGGTAAATGAGACTTGATGGGGTGTTCTTGGCTTGCTCTACTATTTTAGATAGGTTTTTATTTACCAGGAACGTGTCACAAATTTTAGGGAGCAAGCTGAGCAAAGGTGGTTTTTCTAACTTAGGCAACTTTGGGCAAAAAAGCGTCATGATTATCAAAAGAAGCTAAGGCTAGAAATGGCCTAAAACAAAGCAAACATAATTTGAAATGTAGAAGGGAATGAAAAATGTACTTACAGCTCAATAGAGACACAACCTGTAATTCACCCTTCCTATCCAGTATGCTGAAATTTCTATGGAGAAAATGGAAAGAGTGGGAAAAAGGTTGAAAATCAATGCATTTAAAGGCAGGCTTGTGCAAAAGATTACAAGGTAGATTCGGCGAGTAAAGGAAATAATGGTTCATTAATGTGGCATGTACTGGGAAGGATGCCACGTGTGCTCTGTTTTACACATTCCATCAAATCTGCATGCATGCATCTCAACTGGATAATCATGACATGACAATATTAGTCTTTTCTAATTCCTACCATAGCTTGAGCATGTACCACCTTAGATCTTTCTATTCATGACTTAACATGCCTCGGGAGATGTTGTACTAGGACCCACCTTGATCTGATTCGGCAAATTAAAACCTACATACAACTTATGTGAGTGCACAAAATTGACATTCAACCTAAAGTTGAAGTTTTGGAGGGGCAAGATTCAACTTCTATTTCAGTTTCAATAAGGCAGACACGAGGAAAGAAACTGGGCTGGCAGATGATGGTTGACGCTGACCTGAAGTTGAAGTCGAAGTAAACAGAACTTCAAGTTCAACTTTGATGACAAACATGAGACCAAGACACCAGGATGCGTTAAAACTATAAGTGCTAACAAACTCAATCATCATAACATGTCAAGATATGACTATCCCCTTCCTATAATACTACTTGTTCTATAGAATACTTTTATCCCCTAAACTTAATCATTAGATTCGACACTTTCAAACCTCTAATCAAATATTCCTAGCTTACCTAGGCCTTTACTTTTAGAATAGTAGCACTACTTCCTTGGACATATACCTTTATATACATCATGTACAATGTCTTGACTCTAAGATTCATCCACATTTTCAAAGTTTTAAGGGTTGAATCTCAAGTGGGAGCCATGAAAGAAAAATTGTCTTCTAGGAGCCAACACATTGTCTAAACTAAACTAATTTTCTCCTAGCTACAAGACTAACTCAAATCAAATTTATTACTAAATGAAAAAGTCTCTAAACATCCTAAAACACTCAAATTCATTGCTAACTTTCAAGAGTCAATCCATATAATATCACTGTTACAATGAAAATCTTGGGTTCTGCACAAAATAATATTCTCTATTCCCCAAACTTGTTACAATCAAGCACACTTCTAATATCAAGCCCAATATGGTATTAGATGCTATTCTCCATGTTTTTATACTTTCTTTTCAAGCATCATCTCCTATACTATATGGAATCCAAGGATAACAATGTTGCATGGAACTTTTATAATTATTGCAAATGTTGTCATGACAACATTTTTACAACATTTGGAAACTTCTTCCTAAGCCATAATCCTATTTCTTAGGACCTCTATCCTCATGATAAGTAACCAACTATCTTAATGAACCTAAGGCATCAAAATAACATCCACTAACAAGATTTATGTTCCTAAGACACATTAAAGTTTCCCACTCACCATCACTAAGAATTTGAAATAACAACTAAAAATGGCTACTTAGTGACCTTAGTCCTAGTGACTAGTTCACTTAATCAACATTAAAAAATTAAAATCTAAGGTTTTCAAGAAAACTAATTTTTTCTCTTGACTTGGGTAGATTCAAGTACAAGCCAAATGTATTTCAAACAATGGAGGCAACCTAGGTATGCTACTGCACCATTTTTTCTTATTGTTTTGATTGTTAGTATTACTTCTGCAAACATTTGTTGTGTGACCCAATTTTCCATAGTGATGACAAGTGGGATTGTTGATCTTTCCCTTATAATTCCTTTGTTCACCACTTCTAGATGATTTTCCTTTCTCAGTAGTATAATATCCCAATCCAACAGTGTCATTATTTGACCTTAGTGCTTCTATCAATTTTTCAAAGTATTTTATGGATTCACTATGCTTGTTAATATTTTCTTTCTCAATCTTCAATTCATTTTGTAATAGGGTATTATTTTTTTTCCAAATTAGTAATCTCAATATCTTTTCTATTTAGTTCTTGATTTGTAATCATCAACTAATTCATCAGATCTAATTGAATGCTTGATAAATTTTGCACATCCAATGATTTCACCTCAAGTCTATTAGCTAGTACTCTTTTGTCTTCTAAAATCATGACTCTATCTTGTTCAGCTTTCCTTTTTAGTTTGGTTATCTCACATAACAATACTAACTTAGTTTCGTGTTCCCTCCATAGAATCTCAACTTCTTCACTTATGGTATTATTCTTTTCCATTAGATCTGCAATTGTTGCACCAAATTCATTTGATTTTTATCCTCAAAAAATCTAGTAGTGTCTTCTTTTTGATATTGAATGTTATTTTGTTTAATGGAAAATTCTTTTCTCCTTCTCAATCAATGTTGTATTTCATCTCTTGCCTCCTTGAGTTGATGTCGAGCAAGTTGTATTTCAATCTTCTAGTTCTCAATAGTCTTTCCCAATTTGTCAACTTCCATCTTCAAGATCTTACCTCCAAATCTATCAAACTTTCTTTTCTATAGAGCAAAGCTTTTATACAAATTTTTTGTATTAACAATGGGAAATTAAGTTCTAAGAGATGGGGGGGGAGAGGTGACTCAAAACATAAAACTTTTACCACTAAAGTTGTCACCATACATCCATGTCAAAACTTAGCGTGTAAAGTGAAACAAGTAACCATTCATCACATCTAAAGCATGAAACAAATCAACACATAACACATAAGATTTTGGTTACCCAAAGACCCTCCAAGGAGAAGGTAAACCTAGAGTGAGAATGACACCTAGAAATCTTCACTCCTGTAGTTGTAAAGTGTGGCCTATTATGGCTACAAATTTTTGATCATAAAATATGATCTACCCTATTTAAGGACTTCCCTTTTAATGGCTTACAAATATGTTAGGTCTCACATTTTTAAAGGATTTAAATTCACAATGAACTAAGAACTCAATTAAGAGATTTACAAAATCCTATTAAGATTACTCTATTAAGAGATTTACTCTATATCAATTATTAGAATGATTCAACACCTGATCTTTCAGTTATCAGCTTATTGGTTGATGTTAGATCTCCTCTTTACTAGTTATCTCTTGATCCTTGAGATAATATGTATCTTCTCTAACCTTTTACTACTTGTCTTTGTTCTTCTTAGACTAATTCTTCATTGCAAAAATTTTTCTTAGCCATCTTCTCCATATTTCTTTTAAACTAGATACTCTCCTTAGTATCCTCCTTTGTAATATATGTTACCCTTAGGGTTTACTTCTTTTATAAACATCATGGAGGCTTAATTAGGTTAGAATCAATAGCCATGGTTGATACATATTTCTACCTAATGCTTTCCTCAATCTAATTTTTTGCATGCATAACATAGGGATGGGTAATATGACTCCATCCTTATTTCTTATAATTGAAAATTTGTGTTCATGTTAGCCAAAAATGGTTTACATAGAAGTTTATGCCCTTACAAACATCTATGACATAGAATGGTCACTTGACATCAATAAGCTTTGATAATTGACCTTTTTCATGCTCTATATACTGATACTCAACTTCTAAATGGTTCGACACTCTCTTTCTTGGCACTTGAATCACTTTGCTAGCCTAGTTTTTCACCCTTGGTCATGTGTTGAACCTCACAATAAGAAAAAACTAGGGTTATAGTCCAAAATTGGTGAGTTTCTATTGAAACCCTAGTTAATTTTCTAAAGTCTCATAGATTCTTGATGTCATTCCCTAGCCCTCAAAAGTAACTAATGCATAATTACCAAATTATATTTGCACATGACACACTTATCCTAAGTTTTCTTTTTCACAAACATTATTATTTTCTGCAAGATAGACCTTTTTATTATTAATTTTTCCCTAACCACAATTATCTTTCTTATGGATTTTATGAAGCATATTAACTTTGATGGTTTATTTTGGTTGACTATTGATCTCTCTAAGATTGATGATGACTACATGCTCACAATGTGAAGATGCATGATTTCTAAGTGAAGCAAGAAAATTCCTTTGTGCCATGTAACATTTGTTGACAATGGGTATTGACTGCACTATAAAGACTAAAGTTTGTCAGAGTTTTACAGTAATTCATGAGACCTTTTTTAGAGTTGTCAGTACCTATCAGTGCACATTCTATTTTCTTGCAATATTATTGGTTAAGCCAAATGTTGAGATTGACATTTTACTATCATATCATTGAGTCATTGATCTTGG
Source organism: Cupressus sempervirens (assembly GCA_028749045.1). NCBI lineage: Eukaryota > Viridiplantae > Streptophyta > Pinopsida > Cupressales > Cupressaceae > Cupressus > Cupressus sempervirens. The sequence goes on from CM053786.1 coordinate 110,602,231, forward strand.
GAAGATCAATGGTAGGTTTATTACTACTTCAAGGAGATGCAAGGATTTAAATGAAAGTGGTAAAGCATATTTGTGGCACTTTCCCCTAATGATATCATGAAGGATGTTTCCTAGAGTTCAAAGAATGCAAATTACACATCATTGAACTTGATGAGATCGACAAATAGCATATGCCTATAATATGGAAATGAAAAGATTTTAAGCAAAGTGAGAAAGTTCCTCATTGACATCTGGCATATTATGGGATCATGGAATTAGTTTTTAAAATATAATATTTAATCTATACTATTGGAAGTTTTCAAACACATTGGCACAAGTGTAATGCATTTATTAGCTGGTGGGGCTGACTCAACATTAAAAGATGTAAATTTGTTGTACCATTGATCTTGGATAGATCAACAAATGGTGCTTACCTACAATACCAAGATGTATGAAGTTTAAACAAAGTGGGAAAGTGCCTATTTGATGCATGTCTAGGTGGGACCTATTGTAAAAGGACTAATGAGCCAACTCAAGGTGGAAAATGTAATGAGTTGGAGAAAAGTAATTGGTCAGATAAATAAGTGCTTTCCAAGTTGAGGATGAGTGTGCTAGTGGGGCCACATTTTAAAAGGTTTTGATTACAAAGTATTGAAATTTTCCATGATCATTAATCTTTGGAATATTGACGACTAGCTCTTCACTGCATTATAAAAGTGCTCAATTTTTAAGTAAAATGGGGAAGTGCCCATCTGATGCATGGCGAGGATTTCAAAACTTTAAAGTAGCCTTTTTATTTTCAAATAAAGCTATCCAACATTGTAAAATTGATAAATGCAATTTAAATCTAAGGTGTGACAAGGAAAGTAACTATTTGAGACATTTATATTTTTCAAAGTCACTTTGTGCAACCTTAATGCTATAGTATATCTTGAAAATCCATCATTGTCAAGCCACACAATTGCAAATTTCTTAGAGTGCAAGGGTCTCCAGAGCTAGGGCATGAGATTCTACAAGGTTTGCAACAATTTATAGAGAAATTAATTAAGAATAGAAAGGAGGAATTGGTGGGTAAATGGTCTATGACTCTTGAAAATTAAGAAATTATAATTTTGTGAAGTTGAAAATTAAGATGCCTCCTCGAAAGGAATTTTCTAGCATGAAAGATTACGTAAAAAGATCTATTCATGATGATTTTCCTAAGTAATTGCCTCCATCTATAAATGAATTGATAAAGGGCAGAGAGTTCATCCCTAAAAACCTAGGTTGTTGGTTAGTGAGGATTTTTATGACAAGGCCAATTATTTAAGAGATGCACAAGTTTTAGTGCGGGGTTTGAACTATTTTAAAAATGGTTCATAGTATGTAACTTGGAAACCTCACTAAGGAATGTGTGGGAGTTTTACATTGGGAAATTGGTCAGTCTTGGGTATTTTTTTATAATGAATTGATATGTCTAAAAAATATGACACCATTACTAGAATTGTGAAAAACCATGCTGGGGATAATCTCTTTAGGATTTCTTGTGAATTGATTAGAGAAGTGTTCAAACTCAACCCCAACCATGCCATCCATGAAAAAATTGACATGGAAGAATTCCAAGCTAGGTATGATGCACAGAGGGTATACTTGAGGAGAGAACTATTGCAAAAATATTTTGTCAAGATTGGATCATTGTCTCTAGTTACACCAAACACCCAAGAGCCCTTGATGAAGAAATATTTTAATCCTAGGGCATAGGTCTTTTATTCTTCTATATGAAAAATGTTTGGAATGGATGAACAAGAATATATTCAAGGCTCTATATCCTTATCATAGATCAAACCTTGTAGATTGGAAAGAGCTCAATTCTTGATTTTGCTATCCACCTTACTAAGGAGATTCACAATGGTTTGATAGGGATGGCTCAAGGTAAGGTAATCAAGCCTTTCTACTTGTATTTTGATTTGATGTATATATGTCTATATAAGGGAGTAACTTTCTTCTCCAAGGAAATGAAATTGGAACTAGAAAGAGAAGGATAGAAGCTCCTAGTTCAATTATGGAGCACTAACATAACATGGGAAGTTACAGATACTAGCTATGTTAGATTGACAGGTATTTTGTCTGAAGTCTTAGACTACTTTTGAAAGGAGATAGTCTTAGAATCCCACAACCTTTTTTGGAATTGATAAGACCCAAGGACCAAGTAAAGGGGTTGTTGGTCAGTCATAATTGGGGGGATATCATCCCATACCCTATTTCCACTATGATTAGAGTTTATAGCTTTTTGGTAAAACCCCATGTATTACCCTATCATGTGCCTTTAAAGATAGGAATTGTAGAGTTAGTATAGAAAATTGGGTTAGTTGAGGAAATAGATATATTAGGAAAAGGTAAAGGCACATTCTTCCCTATTGTTATTGTTGTACATGATTTTGTTTTTGTTAAAAAAGGATAGAGACATTTGAGCTTTTTTTGGATAAATATAAAATGACCCAATGTCAATTTTTCTAGATTGATCTATAGGGATTTCATGAACTCCTTAGAGAGAGAACTAAAGTTAAGGCTCTGATACAGATTGTCTATTTCCTAGAGGATATCATTGGAAATATATTTTCACTACAAGAACAAGAGGCTAGAAAGAAGAATGGGTAGTTTTTAGCAAATTTTTTAAGTTTTTTAATGCTTTTGAGCCCAAATACAACCCCTTGGTAGACAAAAAATATTTGGGAGCCAAAATGAACATGTTGATGAACAATTTTTCTATGATAATGCAAACTTTGAATGAGAATAAGGGTATTTTAGCTAAATAATATCTAGATAAATTTTCTAAGGTGGAGAGAAGAATAAATAGTAGAATAGTTGTGAATCCAAGCCAGTTTACCCTAGAAAGGATGGTTGGATACATTGTGGCTCATAATATATAGTACATTCCCCCTTACAAAATGTCTAGATTAGAGAGTCCATCTAACACAAGTTCCCCTAAGAGATAGAGGTTAGACCATGGATCCTCCTCAAAAGTAGGAGAGTATTCACCATCCCTAACCCCATTCATAGTAGATGATGAAGTATCTTTGAGAGAGAAGCTAAGGAAAATTGGAGGGGAGGGAGACATAACTTTCACTACTACTAATATAGAAAGGGAAGTGCCTAAGGAGCCTCCTATGCCATCATTTGACCTTATTGTTTCTAATTATAGAGGTAAGGAGATAGATCCCACTAGTGGACAAGAATCTACAAATTTTATAGATGATGAAAATTTTGTTAAATCTGGGCATTTGTATAATTTTTATAGAGGAATAACATTGGAAATTTTGAGGCAAAATGTGAAACAATAAAAGCAGAGCAACCAAATAAGTTTGACTCTGAAATCAAGGATGAGGTTAAAGCTAATTTTTTGGAGGATTTTTCCCAATTAACACCTGAGGTTAGGAGATAGCTAGTTCAAGAGTCAAGATTTTTGATTCTGCCCAAGTGGGACATAGGTAATGCTATGCTTTTTTATTCTATTAGAAAAGTAAAAGATGTGCAATATAAAAATGAGTAAGAAATATTGCAAGCATGTAGAGAAATGAAGTTCAACAATGATTACAAAGCTCTAGTGATCTAATCCATTGAAAAAAGAGATAAGACAAGAATACAAGAGATTTCAAGTGTTGATCAAATTGGTACTCCTATAGTATACAGAGCATCTAAACTGGATAGTGAAGAAGCCACCAAGATGACTAAAGAAGTGGTGGATTTTAGCTCAATGGTTGTGGGGAAAGAAAAGCATAAATTCTTAGAACTAAATTCAAAATTTGAAGAAGTATTAAGGGAATATGAGAAAAGGGGAAATAGGATACAACTACTAGATAATCAAATATCCCAATTAGAGAAGTAATTAGGAAAGAGAATGGTAGGAGAATCAAGCACAACTCGAGTTGCATACCCTCACACTTGTGTTGAGCCATTCAAGTTTGGCCCAATTGTAGAGTTTCTTGATACCCCACAGAGACCTAAATTTTACACTACAAAGGAATTTGAAGAAGGAAAGACTAAGCTATGGGAATTGTAGGCGGAGTTGAATAATCAATTCAAGAAAAACTCAAAAACACTATCCTATACTTAGTAGATAGAGTTGTTTGGCTAGCATTCTATGATTAGCTGGTGGAGATCCCTAATATATGGTATGAAATTAAAGGTGCTGAAGACATTCTAAAGCCCATTGTTAAAAAACTAGAATGAGAGAGAGAAAGATATTACTCTAATGTGTCTTTTAGTTATCCAATTATCTTGTGAACAAATATAGAAGACCTTTGATCTAACTGATAATTTTTAAGAATTTGATGATCAAAGTGTTTCTATCCAGGAAAAAAAAAAAAAAATTTGTCAAAATATGTAGGAGAAAAATTTGATATTTCCCTAATGCACTCAAAAGGTCTGATAGGATAAAAGAAAAGGAAGATTGGGGAAAGGAATTAGATGATTTGCTTTGTCATAGAATGAATGAAGCTAACAATGAAAAAAGACATGTGTTGTGGGCCATGACCAATGAAGAATATGTCAAAGTACATTTTTTTACAATGCTATCAAAAATGAATTTGTTAAAATAGATAAATTAGAAAGCTTTGTAATCAAAAAATAGTGTGAAATCCTAAATTTTGATTAGTCTGATGATATTTTTGAAAAATGGAGGGAAGACCTTGTGTCTCTAGAACAAATGGAAATAGAAGAATGGGGTGAGGGCTAGGAAGTAGGTCAAGTAAATGATACCTCATTAGAAGAAGGCCAAATAGAACAATCACCCTCAATAATATAAATAGAAACATGAACCATAACTGCTAGCCTAGGGGACCAAATTGATGATGTGGCTACCAAGAAATCATAAATAATTGTTGTTTTAATAGTTCATGATGATGAAAGTGCAGAGCCTCGAGTTGAAGTGACCTTGTAGAAATTAGAGCTAGACACATCATTGACACAATTGATGGCCACATATTCTAAGTATTTAGAATATTAAAACACCAATCATGGAATTTTTGGTATTTAAAAAGTGTAACAGAAAAAGGGCCCACCAAAAGAATATTATGATGTGAAGTTTATTTTCTATTTCACAAATTTTTGTCTCATATGATAGTGACAATTGTAAAAAATCTTTTTTCTAAAGGATAGTTGTAAATTCTCTGTGACTAAAGCTTGTTGTATCTTACACTATATAAGTGAGATTCTAGGGCTAGAGAAAGGGTCCAAAATTGTTGTGTAATTATAGTTTTTACTAAGTTGTTTGATCCAATCTATTGATGCAACATTTGTGATGTATTTTCTCTACCAATATTTGATAATACATTAATTTTATAAGATCTTAATGCCTATTCTTGAGTCACTCTAAGTTGTGTCAATTGTATACAATTTTCAAAGGAAATTAACATAAAGTTGAACTGTCCCCATATCTATTCTTCCTGAATCTTGTCTCCATTTTTATTACATAGTTATTTTGAAGTTGTATGAGAAAATCTTGTCCAATTGAATGCAATTAAATCAAGTTGTATGTCAACTCACTATTGCTTTTAGTTCAAGGAATTAATTAAATGCTTCAATGGGATTGATAGGGTTTTCATGGTAATAGGAAGGTTATCTATAAGAATTATTTTTAGTAATAATTGTTGATAATATTGATTGTAATGCAATCAGTTAGATCTATAAATTAAATGGACTCTCAATCCCAATGGATGAGGCACTAATCTATTGATTCATTTTATAGATGAAAGATAATGAAAAAGCATCAAGCCCAAATTATAAATCAATTTTACTTTACTATTTGAAGAATATTAATGTCGGTTAGTGCTTGTTTACATGTAATCCCTGAGTCTTACTTAGCTACTATTGCTAGAAATACTTGTAAACCTAAGAAGAAATATGACCAAATCTACTATAAGGGATATGTATTGTTGTTAAATGTCATGGTATGAATAAAATGTTAATGTAATATTAGTTTGAAAATCTTTCATCCCTCAAGTGCACCCACCTTGGTTTTGTAGAACGTGAAGAGTAGAGAATCTGTATGATTTTGTTGAAGTTGGTTTCAAATTTGACGAGCAACTATTTATAGGAGGTATCTAATCCTTAGCTTATTGTATCCTTTATTGTCTTGATATTAAGTATTTTTTTTCTTAATAGTTGAAAATCACCAACACACTTGACCCACTTTTTTTACTTGACTCTTATTTTCTCATAACCTAAGTGATTCGACACTCACTGGTTGCTTGGAACACACTAGTGCTTGTCACTAACTATCATATTACTCATCATGTATTTGTTGGAAGCATGAATGTTGATGATATTTGTATGGGGGAGTATTGTAGATGATGATAAGTTACATTCATGACTATGTTTGTCATTGATGTCAATATAGCATTTTTTTGCAGTATCTAACAAAATAATAGTTGAAAGATCAAGTTGGTATGGATGGCTAGTTGAGTATTCTCACTATTTGAGGTTATAGAAGATACTTATGAGTATCTAGTATATGTAGATAAAATCACACGAAGAAATGTTAAATCTAGAAGAAGTTATGTAAGTTTTGGTGATGTTTGTTTTAAGATATAGTTTATAGAGGCATGTTTAGGTAAATTTGTTATATCTCTTAGTAGAATTGTTATTCTAAGAACTAAGGTTGAGGATGTGAAGAAGACACATTATTTTGATGTGGTTAGGCTCACTCATCATAATATTGCATGTATAGAATGTTATTGAAGTTACAAGGGGAAAGATTAATGTTATTGCTATGTGTGACATGTTCTTAATGTGGTCCTATAGTAATTAACTACGAAGGTGTAAAAGTCAACTTAGGAAATTGTTTTATGGATTTGGTATAAAGGAAGGATATTTTTCTTTATCTTTGAATTATAGAATCTAATGATATGAGATTATTACAAGAAACACAAAGAGAAAAATGTGAAGTTGAGTAAAGTAGTGCAAAAGTGAAGGAAACTTCATTTCTAAAGTTCTATTATGTGATCTGAGGTTTGATATTTAGATTTCAGGTTTGTGACCTAGTCTAAAAGGTTTGATAGTGATTGGTGTCATTTAAAAAATAGAGAAAAGTGGAACTAAATAGTAAATTAATTGTTTGAGTAGTGAGCACTTCTTGTAATTGAAATTGCATGTTTGGGTAGTGGGCTCTTCTAGCATACATTGTACTACAACTTCTAATATGGTTGGTACAACTTCTAATAGAGATAGAATCTCCTAATAGTGATTTAAAGTCTCCTAAGAGGGACTCTATGTAGTAAATGTTGTAATAAACTCCTAACAGGGTCCATTCCCTAACATGGAATATTTATATTAGTACATCATCTTGTGGGAATCATTCCCACTGGTGTTTTCTCTCTGATTAAGGGTTTCCCTAGGTAACATATCTAGTGTAGTTGTCTATGTGCATCTTGTTATGGTATTTGTTTACTTCAGTTGAATGGATAAGATTGTTTAAGGATAAAAAATGTTCTAATTATTAGATAATTGATTCACCCCCTCCCACTCTTAGTTATCTTAGTAGACTATTATTTCTAACAATTGGTAATAGAGCATCAAGTCCTTGAAGATAAAGTTTAACAACTTTGGGAGATCTAGGGTAAGCATGTAAGGGAAAGATAGTCCAAAATTTCATGGAACAGATTATGACTACTGGAAGGAAAATATGAAGACACATCTGTTGTGTATGGGTCTAGGATATTGGATCTCGATAAAAGCATCAATGATAATCACTGCTAAAAAAGATTTGGAAACTTGTACTCAGGAAGAAAGGTGATGAATATTCTATGAAATTGAGGCTAAAAAATTGAATTTGTGCATTTCAAGATGCTAAAATGATGGAAGATGAATCTATAAAATCATATGTAGGAAGAATATAAAAAATCATTGTAGATACTAAATCTCGAGGAGGAACTAAAAAAGATGGTGAGGTTATATCAAAGATATTGAAGACTTTAACACCATGATTTAAGTCAATAGTTGAGATGATATAGTTTTTGATATCTTGTACCAAAGATTTCAAAAAGGAGACATTGCTTGGAAGACTTGAAACAGTTGAGAATGATCTTAGACAGTCTAGAGAATTGACTAGAAAAGAAAGAAATTTTAGTGCCTTGAATATTTGACCTAGCCTATCAAGGAGCACATTTTCTATTGGAAACTTTGTTAGCAACATAAAATCTAATGAGGAAAGAAAGATTGAAGAAGGAATTTCCCTTCTAGTAAGAAAATAAAAATATGGTAAGAAAATATTTAAATGTTGGACTTGCAATGAATTTGGTCATTAAGCATCTAAGTGTCCTAAAAGAGAGAGAAAGTATAAAGGAAAGTACAAACCTAGAAGAGATAGAGAGTGTCTATATGCAAATGAAAAAATTGAATCTAATGAACATGTAATAAGTGCTAATGATGATGAAATAGGATTTGTAGCAATCAACAAAGAAAACCTAGAGAAATAAGCTTTGATATCATAGGTTGAAAATAAATCTAATTGGATAATTGATAGTGGTTGAACACATCATATGATTCATTCTATGAACAAGTTTTTTAACTTCAAAAGTAAGGATGGAGGCATTTTTAGATTTGGAAATAATGCAGCACGCCAAGTTAAATGTATTAGATCTATAACTCTTGATGGTAAAATTAACACTAAGGATGTATATTTTGATGATGGTTTGAAGTACAACCTTCTAAGTGTTGAACAACTAGTGGATAATGGTTATCAATTGCAATTTATAGAGAAGTCATGCATAATTAGAGACAAAGATGGAAATGTAATAGGAATAGGAACTAGATCTAGAGGTAATGCATTTCAGTTGAATCCTACTAAAATGATATGTTTGGTTGCAAAAGTAGATGACAGTTGGGTATGGCATAAGAAATTTTTTCATGTAAACTTTGACAGGTTTGTGAAGACTAGTAGTATGTTTGTAGTTAGAGATTTTCCTAAGATTGTAAAACCTTCTAATACAATTTGCAGGGAGTGTGTTTTGGAAAAGCATAATTAAACTTCTTTTCCCTATAATAAGTTTACTAGTACAACAAAATTAGAGATAGTACACACAGATTTTAGTGGTCCTACATAGGCTAAAGAATTCTATGGTGAAAGGTATTATATTATTTTATTTGATAACTTTTCTATAATGATGTGGGTTGCATTTCTTAAAGAAAAATTTGAGGCATTTGATAAGTTCAAGATATTAAAGAATAGAGTTGAGAATGAATCAGGTATGAAGATTTTAATGTTTGAGATCAGATGGAGGAGGAGAATTTACTTTGAATCAGTTTAACATGTTGGGTTAAGAAAATAAAATCAAAAGATAGTTATAATCTCTAAAAACCCATGAACAAAATAGTATAGTAGAGAGAAGAAACAAATTAGTAACAAAAGCTACAAGAGCTATGTTTTCTAAGAATGAACTATGCAAGATGTTTTGGAGTGAAGCTATGAATACAACAATCTACACTCTGGATAGAGAAAAGGTCAAGAAAGACATAAATAAGACCCCTTATGAACTATGGTTTCGTCACTTACTTATAGTTAAGTATTTCAAAAAATTTGACAGTAATTGTTATATCAAAAGAGATGATGATGTTAGTAAGTTTGATGCTAGAAGTGATGAATGTATGTCTTTTGGTTATTCATTTAAAAGAAAGGCTTCTAGATGCTATAATTAGGGAAATAAGACTATTATGGAAAGTGAAAATGTAAGATTTGATGAGAAATTTAGGATACAAGAAAGAATAGTTGATTACAATTCATATGATGATATTGTTACTAAACCAAGGAATAATGAAGTATTTCTTGAAAATAACCATGAATTGTATAATGAAGGAGATTTAAGAAAAGTATAAAGCTTGGAACCTTCAATAGAGCCGAGAGTTGAGGTAACAACTCCTACTTTGAGAAATAATATGACAAAGAATCATCCACCTAGGAAGATCATTAGAAGTAAAGATAAAGGTGATGACAAGAAGCAAAGTCAATGAAAAATTATGTTTGATATATCAAGTTGAACCTAAGAATGAAGATGAAGCAAGTAAAGATGACTATTGGAAGCAAGCTATGAAAGAGGAATTGGATAAAATAGTAAATAATAAGACATGGTAATTAGTCCCTAGACAAGCAGACACGAATGTGTCACAAACTAAATGGGTATTCAGGAACAAGATGAATGAACAAGAAAAAGTTGTAAGGAACAAGGAAAGATTGCTATGTAAAGGTTACTCATAGTAAGAAGGAATAGACTATGATGAGACCTATACTCCTATCGCTAGACTTGAAGTAGTAAGATTATTCTTAGCATATACAACATATAATAAATTCAAAGTATATCAGATGGATGTCAAGTCAACATTTCTGAATGGAGAACTTGAAGAAGAGGTATAAATTGAGCAACTTGAAGGTTGTCCTTCAACAGATGACAAGGACATAGTATGAAAATTGAAGAAAGAAGTGTATGGATTGAAGTAAGCACCTAGAACCTAGTATATAAGGTTGAACAAGCATTTGAAAAAGGTTGGATATAGCAATGGTATGATAGATAGTAATCTATATTGGAAAGAAATTGATGATGGATTAATGATTTTGGTTTTTTTTTTTTGATGATAACATATTTGGAGGAAATGATGAGGAAAGTAAAAAGTTTGTAGAAGAAATGAAGAAACAATTTGAAATGAGTATGATAGGAGAAATGAAATTTTTTCTAGGATTATAGATTGTAAAGAATAAAGAAGGAATTTTTTTTTCTCAGACTAAGTACTTGAAGTATTTACTGAAAAGGTTTAGTTTGGAAACATGTAACCCAATTGGAATACCTATGGAAACTATACACAATTTATCAACAAAGGATGAGACACCTATTGTTGAGCAGAAGAAGTATAGATCTATGATTGAAGGTTTGCAATATCTAACTTACACAAGGCTGGATATAGAAAATGCAATTGGAATTTTTGCAAGATTTCAAATTGATCCTAGAGAAGCACATTATATAGTAGTTAAAAGGATATTTAGATACCTAAAAAGAATAGTAGAGTTCAAATTATGGTACAATGGATCTAATGATTTCACTCTAAGTGCTTATACTGATGCTATTTGAGCAGGTAGTATGGATGACAAAAAGAGCACCAGTGGCAGAGCCTTCTTTCTTGGAGGAAGATTAGTTTCTTGGCTAAGAAAGAAGAAGGATTGTACCTCACAAAGTATAGTAGAAGTAGAATATGTTGTAATAGCAAAAAATTCAAATAAAGTTGTTAGAATTTAGTGAACCTCTTGTCATACATTGCGACCATACAAGCACAGTAAATATGTCTAAGTATCCATTGTTGCATTCTAAGACCAAGCAAATTTATATCAAATATCACAGGTTGAGAGAGAAAGCTGTAGAAAAGAAAATTATATTGGAGTATGTGAGAACTAAAATGATGATTTTAGATATATACACTAAGCCTCTTCATAAAGAGGCTTTTGAGTATTTGCAAGGTATGCTAGGGGTTATGCCCCTTCCTACATTACAGTAGAAGATGCAAGAGTTCATCAGTCTAGTGTAATAGAACACTACTATTTTTCTACACTAAATTTTGATGCTTCCTATATGGGGGACTATTTTTGATGGATAGAGTCATCTATTACTCTTGTTGGATATTGTTTTTGAAAAGTGTCTTTTAACACTTGAGCTAGTAAGGATCAGTTGTTGTAGAGTTTTGATGGTTGCTAAAACCTTTGACATTGATGTTAATGAGGGAGAAACACTACATGAAAAAAATCATGATGGAAAAAATCATTGGGGAGAAGAAAAATCAAGCAAGAACAAGTAAAACATGTTTTGGAGAAGAAACTAATTGGGGAGAATGATTGATGAAGAGGATTTGAGAACAATGGTTAATAGTCTTTTGCAATTTGTATTCTTGGAACTAGATGTTTTTCATCTATGTTGCCATCAATGCCAAAGGGGGATATTTTTGGGAGCATGAATGAAGATGAAATTCCTATGGGTGATTATTGTAGATGATGATATCTTACATTCATGAATATGTTTGTCATTGATGTCAACATAGCAACTTTCTATGATATCTAATAGAAGAACAAAGGAAATATCAAGTTGCTATAGAGGGATAATTGAGTACTCTCACCATCTAAAGTTATGGGAGATACTTCTAAGTAGTATATGTAGTTAATGTCAGTTGAATAAATGTTAAGTCTAGAAGAAGTTATGTAATTTTTTGTGTTGTAAGGCATGTTCTAGTAAACTTGTTATATCTCTTAGCAAAACTTTTATTCTAAGAATTGAGGTTGAGCATATGAAGATGATATATTAATGATGACATGGTGAAGTTAGCTCATCATAATATTGTGTGTACAAAAAGTTATTCAAGTTGCAAGGTAGAAGATTAATGTTATTGCTAAGTGTAACATGTTCTTAATGCGATCCTATAATAATTAATAATTAATTGAGAAGGTGTAACAATCAACTCAAAATTTTTTTTTTTTAATTTGGTATAAAAGAAGGACATTTTCACTTAGTTTGGAAGTATGGAATGTGATGGTATGAAATGATTACAAGTAGCACAAAGAGTGGAACACAAAGCTGAATAGAGTAGAGCAGGAGTGAAGGAAACTTCATTGCCAAAGTTTTATTTTGTGATTTGAGGTTTGATATTTGGATTCTAGGTTCATGATTTGGTCTACAAGGTCTAATAGTAATTGGTTCACTCAACAAAATTGAGAAAATTTGAACTTAAAAGAAAATTATTTTGTTGGAAAGTGAGCTCTTCTTGTAATTAAAATTGTATGTTTAGGCAATGGGCACTTCTTGCATTCATTGTATTATAACTCCTAATAGGGTTAGCACAACTCCTAATAGGGTTGGAATCTCCTAACAAGGATTCAAAGTCTCCTAATAAGAACCCTATATACTAACTATTGTAATATATTCCTAACATTGTCCATCCTCTAATAAGGAATATTAATATTAGTAGATCATCTTGTGGCCATCATTCCCACCAGGGTTTTTCCTTTGATCAAGAGTTTTCCTAGTTAACATATGTGGTATAATTTTCATGTGCATCTTGTTATGGTTTTTTTATTCTTTGGTTCAATGGATAAGATTGTTTAAGGGTAATAAATGTTTTAATTATTGGATAACTAGTTCAATCCCCCCCTCAATTATCTTGGTGGACTATTATTTTTTATAGTATTATCTAGAGACTAATGATCAACATGCTCTATTCACTCAACTCATACTGATTACTTAGCTCATTTTTTTCACTTGACATTTACTATACATTCATCTCGAACAATTATTTTCTAGATAATGATGAAGAGTTTTGTCACTACAATGTCAAAACCACAATGCTTTTAACAACACCATAGATATTGTAAGAATTTGCCGAAGGTAATAATGCAACACTAGATCTAGAAGAAAAATTGGTAGTTCAACAAAGACAAGAGATGATGAAATGAGAATCTCAATAATGATAAAATTGATAATGTATGAATAAATCATAGTAGTATATGTATATGAAGGCAACCAATATATCTAGGATTCATACAAGAGATAAGCATAATAACTATGAACATGTCTAATAAGAGTGGATTATCATCCATTATGCATGAATTTATGTGCAAAAATGATAAGATAAAAATACAAAGGTATATCTTGAAAAGAGATGTAGTCAATAAAGTGTGCTCAATTGGACTATTGATGTAGGAGCATCCTAGGCTTTCTTGCAATCTTAGATGTTTCAAGGAATTCTGGTCAAGTGTTGAGGAGAATAAAGCTTTGATTTTGGTAGAGTTATGGTTTCATGTGTTGGAGATACATTTGGTAACCTTTCCTCATGATTTCATAGAGATTGGATGGATTGAGTTGATGTTTGAGTTGTTTGAACCTTGCTGCTGAAATTGTGTTATGTCTAGTTTTTGGGTGCCTATTGAAGAGAATATAAATAATTATACTTAATGAATGAGAGGCTTAAAATTTAAAGGATTGAATATGGACTAAATTAATTCCTTTTTCCAATAGAAAAAGTTTTAATTCATTATAGGTTGGTAGATATAGTAATTCTCCTAGAGTATCAATTTTTGGCAATTTTACTTGATAGTCTATTATGTGTGACTTTCAGGATGGATGTGCAATTTTATTTGGTAAATCATCCTTTCTGAATTTAATGGATTGTAGATGACCTATATTTGTACCTATTATTTGAATAAAAAGTTCTAATTTAATCAGATCTATGAGATATCATAATTTTACTCGAATATCAATTTCTGGACATTTCATTGTTGTTGCAGGCTGACTTGTGGCATTTAATTTATGTATATGTATTTAATTTTTGTTCTAGGAAAACTTGTGGCTTAGATTGGTATAAGTAGGTTTATTTTGGAGTATTTTAAGAATATTGATTTTGGGGATGGAAAGAAGGATAGATGAAAATTTGAGAAGCCAGAGCTACAACTGACGAACTAGAGGATCTCTCAGTGGACCTTCAGGTACAAGTGTGGATTCTTCTTATTGTTCTTATCTAGTTGTGTATCTAGATTAGATGAGATTGGTTGTAAGTTGAATCTTGTTGGATCTTGTAGAAATAATTTTGTAATTTCTATTTGTACTTGGCCATAAGCTAGAAGGCATTATAGTTGGGCATATTGCATGTAATCAGTTATATATCTATGAACCAAGAATTGTCATTTGGTATCAGATCTTACATTGTTGTTTCTTGGTATTGTGTTTCCATTATGTGGTTGTACAGCTGGGGGTTAGGACATATACTTTTAGTATACTCCTACCTTGTACTACATCAGGTGGTATCAGAGTGAAGGTTGTTCATGAGTGTGTTAACATATTTCCAAAGCTAAGGTAGTTTATACCAGGATTTGCAAACAAGGTTGATTTTGTGGCTGATTGATCTTCTTGACTAGTGAATTTTTTGTAGAGGGTTTGCTAAAATTTTAGAATATTCCTCCAAGAAGATTGGACAATAGGGCAATTAATAATCTTAGTGATGTCATAGAAAAATGGATCTCGGAGAAGATGAGAGCAAAATTCAAATTTGAGATTGCATTAATGAAGAGTGACATGATTTTTGAAATTGTAATTGCTTTAGGTGGTGTACCTAGACATTTGGGTACTAAAGATGGTTATGAGGAAGCCACTTAAGACTATGAATTCACTAAATCAAGTGGTGATGCCAAAATTAATTGTATGGAGAGACCTATGGGAAATAGTGCTGGTCAATTTGCTTGACCTAGATCTCAGTTGAAGCTGAAGCACAAGATGGAGGTTTCTAATTTTTTAGTTACATTGAATCCTAAAGACATGATTGGTTGGATTGGTGAATTCAAATACTACTTTGAGCTTTAGGATATTGAGGATCCACTCATAGTAATATTGTCACAAACTAAGTTGAAGGGACATGATGCTCTTTGGTGGAAAGAACTATAAAGAGATGGAGAAGAGGAAGGTGAAATTAAGAACACTAGATGGAAATTGATGGTGACTAAGGTGAAGGCTAAGTTCATTCCTAATGATTATGAGCTTAAGTAGTTTAAAAGGTTGCATAATTTAAAGTAGAAGGATATGACTATGAAAGATTATGTAGAGGAGTTCTGCAAGTTGACTATTTTGTCTGGGCATAGAGAATTGTCAAAAGAGAAGGTAGCTCAATATATTAATGGTTTAAGATTCAATATTCAAGATGATCTTGGTATGCTAAATATTTCTTCAGTTGAAGATGCTTATCAATATGTTTTGAGAGTAGAAGAGAAGCTAAAGAGGAAGAACCAAGATAGTTCCCAAGGGAAGGAAAAGTAGGATAGTTCAGTACAAGCTAAACCAAAAGCAGAAGGTGAACCAAAACCTATTAAACAAAAAAAAAGGATAGGTGGAGGTGGGTATAGAGGTAATTGTTTCTAGTGTGGTCAAGAATGGGATAGATCTTTTGAACATTCGATTGGGAGGACAATAACTATTTTTAATGAGGTTACATTCCAGGATAGTCAACTTGATCAAGGAGAGAGCTTTTTGGCTCAATGAGTAATAATTGGTGAGAGGAAATTAGATTCTTATCAAAGGACTAGTTTTTTTAGGACTTGTAGTATCTTCAAAAAAATTGGTTTGAAGAGAGTGACACATCCTTATCCTTATAGGATTGGTTGGTTGCAAGGTGAGTATTCTTTGGAAGTGAGGGAGGAATGCCTTGTTTATTTCTAGATTGGGCGATATAAGGATCATGTATTGTGTTATATTATGGATATGAACATTTTTCATGTGTTACTTGGGAGACCTTGGCAGTATGATTATAAGGATGTACATGATTGTGTTAGGAATGTGTTTACTATTGTGAAAGGTGGTTGGAAGTTTTCCCTAATTCCTTTACAGAATAAAGAACTTGGTAGGAGGAACCTGAGTACTAATAGTAAAGTTGAGCTAGAAAATTTTGAGAAGGTTGGAGATCTGCATGGAAACTAGACTTATGGAACACTTGTGGTGGATATGAAGAAGAAGAAAAACAAGGGAAAGAGTGTGAAATTTGAAGACATGGAGGATGTTTATGTAAAGAACTAATTTGGGATTTATGTGTTCAATCCTAGAAGGTGTTCATCTAGTTACTAGAATATCTTTTCAAGCCTAGGGTGTCTAATGTAGGAGCATCTGAGGCTTTCCTACAATCCTACATGTTTGGAGGGATTTTGGTCAACTGTTGAGGAGCATCGAGCTTGGATTTTGGTAGAGTTATATTTTCATGTGTTGGAAACGCATTGGGGAACCTTTCCTCATGATTTCATAGAGATTGGATGGATATAGGTGAAGTTTGTGTTGTTTGAACCTTACTGCTAAAACTACGTTATTTATAGTTTTTGTGTGCTTGTTGTAGAGCATATAACTAATTATCATTAATGAATGAGAGGCTATGCACTTTAGGGATTGAAGAGTGCCTAGATTAATTCCTTTATATCTAGAGCATGGGTTCTAATTCATTATAGGTTGTGAGATATGGTAATTCTCCTAGAGTATTGATTTCTAGTAGCTTCACACAAAAATCTATTGTGTGTGACTTTTAGGATGGATGTGCATTTTTCCTTAGGAAATCAGCCTTTTTGATTTAAGGGGTTGTATAGGACCTAGATTTCTATGTATATTTCCAATCATGAGTTCTAATTCAATAAAAGCTAAGAGATGTCATGATTTTACTCAGATGTCATGTTTTGGACCTTTAATTATTGTTGCAAGCTGACTTATGGCATTTAATTTATGTATTTGTATTTAATTTGTGTTCAAGGCCAACTTGTGGCTTATATTGGTATAAGTAAGGGTCTCATGGACTCTTTTAAGGATGTTGAGTCTGGGGATGGAATGAAGGATAGATGTAAATTTTAGGAGTTAGAGTTGTGGCTTAGGAACTAGAGGATCTCTTGGTGGACCTGTGGGCACAAGTGTTCATTCTTCTTGGTGTTCTTATCTAGTCATGTATCCAGACTAGCTAAGATTAATTGTAAGGTGGATCTTGTTGGATCTTGTAGAATTGATTTTGTAATTCCTATTTGTATTTGGCCCTAACCTAGAATGCCTTATAGCTAGGCATATTGGATGTAATCAATTATATATCTATGAATCAAGAATTGTCATTTAGTATTAGATCTTGCATTGTTGTTTCTTGGTATTGTGTTTCCACTATGTGGTTGTATAGCTAGGGACTAGGACATCTCCTTTGGGGATACTCTTACCTTGCACTACATAAACTACAAACTATACTATTGTCTACATGACAACTCATATGAATATGCAAACTCATAGGTGTCTACAAGACAACTAACATGAAAATGCATTAAGCTAAGTAAAGTTAAGTAAAGTGTAAATAGTAGATACTTATTTAGACCAACCCCCTACTTAAATCCAACTTATAGTGTAGACACCTAAATTTGATTACATTGCTTTGGTAATCCTATTTAATTATCTCTAAAGGAATCATTAATTAAATTCCTATTTAATCAATCCTTTGCTATCCCCTAGCTGATTAATTTAATTAATCATCTATAGTCCTAATTGATAAATCAAATAACCTATTATTTATCAATTAAATCCTATTCTTCTATCTAAATCCAAAATCCCCATTTATTAAATAAACCTATTTGATAAATAAAACCCTCAAATCTAATAACCCTTAACTTATTCCTAAACCCTCTTTTCAGCCTAATCTACCCCATCCACCCATACTAACTAAGCTTAGTCACTATCCCAACCACCCAACAATGAATGCTCTTACAAAAGCCATAAAGACTCTTACAAGCTCTTACAAGCCACAATGAAGGATCTTTATGAAGATATTATCCTTTGAGCCTCCTTTGTTGACTCATCCTTCCCTTTTCTTTCATCCACTCACCTTGTGACATGTGCCACTCCCTAATTGGTGCTAAACAAGAACAATCCATGTGCTCTCCTCTCATACAATCTAAGCCCTTCATAAGCTTTTTCACTTCCTTCCATCTTAGCCCTCCATCCCTCAAGCCCTTAGCCTATAAATTGAATCCCCTCTCAAGCCATTTCAATCACAATCTTGGAGCTAAAATTATAATGCCCTTTTGAGAGCCAAAAGCCATCAACCATACCCTTATGATGCCAAATTGAGAGCTCACAAAGCTACCAATTTGCCATTTTTCATCTCCATTGAAGCTAGTTTTTGGGAACCTTGAGCATACATCCCAATCTTTAGACCCGTCTACCAAGCAAGGAGCTAAATCCCATTGGGAGAGTCCATTCATTTGGCTCACATTTCCAATTAGGGTTTCCTCTTTTGTCTCTCATTTATGTTATGGTTTATATGCTAGTTAATGCTTTTGTTTTTGAATAGATTAGTATTACTTGCTAACATATTTCTCATATACATTTTGGAACGCCCGGTGGGACCCCACTATGGGTCATTTAATCCTCTATTTCTATCTATATATTTTTTTTGCTAATAATCTAATATTTCTTGTCATTTGAGTGAGTTGTAGGGTTTAATCTTGTTCTTGCAGGTTAAAGGAAGCATTAGGGAGAATAAAAAAAGCTTCAAAAATCAAATTCCAAAATTTTTCTGAAAAAAATCCATGTGTTTTAAACCAAATTCTACATAGTGTCATCTCTGCAGATTGGCGTCTCTGACTGGTCGACTATCGTCTCCGAATCTGAAACTATCGTCTCGGAAGTGAATTTTGTCGTCTGCACAGATCAGCGTCTCCTCATTTCAACATCTCTACCTGGCTTTTATCGTCGTCTTTGCCTCTAACCATCATTTCCACCTGGCCATTTTCTTATTCAAAATCCACTCTGTCATCTTTGCTGCCGCCATTAGTCAAATTGTTGTCTCCGCTGCTACCAGCAAACAAACTATTGTCTCCATAACCTAGACTGTCATCTGCACCGCTGCCAACTTAATCTATCATCTCCACCTCTTCCTCTGTTGTCTTCGTAGATTAGCGTCTCTGCAGATCAGCGTTTCCACTAAAATAATAATAATAATAATAATAATAATAAAGAAAAATAAAGTGTCCACTGGTGAAAACTTGGCAATTCAAGCGCCTTGGACAAGTACCATGATGAAAACTTTGCAAACAAGCATCATGCGTAATCCAACCATCCCCAGCTTAGCCTATCATCCTCATGCTTTTTGGTCACATCATGACATCCAACTCCATCTTCCAATCCATTCACCTACCTTCCACCCTCCATCTTCCTTGGAGATCTTATCTTGTCCATCCTCCCTTATCATTGGTATCTAGCTCTAGGCTATCCTCATGCAAACCCAATGTCATCTCTTTATATCCATCATAATCCTAGCTATCTACCATCCTATCTAGCCATCTCATCCTGCTCCTCTAGCTATCCTTGGTCACAAAATCTCTCATCATCATTGGATGCATCCTACCAAATCCATATCTTTCGCTATCACCCCACCCTTAGCTTTCATATCTTGCACAACATTGAACCATCCTGCTATCCTATCATCCTAAGCTTTTGCTTGCTTGTAACTATCTTGGTCAGCTTCAGCATGTAAATATCTTGGGCCGTCAACTTGTACATCCTTTTTAGCTTAGTACCATTGTATCTATCTAGTTTTTGTGTCAGATCATCCTTGCTCAACATCTTGCACAGATCACACATCTTGGTTAGCTATCCCAATGTGTCCTTTAGCTAGATCTCCTATCACCAAAGTGTTATCCTTCTTAGTTCAGCTTTCCAGATGCATCAGTCATCTCGATCCACCAGCTTAGATGCTCTCTAATAGATCCTTGTAGGATATAGCTTTCCTCATGTCTGATCTTGGTCTGTTAGTACCTCGTCCTACCCATCTCGTTGGAAAATGTTTCTCTTTTGGATTTTCACTTTCTTTTGATTTGGAATCTTCCCTTTTGGGTCTTGAAATATCTTTTCCAAGCAATCCTTTTGTTCACTCCACAAGGTTGCCATGATCTTCCATATCATGGTATACTATGAATGGGGCAATCTTAGTGTAAGGTCTTGTTCAGGTCTTTGGTTTGTTTTTCTTTTCTGCTTGTGGGTTACCCAGTATCAGTTCCACACTGCTTCCTTTGAGAATCATGTGTGATGTTGGGGCAATCCTTGTGTGTTTGTTTTGAGTCAGTCTATCAGTCCTCTGGATGGTTGGTGACACGGCCTTGATGTTCTTGGTAACCTTGGAAATTAACCAACAGTCCTATAGCAAATCTAGTGCTCAACTACATGGTGGTACTTCTTTTTGAAGTATCCCTCCGCTCAAAAAGCTTCAATGGTTTTCTTTCATCTCCATTATCCCCCATCCATATCCAGCATCCGTCTCTCCTATCCCAACTTGTGCATCAGTACCCCTTTGAATCGCTCCTCATGCTTAGCTTTAGGGATCCATAATTCTAGTCTTAGGGATCCACCAATCAAATCAATCCAGCAAGCCTCATCTTTCGAGATCCACAATCCTAGTCCTAGGGATCTTCGAAAACCCATCTTCCACCAATCTGACTCTTTCAAATCCTATTGCATTAGCTTTTTAATCCCCTCATCCATCTCTCCATCCTGGATTCATTTTATAGCGCTTTGCTCCTTCATCCTCCCCCCAATCCCAAAAAGTCTTAAGCTTGTTTCCTCTTGTGCATCTGATAGCCCTTTATCATTCTCTCATACTGAGAGTTTGAGCTAATTTAGCCCCTTCTCTTAGGCCAATCTGGGTCTCCTTGCTCATCTTGAATTCTTGTACTTTTCAAAAAGTTGTCGAGCCTCATTTCTCTCTTCGCCACCTTCTTGAGGGGGCATCATCTAAGTCTAGTCTCTCCTCTTCTTATCTAAGACTGGGGCAACCTTGTTGCTAAAACATCTTCCTCGTGTTGTCTTCATTCAAACTTCTTTAAAATAGTGTTGTCTCAACACTATGTCAAAGAGGGGTGAAATTTAGACACCTAAATTTGATTACATTGCTTTAGTAATCCTATTTAGTTATCTCTAAAGGCATCATTAATTAAATTCCTATTTAATTAATCCTTTGCCATCCCCTTGCTGATTAATTTAATTAATCATCTATAGTCCTAATTGATAAATCAAATAACCTATTATTTATCAATTAAATCCTATTCTTCTATCTAAATCCAAAATCCCCATTTATTAAATAAACCTATTTGATAAATAAAACCCTCAAATCTAATAACCCTTAACTTATTCCTAAACCCTCTTTCTAGCCTAATCCACCCCATCCACCCATACTAACTAAGCTTAGTCACTAACTCACCCACCCTCATGAATGTCATCCACTTGCAAATCTCTAATAAGCCTAATCTAATCCTAAACCCAAGCCTAATTGACCCCCTAATGTTGTCACATTCCCTAAGTAAGCTTAAGACTTTCTTAAGCCAAGGAAAGTCAACAATCTCAACTCCCTCCAAAATATCCCAACCACCCAACAATGAATGCTCTTACAAAAGCCATAAAGACTCTTACAAGCTCTTACAAGCCATAATGAAGATATTATCCTTTGAGCCTCCTTTGTTGACTCATCCTTCTCCTTTCCTCCATCCACTCACCTTGTGACATGTGTCACTCCCTAATTGGTGCTAAACAAGCACAATCTATGTGCTCCCTTTTGAGTGCATCCTAGCCCTCCTTAAGCTTTCATCTTTCCTTCCATCTTAGCCCTCCATCCCTCAAGCGCTTAGCCTATGAATTGAATCCCCTCCCAAGCCATTTTAATCACAATCCATCAAGTAAAGTTATAATGCCATTTTGAAGCCAAATCCATACTTTTGCATGGATCCACACCAAAAATTTCAAAAATCTCCATTGAAGCTAGTTTTTGAGAACCTTGAGCATACATTCCAATCTTTAGACCCATCTACCAAGCAAGGAGCTAAATCCCATTGGGAGAGTCCATTCATTTGACTCACATTTCCAATTGGGGTTTCCTCTTTAGTCTCTCATTTATGTTATGGTTTATATGCTAGTTAATGCTTTTGTTTTTTAATAGATTAGGATTACTTGCTAACATATTTCTCATATACATTTTGGCACGCCATCCATTTTCATCTATATGCTATTTTTTCTAATCATCTAATGATTGTTGTTGTTTGAGTGTGTTGTAGGGTGTTTTGCTTGTTTTTGCAGGTTAAAGAACGCACTTAGGAAGAAGAAATACTGTCTAAAAATCCAAAAATAGCAAAAAAATTAAAAAATTCGCATTTTTCAGCTTTTTTTGCATAGTGTTGTCTCCGCAGTTTGGCGTCTATGCCTGCAAACTATCGTCTTCGCCAGCGACTCTGTCATCTCTGCCACCGCCAACCCAAATTGTCATTTGCAAAAATCCGCGTCTGTGCATATTGACGTCTCCACTTGTCACCTATTTTTTGTGCCACAAATTTGACCTGTCGTCTCCGCTCTATCGTCTCCTAATACTAGTGTCTCTGCATTTCAGCATCTCTATAGTTTGGCATCTCCACTTGATAGACTGTCGTCTCTGCCTGTTTATGTTGTATTTCTGTTTTAAAATCTTTATTTTGGGATTACTAATCAACTTGACTTTCTTTTGTAGCTATTGCAGGTTGGAGCATCCTACTAACCTAATCATGATTTTTGCAAGTTTTTTTTAGAATGAACTTGCATGTTTAAACACATCTTTCATTGAATGAATGTTACTCAAACACACTCTTGAATGCAATGGATTAAAATCAACCTTTTATTGGAATGCATGCTTAAAACAATGAACACAATCTTGAATACCAAAAATCAACTAATCATTGCAATATCTCACACTTCCAATTTGGGCTTAAAACACTCTAACACAATCTTGAATGCCTAACAATCAATGAATATTACATGGTTTTGACGCATCTCAATGACGCTCGCATTTCTTACGTTGATGAATTCTCGATTTCCATTATGTTGACGATGCTGTCAAGTTGGAATGAACATTGTATGCCATAATCACGAGTGTCTTCAATCATAGCTTACAAAATCTAAATCATCAATTGGAAAAGAACTCTGCTTTTTAGTCCAAGGTCATCCAAGTCTTCTCTCCCCTTGTCATCTTTCGAGGCCATCTTGGGTGCATAAGATTAGGATCCAAAACCTTGTTTCTCTTTTTAGGAGGCCTTCTTAGAGATTTCATCACCCCTTGGGATGACCTCAACTCCAGTGTTCTGACGGAGTATAAAAATCGAGAGGTGAATCCAAAGACACCTCTCTTGGAATCAAGATTTTGTCACTCGGGCTAAGCCTCAAGGAACTTTATACCCTTGAGAAGTGAAAGAGGAGAAGTGGGTTACTGCTCCTCTCAGCTATGTGACATTTTTTGGTTTCATCTATGGATTTGGGCCTCATGTACCTTGCGTATATCGAGGAATCCCTAGCTAAACCAAACTTTATCCTTGTAGAAAGCTTCCTAGGATGTTGGTGTGTTTGACGTGCTTGCTCCAAACTTTTGTCTGCTTGTTTGTTCATAGCTTTTGAATGAATTTTTGCCAACTTTGGTCAAAATCCCAAAAAAGAAAAAATCTCCCAGCTCAAGGCATACTTAGCGTAGTCATTGCCTCATCAAAAAATCATCCAAGCTCCCTCGTTGCAACCAAATCTATCTAGTTCCTTGCTTTAGAACAATCCCAAATCCAAAGTCTCTCCAAATCATCCCCCCCCAGCTAGCTAGCAACCCAATCCAAAATAACACCCAAGCCTTTAAAGAGTTGTTGTCACTCTGCTAGAATTTTCTATCCAATCAATCCTACCAATCAACCAATCTCACCAAGGTTATCCCTCTGACAGAGCATTATCTAGGGTAACCCAGCTTTGTCACTTGTATCCCTCACCACCTTGAGCTAAAGGTTGGGATCCACAAGTGGTCAATCTCGTGTCATGCCCATAGGATCATTAGTCTATCCTTAAGTTGACACAATCTCCACCAATCCAACACATAGGAAAGAAAAACTCTCACTTTTTGACAGCATACCCTTGAATGTCTTCCATCCACAGGAAAGCCAAACATCTCTAGCCAATCCTCCTTAGCTCTATCATACAGCTTTGACTCTCCCTAGGAAAATTTCATCAGCCAATCCAAAATCTAAGCTTAATCCAAATCCGACCATGAGCTTCCATGTTCATCCATATGCAAGACCCCATCCCCATCAAACTCATCGTCAAGGCATGAAGTACCAATCCTATCATGATGTGTTCGATCATATTGTCCTTGCTGCTAACACCTCCTATTCCAATGATGATGACAATCTTGTTGACTATGAAGGGTATCTTGAGAGCCTTAGAAACATTCCACCAACCATCCCCCAAAATCCAAGAGTTATTCCAAACTATCTAGTCATGCCATCTGATATCCCAGCTTCTCCTCCATCACCCAATCAACCAAGATTCCAATCTTCCACCCCCATCACACTAGCTATTCTTGTCAATTCACCTCCACCTCTGACACACAAGTCTCCAAGGAATCTCCTAGAGAAAATACAAGAAAAGCAGCCTCCAGCAGTTGATAAGCCATGTCATGTAATCCAACCATGTGAAGTAGTCAGTGATGAAGCTTCCCCATCCATAATGTCATCTCCATCTCCCATAACTATCATCCCCATACCATCCATCAAATTGCTTAAAATCCTTCCACTTCCCAAAAGCATCAAAATCCCAACACCTGTCAAATCCCTCCAAATCCTATCCACCTCACCTCCAAGCATTTCCCAAATCTCCCATAATGACCCTTATGCATCCATCTTCTACTCACTCATCTCCACTACTGAATCTCCCATCTATCCATCCACTGCCTTTGAAGAATCCATCCCTTCACCTCCTATCGCACCATCTATCCCAATCCAATCCTATCAAGATCTTTCCCAAAAGCATGTTGACATCCCCCAAATCATAAACGAAGATATCCTTGCACCATGTCTTCCATCCATAGCACAGTCACCATCCCCTCCATCTCCAAAACCTTAAGCCATACCTCCTCTACTATAGGATATCTTTTCATCCCATCAGCTCAATCAAGATCCTATCATACCATCTCCTCCACTCCATGCTTCCATCTTACCACCTATTCAAGCTATTCTAGCATCTATAATCTACCCTCTTGGTTCACTTACATTCATCCATAGTGGCCTCCTCTCAGTAGAAGAATTAAGAATAGTATCTCCCTATTGTAGTACATCTGATAAAACACTTCCACCATTTTCTGCAAGCAAAAGGTATCCTCAGCTAGTTCAAATGCTCAATCGATGGCATTATCAAGGTCAAGGTTTAGGACCACAAGAGCAAGGAATTAGAAAACCTATTATTGCACAAAAGAATCCAGGATTTCATGGTCTTGGATATGTATCCAAAGGTTCACCATCTAAAGGTGTTGGTACACCACACCCCCAAACCAAGCCTATCTCCAAACCCACCATGCCAGCCTCCCATCACTCCTTCAAGAAATCTTATGTCATCCCCCCTCCACCATCCTTGTAACCCAAAACAACCTACCATATCCCTCCTTCATCCACTAAATCTATTTTGGGTCCCTATGTCCCAAAATCTACCATCCTCCATCCTCCTATCAGCCATCATTCAAATCCTATTCCATCCATTCCTATGCAAGATCAACAGAGGCACATATTAGGGTACATCGTCCATCATCATCCCCCTACACGCTCTTCCATATCCTCTCCATCTCACAAAGCTTCTCCTAACTATCTTCCCAAAGCTTACCATAGCAATGCGAATGCCAACTTCAAAATGCATAAAGCTAAAAATCCACATCCTAGGCAATCATATGCCTATTTTAAAAGACATACTCCAAAAAAGAAAAATCCAATCAAAGAATGCAAAACAATGCAAAAGCCTATAAAATGAAAATCCAAAACCATGTGGATCCCAAAGAAAAAAGTTGAAACCCAATGCATAATGGCATTCACCATTGCTAATCCCCCTTCTAGTGATTCATGTCCCCCATCTCCTAACTCCATCTTGGGTGCCTATATCCCCAAGCGTGCTTCCACAAATCCTCCATCAAGCCCACATCTACCATCTATCCTCCATATGCTCTTTTCACACCTATCCCAACATGTGCCAATGTTGATTCTGCAAGCATCCCCATCTCATGCTCCTTTCCAGCCTTTTCATCCCTCCATCTCCTACCATCAATCCCATCAAATCCAATCTATTGCATAAATCACACATCCGATGTACCAACAGCTAGCAACAAAATTGAGCATTCCAACAGCTAGTGAAAAATCCCAAGGAAAAAGCCAAAAATAGCTGAAGAAAGCCAAAATCATTCCAGCTAAGTCCAAAGTCAAAAAGTCAAAAAAAATAAAGAAAAATAAAGCGTCCACTGGTGAAAACTTGGCAATTCAAGCGCCTTGGACAAGTACCATGATGAAAACTTGGCAAACAAATGTCATGTGTAATCCAACCTTCCCCTTTTGGTCATCTCTTGACATCCAACTCCATCTTCTAATCTATCCACCTATCCTCCACCCTCCAACTTCCACCTCACACCATCCACTTATCTCCTGCAGCTTTAACCAACCATCATAGCTATCATCCATCTCCCTAGCCCTTCAGCTTTTTTTTCATCCAAGCTTCAATCCTATCACATCCATTGTAAGACCTTCTTCCACATGTCATCTTCTAACTAGGGGCATTGTATTCATTGGAGATCTTGTCTTGTCCATCCTCCCTTGTTATTGGTATCTAGCTCTAGGCTATCCTCATGCAAACCCAATGTCATCTCTTTATGTCCATCATAATTCTAGCTATCTACCATCCTATCCAGCTATCTCATCCTACTCCTCTAGCTATCCTTGGTCACAAAATCTCTCATCATCATTCGGATGCATCCTCCCCAAATCCATATCTTTTGTTATCACCCCATCCTTAGCTTTCGCATCTTGCATAGCATCAAACCATCTCGCTATCGTATCATCCTGAGCTTTTGTCTACTTGTAAATATCTTGGTCAGCTTCAGTTTGTAAATATCTTGGTTAGCTTCAGCTTGTAAATATCTTGGTCAACTTCAACTTGTAAATATCTTGGTTAGCTTCAGCTTGTAAATACCTTGGTCTGTTAGCTTGTACATCCTCCTTAGCTTAGTACCATTGTATCTATCCAACGTTCATGTCAGTTTTTCCTTGATCAGCATCTTGCACACATTTCACAACCCTTGGTTAGCTATTCCAATGCATCCTTTAGCTAGATCTCCTATCACCAAAGTGTTATCCTTCTTAGTTCAGCTTGCTAGATGCATCACTCATCCCGATCCACCAGCTTAGGTGCTCTCCGATAGATCCTTGCAGGATATAACTTTCCTCATGTCTGATCTTGGTCCGTTAGTACCTTGTCCTACCCATCTTGTTGGAAAATGGCTCTCTTTTGGATTTTCACTTTCTTTTGATTTGGAATCTTCCCTTTTGAGTCTTGAAGTATCTTTTCCAAGCAATCTCTTTGTTCCCTCCTCAAGGTTGCCATGATCTTCCATATCATGGTATGCTGCGAATGGGTCAATTAGAGCGTAAGGTCTTAATCAAGTCTTTTGTTTGTTTTTCTTTTCTGCTTGTGGGTTACCTAGTGTCGATTCTACACTACTTCCTCTGAGATTCATGTGTGATGCTGGGGAAACCCTTGTGTGTTTGTTTCGAGTCAGTTTGTCAGTCCTCTAGACAATTGGTGAATAGGCCTTGATGTTCTTGGTAACCTTGGCAATTAACCAACAGTCCTATAGCAAATCTAGTGCTCAACTACATGGTGGTACTTCTAATTTGAAGTATCCCCCCACTCAAAAAGATTCAATGGTTTTCCTTTATCCCCCATCCATATCTAGCATCTGTCTCTCCTATCCCAGCTTGTGCATCAATACCTCTTTGAATCACTCCTCACACTTAGCTTTAGGGATCCACAATCTTAGTCTTAGGGATCCACCAATCAAATCAATCCACCAAGCCTCATCTTTCGAGATCCACAATCCTAGTCCTAGGGATCTCCAAAAACCCATCTTTCGCCAATCTGACTCTTTGAAATGCTGTTGCATTAGCTTTTTAATCCCCTCATCCATCTCTCCAACCTGGATTCATTTTATAGTGCTCTGCTCCTTCATTCCCCCCCCCAATCCCAAAAGTCTTAAGATTTTTTCCTCTTGTGCATCTGATAGCGCTTTATCATTCTCCCATAGTGAGAGTTTTAGCTAATTCAGCCCCTTCTCTTAGGCCAATCTGAGTCTCCTTGCTCATCTCAAATTCTTGTACTTTTCAAGAAGCTGTCGAGCCTCATTTCTCTCTTTGCCACCTTCTTGAGGGGGCATCATCTAAGTCTAGTCTCTCCTCTTCTTATTTGAGACTGGGGCAACCTTGTTGCTAAAACATCTTCCTCGTGTCGTCTTCATTCAAACTTCTTTGAAGTAGTGTTGCCTCAACACTATGTCAAAGAGGGGCAAAATGTAGACACCTAAATTTGATTACATTGCTTTGGTAATCCTATTTAGTTATCTCTAAAGGCATCATTAATTAAATTCCTATTTAATTAATCCTTTGCCATCCCCTAGCTGATTAATTTAATTAATCATCTATAGTCCTAATTTATAAATCAAATAACCTATTATTTATCAATTAAATCCTATTCTTCTATCTAAATCCAAAATCCCCATTTATTAAATAAACCTATTTGATAAATAAAAACCTCAAATGTAATAACCCTTAACTTATTCTTAAACCCTCTTTTTAGCCTAATCCACCCCATCCACCCATACTAACTAAGCTTAGTCACTATCTCAACCACCCAACAATGAATGCTCTTACAAAAGCCATAAAGACTCTTACAAGCTCTTACAAGCCATAATGAAGGGTCTTTATGAAGATATTATCCTTTGAGCCTCCTTTGTTGACTCATCCTTCCCTTTTCCTCCATCCACTCACCTTGTGACATGTGTCACTCCCTGATTGGTGCTAAACAAGCACAATCCATGTGCTCTCCTCTCATGCAATCTAAGCCCTTCATAAGCTTTTTCACTTCCTTCCATCTTAGCCCTCCATCCCTCAAGCCCTTAGCCTATAAATTGAATCCCCTCCCAAGCCATTTCAATCACAATCTTGGAGCTAAAGTTATAATGCGCTTTTGAGAGCCAAAAGCCATCAACCATACCCTTATGATGCCAAATTGAGAGCTCACAAAGCTACCAATTTGCCATTTTTCATCTCCATTGAAGTTAGTTTTTGGGAACCTTGAGCATACATCCCAATCTTTAGACCCATCTACCAAGCAAGGAGCTAAATCCCATTGGGAGAGTCCATTCATTTGGCTCACATTTCCAATTGGGGTTTCCTCTTTAGTCTCTCATTTATGTTATGGTCTATATGCTAGTTAATGCTTTTGTTTTTGAATAGATTAGTATTACTTGTTAACATATTTCTCATATACATATAGAAGTGTACTTAAGCTCAAAAAGGATAGATAATAATTCAAAATGGGTCCTAGCTACTAGGACATGTTAGGTACCCATGAACAAATTGCAAGTACAATTAAAAAAGATGCAATGCAATCTCTCATAAGTGGAGAAAGAGAGAAATCCACATGGGAAATACCCCACTCTAAAAAGAGAGATAAGTAAAATAAGAGAAAATGAGAGAGAAGAAGACCTCATGTATTGAAAATATCCCTCCCATAAGAAATAAGAGAGATCATGTACCCC
This sequence comes from Cupressus sempervirens, assembly GCA_028749045.1. Lineage (NCBI taxonomy): Eukaryota > Viridiplantae > Streptophyta > Pinopsida > Cupressales > Cupressaceae > Cupressus > Cupressus sempervirens. The sequence continues at coordinate 110,632,372 of CM053786.1, forward strand.
CAAGAGATCTAGCAAATGGATATACTTGATCTCATTGAAGGGTTTGGTAAATATGTCTACAACCTACTCTACTATAGTACAAAACCTCAACTCAATGACCTGCTCTTCTATCACCACTATGATGTAGTATGTATGAACCTCAATGTGCTTAGTCCATTGCTGCTAAATTAGATGTTTTGAGATCTTAATAGCAATCTGATTATCATAATGAATGATTGTAGACTATGGAATATTGAACCCAAACTCCTTTAGTATGTGTTGTATCCACATAGCCTCTATAGTTATTGTAACAACCCCTCAATACTCAACCTAATCAAAGAAAGAGAAATATTATTTTTATACTTACTCTACCAAAAAATGGGGCTAGAACCAAGGTGAAACATGTAACCTAAAGTAGACTTGCATGAATCAAGATATCTTGCATTATGTGAGTCTATCTTTCCAACCAACTGAAGTCCAATACCTACTACATAGTGTATCCCATATGTATGTGTACCTTATTGTTGGAATATTCAAATATGGAAAGAGTACTTATGAGGGGGGGGGGGGAGAGGGGGGGGCGTGAATCATAAGTATCAAACTTTAGCCAATAAAATTTTAACTGAAAGTAAATTGTATGCATATCAAATAAACATGTAACAAAGCACATGCATCAATAACTCACAAAACAGGAATTTTGGTAACCTAGAAACCCCCTAGGAATAAGAAGGTAAAACTGGGGTGGGGATGATACCCACAAAAATTACTACAGCAATATTGTTCAACCACTTCTGATGGTTTGCCCTGTTAAAGGCTTTACACTATGTTAATAGTGACCTGGTTAGAGGATTTGCAAATACTTAACATGAATTGTCACTTGGTTAAAGGATTTTAATCACCTAATCAAAAGGTTCTTATAGAATAGTTGTAAAGCTAACCTATCACCATAGGATTTTTATTCTAATACAATTTCTAGAGAGTATTAGATGCAATAAACCTGATGGATTACAATCGTTGATTGTTGAATGCAAGCTCCTTTTCCAGCTTCTCCTGATCTTGATCCTTTGTGATCTGATAAGTCTTGCTTCTAAAAATAGATTTGCGCCCTTGTATGTCCTTCAATATGTCTCATCTCTCACTATTACAGTGAAATTTCATCTTCCTTATAAAGACTCCAAAGACTTAGGGTTTGTTTTGGATCTACGATTCATATTGAATCTCAATTTCCCGCTCAATACTTATCATTCAATCCTTTGAGATTTACCATTTGTCAGCTACAAAAATTGTTTGTATCATAATTTGTGCAATTCCAAACTTTTATGCTGTTCTATTGAGTTAGTTGGCTCCTGAAGTATTTCTGACACTTGGCACATACTATTTTTTGGATAGCTTAGCACTTGAACAAAAACTATATCACTCAACACATGTTGCGCTCGACACTTATTATCACTCGGCACCTGTTGTCACTCAGCACTTGTTATATCACTTGGCACATGTTGTGCTTGGCACTTATTATCACTCAACACCTATTGTCACTTGGCACTTGTTATCACTCGGCACTTGTTCTTGATCTTGGTTAAGTGTATTGACACTCAATTGTCAAATTTATTCTTTAAGCTAACAATCTCCCCCTTTGACATGAGTGGCAAAAAAACTTAATTAAGATCCATGTGACTCAGTAATTTATGCTTTATTCAAAATTTTCTCCCAAAATTTGCTATCTCCCCCAAAATTTCACAAAATTTGCTATCTCTATTATCTTATCTTTGCTATCTCCCCCTATTATTATACTTATCATTTCATTCCTGTACTCAATGCTATCTCCCCCTTTTTGACACTTATGTCAATGGTCTTTACAGTGAAATGCCATACTTGGCCAAAAAATGAGTTGTTTACTTCAAGGAGTACCTTCAGAGCTGCATCCCAATTTGCTAATGTAACATCCAATATCTTATGTTGGATGGAAATCTCCGCTGCTAGGTGTACAAGTCCATCAGATGAAGAAAGGTTGGGATCTTTCCTGAGGTCTGTCTCTGCATTTGTGGTTGCCTCCTCTGCTGCTAAAACAACTAGCTCTCTTTGTGTGTGAAGCGATTGGACAAAATGCTTCTCACTCTGAGCTGGATCTGTGGGGAGTTGCATGCTAGAAGTTTTTAGATTGTTTTCCAATCTCAGTATTTTCTGGCTAGTGTCTTGTGTGAATGTGGAAAAATCACACAACTTTTTGTACAAGGAAAAAATGTTTCCTAGTACAATTTTAACTGTTGTAACTTTCTTTGCCAATTCTTCTTGAGACAGTGCTATATCACTGGATATTTTACTATTTACTTTACCTTGGAACTTCTTTTCTGACCATTTAAGCAATTTGGCATTTGTTTCCTGGTCTTCATTAGTCACTTGGTCAACTATATCAGATAGTTGTTCCATGATTGGTCTTGACTCATCTAGAAATTGTAAACAAAAAGCTTCTCTGAATATGTCTTTATTTCATTTAATGTAAGCTTATGCTTGTATTCCTTTCTTAGTGCTTCTTGTCTCCTTCTTTTGTCTAATGCACTCTAAATTTCATTAATATTTTCTTCAGTAAGAGTGCTAGATTCATAATATGGGATCTTTATTTCTTCATCAAGCTCAAGAACTCCATAGTGAAGTCTCCTGACTACCTTTGATGAGCTCGGGCCTGGCATCCTGATTTGCAACTGTAGTCCATCTATGCTTGGCTGCTGAAGAGTTTGTGTAGGAGTACCAAATTTTGGTAATGCAACCAATGTTTGTATTATAATCTCCTCCTTTTTCTGTGTCTCTTTTTCTTCAGCTTGAATATCCCTTTTATGAATGCTAGGTGGGGTTGAACTTGTTGATTGTTCAGATGTTTCTTTTATTTCCCCTGCTATACTCGGCACTTGGAGTGTATCAGTGATTATACTTGGTGGAGGTGGTGGTGGAAGGAATAGAATACCAGTAGTTTGTGTGGTCAAAGGTGGCACTTGTGCTTTTACATTGACTTTTGGATTTTGTAATTCATCAACACTAACCAATACAGGATTTGAACTTAATTTTGCTACAAGTGATGATTGGTCAAGGATTTCCAAATCCTCTACAGTTAATGGATTGATGTTTAGATTTGAAGTATCTATAAGATCCTTTATTTTTATGATATCTATAGGTGTGATAGTGGCATGAGGAGGACTAGGAGGAGATGCCTGTATGTCTTGCATACTTTGATCTTGTGGCTCAACTGTATCTTTATCTTCCTCTTTCTCCTCATTGTGTGCCTCTTCTTCCTTTTCTTCTTTACTCTCCTTCTCCACTAGTTTCTTCTCTTTTGTTTCTGATGCTTTCTTTTCCTTTGTCCTGGAAATTGCTTCTGCCTTATATTCTTCATTATATACATCTTCAATTTTCTTGTAAACTATTTTCCACAATCTTGTGGATTTGGTAACTACCTCTTCAATTTTATTCTGCAATATACTAAATGCTCTATACTTGGGAGTGAATCTATTATTATGCCTTTTTATGGCATTTATTATTTGATCTTTAGTCAGATCAGGCAAAAATCTTGCTAATGTAGACTCCTTTATTTCTTTTTCCATTTGTAAACAAAAATGCCATTTATCCTCTACAATTTTATACAATTCTCTCGGCATAGATTCATCTAATTCTAGAGGTGTGTGCTTACACTCAGCCATCATAGCATACACAGATTCCTCTAGTTTATTTTTCTCTTCTTTGGTGAGCTTACAAAAATTCAGGTTCTTTAGACCTTTTAAATCATTATTTCTAATTTTTGAACATAATTTATCAACAGCAGTCTGAGGTTTGTGTCTTACCACTTGAAATTGATTGTTGTCCTTTGACTCTGTTTTCTCCTTATCTATTTTAGGTTGGGGAATAAACTTCATTTTCTTTGTCTCAGCAACAGTCTTCTTTGAGTCTTTCTTCCTTCCTTTTGCCTCTTCTTGGTCTTTTTGTGTTGTAGCCCTTGTGGTAGGTCTCTTTAATGTAGGGGTAGCCACTTTCCTTCCTTTGAATTTAGGAGTAGAGGGAGTTGTGGTCATTCTCTTAACTGGTGCTTCCTTGGCTTCTTCTACCTTAGCACTTTCCTCTTTGTCTTCTCTTGACCCTTGAGTCTGACTTTGAAGTTTATCTCCTTCTTCAATGTCTTCTCCTTCTTCTTTTTCTGTTCCTTCTTCTTCTTCCATGCCAAACTTTCTTTTGATTTGTCTCACCATTTTCTCTTTCTTCTTTACTGCTGAAGCAGGCTTCAAATCTGTTATTACCTTTGATTTAACAACATCATAGGCTCCAAAAATTTGTGCATTTTTATTAGCTTCTTCTACAAGTAGAGCTGTTATTGCTATAGAGGCTTGATCAACATCAAGTTCATAACCTAGTGGCCTAAGCCATCTTATTCTAGGTATAATTTCTTGTATGTAAGTATAATCTATATCTACAAGAAAACAAATTTCTTTTTCATATTTTTCAGTCAGTGAGACTGGAATTCTCATTCTTTGTTTCATGAACTTTTTGAAGTCCTCAAAATAACCTATCATTTGGGCATCAAAATTTTCACCCATTTGTTCAATGTATCCATTAATTTGTTCAACAATTGTTTTATCTGGATTCCATTTTACTTTCCCTATAGAAGGAAATTCTTTCATTAGATAGAAGAACATACACATCAAAACTAATCCAAATTTGCATTGAGCTCCCTTGCTTTTCCTTATAGCTCCTAGATTTTCATTAATCTATTGAAACATGAACTCTGCCATATCATAACTATAATCTCTTTTAATTATCTTGTATGCAACATCAACTGCTATACAAGGTACACTATTCAACTTGCTTGATTGATAGAATTTGTGTCAAATAATTCTCATAGAAAAATCTAGTAGGGGATCTGTGACTGTGTCAATAGTCACTCCTCTATTGTTCCATTTGGCACCTGTATTTTTCTCTATTATTTCCCTTTTGTCACTTCATAGGGTCTTTGGCCGATCTAAGGTTGGAATACCTGTAACCCTATGAACAGTTTTCTTGGTAAATTTTACTGACCCTGACTCTAACGAAAAAGCTCTGTCATGTATTCACCTCAAAATTATCCGTACCCATTCTATTTTAAAAATAGCTAGAAATGCTAGGGTTTTGGTCAATCCTTTTCTTTCTACTATTGAAAACTCATTTTTTAGTACTTTGTTTTCACACAGTTTATCATATGCATTATGAATTTCTAAGTCTCCTATGGCACCAATTTTGCAATTGTAACATCTGCAAACATCTTCTACCATAACAACCTTATTCGAAATAACTTATAATGCTCCTGCAGGATCATTCTTGTATGCTACTTCTGGAATGGGCTTAAATTCAAGTTGTTTTACTTCGTTACTAACCAACTAAACTTCATGACTCTCTAAACCCTTGGTGGTTCCTGACCCAGATGCCATTGTTTGCCAAACTAGGGTTTATAATTCAAACAAGTTTAAAAGTCCTACATAGCTCGGCAGTTAAGTAAAATACCTTTAATCAACAAAATTTGTCTTGAATTGCTGTTGAAATCTTTTACAAATGGCTTCTGAGCTGTTCTTGATCTTCTCCGCTCCTTTTTCAGCTTTGCTTCTTGTTCGAATGGTGAGAAAATGATCAAAAATTGGATTTATGTACCCTTCAAAATATAGTAATAAATGCTTAGTACGCTGCCAACTGTCTACTCGGCTCTTGAAAGGTTTCGTCATAACTCGGCTCCCATTATGTTTTATTTTACTTGGCTCCTATTGATATTTCATAGCTTGGCATCAACTATTAACTTGGTCGTTGTTAGCAACTCGGCTCCTAAAGACAATTTTGATATATTTTCACAAAGTTCTTAATTTTTGACTTAGCATCTTTATTTATGCTGATTTCATTTTTATAGCTCTTATATGTCTTGGGACTAATTTATGATGTAACTCGGTTTATCAATCCCTCACACTTATTCTTTACTTAATTTGATGAAGTGTGATCACTTGAACTATTACGTGAAGTGATCTCTGTAATTGATGTGCTAGAATCATCTTTCTTCCTCCATGTCTTATTCATTTCACTTCTGATATGTCCAACATCTATCTTTGCCTTTCCATTGCTAAACTCAGAACTTGATGCCTTTGACCTTGTTGGGAAATTCCTGCTAACATGACCAGTTTTTAAGCAATTGAAACATGTGGTTTGACTCAACCATCTTTTGTAGTTCCCTCTAAAATGTGTTCTTATGAAATTTTGTGGGATATGTCCATATTCTTGACAATAGTGACAGTTGTTCCTGGTGTTGTAATCCTAAAATTCATGGTTTGATGTCTTTGCTGGTTGATTTACTATCCTCATAGGATTTGATCTGCATTCAAATACCCTATGTCCATATTTTTTGCAATTATAACAATTCCCATCAAATCTTTGAGTCCTTGTAACATTGGATTTGCAATTTTGAGTCATATGTCCTTGCATGTTGCACTTGTGACAAAAACTTTTGGGTATTTTTGATTGATTGAATCTTCTACTCCTATACACATTAGCTGTATGTCCCTTCTTATTAGAGAAATGACAAGTGGGTTTTGAATTCTTACCTTTATCACTTCTTTGTTCAGCACTCTTTGATGATTCTCCAACTTCAGTGCTATTGTATCCTAGTCCTGATGTATCATGGGTAGATTTTGGTGATTTCAGCAACTGTTCAAAATATTTGATTGCTTCACTTGATTTGTTGAGATTCTCTGCTACCTCTTTTTCCCCATTCAATTCATTTTGCATTTGTTCATTTTGCATCTTCAAGGTAGAGATCTCAATATCCTTTACATTAAGTTCATGATGAAGGTTCATCATTTGCAGAAGTGTATCCATCTGCATGTTTGAGATCCTTGTTAGTTCAGTACATTTTTCTTCAAGTCTGTTTGCAAGATTCCTTTTGTCATTTTCCATCATGACCTTATCATCAACTGCTCTTTTCTTTTGTTTAGTAATTTCACATATCATTATAGCCTATGATTCATGTTCCATCTTGAGAGTTCTTATTTCTTCTACTTGAATTTTATTTTTCTCCATCAGTTCTGCTATTGCCACATCAAACTCTTTAGTGTCTCCACTGAAAAATATGTTGGTGGTGTCAATCTCCTTGTAGTGTCTATCATTTTCAGCTATGGCTAGATCCTTCCTCTTTTTTAATGAGTTTCTCAATTTGTTTCTGAATTCCTCCAAGCTATGCAGAGCAAGTTGCACATCTATCACCTAATTTTCAATGATCTTTCCAAGTTTGAAAGCTTCCATCTTTAGATCTTTTCCCTCCAAGTTGTTAGGCTATTTCTTGTGAGAACCTGGTAGGCTCTGATACCAATTGTTGAAATATTCAAATATGGAAAGAGTACTTATGAGAGGGGGGGGTGAATCATAAGTATCAAACTTTAGCCAACAAAATTTTAACTAAAATTAAATTGTATGCATATCAAATAAACATGTAACAAAACACATGCATCAATAACTCACAACACAGGAATTTTGGTAACCCAAAAACCCTCCAGGAATAAGAAGCTAAAATTGGGGTGGGGATGATACCCACAAAAATTACTGCAGCAATATTGTTCAACCACTTCTAATAGTTTGTCCTGTTAAAGGTCTGCCCTGTTAAAGGCTTTACACTGTGTTAATAGTGACCTAGTTAGAGGATTTGCAAACACTTAACATGAAGTGTCACCTGGTTAGAGGATTTTAATCACCTAATCAAAAGGTTCTTACAAAATAGCTGTAAAGCTAACCTATCACCATAGGATTTTTATTCTAATACAATTTCTAGAGAGTATTAGATGCAATAAACCTAATAGATTACAATCCTTGATTGCTGAATGCAGGATCCTTTTTCGCCTTCTCCTGATCTTGATCCTTTGTGATTTAATAAGTCTTGCTTCTGAAAATAGATTTGTGCCCTTGTATGTCCTTCAATATGTCTCATCTCTTACTATTATAGTGAAATTTTTTCTTCATTATAAAGACTCCAAAGACTTAGGGTTTGTTTTGGATCTATGATTCATATTGAATCTCAATTTCCCTCTCAATACTTATCTTTTGCTGATTGGTTGCATGCCTTTTGCATTTTTCTTATTGGCCACATGCAAATTGCATAGGAAAATTAAAAGATTCGATCTTATCATTCAATCCTTCAAGATTTACCTTTTGTCAGCTACAAAAACCCTTTGTATCATAATTTGTGCAATTCCAAACTTTTAAGCTATTCTACTGAGTTACGCGGCTCCTGAAGTATTTTTGACACTCGGCACATACTATTTTTTGGATAGCTCAGCACTTGAACAAAAAATATATCACTTGACACATGTTGCACTCGGCACTTATTATCACTCAGCACTTGTTGTCACTCGGCACTTGTTATATCACTTGGCACATGTTGTGCTCAGCACTTATTATCACTCGGCACCTATTGACACTCGGCACTTGTTCTTGATCTTTGTTAAGTGTATTGACACTCTGTTGTCAAATTTATTCTTTAAGCTAACACTTATATGTAGTGCAAGATGCATTTAGCATCCTTCCAATGAAGGTCATGTGGCTCTTGCACGAAGTAAGAAACCATGCCAACTACAAAAGCTATATCAAGGTGTGTATGTGTCAAATCAATGAGACTCGCAACCAACTTTCTTTTCAATGTATCATCAATATGTAGAGTTGAACACTTGGCCTCTAACTTAATATCTAAAAGAAAGGGAGGAGGCATAGGCCTACAATAACTTGTGTCTAATCAAGAAATTAAATAAAGATCATACATGGGTTGAGAAAGTGTGATCCTAGCTAAAGACCATATGATCTCAATACCAAGAAAATAATAAAGTAAACCCAAGTATGTCACAAAAAATCTATACTACAAAGAAGTCTTTACACTAGTAATGATTGATGAAGTACTCCCTATAATGATCAAGTCATCTACACAGAGCACAAGCATCAAGAGTGATTCATCCCTTTAAAGAATGTAGACATTTGAATCTGACTGACACCAAGTGAATCTTGCTAAGAGTAGAAAGGAATCCATCTTGGAATACCAAGCTCTAAGAGCCTACTTAAGGCCATAAATAAATGTTTTCAACTTAAAAACCATATTAGAATCCTATATGAACCCTTATGGCTCCTCCATATAAATATCTTCAAGAAGATCCCAATTAAGGAAAGTACTATTCACATCCATTTGATGTACAACCTAGCCATGAGCTATAACAATAGCTAGTGTCAAATGAATGGAGTTCATCTTAGATAACAATGAAAAGATCTCAATATAGTCAATACCAAGAACTTGTGAGAAAAATTTGGCAAGAATTCTAGCCTTATACTTATCCACACTTCCATCTATTGCAAACATGGTTTGATAGACCCACTTAAATCAAACCAAATTTCTACCCTTAGGAAGAGGAATTAATTCCAAAGTCTTTTTTTTCATCAAGGGGTTATGCTCTTCCTCCATAGCCTTGTCCCATTCAAGAAACCCTAATGCTTCCTTAAAGGAATGTGGATCTGAAGCAATGACTATATATACAGGTTGAAATGATTTGTTTTTTTCCCTTGTCCTCTAACTATCTAAAGGATTCCCCACCAATGAACCTATTGAATCAAGTGTTTGTGGCATCCAACAAGGTCTAGTGGAAGAAGAATAAGTAATACCCTCAACTATTTTTAGACATTGCAAAGGTGGTGTCTTGTGAGTCAAATTTGATGGAATATCATCTTCCAAGTTTACTTTGTGGTTCCAAAGCCTTACATTTTTGTGGAGGCATACTTGCCCATGCTGGACAACCAAAAAATTACAAGTATTTTACACTTAGTTTTCTCCCACACCAAACTTGAAAAGGTGTAATTCCATGCAAGGCCTTACATGGACTTTTGTTTTGGATGTAATTAGCACAACACATAGCACTTGCTCAAAAAACTTGATCTAAGAATTATGTTGTACCATATAAATGGTCATCTCCTTAAGGGTTCTATTCTTCTTTTCAAGAACATTATTTTTTTGTGGAGTGTATGCAACTAAATTTTGAAGATCAATACACTCATGAGTACAAAAGTCTATAAGCCTTGAGTTTACATAATCCCTTCCATTATCTATTTGAAGAATCTTGATGGCTTCTCCTAATTGCTTCTCAACTTGAGCTTTGAAGGTAATAAACTTATCAAATACTTCAATCTTATGATAAAGAAAGAAGATGCAAATGTATCATGAAAAAGAATCAATGAAGGTGAGAACATAGTGAACCTTTCCAAATGATGACACTGGAAATGAGACAGCTACATCACTATGAACCAATTCAAGAACTATAGTAGCTCTCCAAGACTTCCCCTTTTCAAAATTCTCTTTAGGATGCTTGTCTACTTCACAACCTATACATAAACCCTTTGAATACTTGACTTGACATAGACCTATGGCTGTATCATTGTTATTAAGTTGTTGAAGGTAGTAGTAATTGAGATGTCCAAGCCTCTCATGCCATTTTTTAAATTGTGAATTTAAGTGGTTCAACAAGGCAAGGGAAGTGTAAATGGGCACAAAATGAGAAAAAGAATAAAGTCTTGTATCATAATTATCCTTTTCAATTTCCACCATAGAATCATCGTTAATAATTTTTTACCATAATTGAATTAGGAAGGAACTCCACTTTGCTACTACATCCATGGTGCATGATTTGGTAGATAGAGATGAGGTTGGTGGTAAGATTGGGTATATGAAGAAATAGTTTTAAAAATCCATTTTCCATCTCAAGTTCCCGTCTTCCTTCAACTTCCAATTGTGTATCATCTCCCACATAGACGTAAGGTACATGTAATGGTTTCAAAGAGTAAAAGTGCTCCGTTGAAGCACCCATATGATGTGTAGCTCTTGAATCAAGAACCCATTTGTCAAAATTGATTGTACTTACTAAAAAAGCTTGTTTCTTACCTTTTGAAGTAGACAAGGATCCCTTATCCTTATAGGAATTTGGCACATCAATTTTATGTTTCTACATTATGTTTAGCAACTCATCAATTTTCTTATCTTTACACTTGTGTTCATCATGACCATTCTTCTTACAATAGGCACAAGTTCTCTTCTCCCTTTTGTTGAATTTGTTCCCCTTCTTATTATTGTTTGAATAAGAATTTCCTTGTTGTGAGGAAGATTGATGTGAGGACGTAGATTGATGTGTGGAGGTAGAATTTTGTGTGTCATCTTGTGGCTTAGCCTTCCACTAATTTTTCTTCTTGTTGGAATTTTTATCACCTCAATTCCCCTTATTAGCCATGAAGACTTTGGACTTGGAACACTAGAGAATTCCCATACTCACTAACTTTTCACATTCTAAAACCAATATTCCTAAAAATGACTCAAATGAAGGCTTAGTGAAGGTACTTCCCATTGTTAACTTGTGAGTATTATAACTTGAAACAAAAACCACATATTAATGAGGAAGATGAGTCATCACATGTTTGATCAACTTTCCATCCTTGATAATCTACTTGGGTAAGATAATATTTTATGGTGTCAAAATTCCTAGGATCCAATTTGAGAAGATTCTTCTCAAGGTGTAGGTCATATCTTCATCTAGTATCCCATATAATGCTTCAAGTTTATCCCAAAGTTCTATTGGATTGGTAATGTTTCTAATTTGACATTTGACAAGATATGAGATATTATTTAGCAAGGTTCTTTAGGCCATCTCTTGTTTTGATTCTCAGTCTTCTTTACGAGACTCCTCAACATCATTATCTAGTTTCTTTGCAGCATTGGTTACATAATGTAGTAATATTTTTTCAACTAATGGTTCCTTTATCTTTACTTTCCAAGTAGCATAATTATGTGGTGTTAATTTAGAAAAAGAACCCATAATGCAAAAGAAATTCACAACATCAAAAGAGATAAAGGAATACAAGACACCCCATCCCCAACCCCCCTTGCCCCTCTTTCACTCAATCAAAGAATCCCCACCCCAAAAAAGATGATTTGACACTTTATCTTTAGTGTGGGTACAATAGCCACTTGCCAATTTTAGGCCAAATTGGACCTTTGATATTTTATGTTTACAACTACCCCTTCTTGGCTAATTTAGACACTTAACAAGATAGCTTGGAATGAAAAAAAAATCTTAAGCTTTACAATGCACAAAAGCCTATTTTTGAAAGTGATATTTATGCCCAAACAAGGCTACAATACTATTGCAGATTTGGATAGTAGACAAAAAAGAATACACTTTAAAAAAAAAAGAACATCGAAATATTACCAAATGAGATGAAATGGAGCCTTTGAAGTTGTAAAAATGAGGATTACCTAACTTTAGTCACCAAAATCTGCCAATTCTTCAAAACCTGCTCACCAAATCTAGAAAAGCCACCACTAGAAAGTTCAAGAAAATATACCCAATTTCAAAAAAAGTTGCACTTAATTTGGCCTTGATATGAACAAGATATGATCAATTGAAAATGGAAACCCAAAACCAAGACTACAATTGGTGAGGAGTTGGGTTTATTGATGTCATTAGTCTAGTTTCCTAAATTTTATGGTCTCCCACCAATTTACTGACAAATATGAATGCCTCTCCTCTGATTGAGTGCCAATTTTGAGTGTATTTATTAGTATCATAGCTCAGTGTGACTCTCCAATACTTGAGTTCAATCACCTTGGATGTCAAGAATTTCAATTTGGATGAGGATGTTGCTCATAGAGGTAGATCGAGCTCACTACTAGGAATTATGCAATGTGATTGTATAGTTGATGGCTTTGAGATTGCTAGCTAGGACTACCCAAATTTGATTTAACTTTGCATCTACTCTAGCTCCAAATTGAAGTGGGCCCTTAGAACCACATTATCTTCAGGGACCAAATTGATGGTGCCAAATTTATTGAGTGGGAATGGGTATGGACAATGAACAAAAACTAATCATGGGCTTGGTTTGACCACATCTTCGAGAAAAGTATGGTGGTGTCTGAATGTGAGGACTCGATGGCTGTAGTAAATGGACCCAATTTGGATGATGGATGGAATGGTTGATCAAACTATAGAATGCTGGTGTGGGGTGGTGCTATCCTACAAGAATAAACATCAACACAATGGACAATATTGTATATCCACAAAAGTAATGATCTCTATGAACAATAAAGAATAGGATCAAATTAGGGGGCTTATTATGTGGAGATTCAATAGATTGAATTGAGGTGAGCTTTACCTTAGGAAACCAAATAAAATACTATGTACATAGCTTGGGAATGAATTTAGATCATGGGCATACAATCTCTTTGTAGAATGGATGAATGTGGCTCAAGTTTGTGTAATGCAGACCACCTAAATCTACTATGACACCAAAAAATATTGTACTAATGCAAGCCTCTAACCATAATATTTTCCCATAATAGAGATTTGAAAATATGAGCAAAATAATGCCAAATTTCTAAATCTTAAAATAATGATAGAATATGTGCAGATCTAAGAAAAGAACTCAAAATGGTTTTTTTTAATAAAAAACCTCAAATTTGTACCACCAAATTATAGATAAGTTGTGTACATTGGATATTTTACATACCATAGCTAGAGAAGAATGGTACTTACAATCCTCCAAATTGACAAATTAGGCTTCCAAGTCTGATTTGCAAAAAAAATATAGCCTCAGATTTGACTTTCCCAATATAGGAAAATTTATAGTCAAAATTTGTTAGAATGACTACCCAAATGCAATGGTGATGTCTGCTTTGGTTCTAGAGTCTCCCAATTGAATGTTGATCCTAGATGTGAATCTTTCTGCTCCAAGAGGCGATGCCATGTATGAATTTTTCTAAGGTAATAATGCAAGTCAAGATCAAGAAGCACAAGTGATAGCATAAGAGAGACAAGAGATGATCAAATGAGAATCTCAATAATGATCAAATTGATAATGGATGAATACATCATAGTAGTGCCTATATATAAAGGTAACTAATATATCTAGGATTCATACAAGAGATAAGTAGAACAACTAAGCATATGTCAACCAAGAGTGGATTACCATGAATTGTACATAAATGTACATGCAATAATGAGAGGATAAGAATACAAAGGTTTATCTTGTAAAGATATGTAGTAGATAACATGTGCTTCATTGGAGTGCAAACTATAGTGTTATCTACATGACAACTCATATGAATATGGAAACTCCTAACTGTCTAAAAGAGAACTAATATGCAAATGCATTAAGATAAGTAAACTTAAGTAAAGTATAAATAGTAAATACTTATTTATACTAGTAGACATTGTAAAATGCACAACTATATTACATTTTTATATATCCATTCTAGTTTGACTAGGAAAAAATACACATTTATCAACTGAATATTAAATTAATCCATTAGTTCAAAATTAACTTTAGAAGAAAATAACCTAAGTAAATATGCATAAAGTTCCTATTATTTACATACATCAAATTTCAAGAGATTTATTTTTGGTTGTTGAAAACAATAATAAAAAGATACATTACATGGTTCCCATCACACACTTTAATGCAAGGAGTGTTATGAATAGCCAGGGTCAAAGGCACATCTAACTATCCCAATATCTTGTTGAGTAAATACAACATAAGAAAACATATAGATAACCCCACCAATGAGAGAGAGAAAAAAACACTTTAATTGATTCATCAAATTATTAGCATACATGCCTAGCTTTAAGTCTTTTTGGATTACAACTAGATACAAAATATGACTTGAAGATGTACAATCTATGCCCTCTTTAAACTAAACCAAATACCTTTCCTTATACTTTCCAAAGTGGCTTAGAGAAGTTTTTAGATCATTACATAATAGAAGGTCAACCTCAAAATGGTCTACACTCATCTCATGACAAGATCTCATCGTTAAATTCATGATCCAAATTAAATAAATAAGTTTATTGAAACTAAGAACCAATTACAAACAAAATTGATCAAAGAAAGATTTGAGAATCAGAAAATTTTAAGTTCACTGAGTGCATGAAGGAACACTCGGTCAATAATCGACAACTCAGTTAACACATAAACCATTTTAACACTACTAGTTAACATTAACACCTTGTGTACTTATTTAACACTATGGGAAATTGGTTAACATTACAGGTACTTAGTTAACATGTGGGTACTCTATTAACACTATTTTTTAATACTTCAAAATTGGTGATAACTACTAGAATGAATAAAAGAGAAGAATTACAAGGCAAGCTGGGATGCGCCTCCATCAAACAACTAGGGTTGACAGAAAAGATTCTCTTGAATCATGCAAGTGTCAAAACCTAAGCTAAATCCAACTTAGATTGAGAAATCCATGTAGCATCTTCAATTGGTCTATTCTTCCACTTTACCAAATATTCATGCTAATCCTATCTTCTTTTGCCCTTACGAACTATTTGATTCAATATCTATTCAATTTCTTTAATATGCTTCTTGAGATAATCATCTAATACAACAACTTCATCATCAAATTCTTGATATTTATAAAAATCAAAAAAATTAATATACGAGATATATCCATGGTATTTGGTAAGTCAACTTCTTAAAAATTACCACTATCAAATGTCCTCAAGATCTTACAAGGTTCAAACTTCTTCATCTTCATCTTACTATGTACCTATCTTCAAATGAACCATTACCTCATCACCAACATAAAAAACATGATGTCTTCTAGAACTTATCAACATTCTCCTTATACTTCTAATTAATTTGTTCCAAATTCAACTTCACTTCCTCATTAAAAGACTTCATAAACATAGAAGATTCTTCCCTTTAAACACTTTACTTCTCTTCACCATCAACATCCCTCAAATCTGATATTCCTCTAGGTTGCATTGTAGTAACAATCTCAAAGGTGTTTTCTTGTACTCATATTTAGATAATTATTACATGCAAACTCATCTTGTGACAATATCATCTCCCAATTACTCATCATATCTCCAACTAAGCATCTCAACAAATTACCCAAGCTTCTATTCACAACCTATATCTATCCATTTGTCTATGGATGGAATGTAGAACTAAACTTCAACTCAATACCCATCTTCTTCCACAAAATTATCCAAAAGTAGCCAAAAAACTTATTTTCCCTATTAGAAGTAATAATTTTTTATAAACCATGCAATATAAAAAACCTTTTGAAGAAAATCTTAGCAAAATGCACAACATCTGATATCTTAATACATAGTATGAAATGTTTGATCTTAGAAAATATATGCACAACAAAAACTATGAAATCATACTATCTTGCTATCTTAGGTAATCCAAGGAAAAAAGGCATATTGATGTCACTCCAAGGTTTCTCAGGAACAAAATAAGGTCTATACAATCTAATATTTTGACTCACTCCTTTTGTAACTTGATGAATTCTACAACTCCTTACAAAATTTTGAACACCCTTATACATAGTTGGCTAATAATACTCATCCTTCAACAAAATCAATATCTTATCAATTCTTAAATATCAAGCCAATCCACCATAATGATTTTCCTTGATCAAATTATCTCTCATAGAACTACTTGGTATACACAATTAAATTCCTTTAAACAACATACCTTATTGAATGAAATACTTACCATACTTACTCATGAAATTTCATAGATTTTTTTCACTACACCCTCTCCACACCTCAAAAAAATTAGGGACAATATCATACAATTCCTTCATTTCATCAAAACCAAGAACTTTAACCTTCATCTTGGTCAACAAAGAACATCTTCTTCTTAATGCATCAACAACTTGATTAGTAACTCCACTCTTATGATTCATAAAAATATGCTAAACTATGCAATTACTCAACCCACTTTATATGTCTCTGATTTAATTTATGTTGACTTCCAAAGTATTGTAAATCTTTGTGAATAGTATACAATAAAAAATCCTTTGGAATCAAATAATGTATCCAATTCTTCAAGGCTTGAACAATAGCATGAAACTATTGATCATACATGCAAAATAATTTCTTCTAGCATCATTCAACTTCTTAGTAAAGAAAGAAACATGTTTATCTTCTTGATTTAACAAAACTCCTATCGCACTATCACTTGCATCAAATTCAAATTGAAATACATTATTGAAGTTAGGAAAAGCCAATATAGCTAACTCAACAAACTTTTTCTTCAAAGTCTCAAAACTCTTATCAGCTCCATGTGTTTTCTTAAAATCCTTTTTATCTCCACTCATTGTCTTAGTCATAGCATTACAAACATAACTAAAATATTTTATAAAATTCTTGTAGAAAATAGCCAATATATGAAATGATCTTACCTCTCCCACATTTTTAGGTGTAGGCCATTCTAATGTTGCTTTAATCTTCTCAAGATCCATTCTAAAACCATTAACTGAAATCTTGAATCCCAAACACACAATCTACTGTTATATAAAAGAACATTTTTTCATGTAAATCATCAACTTCTCCTTTTTCAATCTCTAAAATACTTTTCTAACATGCTCAAAATCTTCTTCCTTAGTCTTACTAAATATAAAAATATCATCCAAATAAACAACCAAAAACTTGCCCAAGAATCTCTTGAGAAATTCATTCATCAACCTCATGAATGTACTAGGTGCATTAGTCAAACCAAAAGGCATTACCAACCATTCATATAAACCCTTTTTTGTCTTGAAAGTATTCTTGCATTCGTCATTCTCTAATTTTAAATGATAATAACCACTCTTCAAATAAATCATGGTAAAATACTTTGCACCACTCAAATTATATATTATATCATCCACCCTTGGCATAGCAAAGCTATATTTCTAATACAACAAGTACAACACATGTACTCAAGATTTATTTGATCAAATCTTTCTACAAAAACTCATGCAGTTAACTGTTCAGTTCTTCATTATCTACAGGTATCAATCTATATGATGCCTATTTTGGTAAACTAGATCATAGAATCAGGTCCATACAATCAGTTATGCTTCATACTGGTAGTAAACCATTAGTAATATCCTCTACAAAAATTTCTTTGTACTCATTTAGGAAAATTATAATTTCTACTTGTACTCAATCATTACTACTCACTTCTTTTGTCACTTTGTTATTACAATATTTCACTTAGTTATTACAATCTATCACTGAGTTATGACTTTGCAACTCAGTCTTCTAGGAATTATGGTAAAACAAATTTGATTTTTCTTCATTTCCTTTTCAAATTACTTCCCATTGACTGCACAAACATGAACAATAGTATAACGAACCTCATTTGAACTTTCAATCAAAGGCAACAATAATTTCTTTCTCCTATTCACTCAAATAGTATATTGATTTAATATTCCATCATATATACCATATCTATCATATTTCCAAGGTCTACACAAAAGAATTTAAAAATAATCAACAACCATAACATCATGCATAGCATCAAGAAAGTAATTTCCAATCTTGAACTTCACAACACATTGTTTACTAACCAATTTCTTATGCTCATCCTTGATCCATAAAACATGATAGTGTTTAGGATTCTTAACGCCTTTACAACTAGAACTTTTTAACTAACTCCTATGATTCATGATTTGTTGAAATTCCACTATCAATGATCACTTTGCATAATTTTCTAGCCATCTTACATATGGTCTTGAAAATTATTCTCCTTAGGATAGGTTCTTCATCAATTCTCGTATTACACAAACTTCTTCTCACAAACATATTTTCTCTAGCCTCATGTCTACTTAGTGAACTCTCTAGGTCTCCTTGAATCATAATATCTATGCTAACTTTTTCATTCTCACTAGAGTATCTACACTCAAAGTATCTATTCCCTTCTTTTCCACATCTAAAAAAATTACCATAAAACCACCTCTACAATAAGAACTACCTCTTCCTTTGTAAGTGTTATCATGAATGCTGATGGTACTACATTAGGGGATTATCCTAAGCATTTAAGAGTATTGGTATGTTGCATTCATGACTATATTTATCATTGATGTCAACAAAATAGTATTTTAGTTAAGATTGGAAGAATAATAATAAATAAACTTAGTATGCATATAAGTTGAGGAAGTTTTAGATGATTAATAGTGGAGGACATATTCCTAAGGTTTTCTTGATGATGTGTGCGCAAGACATGGTTTCACACATGTAAATTTTTGTATATATTATGAGCCAATAATGTTGTTGTAATTTTGAATTAATTAATTATCTAATTTTAATTAATTTGGAAATCCTCAAGGTTGACTCAAGGAATTATGATGAAGATATGGTATAAAGGAAATCTATTTTCCTTTTTTTTGGGAGACTTGAATAAAGAGGATCAAGTGGAATGCAAAGTAGTAGTGTGCAAATTGAGAACTAGTAGAATCATTGGATGCATAGTATGAGATCTAGTTACAAGATCTCAAGGAGTAGAAATCCAATTGAAAGGATAGAGACAGAGGAAGAAGTACATTTCAATTCTATTATTCTACAAGGAATAATATAGAAATCATTTGGATAATGGGTTCTTTGATCTTAACCTTGAAGCTATATGGGTAGTGGGTCCATCTGTCTTCCACAACACCTAATAGGGTTCGAATCTCCTAATAGGGATTTAAAGTCTCCTAACATGGAGTAATATGTATTGAATCTTGTAACAGACTCCTAATAGGGTCTATCCTCTAATAATTAATATTTATATATTAGTATATTATCTTGTGGATAACATACCCATCGATATTTTTCCTTTGATCAAGGGTTTACCTAGTTAACATATCTGGTGTTAATTATGCATGAGTATCATGTTGTAGTCTCAATTTATTTTACTCTCATGGTTAATTTTGTTTAAGATTAATATTTGTAATGATAGTTTTACAACTGGTTCACCACCCCCAACCCCCCCCACCCCCCCGCCCCCTCAATTGTATCAATGGATTATATATTCTAACAATTGGTATCAAAGCATTGGGTCCTTGAAGACAATGCTTAATAGCTTTGGGATATTAATGGAAAATATATTCTAGATAGATAGTTTGAGATTCAATGGGGTTAACTATAATAGTTGGAAGGAAAAGATGAAGACTCATTTGTTATGCATGGGTCAAGGATATTAGATTTTGACAAAAGCTAAGAAGGCAATTGCTGAAGAATCAAAGGTAGATGAATGCAATGAGGGAGAAAGAGATTTGTTCATGTGTAACATGAGAGCCAAAGAAGACCTATTGTCAAAATTTCCAATGAATGAATACAATCAGGTAAAGACATTTTAAACTTCTCATAAAATTTGGAAAGCATTAGAAGTTACTTTTGAAGGTGATGTTCATGTAAAAACAATGAAACTACAAAGTTGGATTTATGCATTTCAAGATGCCAAGATGATGGAAGATGAATCCATCATAAATTATATAGGAAGAATATCAAAAAAATTTGTGGGTATTTGATCTCTTGGTGGAACTAAACATGATGATGAGGTTATATCAAAGATCTTGAAAAGTCTATCACCACCATTCAAGAAAATAGCTCAGATACTTCAGCTAGCAATGCCCTCCACCAAAAATTTCACAAAGGAAACTTTTCTTGGAAGATTAGAATCTGTAGAAGCAAAAATGGGATTTGTCTAGAGAATTAGCTAGAGTTAAGATAGCTTTTAGTGCTATGCACATTTGACCTAATATGTCAAGAAGTACAAGTGCAAGATGAGACTTTTCCAGTATTATCAGAACTGAAGAAGATAACAAGATTGAAGAGGAATAACCCTTTTGGTAAGAAGAGAAAAATATGTTATAAAATCTTTAAATGTTATACTTGTGATGAATATGGTCATTTTGCATCTAAATGTCCTAAAAGAGAGAAAAAAATTAGAGGAAAATTTAAGCCTAAAAGAGATAGAGATAGAAATATCTTATATGTTAATGAGGATGAAGAATCTAATGAAAAGGATCAGAGTGAGAGTAATAATGAATTGGGATTTGTGGATATTATGGAAGATAAAATTGATAGAGAATTTAGAGAAGAAAGAGCTCTAGTTATCCAAGTTGAGAAGAAACAAAATTGGATAATTGATAGTGAATGTTCACATAACATGACTGTTGATATGACCACATTTTTTAAGTTCAAAAATCATGGTGGAAGTATTGTTAGAGTTGGTAACAATGTAACCTATCATATTATAGGGATTGGATCTACTATTCTTGGTGGTAAAATTGTTAAAGTGGGGCTATCGTTGGACCAAAAGACCTCTCTATCAATGGTTGATACAACCACTCAACTTATAGCATAGAGGAGGTGGTTAAGACCTTGTCATTGATCCCAAGGGGAGTGCTATACAAATTTCCAACAATTTCCCCCTTAGCATTACCCAAAGGTTTGAGGATTTGAACCTGTGATCAAGCTCTAATACCACTTGTTAGAGTGGGGTTTCTATTGCACCAAAAGATTGATCTATCAATTCCCAATACAACCACTCAACTTATAGTACACATGAGGCAATTAAGCCCTTCTCAAAAATCCCAAGGGTAGCACTGAACAAATTTCTAATAAAAACTAACACTAACCATGTTTACTTTGTTGATGGTTTGAAACATATTTTGTTATGAGTTTGATAGTTGGTAGACAAGGAATATCTATTAAATTTCATAGAGAAGACTTACATTATCATAGACAAATATGGTAAGTTGATTAGTACTGGAACTAGATCTAGAGGTAATGTATTTGTTGTTGAATCTTACTATAATAACATGTTTGGTTGCAAAGGTTGATAATGGTTGGTTAAGGCATAAATGGTTTTGTCATATGAACTTTGATAATATTGTGAAAGCTATTAGTACATTTGTAGTGAGAGATTTTCTTAAGATTATCAAACCCACTAATGTTGTCTGTAAGGAATGTATTTTGGCTAAGTAGAAGAAAGTGTCTTTTCCTATCAAGAAGTTTTCTACTAAAGAAAAATTAGAGATTGTCCACACATATTTGAGTGATCCTACAAGAGCTAGATGATTCTATGATGAAAGGTACTTTATGATTTTTGTTCTTGATTTTACTAGAATGATATGGTTAAATTTTTTTAAAGAGAAGTCTGAAGATTTTGAGAAATTTAAGATATTCAAGAATAGAATTGAAAATGAAGTTGGTGTTAAAATTTAATTGTCTAAGATCAGATAGAGGAAGAGATTTCACTTCTAGAGAGCTCAACATGTTTTGAGAAGTGAATGGGATCAAAAGATATTTATCTTCACCTAGAATGCCTGAACAAAATGGGATTTCTGAAAGAAGGAACAAGTTAGTAGTAGAAGAAATAAAAGAGATGTCACCTAAGAATGATGTCCCAAATACATTTTGGAGAGAAGCAATTAACACTACAGTATATAATCTAAATAGAGTACATACTAGAAAAGGTATGAGCAAGACGTGCTTTATGAGTTATGGTTTGGTCACTCACCATCAGTCAAATATTTAGAATTTTTGGAACTGAGTGTTACATCAAGAGAGATGATGATATTGGTAAGTTTAACTCTAGTAGTGATGAAGGTATGTTTCTTAGTTACTCATTGAAAAGAAAAGCATATAGATGTTTCAACTATAGAATCAAGGTAATAGTTGAATGCACAAATGTAAGGACTAATGAAAAATTTGGTACTAAAGAGAAAATGGTAGATTATAAGTCTGATGAAGAAGAGGATAATTCTAAAATTGTTAGAGAGAATGTTGAAGTTCTTTTTGAGACTAGCAATGATTTGTAGAATGAAGTATCCATTAATTATAGAGAAGAATAAAGATCTAAACATAGGGAAGAGATTAGAGTTGAGATGTCGACTCCTACTTTCAATAGGAACATGACAGAAAATTACCCTCCAAAGTAGATAATTGGGAGCAAGAATAAATGTGTGATGACAAGGAACAAAGTGAATGAGGAATTGTGTCTAATTTCTCAAGTGGAACCTAAGAGCATAGATGAAGCATGCAAGGATAACCAAATGTAAGCTATGAAAGAAGAACTAGATCAGATTGTAAAGAATGAAATATCTGAATTAGTTCCTAGACCTAATTACAAGAATGTGATAGGAACCAAATGGGTATTCAGAAATTAGATTAATGAGCAATGAGAAGTTGTAAGAAACAAGGCTAGAGTTGTTTGCAAAGGTTACTATAGAAAGAAGGCATATATTATGAAGAAACCTATGCACCTATAATAAGAATGTTCTTGGATTATGCAACAAGAAAGAATTTCAAGGTTTATTAGATGGATGTCAAGTCAACTTTTCTTAATGGAGAACTTGAAGAAGAATTCTACATTGAGCAACTTGATGGATTCCCTTTGATAGAAGATAAAGATTTTGTATTCAAACTAAATAAAGCATTATACGGTCTGAAGCAAGTACCTAGAACCTCATATGCAAGGTTGGACATGTATTTATCAAAGCTTGGATTTATAAAAGGTACAAAAAATGGTAATTTTCATTTGAAGAAAACTGATGATGGTCTATTTATCATTGTAATATTTGTGGGTGATATAATATTTGGAGGAAATGATGAATAAAATAATAAAGTGATGAAAAATGACTTTGAAATTAGCATGATAGAAGAAATGAAGTTTTTCCTAGGATTGCAAATTGTGCAGAATAAAGAAGGGATATTTATTTCACAAATTAAGTATCTAAAAGATTTTTTGAAAAGATTTTTTTTTTGAGAATTATAAACCTGTTGGTAAATCCATTACAACTAGTTAAAATTTATTCAGTATGGATGAGGCACCTATAGTTGAGTAGAAGAAGTATAGATATATGACTGGAGGATTGCAATATCTAACTTATGCCAAACCAGATATAGAAAATGTAGTTGGGATTTTTACAAGATTCTAAGTTGATCCAAAAGACTATCATTATGCAGCAATAAAAATGATATTTATATATTTGAAAGGTACATCTAATCATGGAATATGGTATGATAAATCAAGTGATTTCACCTTTTTTGCATATAGTAATGTAGATTGGGTAGGCAGTATAGATCACAAGAAGAGAGTAGAGAATTATTTCTTAGAGGAAGATTGGTTTCTTGGCTAAGCAAGAAACAAGATTGTATATCTTAGAGTATAACTGAGGTAGATTATATTGCAATGACAAATAACTGTAATCAAGTTATGTAGATGAAACAAATGTTGAATGATATTGGAAATGTGTTTATAGAACCTGTTATCATTTACTATGATAATACAAGTATAATAAGTATGTCCAATAATCTAGTATTGCATTCTAAGACTAAGAAAATATCAATAAAGTATCATGTTTTGAGAGAAATGACAATAGAGAAAGAAATAAGGTTGGAGTATGTAAGAACTAAAGATCAGATTGTAGATATCTTTACAAAGCCTTTGCCTAAAGATAGTTTTGAGTACCTAAGAAGTATGCTAGCGGTTATGTGCCTACATACTTCAAAGTAGTTGATGCAAGGAATGCATTAGTCCATTGGTACAAAGCACTATGGTTAGACTGGACTGAATGTTGATGCTTCTTGTATGGCGTAGTATCTAATATGGACTTAGTCATGAAGGACTGTAGGTATCTGGTATTGAAAAGTGTCTTTGGAAACTTGAGCTAGTTGATACTTTGAGCAACTAATTAACAATTGGTATTGTGTTTGACACCTTTGAAACTGATGTCAATAGGGGAGAGAATGTACATGAAATATATATTGAGTGAATTTACATAACAAGAGAAGCGCTTGTTGAGATGGCAATAGGGGAGAGTTATCTCTTTAGGGAGATTTAGAAGGATTCATATAAGTGTGTAGAAGGATGTGTGAGTGCATAGATGCAACCAAAGAGTATTGGAAGTTTTTTTATTGTGAATAAATGTTGTTGATCCTAAAAGAAGAAGAAGAATAGTACAACATTCTAGAAAGATCTAAGATTGATGAAAAGGATTTGAGAAGAAGATAAAAGCAAAGTATAGTTTGGTATTCTTAGAAATTAGATGTTTTTCTTCTATGTTTCCATCAATGCCAAAGGGGGATATTGTTAGCATTAACTCTAATGATAATACACAAGAGGAGTATTGTAAGCATTGAAGAGTATTGATATGTTGCATTCATGACTGCATTTGGCATTGATGTCAACACAATAATAATTCTATTAAGACAAGAAGATTAGAAGTTAGTAATCTTAGTAGGGTACAAGATTTGAGGAAGTTTTACATGATGCATAGTGGAGGACATGTTCTTAAGGTTTTCCTAATGACATGGTTCAAAGGACTAAGTCTCATATGATGTTGTATGTAAGTTACACCTATTTTACTAGAAGCAATGTAGAAACAAAGCATTGGAAAATAGAGTTATGATAAGCTATCACTATCCTTCATTTGAGATGTAATGAAGGTGATACAGAGATAATAGTCATAGAGGAAGATCATATGGTGACACTAGCATGTGCACAAGACATGGTTTGCCATGTGTAAAGTTTTTTATAGACTCTGAGCTGACATTGTTGTTGTAATTGTAAAATAAATTATCTTATTTTAATTAATTAGGAAAGCCTCAAGGCCAAATCAAGGAATTATTATAAAGATATGGTATAAATAAAATTTATTTTCCTTTTTAATGAGAAAATTGGATAGATAAGACCAAGTAGAATGCGAAATATTAGTGTGCAGCTCAAGAAGAAGTAGAATAAATGCATGAATAGTATGATATTTGGTTACAAGATCTAAAGGAGTAGAAGTCTAGTTGATAGGATAGAGATAGAGGTAAAAATATATTTTAGTTCTATTATTCTACAAGGAATAATATAGAGATCATTTGGATAGTGGGTTATTTGATCTTAACCTTGAATCTATTTGGACAGTGAGTCCAACTATCTTCCACAACTCATAACAAGGTTGGCACAAATGCTAATAGGGTTGGAATCTCCTAATAGGGATTCAAAGTATCCTAACAAGGACTCATATGTATTGAATTTTTGAATAGACTCCTAATATTGTTTATCCTCTAACAAGGAATATTTATATTAGTACATCATATTGTGGGTACTATTTCGACCAGGGTTTTCCATCTGATAAAGAATTTTCCTATTTAACATATCTAGTGTTAATTTCACATGAGTATCTTGTTGTGGTTTTAGTTTTTTTTACTCAAATGGTTAAATTTTTTTAAGTTTAATGTTTGCAATGATAGTTTTATAATTGATTCACCACCACAGCCCACCCCCCCCCCCCCCCCCCCCAAACGCATCAATGGATTGTATATTCTAATAGTAAGAACTAGTACCTCCTTGGTAAGAGTTACCACCTTTCCATTTGGTCTTTCCTTTGTCATCAAATTTTTATTCATATTTTCCATTATCTTGCATATACTTGTTAGATCTTCCACCTTCTTTATAAGATTGACCTCTACTTCTCTAGCTTCTACCACTTGTACTTATTTGTCTTTTTTCATGCTTCTTTATCAAGATCTCCTCAACTTTTAAGGTATATTGGTATGTTTCTTTAACACTTTATATTTCCACAAAGCTTATTTCATATTGAAATTGAGATACCTTGCAACTTTATCAACATCATCATCCATATGTCTAGATCTATTATCCATTCTATAGAATTCATCATTATACCTCTTCATAGTAATTTCCTTTTCTCTCAAATTTTACATCTTTCTCAACAAGTTAACTTGGTAATTAGTAGGAAGGGACTTCTTCTTTACCGTCTTCACCATTTTCAGCTAAGTCTTCATCTTCTCCTTTCCTCTCCTTTTTCTACCGCTTTGCAAATTCTCCTAGCATAGTTAGGCATGACCTTTCAACCTAGTGACTACAATTTTCAGCTTCCTATTATCAATAATGGTTTCAAACTCAAAGAACTTCTCCATATCAAAGATCCAATCCAACACAATATTGGTCTCCAATTTTCCATCATAAGGAACAATTTGTTCGTTAGCTTTTGAATGTGCCCTAGACAATTCTCTCAATAATCTTTCCTCATCTTGATCTTCCTCAAGTTTTGTATTAGGTTTTTTTGCTATTTCCTCATCATCACTCACATCATCAATATATGCTACTCTCCTTTGTGACATCTCTACAACATCTAATCTAACTACAAATTTTTTCAACATGTTCATAATAAAAGTGTCAGTATTTCCTCTACCTTGAACCATTTTTAGATATAGGTTCATGCAAGATCATAACCCTCTACAAGTTATAGGTATAATCCACTTATCTACCACCCTATAACCAAATTCAAGTTAGGGTTCTACATGATCTAATATTCACAAGGATGAACCTCAAACTCTAGTACCACCTGATCCAAGGAGGGTTTTGAAAAGTTAGGACTAAAGGCATGCCTAACTATCCAAACACCTTGTGGAGTAAACACAATATAATCAAACAAAAAGATAAATACTAATGAGAAAGAGAAAAAAATACTTTTAATGATTCATCAAGTTATAAACATACATGCCAAACTTTAAGCCTTCTAATTTATGACTAGATACAAAATATGACTTCAAGATCTACAATCCAAATTCAAATTCACAATTCCAAAAATATATGCTCTAAACTCTTTAAGTCCTCTCTAAAATTAAAATAAATACCTCTACTTTTACTTAACAAAATTTCTTACAGAAGATTCTAGGTCATTACATAATAGAAATTCAACCTCAAAATAGTCTACACTCATCTCAATACAATAACCTATCATTAAATTCAAGATCCAAATTAAATACATAGCTTGGCTCAAACTAGTATTCAATCATAGAGAAAGTTTTTCAAAAGGAATCAAGCATCAACAAATATTAGGCTCACTTAGTGCATGAAGAACAATCAAGTCAACACTAGATAACTTAGTTAACATAGAAACTTGGTTAACACTGCTAGTTAGCATTAACACTATGTGTACTCAGTTAGCACTGAGGGAACTCGGTTAACATTGTGGATACTCGGTTAAGACTATGGGTACTCAATTATTATTGTAGGAACTTAGTTAATAGTGATATTTAATACTATAAGATTGGTGATAACTGCTAGAATAAATAAAAGAGAAGGATTACAAGGCAACCCAAGATGCTCCTACATCACAATTGGATTGCTAAAGTGGTTGATCCTAAAGGAGGTAGAGATATTTTGTTATGAATTATTATTATGGCCTTACACTCTTCATATTTTCCCTCTTTAATTTACTTATATAAATAACCTCCTCTATTCATGTAAGGAAGGTAGGAGAAAATGAACAATTCATTAAATTTAACTAATTAAGTAGACAAGTCACATGATAAAATATTCATCCAATATGCTAACATGTATGGCCTTTTGAGTTATGGCCAAAATAAGGAATTAAAACATCAAAGCTCAAAGCTTGAAATCTTGAGAATTTATTTTACTTATTCTATCTACCAACTTCAAGCTACTTCACTTTCCTAGAGCTAATCCAAGCCCTTATATAGCTAGAAAAGACTGCAACTTGACCAATCAGGAATTTAATCACAAAATAGATTCTATCTTAGATGAGAAAATAAAATATCTATAAAATGACTGAAATAGAATATGTTCTCTTACAAATACACTGAAACATGATCCAAGAGATGTCCTTTAACTACACACGATCCCACATCATCATAGGAAGCTATTTAAAAAGACTTTTTACCATATACTAGATGATACACGTAATGAAAAGAGAGTGGAGAAAGATGCACAAAACTCCAAGAACAAGGAATATTACATTCCACAAACTTGGCGTAAGAGTAAACAATATTCCTCAAAACTAAGATACTATTTGCAAACAACTTGAATCCATGACAAAAAATGACTACTCCCCAAATAGAAAACTATTTTAGAAAATGTTTTCTTTTAGTTGATGTAAGATTTCTAATTGACCAAAGTTAATCATCCATTTGATACTTGGAGTATATAAATACTTGAAGTCCACATTAAGAAGCCACGATTCTTGAACCTAAATCATAAAGATCTATTTTAGCTCATGTTAACAATTAACTATCTTCCATTAGTTTATCCTTCCATTTATCAAGGTAATCCATGTAGCCTTTTCCTCTAGCTCTCTTACTAACTCTAGTATCCAAAACCTTTTGAGTTTTGTTAGCCTTCAACTTGGGGTAATATAAGTATTCAATTAATGTAAAACTAGTATTTTAGTGGACTTGAAATCCAATACAACAATTAACTAGGATAAAGAGTAAAGATTAGAGATAATCTAGGTTATCTTTTAATGTCTCATATAACTAAAAATACTCAAAGAATTATATAATATAGAATATTGGTGAATTATCCATATCCTCTGGTAATTCAAATTCAAGAGCATTTCCACTATCCAAATTTTTCAAGATCTTACAAGGACCAAACTTCTTCATCTTTAGCTTACTACATGTACCAACAAGGAATATTTACTTCTTCAAGTGAACAATAACTTCAATCTCCAACCTCACAATATTTATGTCTTCTTCCTTTTTCCCTCTATTTATATTCTTGATTACTAACTCCCTCATGCTTCTTCACTTCTGGGTATGTGCAGGATCATGGTGTGCAAAAAGTGGCGATCTGAAAAATCTATAGTTTGGAAATATCTCAAACCATCTAAAAATCTATTCTAACTTTTTTCCCACCCACCCTGATACTAAATGAAAAAAATTAATATCTTTATAAGGTCTACTATAATTTTTGATACCAAACCTATATGGTCAACTTTAAAAATATCCTAAAAATGTGCTTTTGGCCTATTTTTATCTCATTTTTACTTCAAAAAAGTAGTTGATGACTCTTTTTTTCGCCAAAATTTGATGAAATGAAAAGGGTTTCTTAAGAATGTTTGTATCTTTTCATAAATGTAGTGTTTGTCAAATTATGAGTTTAGTAAGTAATTATTACTTATTTTGTAATGGAGTTACATATAAAGTGTTGACTGACACACTACTTGAAAAACAACTATAACTTTCAAATGGTACAACATTTTTTTAATCCAAAAGATGCATCACATTCTATGTTTCTTCTACTATTAGGAAAAAAATAAAAATTTGAATTTTACAGAGTTTTGAATTAGTTAAGGTGGATAGACACGAGATTTTTCTATTCCAAAAATACTAAAGTTAGAAAATAATTATTAATTATTCATTTAGAATAAAAATACCCAAAAATATGTGTCACATCTAGGCATGAGTCTACTACTTATATCTAGAATATTATTAAAAAATATTATCATTTGATTTTGATTAAGGTGGTTAGACATATGTCTACGTATTATTTTTGTTGTGAAATTTTTGTAATATTGCATTAAAATTCAAAATTTTGATCAATCAAAATTTTTTTTTTCTGACAAGTCCTAGTAGTTTGGAAACTAGATTCAATATTCTAGAGAATATTTTCTCTCAAATTTTTTATATAAAGTTAATAACAAGTATAAAATTGCATGTCAAGTTGACATAACCTTGATTTTCTAATTTTTTATTGCCACTTAAGGGCATAGTTTGGTTGACCATGATCTTGCACATACCCTTCTTTATGAAATGACTTCATGAAATCCACAAATTCATCTACTTCATCACTCCATTTCATTTTAGCACTCAAAACCCTGAACTTAGTCATTTGCTTAAGATGAATTTCATTAACTATCTCAAAATGTTTCTTCTTAATAATCCTATTCATGAAATTATTTTATTATAAATTCTTTTGGACTAAAATCAAGTCCCTATGAGGAGACTTCTTGGCCTAGTTTTTCACATCCAAAACATTTGTTGCATTTTACAGTGAAAACCTAGTTGATTCATTAAAATATAGGGGTCATGTGTGTTTAAAACTTGTTTGCCCTAGGTAAAAGCCTCAAATTTCATGAAACCCTTAATTTCACATACCCAAGGTTTTAAGTAAATAAGGTTTTATTAGTTCATTTGAAAATACATAGGAAATTTTCCCTTAGAAATTCTTTTTTTAATATTTTTTTCGTGTATACTGTTGGAAAATACTTTTGCAAAACTCATTTATGTTAACCATTATTTTAGCCATGGTCTTAGCCTTTAGTTTATTCACCAATGTTCCTTTGAAAATTCTCTGACCTTGGTGTGGTCTATCTTGTTAAACTGTTGACCAAAATAAGATCAATGGTAGGTGGTTTTCTGCATTATGGAAGTATCTGTTCTTTAAAGAAAGTATGGAAGCAAAAATGTGACACTTGTCCACATGGATCCTAGCCAATGCTTTTGAAATACCATGTGATAGAGTAAACTTCATGATCATTGATCTTGAGAAGATCAACAAGAGGTGCTTCACCACATTATGAAAATGAAGAAAATTTATGGAATATAGGGAAGCACCTATGTGACATATAGCACCAGTGATGTCATTTCCTTTTGGGCTGCAAAAGGATAGACTTGTTAGAGCATCTTAGAGTTGTTAGACTATTTTTAGGGCATGGTGGAAATTTGAATCTATTTCATTGGATGAATTTGGTAATTGGGACTAAAGGAAAAAGGATTTTTTACACTGTCAATCATCAAAGGACAGATAATGAACCCTTTCCAAAATTATGAAAATGAACCAATTTTAGTGAATGAAGGGAAGTGCCTTCTTGATGCATGGAATCACTGAGGTCACTTATCTTATGGTTGGCAAAGCTGGAATGATGTTAGAATAGCTAGAAAAGTGTTAGAACACTTGGTAGATTAGCTCCATTTCATTCGATACTATTTATGAATATTTTTAAATAAGGTAAATCTTGTGGAACCATCAATCTTGAAAAGATTGATGATGTGTTCTTTCTCACTTTATGGAGATGCTAAAGTTTTATGGAAAGTGGAGAAGTGACTTTATGACACATGGCCATGTGGGGTCAGTTGTTCCAAAAATTGTCAAGCAATATTGAGATGGAATTTGTACCAAATATTTTATGCTCATTTGTCTAGAAGTATTGTGTGTATAATGAATTTGAGGTCGAATGATCAGTGGGCTCAAAATAATGAAGGAAAGAGAAGTAATAACTAAGGTTTTTATTAAGCATCAATTGTTTGGAGATTGATGATTGACACTTTCTTGCAAATTGAATCTCCTCAAACTTTATGGAATTTGGGGAAGAAAATTTTTGACATGTTGCTAGTTTCACAAAAGGGTAACACACTCATTTGGTTTTAAAGCTGAGTCATCTAATTTATGAATATCAATGCCTAAATTTTAAATTCTTTAGTGCAACATGAAATATGACTATTTGGACATTAAATTTTAATCAATGCTATTTTGTGTAAGCCCAATTTGCAATAAGGTTTCCAATTTTTCATTATTGAATACTAAAGTTGTAGAATTCTCATAAAGCTATGATATCCAAAGCTTCTGATGGTTTCAAGTTGCTACTAATGATTTTTTAGAGAAATAAATAGGAAAATCAGCTAAGTGTTTGAATTTGTGGAAAACTATGAAAATACACTAAAAGTAAGATAATTGTTCAATATACCTCCATGAAGGGATTTTTCAGGGAAAGTGGATTACCTAAAAAGGTTTGAGAATGACAATTTTTAAGAGAAAATGTCACAATCCATAAATGAACTTTCTATGGGAAAATAATTCATACCAAAAAACCTTAGGTTATTCATCGGCAAAGATTTCTATGATAAAGAGAACTAGTTAAGAGATGTTGAGACATCTATCAGGCATTTAGAGTTATTTTGTAAATAGTTTGCAAAAAGAAAAATTGACACTACTTTGAATAATGTATGGGAATTTGAAATTTGCAAGTTAATTAGCTGAGGAATTTTCTTTGATGATGACTTACTTGTAGTAATGTTAAAGAAGTATGACCAATAACTAGGATAGTGAAGAATGGTTCTAGTGATAATCCTTTTAGTGTTTCTCTAGAATTGATTAGGAAGGTTTTCAAGTTAAACCCTAACCATATAGTTCATGAAAAAATAGATATGGAAGATCTAAAGGCTAGATATGATACATAGAGGGTATATTAGAGGGGAGGGTCATTATAAGAATATTTTTTCAAGATAGTATAATTACCTTTGGTTACACTGAATACTCTAGAGCGATTGTTGAGAAAATATTTCAATCCCAAAGCATAAGCACTATATTTCTCTCTTTGCAGGATATTTGGAATCGATGAACAAGATCACGTCCTAGGATCTATTATTTTCATCATTTTTCAAAACTTTCAATATGGTATGAGTTCTATTTTCAAATTTTCTACTCTTTTGGATAAAGAAATTCATA
Source organism: Cupressus sempervirens (assembly GCA_028749045.1). Taxonomy (NCBI): domain Eukaryota; kingdom Viridiplantae; phylum Streptophyta; class Pinopsida; order Cupressales; family Cupressaceae; genus Cupressus; species Cupressus sempervirens. The sequence goes on from CM053786.1 coordinate 110,665,453, forward strand.
CTAGATTAATGGGCATTACTAAGGCTAAAGTTGACAAGCCTTTATGTTTGTACTCCATGTAATGTACATATGATTGTATAAGGGAGTCACCTTTTTCTCTAGATAAATGAAATTAGAATTGAAAAGAGATGGAGAAAATATTCCTATCCAGTTGTGGAGTGTGGACATGACATGGCAGGTGACTCATGCCAACTTTGTTAGATTTGATAGGTACTTTGCCTCCAGGCTCAAAATGTTATTGGTTGGGGATAGTCCTAGAATACCTCAATCACTATTAGAGTTGATTAGACCAATAGATCATGCAAAAGGATTGAAGGCAACTCACAATTGGGGAGAAATCTTCCCATATGTAGTGTCTACTATATTTAAAGTTTATGACTTTCTTGGAAAACCACATCTGTTACCCTCTCAAGTGCCTTTGAAGGTGGGAATTGTAGAGCTCTTTTGGAAAATATGATTAGTGGAAGAACTAGATATTTTGGGAAAATTCAAAGGTACTTTCTTTCCCAAAATTACTATTTTACATAAAAACATATTTCTCAAAAAGGGATAGAGGCACTTAGAAAAGTTTCTAGATAAATATCAAATGGCTCAATCTCATTCTTTCTTTATAGACCCAAAAGGATTTTACAAATTATTTAGAGAAAGAACAAAAGCTAAAGCCTAGAAGAACATTTTATATTTTCCTGAAGATCTATAGTTAGGAATAAGCATTTATTAATGGAACAAGAGGTTAGGAAGGAAAAATGGAAAGTACATAGTAAGGTTCTACATTTTATAAATGCCTTTAAGCTAGATTATGATCCCCTTGTTAATAGAAATTATGGGGTACAAAGATAGATATGCTTATGGATTTTTTTTTGGGTTCATGTAAACTTTGAATGAGACAAGGGAAAATTTGACCCAAACATATCTAGACAAGGCCACTAAGGTAGAAAATAGGTTGGCTAATCAATTAATTATAAACTTGGGCCAATATACATTACAGAGAAATATTGGGTATGTAGTGGCAAAGAGTATATAATGAGTACCTCTTTACAAAAAACAACATTATAAAAGCCCACCTGGTGCACTTGCTCCCAAGAAACAAAAATTGGAATAGGAATCCTCTTAAAGGATTGAAGAGTATTCTCCCATCAAAACTCCTCCCTATGTAGATGATGAATTATCTCTAAGAGAATAATTGAAAGACATGGGAGGAGAAAAAGACATTAGTATAACTACTACAAATATAGAAGGAGTTCCCAAGGAACCTCATATGCCAACATTAGCTCTCAAATAGTTGGAAAAGCATCTAAGAAATTCATAGATGATGAGAACTTTGTGAAATCTAGAGAATTTATTGATTTTTTGTGGAGAAGTATAAACAATTTTGAAGAGAATTGTAAAAGGCTTAAAACAGAGCAACCTGGAAGGTAGGACTTTGAGATTGAGGAGGAGGCCAAGGCTAGTCTTTTTGGAGAATTTGCACAAATAACCCTTGAAGAAGGAAGAAATTTGCTAAAGGATTCAAAAGCATTGATATTACCTAAATGGGATATTACAAATGTCATGATTTTTGACACTGTGAGGAAAGCAAGGGATACCCAATTTAAAATTGAAGAAGAAGACATACATGCTCATAAGGAGTTAAAATACAATGATGACCATCAATCCCTAGTAATATGGTCTATCTAGACAATGGAAAAGACAAGGAAGTAGGAGGTCTTAGATGCTAAGCATATAAGTAGCCTCATGGTTTATAGGGCATATGTGGTGGATAGTGATAAAGTTGCTCTGATGACTAAAGAGATGGTAGATTTTGGAGTGGTATTTGTTGCCACGGACAAAAATAAGTTCCTTGAGTTAAATTCTATCTTTGAAAAGGTACTAGAGGCCTATGAGGAAAGAGAAAATAAAATACATTAGTTGGAGGCTCAGATTACTCAAATGGACAAGAAATTGGGAAAAAGAAAAGTAGGAGAATCTAGTAATCTTAGGATTACTTATCCTCCTTATCCTTTGATTGAACCATTCAAGTCAACTCCCATTGTAGAAATATTAGATACCCCACATGGACTCCAAGAATGCACAACTAAAGAACTTGAAGAAGAAAGGGCTAAGATCTTGTCATTATGTGTGGAGTTGTGTGTCTAGTATGAAAATAAATTAAGATATTCCATTATGTACCTAGTAGACAAGCTATAATGGCTTGTATTTTGTGATAATTTGTTAAAAATATTGGATAAATGGAATGATTTAAAAGGTATTGAGGATACTTTGAAGCCAATTGTGAAAAAATGGAATAGTAGGGACAATGATGTCATACTTTTATGTTGTTTAGTCATTGGCCTTTTTTGTGAGCAAATAGTGAAGGCTTTTGACATGACTAATGACCTCTTTGATTTAATAACAAGAGAGTTTCAATTTAGAGGAAGATTTTTATTTATTTTTCAAACTACCTTAGTGAAAAAAATTTAAATTTTCCCTACTGTACTCAATTCCATGCATAAATTAAAAGATAAAAATGAGTGGGTTAAGGAGTTAGATGAACTAATGTGCATTAGATTGAATAAATTCATCAATGAAAGGGCCATGTATGGTTTTCCATAACAGCTGAAGAAGTTGTTAAAATATAGATATTATTTGATTCTTTCAAATGGGAGTTTGATTAAATTAATTAATTGGGATCTTCAAAGATGTTCTAAAGAAGCAATAGGCAATATTGAATTTTAATTGACCAAGTGACTCACTCTTCACTAAAAGGATGGTAGATCTTGCCCAATAAAATTAGTTAATTTATGGGGAAATCAATGAAAGTGGTGTGGACCTAGATGAGATACAATTAATAGATGCATTAGAGGAAAGAAAAGAAGATCAACTAGTTGCAAAAACTATGGAAATTAGTCAAATCGATGATGTGGCAGTAGGAAAACTAATTTTACCTATTGGCTTGTCATTTAAGGACAATTTGGAGGAAGATAAACAAGTTGTATTAAATCTCCTGATATTAGAACCTAAAATCTCATATGTAGATCAAGCTATCCCATAGTTGGAAGAGCAATGACAACAAAAAGATACAATAGAATTATCCCAACAGAAAGAAGACTCATTAAGTAGACATTCTTTTCCACAAATTTTTCTCTTATTATGATAGTGAAATTTTGTATGTAATATCTTTATGTCTTAAGGATACATGCTATTCTTCTCTTAGCCTAAAGCTTATTGTATCTCATGCTATATAAATGAGATCCCAAGGCTAGAGAAAGGGTATGAACTTTACGTAACTTTTAGTATTATGCTAGGCTTGCATTTGGTCTAGTACTCTTGATGTTAATTATGTGATGTATTTTTCAAGTTGCAAATCTAAGAATACATTAATATTGAAGGATCATGTTGTCTTGTCTTGAATTATTTTGAATTTTACAAAAGTATTGTGTGATTTTCAATAAAAATTAATACAAAGGAAATTTATGGCCATATCTATTTTCTCTTAATCTTATCTCCATTTTTATTATCTAGTTATCTCGAGATTGTAAGAGAAAGGCTTATTCAAATTAAAGAAACTAGAATAGGTTTTATATCAATTTTCTATTGCTTTTAATTGAAGGAATTAAGTAAATTCTTTTGTAAGGTGATAGGATTTCTAGTTAATAAGAAGGTTATACATAAGAACGAGGTTTAGGGTAAATTGTTGATAAAATTGATTGTAATGAAATTAATTAGGTCAAAAATTATTGGGTAGACTCTAAATACCAATGAATAAGGTACTGATCATTTATTCAATTTTCATATGAAGAAATCATAGAATTGCATGAATTAGAATTTTAAAATTCAAAGAAAATTTATTTCATGTATGAAGAGCTTAATAGCTAGTCAACACTTTGTTTGCATTTAATCTAGGAATTGTGTGTGTGGTTAGTTGTTGTACCACAAACTTACCTATAAATTTGAGAAGAATTGTGGCCAAATATCATCTATAGGGGATAAGTATTGTGAAAGAATATTAGTGGTTGAGTGAAGTGTGAAGATAATATCTAGTATTGAACCCTTTTATCCCTTGGGATCACCCACTTTCATTTTGCAAAACCTAAAGAGTAGAAAATACTTTTGATTTTTTTCAATTTGGATCAAGATATAAGGATCTCTTAGTTGAACATAGGAAATAGTGAATCCTTAGACTAAGCTTTTTCTTTATTATCTTGGTATCAAGTATTTTGTTTCTTGGTAGTTTTGTAACACCAAAAAGACTCATATCCACATCTCAGAAATTTACCCAAACTCCTATCTACAACTTTAATTTTTCCACCTATTTTTGGATAAAATGTACAACTAATCTTAAGCTCAGTATCCAACTTCTTCCAAAGTGTCCTCAAAAAAATTCATAAACATAGTATCCTTATTTGAAATAATTATCTTTAGTAACCCATGTAATCTTATCTCTTCCTTATAGAATATTTCTACCACATGTACTACACAAAATGTCATCTTACAAGGTATTTAATGGGCCATTGTAGAAAATTTCTCCACCACTACCAAAATAGAATCATTACCATTCTAAGTTTTAGGTATTCCAAGTACAAATCCCATAATGATATCTTTCCAAGGTTTACTTGGAACATGCACTGATGAATACAGACCCAAATTCTTACTAGTTCATTTTTCTATTTGACACATTCTACAACTCTTAACCATCTTCTAAACATATCTATATACCTAACACCAATAATATATGTTAGAGATTATATTGATTGTTTTGTCAATTGCAAAATATCCATCAATTCCACCACTATGTTTCTCCTTCATGATGTTATCCCTAATAGATCCTATAGGTATGAACAATTAAATTCCATAAAATAAAATATCTTCCCAAATGAAATAATTCATTCACTTATCTAGTTTACTTGACATGTGTTTCTTAAAATCCTTTGAAGGTTGTGCGAAATTGGGATCAATTTCATACAAATGTTTCAAATAATCAAAACATAGTACTTCAACTATCATTTATGTCAGCTAATTCCTTCTTCTACTCAAAGAATTCGATACTTTGTTTATAGGCAGAGCTCAGACCAGTAGCTAAGGAAGCATTAGTAGCCTATATTTAAGTGGGGAAGCAAGGGCTTCAAATTTTTCTTACAACATGAAGAAAATTTCTACAAATACTCTACCCACTTCATCTATCTCCAACTCAACTTATTTTGACCTACCAAATAATGTAAATATTTACGGTCACAATACAACACAAAATCCTTAGGCATCAAATAATGTCTCTATTTCTTAAGAGCTTGAAATATAACATAGAATTAATGATCATATATTGAATAAGGTAAAATCCAAAAAATAAAGTGTAGGTAATTATGGCAACCTTTACTTCAATGTTTTGAAACTCTTATGTGCTCCATGTACTCATTAAAATCCTTTTCATCCCCTCTCATAGTTTTTGGAATAACATTACGCACTGAACTAAAAATTTTAATGTACTTCTTATAGAAACTTGCTGATTCCTAAAATGATATAACTTCTCTAGCATTCTTAGGTGTAGGCCAATCAAGGATAACTCTTACCCTTTTAGAATCCATCTTCTAACCTTTTTCATCAACCTCGTGAAATTAATAGGTGCATTAGTTAAACAAAATGGCACAACCAACTACTCATAAAAAACTTCACTTGTGTTGAAAGTATTTTCTCATCCAACCCCTTCTCTAAATCTCATTGGATAACATCCACTTTTCAAATCAATCTTTGTGAAAAAAAATTTTTGCACTAAAAAAATGCATTATATCCTCTAACCTAGTCAATGGAAACCCATACTTCACAATTATCTTGTTCATAGATTTAAAATTAGTGCACATTCTCCATTCTAAATTGTTTTAGGTTCCAACTCAACAAGTAAGACACAAGGACTCAAAATTTCTCTAATCAAATCACTATCAATAAATTATTGCACTTATATATTCAATTGATCATTTTCAACAAATTTTAGCCTATGTGGTGCTTTATTAGGAAAACTATCTCTAGCTGTATTAAATCCATACAATGACTAATAATTCTTAAAGGAGGTAAAGCTTAAAGTAAATTATTATAAATAGTATCTTGAAATTCATTCAACAAAGATTCAATCTTATGTGCATGATCACGTTTATATTGTTTCTCAATCTTCCTAAGTATCAATGAAAAAAAACATTCTTCTCATTCACATTCTTAAAAAACTAATTTCCTTCAAATAAACATACCCTTACTATGGTACAATGATTCTCATCTAGGTTCTTTAGAAAAGGAAACAATAGTTATTTCTTTACAACAAACCAAAAAGTATACCAATTTGATATACTATCATGCAAAGCTTGTCTATCATAATGCCATGGTCTACCTAGTAGAATAATGACAACAATCCATAGACATACTATTGCACAAAAAATATTTATAATAATTTCAAATCTTGAATTTTGCAAGGAATTATTCACTTATGAGTAACTTGTGCTCATTCTAGATCCCGAAAACATGATAAGGCTAGGATGTCTCAATATTTGGTATTTTTTATTTGTTAACCAACTCCTCAAATGCCAAATATTCCAATATACCACTATCAATGATCACCTTTCAATATCTTCCTTCAATCTTACATCTAGTTTTGGACAAAATTTTCTAAAAATAGTTTCCACATTAGTTTCCTCATTTCTCAAGATTATTCTTATCATCAAGATCTCACTATTTTCAGGTTCATTTGGTAATTCAATAACTACTTCACATGCCAAGGTATTTATGTTACTACTTCCCATCTTTCTATCATAATTATTATATTCAAAGGCCCTATGTCCTTCTTCTTCACACTTGAAAGTTTGAAACAAGTAACCTTAAACCAATATCTCTATTCTGTTTTACTATTACCATCATTTATAGGGTAACTAGTATATCTACTTATAGAGTAGTTAGCTCCCTTACATGAATGTTACTCTATTTAACACTTATCCTGTATTATATCATGAGTTCTTCTACATTCTTCATAGGATCTACCTCTTCTTTGTTGAAGTCTTCTACCTCTTCCTCTTTTTCTTTTTTCATCTCTTTAAAAATAATTCCCTAGCCTTTAGGGTATAGTGTTATGCCTCTTGCACATAATCTAACTTATCAAAGCTAATCTCATCTTTAATTGATGTCCTCAAGCTCATGAGGTATCTAGTAACTTTCTGAACCTCATCATCAACATGTCCATATTTGATGTCCAAATTGTAAAATTCTTCAATATATTCTTTCGCAGTCATATCCTTTTGTCTTAAATTTTGTATTCCTCTCAATACATTAACCTACTAATCCATAGGAAGGAACTTCTTCTTTATCTTGTCAAACACCTTTTCCCATGTCTCGATCTTTTCTTTTTTATGTTTTGCATTTCAGATGGCAAATGGTTTCACTAAAGTAAGGCATAACCTTTAAAATTGGTGACCAATATATCTACCATCTTATTATTAAGGGTTTCATACTCAAATAAATTATTCATTTCAAAGATCTAATACAACATTTCATTAGTATCAAGTCTTCCATCATAAAAAACAAGTTCAACAACAAGTGTAGAGTTTTCCCTAGAAAAAATTATCAAAAGTATCTTCACATCTTGTTCCACTTTAGCTTTAGGATTCAAATTAGCTACAACTTCTTCATCATTACTATTATCCTCAAGATGTCTACAAGTTCTACATTCTTTTTCAATAACTTCGAGTCTTGTTGCAATCTATCTAAACATTTGTTGTGATGTGGAGCCCAATAATACATAGAGGTTAGTTTTTTCCTAGATTTTTAAACATTGTTTTCCCTTTAGATTATTACTATATGGATTTAGGGGTAGCACCCTAGGTGTGTTTCCTGTCACATTTTAAAGTGGGGTTGAGAGGTAATGCTCCCAAAGCCAAAAATGAATTGACTATTGTAACAACATCATTTGTTATTTTTCTATTGGACAACTTATTCTAGCCCTAGTTTTGTAAGCTGAAAAAGCTAATATAAAATGGATTAGGGTTAGGGATTTGAAAATGTATGATGCTATTGTATCTTTTTGTGGTGGTATAGAGTTGTAAGCGATTGTGGATTATAATCACTAGATAATAATAATATTGGACTTGGTATTGGTCAACACATCCTAGGGATTAGTTCAACCACATTAAATCCTTATGTCTCATGTTCTTATATATGTGATTTATTATTTTTGATATTGGTTATATTTACATTCAATTATTATTTATGTCCATGGTTAATCCTAACAAGAGGTACTAGAGTGATGTGTCATCATTTTTTTTTAGCTATCATCTACAAGGTCTCATATTTGAGTGGGAGTCTCATGGTTGAGTGAGAGAAATGGATTACTAGGGTAAGCTAAAGGTTGAGAAGTTTAATTGGCATAACTTTTAGTTATGGAAGATGCAAATTGAGGACTATATTTATTAGAAGGATTTTTGACAACCATAACAAGGAAAAACTAAGACACTAACTACTATTATAGATGAGCGCTAGGAAATTCTATATCAAAAAGCACTTTGAAGTACTCATTTGTGTCTTGTGAAATCAATGGAATTTAGTATTATAAAAGATAAGATGGTAGATTTTTGGTGATGCAAATGGTAGCAAAGTTATATTAAAATCCCTTCTCTTCAAACATGTTATTTCTCATGAAATGATTATTCAATACATGTGAACATAGAAAAAGTTAGATCTAATACAAATTATTTAAAGGAGTTTAATATGGTTAAAACTCAATTATCTTCTATAAATGTCAATTGTGATGAAGAAATTAGGGCTCTCTTGATATTGTGTTCTTTGCCTGAAAGCTAGAATAGCTTTGTAATGACTGAGTATTTTGTTGGATCTAATACCCTAAAACATTATGATGTGATTGGTGTTATTCTAAATAATGAACTCATAGTAAATGCACAAGTGGATCTACATTAGGATGTATTTTCAACACACAATGAAAAGGAAAATCAAATTAAAGAGGCAATAATTCTTGAAATTGAGGAAAATCAAGAGGAAAGTCAAACGGAAAGAGGTCCCAATCTAGAGGACCAAGAGATTGTTGGTACTATTGGAAACTAGGGTATAAGAAGAAAAATTTATAGACTCAAAAGAAAAATTAAGTAGAAAAACAAGATGGAAACATGCAGGAAAATGTTAAATCTGAAGAGGATTCTTTGCCTCTTTCTTTAGAATGTGTTGATTATTCATGGGCTCTCAATTCAGAGGCTTCATTTCATGCTACTCCCCATAGAGGTTATTTTCTTGATTATGTCCAAGGGGATTTTAGGCTAGTATATCTAGGGGATAATCAACCCTATCAGATTATTAGAAAGGGAAAAATCAAGATTAAGTTGTAGAATCAAAATCATTGGTTACTACAAGAGGTTAAACATATCTTTCAAGGCTGAGTAGGAATTTAATTTTAGTAGGGCAACTAGATGATGACAATTGCATAGTTACTTTTAATGATGAAAATTGGAAGGTTTCAACTGGTTTCCTTGTAGTAGAAAAATATATGAAAGTAGGGACATTATATCTTTGTACACGTCATTTTTTTCCTTCTACTTTAATTGTTTCTAAATAAAATGAATGTTCAGGAATAGTTGCTGAGAGAGGTATTAGATTTCCTCATTCAAAGAATTTTTTACCAATCTAAAATGTGTCAATATGTGTTTGTATTAAATTTTTTCTATGGCAAAGAACAAAGTTAATTTTGTGAAGAGTGGTAACAAAAGAAAAGCAAACAAATGTGTGGAGACCAACTAAGGTATCTTCCCTTGGTTCATATAATAATTAAATTACATTTATTAAAGATGCAACTCAAAAGGTATGGGTTTATATTATTAGACATAATTGATGTATTTCCAACTTTTAAGAATTAGAAATGCCTATCTAAGAATGAGACTAGTAAACAACTAAAATGTCTCACATCTGATAATGGTGGTGAGTATTGTAGTAGTGAATTTGAATAGTATTGTACATCTAATTTTATTTTTAGACAAAAAATTGTTTTAAGGACTCCATGGGAAAATGGAGTGGCTGAACACATGAATAGGACAATAATGTAGTGTGCAAGGAGAATGAGGTTACATGTTGGGATGCCTTTAAGCATGTTGGTTAAGGTTGTTGATACTCCTATATACTTGGTCAATAGAAGTGATGTAAGAGCATCCTAGGTATACGAGAAATCTTGCATCACCCAAAAAATAAATATTTTTATTCTTTTCTATTTTGATAAGGACTAGTAGACAAGGTGGTTACTATTTATGGGAAGTTGCTATTTTTAGTAAGTTTGTCATATGAGATTGGAATGTTCTCATTTTCTATAGGAAGGTTCATTTTAGAGATATAAGCCTACTATAAAAATCCCATTGCTCAAGCTTAAGTATCAAATAAGTTATTCAGGGTTTTCAGTGGAAAAATTTGCAAAAAAATCTTCAGGCTCATCTTTGGAGGCTTTGGAGTGTTCCGGTGAAGTCTGAAAACTCGATGGAAGGGACTAGCACTATTTTGAGCCTATAGATCATGAACTATCACTTTTGAAAAGTAGTTCTAGTAGCCAATCAGAGCAACATTTTGAGAGTTATGGCCTTTTAAAATATCTAAAATAATTGTCAAAGATGTATTTGGCCAACTCTATATGTATTATTAGGGTCTGTCGGCCCTAGGTATTACGTTTCAATGTCTAGAATCTTTCTGAGTGGCCTAAAATTACCTATTTAAGAAAGACCCAAGCATTGTCTAGGGCAATTCTAGGTAGTATTTTGTAGCTTAGTCTTGCACATCACTATAATGAAGGTGCCTATTTGAGTTAGGATATTGAACTTGTGAACTCTATAATTCTATATTTGTGGTACAAATAAGAAGTTCATATTTTGTTATTGCATTTGTTTTTGTTTCTTTATTTCTATTATGTGTTTATGGTTTTGAGGGGAGCACCCTTCATCATGTGCTAATAGAGATAGAGTTCTTGAGTGTGTGAAAAGATCATGGACTCTAATGTAGCTTGCACCAGGACCATGGTTTGGGCTAAGTGTGTAGATAGATCACCAATTGGGAGGTAGCTTGCACTAGGGTTTCAATAGAAGCATGAAAATGCCTCCATAAAGAGAGCATGGTAGAAGAGTTGTAGGTGTTATGCTTGAGGGTTTTAGAGCCCTCCAAAGATAGATGCAAGAATTGGAAGAACAAATGCATAGAGGAATAAATTTCCCTATAAGAGATGAAAGTGAGGATGAGGAAAATGTAGAAGAAAATGCCAAAGCAAGGGCAATTATGAACCTAGAGGAAGAGAGGCTTTTTAGGGTCATTGCCAAGATTGGAAAAATATCTAAGTTTGAAGCTCCCACATTTATAGGAAATCTTAATCTAGAGGAGCTGATCAATTGGATCATTGAACCAAAGAAGTACTTTGACTATAAAGATATTGAAGATCTTAATAGTGTCAAGTTTTTTTAAGACAAATATGAAGGGACATGCAAAGATTTGGTGGTAGGAGGTTCGATTGGAGTGAAATAGAAAGTCAAAGAAAAAAATCACCAGATGGGAATAGATGGTAGCTAAACTAAAGCAACAATTCATTCCCATGGATTTTGAGCTTGATCTATTGAAGAAAATGCAAGGGTTGAAGCAAGTGAAAAAATATGTTGAAGAGTATACTAAAGAGTTCTACTAAGTTCTCATTAGAACTAGCCATGTACAAATTGATAAGGAAAAAGTGGCCCATTATCTTTATGGGTTAAGGCCAAGCATTCATGATGAGTCGGTTTTGGTTCAAATGATTAGTATTCAAGAGGCATACCAATTTCCCTAAAAGTTGAGGAGAAATTGAACAAGATGTTTGATGACAAGAATAGTGGAAGAGGTCATGGTGGAAGATCTATTGGATGATCTGATGGAGATCATAATGATGATCAAAAGAACAAGGATGAGGCTAGAAGTAGCAATTAGAGGCAAAGGGGAAATAATTACAATCATTTTCATGATTACAACAATAAATATTAGAGAGGAATAGGAAAAGGGTAAGCATTTGGAAGAGGAGGCTTCCATTCGAAATGTTTTCATTGCAAAGAAGAAGGGCATAGAGTATTTGAATGTACCCAATACCAAGGAAGGATAGATCAAAAAAATGAAGGCTAGGCTAGAGTTGCACATGTTGATGAAGATGCCAAATCCTCACATTCTAAAAATTTTGAAAGAGGAGAAGTCCTAGTTAACATAAGAGTCCTAGTGAGTGGTGAGAATGAACCTAATCAAAGAAGGAGCTTGTTTCACACAAGGTGCAAATGTGAAGATAAGGGTTGTTACGTGATCACTAATGGTGGAAGTATTAACAATATAGGTTAGAAATGATGGTCACCAAGTTGAAGGTGAAGAGATAGAAACACCTGCATCCATACCATATTGCTTGGGTGCAAGATGACCACAAGGTCATGGTCAATGAGAAGTGCTTAGTGAAGTTCAAGATTGGAAGCCACCTAGATGAGGTACTTTGTGATATCTTAACTATGGACATATGTCATATGTTGTTGGGTAGGTTTTGGCAATTTTACAGGCATGTTGTCCATGATGGGAAAGCAAATACCTATACTCTGACCAAGGATGGAGTGAAAAATAAGTTAGAGCCATTGAAGGATAAAGAAGAAAAGGTATGAAGTATTGTCAAAATATTTTTATTAATGGAAAAGAGTTTCTCAAAGATATAAAGCATGACCATGTGTATTTTTCTATAATTTCAAATGATAGTAAAGAATAAATAGAGGAGGTACATGTACAAGTTGTAGATATGTTGGAAGAGTTTTCTAATATTTTATCACAAAATGTACTCTATGGATTGCCCCCAATGAGGGAGATCAATCACTAGATGGATTTAGTTCCAAAAGCCAATTTGCCAAATAAGGTAGTGCACAGAATGACACTAGCAGAAAGTGAAGAGTTGAACATACAAGTTGATGAGTTGTTGCAAAAGAGGTTGATTCGAGGGAGTCTAAGTCCAAGTGTTGTAGTAGCCGTATTAGCACCAAAGTAGAATGGTGAATGGAGGATGTGTACGTATTCTCACACTATCAACAAGATCACAATTAAGTATAGATTTCCATTACCAAGGATGGATGATATTATGGACTATTTGAGTGGAGTTGAGTATTTCACAAAGTTAGATCTAAAGAGTGTAAACCATAAGATTCATATCAAAGAAGGTGATGAATGGAAGACTACTTTCAAGACAAAAGGATGATTGTATGAATGATTAGTCATGCCATTTGGACTAACCAATGCACCAAGCATTTACGTGAGGCTCATGAATGAGATATTGAAGGATATTCTAGATAAGTTTTGCATTGTTTAGCTATATTATATTTTGATCTTTAGTAAGACATTGGAGGATCATTTGATCCATATTCAGAAGGTGTTTGCTAAGTTGAGGGAAGAAAAGTTGATAAACCTAAAGAAGTGTAGTTTTGTAAAGAAGGAGTTGGCATACTTAGGATTTGTAGTTTTGGAAAAAGGTCTAAAAATGGACCCAGAGAAAGTGAATTCTATCCTTGAATGGCCTACTCCAAGGATTGTGATAGAGGAAATATCTGTTCATGGACTGGCTAGTTTTGATTGAAAGTTCATTAGAGATTTTAGCAGAATTTTTGGGCCCTTGACTGAAACAATGAAAGGGGATAGGAAATAATTTAAGGGATTGTAGGGGTAGATAAAAGTTTCAACTTCTTGAAATAGAAAGTTACTGAGTAGCTTGTTTTAACACTTCTATATTTTAACAAGGTGTTTCAAGTAGACTATGATGCTAGTGGTACTACAATAGGAGCTATTATGAAACAAGAAGGTCGACCTATTTTTTACTTTAGTGAGAAATTGCACAATGCCAAAAGATAATATTATGTTTATGATTAGGAAATTTATACTATAGTTCAAGAAATGAAGAAATGGAGACACTATCTTCTTCTTAAGGAGTTTATTTTGTATATTGATCATCAAGTTGTGAAATATTTTAATATTCAAGGAAAATTGAACCAAAGGCATTTGAAGTGGGTTGAGATTTTGTGGAGTTATACATTTTTTTTGAAGCACAAGAGTGGAAAGTCCAAAAAAGTTGCAAATACTCTTATAGAAGACAAATTTTACTAATACAAATGCAGATAGAGGTGATTGGGTTCAAGGAACTCAGTACTTTGTATCTAGATGATCCTAATTTTGGTGAAGTGTAGAAGGCTTGTACACCTATTACACATGATAAGAAAAAGTAGTTGGATTTCATGATCCAAGATAGCATATTGTTCAAAGGAAGCTAGTTGTACATTACTAGAAGTTCAATGATAGAGAATTACATCAAGGAGAAGCATAGTGGAGGATTGGCTAGACAATTTGGTAAAGATAAAACCATATCTTCCATTGCTAACAATTACTATAGGCCAAAGTTGTAGCAAGATGTGTAGAGGTTTGTAAAGAGTTGCAAAGTATGTCAGATGGAAAAAGGAGTGAAATAGAATACAGGGTTGTATTAGCCATTAGCTATACTAGAGAAGCCATGGGAGGATGTCAATATGGATTTTGTTCTTGAATTACCAAAGCTACAATGTGGGCATGATTCATTTATCGTGGTGGCTGAAATTTTTTCAAAGATGGCATATTTTATTCCTTGAAAAAAGACTAAGGATGTTATTCATGTAGTAGAATTTATTTTCAAAGAAGTGGCAAGATTAAATGGTTTACCAAAGACTATAGTTTCAAATCAAGATACCAGATTTTTTGGGTATTTCTATCATATGTTATGGAATAAGTTGAAGATTGTTGGAAAATGAAGATGGGGTAACTAAGAGGGGAGGGGTGATTCAGTTACCACAAAAAAAAATTCAACAGTCCCAAAAATGCCTTAAACCTAGTTGCTGCTGGTACTCGGTAAACACATAGATTACTACTTAAAACTTGATAGATGTTTAGTTAATTTATTAAGAATTTACTGAAATAAGCGACCATGCAAAAGAAAGTAATCATGAACACAGTAGACACAAGATTTACATGAAAACCCAATATGGGAAAAACCACAAGCAACTAGTCACCAATTTTCACTCTTCTGAAGTGAGCCCTGTTAGGAGCCAACCCTGTTAAAGGTTACAAAACACATTGTTAGGTGTGACCCTGTTAGAGGATTTAATCACCCTATTAGGAGTGGCCTTTTAAGAGGTCTTTAGAACAATTCAACTGAATTGCCACCCTGTTAAAGGATTTATGGAATGGCTGTTAAACCAACTCTGTTAGGAGATTTTGGAATCACTGTTACAATGGTTAGAAAGCAACAATGAATGATCTGAAAATACATGCAACTTATCTTGCTGAATACAGATCTCAGTTTAGCTCCACAAGATCCTTACTGATTAAATATATCTTTGTAGCTCCAAGATTTCCCTCTACTCAACTCTGCTTAGGCACACACAAGTCTCTTCCTTGCACTTCCTTGCACTATCCGTATACACTCTCTATTCCACACTTTTCTGCATCTTGAGCACCTCTTTATATACTATACATAATACCAGGTCGGCCCAATCAACTTGACAAAACATATTCCAAAGTCGGCTTGAACTAACAATCAAAACAAAATTCTTCACTGGCCGACGCTGCTCGGTCAATACAGAACAAAAAAAAATTGCTTCCTGTGTTAACCGGCAGAACTTGGTAAAAACTACAATTACCGGGGAATTCGGTAAACCTGCCACTTCCTTTGGAAACCGACTAGACTCGGTAAAAGCTTTCTTCGACTACCGAGTGAGCTCGGTGAAAACTAAGCTTTCCTTAGCTTACCGTGCAAACTCGGTTAACACTAACCGTCTGCTACAAAATCCTTTGATACCCGAGTGATCTCCATAAGAACTAAACTTTCCTTAGCTTACCATGTGAACTCGTTTAACACTAACTCACCGTGTGACATACAGGAACGCTCGGTATACACTGTAAAAGGCTTTACTGACCGACTGGGCTCGGTAGACTCTGTAAACTGTTTTCCTAACTGACAGAACTCGATAGACTCTGTCTGATAACTGATATGGCATTTGTGTAACATCAAAGACAATACACAATTACTTAATTGTATCCAACAATCTCCCTCTTTGGCATTGATGGCAACACAACATGTCATAGCAGAAATGAAATTTGAAAGCAAGTCTACAACAACACAAGACAATTAACAATTCTCCCTCTAAGATAGAGAACTCTACCTCTTACAGTAATCTCCCTCTACAAAGGAATTACATAATCAAATTTTGGAAAGATATGACAGTAAAACTCTCCCTCTTTGACAACACATGCCAAAGACAATCCAATTTCAATGAATTTCATTGTACCTTTAGTACTGATTCATATGCAATATTTCCTTGATTTGCTGCATCAACTGATGATTGTTCAATTTTGTAAGAGCTGATGCATCACTAAAAATTATTTTTAGTGAACTTCAGATAGGGGAATGACCCCTAACTTACCTCTGAGATACAAAAATGCATCCTTAGGTAAAGGCTTTGTGAATATGTCAGCAATCTGTTCCTTTGTATGGACATATTCCAATCTGATTTCCTTGTCCTGCACCAATTCTCTGACAAAGTGATACTTGATTGCAATGTGCTTAGTCTTAGAATGCATTACTGGATTCTTAGATATGTTGATTGCACTTGTATTATCACAAAACATGACAACTGGTTCCTTGATTTCCATCTTCATGCCTTGTAGCAATTGCTTGAACCAAACAATATTAGAATAGTTTACTGCTGCAGCAACATACTCTGTCTCTGCTGTTGATTGAGATGTACAATTTTGCTTTTTGCTTGTCCAAGAAACCAACCTCTTTCCAAGAAAGAATGCACCTCCACTTGTGCTTTTTCTGTCGTCAAGGTTTCCTACCCAATCAGCATCAGTAAACACTTTTAAGTCTAGGTTTCCTCCAAATTTATACCATAATCCATAATCTTCAGTTCCTTTCAGATATCTCATTATCCTCTTGATTGCCATCATGTGATTTCCTCTTGGTTTGGCTGAAAATCTTACCACAATTCCAACTGCAAGAGCAATATCTGGCCTAGTATGAACTACATATTGCAACTTTCCAATCATAGATCTGTACAATGTCTGATCTATTTCCTTTGAATCATCTTCTTTGGTAAGTTTTAGTCCAGTACACATGGGAGTTCCAACTGGTTTACAGTCTTCCATACCAAACTTTTTCAATATCTCTTTGATGTATTTTTCTTGAGTGATGTAGATGCCATTCTTGTTCTGCTGAATTTGAAGTCCAACAAAGAATTTGATTTCACTGAACATTGACATTTCAAATTCCTTGCTCATTTATTCTAAAAATTCTTTGCAAAGATCATCATTCCCTATGAAAACAGTATCATCTACAAATATTTCTACCAGGACAATCTTATTTTCTAGTCCTTCCTTGATATACAAACTACTATTATCATTACTTCTTTGAAATCCAATTTGAATAAGATAGCTATGCAATCTTTCATACCATGCTCTAGGGGCTTGTTTCAGACCATATAGTGCCTTGTGCAATTTGCAAACCATGTTCTTTTTATCTGGATCTATAAAACCTTCAGGTTGTTCAATGTAGACCTCTTCATCCAGTATACCATTTAGAAATGCTGACTTGACATCCATCTGATAAACTTTAAATCCTTTGTAAGCAGCATATGCTAATAAGGTTCTAACACCTTCCAATCTAGCAATGGGAGCAAAAGTTTCTCCATAATCTATGCCTTCCTCTTGAGAATATCCTTTGCACACTAATCTAGCTTTATTTCTTGATACTTTACCATTTTCATCCAACTTATTTCTGAAAACCCACTTTGTACCGATTACATTTTTGTCTTTAGGCCTGGGTACAAGAGTCCATGTCTTGTTTTTCTCTATCTGCTCTATTTCTTCATTCATTGCTTCAATCCAATTATCATTTTCTAATGCATCTTTGATAGTTCTAGGTTCAAAATTAGCAAGTAAACAAGTACCTTTCAACTTACTTCTTGTGATGGTTCCTTCAGATTTATTTCCAATGATCTGATCTGCTGAATGATGTCTCCTGACATACTTGGCTAGAACAGGTTCTTTTCCTTTTGGCTGAATCTTTTCGTTATCTTCTTGCATTTCACCTTCATGCTCGGTTTGGTCTGGCTCGGTATGCACATGCTCGGTTACCTCTAGCTCGATAATCTCTAACTCGGTATTCTCTGACTCGGTAGATGTTGGCTTGGTAGATGTTGGCTCGGTAGATGTTTCCTATAACTCAGTTAGTGATGACTCAGTAGAAGAAGGTTTCTGATTCTCAGATGCAGTTGGTTCACTGAAGATGAATCTTTTGTAATCTTCTGGTTCTCTTATGCTTTCTTCTTCAGTCTTTTCTGCAAACTCATCAACTTTCACATGTATACTTTCTATGACTTTGTGAGTAGATAAGTTCAAGCATCTATATGCTTTACTCTTGCATGAGTATCCAAGAAATATACCTTCATCACCTTTTACATCAAATTTACCTTTTCTAGATTCTTTCAAGATATAACATTTGCTTTCAAATACTTTCAAATAACTTACATTGGGTTTATAGCCATACCATAATTCATAGGGAGTTTTGAATGAGTCTTTTTTAAACTGTACTCGGTTTAAGGTATGAACTGCTGTACTGATAGCCTCCTTCCAGTATTTGATAGAAACATTCTTTTCTATCATCAAGGTTCTTGCACAATCCATGATGGATCTGTTCCTTCTTTCAGCTATGGCATTTTGTTCAGGAGTTCTTGGTACTGAAACCTGTCTTTTGATTCCTCTTTCAATACAAAAGTTATTGAATTCATGTGAAATAAATTCACCACCTCTATCTGACCTTAGGCATTTCAATCTTTTCTCTGTTTCTTTTTCTACTCTTGCCAAATACCATTTGAACTTTTCAAATGCTTCTGATTTGTTCCTTAGGTACATGACGGTCATCATTCTTGAATAATCATCAACAAAAAGAATAAAATATTTTTCACCAGTATAGCTTTCAATTCCAATAGGTCCACATAAGTCAGTATGCACAATTTCTAATAAATCTTCAGACTGATAATTTTTTCTTTTGAAACTAGACTTACCCATTTTGACAATTCTTGCATAAACCGACCTCTGGTTTCCTTAAATTAGGAATGCCTCTCACTTTCTTGAATTTGCTTATCTTTACCAAATTGTCAAAATTCACATGACATAACCTTTTATGCCATAACCAACTCTCTTCTACTTGAGCAATAAAACATGAATGTTCACCAAGTTCAAGATAGAACAAGTTACCTTTAGTTTGAGTACCAGATCCAATCAGCTTTCCTTTACCATTCAACAGTCTTGTTTTGCCTTGGATGAATTCTACTTTGAGTCCATTGTTGAGTAACTGTGCCACACTCAACAAATTGTGCTTTAGGCCTTCTACCCAATAAGCATTATCACATACAAGTTCTTGGATTAGAGTGATTCTTCCTTTTCCTTTGATGCAACAAGGTTCATTGTTTCCAAATCTTACACTGCCACCATCATACTCTTCAAATTGATCAAACTTTATTTTATCTCTAGTCATATGATGTGAGCAGCCACTATCAATGATCCATGTATCATTCTTACTTATGTGAGAGATGAGTGCCATTTCTTCATTGTCAGATTCATCTTTTACAGCAATGTAAACAATCTCATCCTCTTCTTCATCATTAGAATCATTAGAATCTTTAGCCATAAAACATGATTTCTTACTTTTATCCTTAAATGATTTGAGATCTTTCTTACTGTTCCATTTATTATCTTTCTTTTCATCTTTATCTTTCTTGTTTGGACACCTTGCAGCAATATGACCGACTTCTTCACATGAAAAGCAGATTAGGGGTACTTTAACTTTGTATTTACCTCTTCCTCTTGAATATTTCCTTGCAAGTAGAGCTTCAATTACTTCAAGGTCACTGTCAGAACTCTGATCTAATTGATCTTCATTCTCTGACTGAGATTCCTTCTTCTTCTTGCCTTTGTCCTTGAGTGAAAGCTTGGCTTCAAATGCAGACTCAATGTTCTTTGCATCTGGAACATAATTATCAAAATTGTCTAGTTCAAATGCTGTCAATCTTCCAACTATGGCCTCTAGGTTTATCTTGTGATTGGCCTCACACCTTCTTTCTTGAATGGCTGATACCCTGATGGCATAAACTGGAAGTAGAGTTCTAAGAACTTTACTTATGACTATCTCTTCACTGATACTTCCTCTAGAAGCTTTGATAGCACTGACACATGCTTTAATTATTTCAACATATTTGGCAATGTTTTCATCTTCTTTCATTTTCATCTGATCAAACTGTCCTCTCAGACTTTCAGCTTTGGCTCTTCTGACATTGTCATCTCCACCATAGATCTCTTTCAGTCTTTCCCACATTTCATAGGCAGTAGTGTAGTCCTTGACATCATCAAACTCTTCATAACTCAAGGCAGATGCAATATCAATCATCATAATGTTATGAGTCTTCTTTATAGCAATATCATTGACTGATAATGTACCTGATGGTTCTACATATTCCTCATCAAGATATTTTAGACCAGTTTCACCAATGGAAGCTAGATGAAGTCTCATTAATCCCTGCCATGCTGAGAAGTTGTTTCGGTTAAGCCTTGGGATTTCCCTCTTGTAAGACATCTTGATCTTTGGCTTAGATCTTTGAAATCTCCTCCTGCAAGCACCAAAAGCTCTGATACCAATTGTTGGAAAATGAAGATGGGGTAACTGAGAGGGGAGGGGTGAATCAGTTACCACAAAAAAAAATTCAACAGTCCCAAAATGCCTTAAACTTAGTTGCTGCTGCTACTCGGTAAACACATAAATTACTGCTTAAAACTTGATAGATGTTTAGTTAATTTATTAAGCATTTACTGAAATAAGCAACCATGCAAAAGAAAGTAATCATGAACATAGTAGACACCAGATTTACGTGGAAACCCAATATGGGAAAAACCACCAGCAACTAGTCACCAATTTTTACTCTTCTGAAGTGAGCCCTGTTAGGAGCCAACCCTGTTAAAGGTTACAAAACACACTGTTAGGTGTGACCTTGTTAGAGGATTTAATCACCCTGTTAGGAGTGGCCTTGTAAGAGGTCTTTAGAAAAATTCAACTGAATTGCTACCCTGTTAAAGGATTTATGGAATGGCTATTAAACCAACTCTGTTAGGAGATTTTGGAATCACTGTTACAATGGTTAGAAAGCAACAATGAATGATCTGAAAATACATGCAACTTATCTTGCTAAATACAGATCTCAGTTTAGGTCCACAAGATCCTTACTGATTAAATATATCTTTGTAGCTCCAAGATTTCCCTCTGCTCAACTCTGCTTAGGCACACACAAGTCTCTTCCTTGCACTTCCTTGTACTATCCGTATACACTCTCTATTCCACACTTTTTCGCATCTTGAGCACCTCTTTATATACTATATATAATACCAGGTTGGCCCAACCAACTTGACAAAACATATTCCAAAGTCAGCTTGAACTAACAATCAAAACAAAATTCTTCACTGGCCGACGCTGCTCGGTCAATACAGAACAAAAAAAATGGCTTCCTGTGTTAACCGGCAGAACTCGGTAAAAACTACAATTACCGGGGAATTCGGTAAACCTGCCACTTCCTTTGGAAACCGACTAGACTCGGTAAAAGTTGTCTTCGACTACCGAGTGAGCTCGGTGAAAACTAAGCTTTCCTTAGCTTACCGTGCGAACTTGGTTAACACTAACCATCCGCTACAAAATCCTTTGATACCCGAGTGATCTCTGTAAGAACTAAACTTTTCTTAGCTTACCGTGCGAACTCGATTAACACTAACTCACCGTGTGACATACAGGAACGCCCGGTATACACTGTAAAAGGCTTTACTGACCGACTGAGCTCGGTAGACTCTGTAAACTGTTTTCCTGACCGACAGAACTCGGTAGACTCTGTCTGATAACTGATATGGCATTTGTGTAACATCAAAGACAATACACAATTACTTAATTGTATCCAACAGAAGATATATTTGAAGTTTAGTTCATCACATCATTCATAGACTAAAGGATAGAAAGAAGTTGTGAATAGTAGTTTGGGAAAACTTACTAAGATGTTTGGTTGGAGACAAGCCAAAAGGATGGGATATGATTTTACCATAGGAGGAATTTTCATATAATAATTCTATCAATAGGAGTACTAGTAAATTACCATTCCAAATTGCATATGGGAGTAGTTCTAAAAATGATTTTCAATTGTTGTAGTTGGATAAAGGAGAGATAAGTAGTGTTGAAACATAAGAATTTGTTGAACATTTGAAGAACATCCATGAGGAGGTGAGGAAGCATATTATAAAGATGAATACATAGTACAAGGCTAAGGTATTTTTGTAAAGGAGGTTTAAGGAATTTTGGATTGGAGATGAAGTAATGGTTCTTTTCAAAAAAGAGTGTTTTTCAGTGGTTACATATAATAAGCTAAAGATGAAGAAGTTTGGACCGTGCAAGATAGTGAAAAGGCATGATTCTAGAAATACATATGAAGTGGAGTTTCTTACTTAATTGAATATTTTACTCATATTTAAATTTCAAATTTGACAAAGTATCTTGATGGAGGTGATGATGGAGATGAAGTTGTGGAAGTGCAGTGGAATATTCTACTAGTTATTTCAGTTACAAAGGAGATTAAGGAGATACTAGATTAGCATGTTGGCAAAAGTACTAGGAATAGTACTTATGAGGAATATCTAGTCAAATGGAAAGGGAGGCTAGTTGAGAATTCATCATGGCTAGGAAAGGAGGAGGTTACCCATCTTGGTTTTCCTCTAAAAACCTAAGACGTGACCAACTAACATTTCAAATTACCCTGGGTGTCTAATTCAAGAGCATCCTAGATGTAATAGCAATCTTGCATCACCAAAAAATATTTTATTTTTAGTCTTTTCTATTTTAATAAGGACTAGAAGACAAGGTGGTTACTATTTATGGGAACTTTCTATTTTTAATAAGTTTTTCATATGAGCTTAGAATGTTCTCATTTTCTACATAAAGGTTTATTTTAGAGATATAAGCCTACCATAAAAATCTCATTTCTCAAGCTTAATTATCATAGAAATTATTGAGGATTTTTGCTGGAAAAATTTGTAGAAAAATATTCAAGCTCATTTTTGGAGGCCTTAGAGTGCCTAAATGAGGTCCAAATACTTGATGAAAGGGTGCTAACATTTATCAGGAGATGGTGCTTCTAAAAAGTGGTTATAATAGCCAATCAGAGAAATAGTTTGTGAGTTATGGCCTTCTAAAGTTGGGCGACCCAAAATATCTAAAATAATTGTCAAAGATGTATTTGTCCAACTTTATATGTATTGTTAGGGTCTATCAGCCCTAGGTATTAACTTTCAATGTCTAGAACCTTTCTGGGTGGCATAAAATTGCCTATTTAAGAAAAGGTTGAACATTGTCTAGGACAGATCTACGTAGTAGTTACCATCTTAGTCTTGCAGATTACTATAATGAAGGAATCCATTTGGGTTAGCATATTGTACTTTTGAATTCTATAATTCTACATTTGTGACACAAATAAGAAGTCTATATTTTTTTCTTTCATTTTTTGTTTCTTTATTTTTGTTATGTGTTTATGGTTTTAAGGGGATCACCCTTCATCAAGAGGTCCTTTACTCCTTTGAGCCATGGTGTTCGAAAGGAAGCATGAACTTGTAAGTAGGTGAGTTATTCTTTTGTTAGTACTTTGGGTTGTGAGCATTTGCACATATAGATTCTAAAACTAGAACCAAGCTAGAAGCTAAGTGAAATAAGTGAATATTTATTAGATATGGCATTGATGAATTTGGTTATAAGATTATAGATTCTATAAATCTTAAAATTGAAAGAATTAGGGATGTCATATTCAATGAGAATGTATTGTAGAAAGATCTATTGTAGAAAAATGAGAAGAAATAAAATAATTATGTAGTTTTGGATTGTAGCGCCTCTTATGTTTGCAATCTATACCTTGTCTATTTTGATTTGAGAGATACTTGTTACTCTTATTGTTATTTGTATTTTTAGATGACCTGAGGGTTAGATATTATACCTTGATTTTGTACCATAGATGCTATATTTCCATGTTGTTTAGTTTATCATATTTGCATGTTGATGCTATTTTTAGATGAGACTAGATCTATGATGATATATGATTTTATGGTTTATTAGACATATTTGTTGATTATGTTATGTGATGGATTCTATGATATGGCTATTTACTTTATTCTTGTTATTTGGGCTTTATGCAAATGTGAGTGATGTAAATGGATTAATTAGTTATTTAATGCATTTTGTTTCAACTATAATATTATTATACAATTTCACTTGATCATGTGTTTTAGTGTACATGAATTATATCCCTAGTAGTGACTTATGGAGGTAGTGATTCAACTATTCATATTTTACCAATGTCATTCCTATATGGTTGAACTATCCTTATTTTAATTTTCTAAATTAAACCCTTTAGGTGATTAGTAAATCCAAACTCATCTACATTATGTGATTAGACTAGTGAGTGTGTCTATGCATTTAGAGGTTGGCTCTATCACGAAAGTGTTAAGTGATTTTCTATAACTTTTGGTTTTTGGGTTTTAAATATTTTTCAATTTAATTTTTAGCAACTTTTTCTTAGGTGAATTTCCATTATAGAGAATAACCTATTTTCATTTGGGTCAATTTGGAGTCTAGCTACTATAGTTGGATATTTACCCTAATTGATTATTCACTCAAAAAGTGAATAAGTTTTGTAAGAGGAATTGAATTCCTCACATTTCTATTTTTGGATTTTAGAATTTGGAGAGCATTTTCCAAAATCCTCTTTTGAAGGATTGGGGTTTTGATCATTATGGGAGCTATGAGAATGGGTTTTTCACAAGATTAGTCTTGTTGGATCTAGCTTGGGGAGACCTTTCTTTGTCATCACTTATAGTAGATTTGGCAAGATATTTCTTTTATTTTGCAAGCTTTAGTTTTCGCCCCTTTTCTTGTTAGGTAATGCCTTCCTATTTTATTGTTTTCACTTTGTTTTAGCTTCCATTTCTTATTGTAGTATATTAGGAGGCTAAGAACTAGTGTTCTCCTCCATTTCTACTTGATGGTTCTGCCTAGTTTGTTAGGTATAATGTCACACCCAAACTACAAGAGAAAGAACACAAATTTTTTGTGAATAATAATTAATAATTAAAAATACTCTAGATTTGATATGGTTTTGATCACAATTTAAGTATAGGTTCCATACACTGTTAAATTTTTACTCTCATTATTAAGTTGATATCGACAAAAGTTATGTTATTACATTAACTTTCCACCAAATGTGCAAATTACTTAAATAATAATTTAAATGAGTTCATTCCAAATTATTTTGAGTATATCAGATCAAGGTCTCATTAAAAAATAATAATAAAGTTATGTCTAAATAGAGAATCTAACTTTACTTACCAACTAAATACATTCAAAGTTTTAAAAATCAAATCTAAATTAACGATTACGTCCATAATATCTAAAATTGAATGAATCAAAATCAAACTAACTTTCATTATTTAAACTTTACTAACCTAAACTAAATCTACTAATTACATTTCAAAATTGGAAACCTTCCAAAAAAACAAATATCAATTTAACTAGCATTGATCCTAAAATTGCATACTATCAACAATTTTAGTAATACTAACTTACATCTATACTTTTAAATTAAGACTAATTGAATTCTTATTATAACCATTAACTTAACTAATACTAATAATATACAAGAAACTAAAATAAAACTTAATATTAAACATATAATATGACACAAACTAAAATTAAATAAACTAACTAACTAATCTATAAATAGCTAAACCCCTACTAACACCTACTAACCTAACATCATACTATCCTAGCCCACTTGACAAGTGGGTTTCCTTACATCTTAACCTACCAAATCCACTCACCCCCTATACAATCCTCCCAACCAAGCCTGGGCAGATTTCTAGACTTCCTACATGTCAAATCGACTCCCCCCACAACTGACAACACATACTCCCCAAAAAGAAGCGCTTACCTATGATCAAGGTGAATAAAAATGCAAAGTTTAACATCATTTACTCTCAAATCTTCCTGCCAACAAAATTAACGCCCACCCAACACCATTAAAACTCTGCTACAAGTATGTCAGTGCTTCAAAGCACTTGCCACTACCCCCAACCCATAAAGCAAGCGCTGACCAACAAAAAAAAAAAGAAGGTGGCAAAAGAATTTAAAACAAAGCAATATCCATCAAGGCCAAACCTAGCACATTTTGGAGGTTTATAATTTGCAAGGAAGATGGGACGGTATAGAGTGACATCATCTTCATAACCATTTATTGACTTAGTTTATATGTTACAACATAATGTCTTTTCAACCCTTATAAAAGAGCTACGACCAACAAGGAAAGAGGGGAAAGCATTGAAGCCAAAAAGAAATGTAGGTAAGAAAAAGATAAGAAGATATTTAGTTTTAAATTATGTTATACACATTTTTCTAATATCATTATCAATTTAGTTTTAATTTTCAAGATTTTACAATTGATTTAAAAGAGAATTTTGAAGAGAATATTCTTTATTTCAAAGGGCATTTAAATTTTTTCTCCCATACAAAAGACAAAGAGTTTTTACTCTCTTGAAACTCTTTTTTTTTTTTTTGACATATTTTTCTAACTATAGATTTACAAGGTAATGTATATTTTTTTTAAGAGGTTTTTTTTTTTTTTGAATAGATTTAAAACATTGATACAATTGTTTGTCACATTAACACCATAGTTATTTGATCTCCTGTACAACTTGAATTGAAATATGTCAACCTTAGCCATTATTTTCATTCCTTAACATAATTTTTATTTTGAACATATAGGGAAACTTGAAAAATTTTCTCAATTAAGCCATCATCATATCATCTTATTTTTGATGTACAACCATCTTACTAAAAATTATGATTAAATCACATGATAAACAATTATACTCAATCACCATTTTTATTGGCAAACTTGATTCAAAGGCTTAGCCGAGAAAGAACCAGGAAGAAAACCCGACATCTTTGCCATTACAAAAAAGTTGAAAAAAAAATTACATAGGATTTCAATCCTGAATTACAACAATTTAATTGAATTTCTTTCATGATCCTCATCAAGGGTTCCATACCAATTTCTACAACACATTTCTACGAACTATGGAGGGAACAAAATCTGATCAGGTGACAACAAGCATGACCAAGAAACAAATCAAACATGCATATTCATACAAATTTTTTCACAATAGGATTCACAATGAATCAACACTAGGAAAAGGTGGATTCTTCCAATAAAAGAAGTCGAGCACAATACCAAAACAGATGCCCAATCGAGGCTATAAACCAATAACTTCCATTCTTCCATCTTAATATACAAAACTCATACGAGGTTTGTGCTGATAGGTAGGGGCCCATAACACCCTACACTCTCTCCCTTTTCTCATCTTAAGAAGAGAATATACACTGGTTGGAGTCCAACAAAAAAGACCTTTCCCAAACTTGTTCACTTCTACCCTATCCAAGGGTGAGTAATACCAAAACACCCATTCAAGAAAGCTTCAAAATTTCAAACATAAACATGAAAGGAAATCGTTCAAAATAACATGGTTTTCAAATCTTCCCAACATACCCACAAACATACAAGCATTCAAACAACAACAAGGTAGCATAAGCATGAAACAAGAATGAAATCTGAATAGGGAAATGAAAATTCCTACTGTCACAAAGAGGTAATGGAAAAAGAACAAGTTTGAGTAGAGCTTTTCCCTTCCTTGATTCAATCTTCCATGACTCCTCTCTAAATGTATAGATTGGGTAACAACCTCTACTACTCCAAGAAGGGCCTCTAAATAAGCCCCAAACTCAACCACCAAAAGGATCAATAACTTCACCCACCCACCTACAAATCTAGAAACTCCTAACTCAATTTGCACTATGGTTAATCACTAAGTGGAGGTGAGGTGATGAAACTCATGGTAGCCATAATCAATTTTCGCACAAAGGCAAAAAGAGACTTTTTGAGTGATCTCAAAAGTCAATAAAAGGGGATTAGGGGTTGGAAAAGACCCCCAACCCATACCCATACCCCTTGGGTATAATTATTTCATGATTTAAACCCTTAGGAATAGGTTTAGAGCTAAACAAAAGCTAGGAAATAATTAGGACCAACTAACGACTCTAAAATGCAGATTAAGCACTAATCTGAATTAAGGATGACTAAACTTGGTTAAGCACCAAATTAGCAAAAGATAATAACTTAATCTGATTTAGGTCCATGGGTTACATAGCTAACCAATCTGCACACTGAAAAACATAAAAAATTCATGAGTGTCAAGTGACACTAAAAGAACATAGTTATGAACACTAACATTCATTGAACACAGAAAGATACATACATACATCTCACAATACAATACTTGAATTACGAACAACAAGGTTTTCAAACTTAGCACATTGGGATCAGTTATGTTCCTCCATTGATTTTCTTGGCTTAAATATCTACACACTCATTGCACACATCAATAGTCCCATAAAATCACATGCACATATGTATTTACGTATCAGGAATTCACATATATTATAACATACATAAATTAGGGCTTCTCTCAATTTTTAACTATTAAAATCTCTTAAATCAAAGTATCAATCCTACATTTATTGATTTCATTGACATACATATACATAAAACATTAAATGAAAAATATCAAATATCTAAAAATAACATCACACAGCATGAAATAATATAATATGTTCTAAGCATCAGATAATGTCTCGACATCTCGAGTTGTGAGTATCAAAATGATAAAGTAACAACTAAGGCTACAAGGGATCGGGGTGAGGCCTCACATCCTCCCCCAGTAGGTATGAACTTCCTCCTGGAGTTCATCAAAAGTTAAGGGTATTGAGATCATATCTGTGCTACATCCTCCCAAGAAATTGTGACCTCATCGTAACATTCCCACTAGACCCTAACTTGGTCCAGCTCTCAACCTCGAGGAGCTAGGGTCTGTTAGGAAATAACATGGATAGGCTCTAGCACTAACTGGCCAACCAACTCCACCTGTAGCTCAAATAACTTTAGCCTGATGCTCAGTCTAGTGGTTTTCAACCACTGTGAAAACTCTGTGGGATCTGCCCATGTGTCCAACTGTTGGCTCTAAAAAAGCCCCTCACTAACCATTGGATGGCTGTCCCTATAGACACTCTCTAGCTATATGACCCATGCCACCACAAGTGTAGCATGGCCCTCGGGTATAAGATCATGTATCCTATGATCCTGACTACTGTGGGCCTTCTGACCTGCTAGACCCACTATATCCACCCCTAGAAGTCTGTTGAGTCTACACTGACTGTGACTATGGGGTATGTACTTTGTGATCCTGCTGTGACTGCCACTGCTTGGGCTTAGATCCTTGATAACCCTGTGAGGGTTCTTATTAATACTTCTAAGACTATTGTCCCTTAGAGGACCTTGGTTTATAGTTTTGATTCCCTTTCCAAGGGGGTCTCTACCGAGTAGAGTTTTAGTTTTGAGACTAATCCCGTGATTCCTATCTACTCGAGTATCCTCTGCCACTAGTGCTCTCTCCACTACCTATTTGTAGGTGGTAGGGAAGGCCATCCAAACTAGACCCTGAAGTGAGAAATTCAAACCCATTATAAAGCGATGCACTCACAGTTTCTCATCCTTCATGAATTCCACATAAGGAAGGAGCTCGAGAAACATGCTCTCGTACTAAGCCACTGTAGGACCTCTTTGATAAAGAGAATGAAACTCCTTTATCTGTTTCTATAAAAAATGCTCTAACAACTACCTCTCTTGGAATCTCTCTAGGAATGATTCCCATGTGAGGGTATCCTTCCTCACTCCTCCTATAGTCTCCTCTTGATGCCATGAATTGGAGGCATCTCCTCTCAACTGATGAACTGCTAGGCGTGCCTTTAGATTACTCCCATAGGTTCATAATCCAAAGCACTACTATAGGCTCTACAACTATGCCTCTCATACTATTCCCTCAATGGAACTAATATATAGTGGTGGGTCGAGTCGAATCAATTCCCTGATGTCATCTCCTATATGTCTAGGAGGTCTGCCAAGTGGGGGTCCTCTTTGGTGTATTGAATCTTCCTTGTGCTCACCTTGACCCTAAATCTATCTCAGTGGGGGACTCCTAGTCCTCTCTCTGACTCCGGGTTCGCCTCCTTTGGGTCCCTCTACTTCCAATATTGGAATCTGCTGAACTGGCTAAACTACAAGTACTACTCCCTACTGAACTGCACTGATCAAAGTTTTAAGCGCATCTATAATGTCCTAGTTTGGGTTTAGTGGTGGTGGAGGTGGAGGTGGTGGTGGTGGAGGTGGTCCATCCTCTTGTCCTGCTCTACCACCTCTCGCCCTATGACCTCTGCCTCATTGGTTGCTTTGAGTAATAGGAGGCATCCTACACAATTTAATGTTTACCTTAAGTTTAGGAAGCACAATGGTTTAATGTTCCTAGTGTTGAAACACAGGCTCTGATACCAAAATGTCATGCCCAAACTACGAGGGCAAGAACAATTTTTTTTTTTTGAATAATAATTAATAATTAAAAATGCTCTAGATTCGATATGGTTGTGATCGCAGTTTAAGTATAGGTTCCCTACACTATAAAATTTTTACTCTCGTTATTAAGTTGATATTGACAAAAGTTATGTTATTACATTAACTTTCCACCAAATGTGAAAATTATTTAAATAAAAATTTTAATGAGTTTGTTCCAAATTATTTTGAGAATATCATATCAAGGTCTCATTAATGGAAATAATAATTAAGTTATGTCTAAATAGAGAGTCTAACTTTACTTACCAACTAAATACATTCAAAGTTTTAAAAATCAAATCTAAAATAACAATTACATCCATAATATCTAAAATTGAATGAATTGAAATCAAACTAACTTTCATTATTTAAACTTTACTAATCTAAACTAAATCTACTAATTACATTTCAAAATTGGAAACCTTCTAAAAAAACAAATATCAATTTAACTAGCTTTGATCCTAAAATTACATGCTATCAATATTTTTAGTAATACTAACTTACATCTATACTTTTAAATTAAGACTAATTGAATTTTGATTATAACCATTAACTTAACTAATACTAATAATTTACAAGCAACTAAAATAAAACTTAATATTAAACATATAATATGACACAAACTAAAATTAAATAAACAAACTAACTAATCTATAAATAGCTAAACCCCTACTAACACCTACTAACCTAACATCATACTATCCTAGCCCACTTGACAAGTGGGTTTCCTTACATCCTAACCTACCAAATCCACTCACCCCCTGTACACTCCTCCCAACAAAATGTGGGCAGATTTCTAGACTTCCTACATGTCAAATTGACTCCCCCAACAACTGACAACACATACTTCCCAAAAAGAAGCGCTTACCTATGATCTAGAAACTCCTAACTCAACCCACACTATGGTTAATCACTAAGTGGAGGTGAGTTGATGAAACTCATGGTAGCCATAGTCAATTTTCGCACATAGGCAAAAAGAGACTTTTTGAGTGAGCTCAAAAGTCAATAAAAGGGGCTTAGGGGTTGGAAAAGACCCCCAACCCATACCCATACCCCTTGGGTATAATTATTTCATATTTAAAGCCTTAGGAATAGCTTTAGAGCTAAACAAAAGCTAGGAAATAATTAGGACCAACTAGCAACTCTAAAATGTAGATTAAGCACTAATTCAGATTAAGGATGACTAGACTTGATTAAGAACCAAAATAGCAAGAGATACTAACTTAATCTGACTTAGGTCCATGGGTTACACAGCTAACCCTAATAAACACACTAAAGAACATAAACAATTCATGAGTGTCAAGTGACACTAAAAGAACATAGTTACGGACACCAACATTCACTGAACACAGAAAGATACATACATACATCTCACAATACAATACTTCAATTATGAACAACATGGTTTCCAAACTTAGCACATAGGGATCAATTTTGTTTCTCTATCGATTTTCTTGGCTAAAATATCTGCACACTCATTGCACACATCAGTAGTCCCATAAAATCACATGCACATATGTATTTACGTATCAGGAATCACATAAATTATAACATACATAAATTAGGGTTTCTCTCAATTCTTAACTATTAAAATCTCTTAAATCAAAGTATCAATCCTACATTTACTAATTTCATCGGCATACATATACATAAACCATTAAATGACAAACATCAAATATCTAAAAATAACATCAAAGAGCATGACATAATATAATATGTTCTAAGCATCAAATAATGTCTCGACATCTCGAGTCATGAGTATAAACATGATAAAATAACAACTAAGGCTACGAAGGGTCAGGGCAAGGCCTCACATCCTCCTCCATTAGGCATGAACTTCCTCCTAGAGTTCATCAAAAGATAAGGGTATTGAGATAACATCCGTGCTGCATCCTCCCAAGAAATCGTGACCTCATTGAAACATTCCCACTAGACTCTAACTTGGTTTAGCTCTCGACCTCAAGGCGCTAGGGTCTATCGGGCAATAATATGGATAGGCTTTAGTGCTAACTGGCCAACCAACTCCACCTATAGCCTGAATAACTATAGCCTGATGCTCAGTCTAGCAATTTTCAACTATTGCAAAAACTCTATGGGATCTGCCCATGTGTCCAACTGTTGGCTCTAAAAAAGCCCCTCCCTGACCATTGGATGACTATCCCTGTAGACACTCTCTAGCTATATGAACCATGCCACCACAAGTGTAGCATGGCCCTCAGGTATAAGATCGTGTATCCTATAGTCCTGCCTGTTGTGGGCCTCTTGACCTACTAGAGCCACTGTATTAAACTTTTATGATGCATCAGGATGCTTGTCACATTTGTCCTCCTAAGTCTATTTTAAATTGAGTGACTTTATGTTTTGTGTTCTCATCCAGTTCTTTTTGTTCTAATATTCATGATGGTGGTATGCCACATATGAGTACATGCATGTACATTTACCAAGTGACAAGTGAGTCTTGGTGTTCTATGGTATTTCTAGAAATAAGGTCATTGGAGTTGGGTTGGGAAATTGCATGCCTATGGACACTCATTATTTGGATGAGCATGGGTAGGGTAGGGTAGCATATGGAGGGGGCTTCTACCTTATAGCCTAGTGATCATTGTACCCATAGGGTTGGCAAATGAAGTTTTAATTAAGTGATAACTAAATGAAAATAGTTGGTGGGAATAAATAACTTAAGATATTAAAATGGTTTAGGATGTGCTCCTTTTGTTGGTAAGTTTGAGCTGCCAATACTAGCTTGGACTTGTCAATACCAAGCGACTCTCCATGATGTCATCACCTACATAGTAGCCCATTGAATGCCTAACTAAGACTTGTAGTTTTTCATTGTCCATGTCTTGATTTCAGTCATCATACTGCCTGGCATGTGTGTTAGCCATAGATGTTGTTTTGTGTGTGTTTATGGTTGGATCATTATCTCCATCAACATGACAAGTATGGATCTATAGGTACCACATGGTTGGGAGACATAGCTACCTTCACCACTGTTAGGACTAGTGTATAGAGATGGTCTTTTCTTCTAGTGCACGACCATTGCTAGATGTGGTCACTTGGTACTTTAGGTTCTAGAGTATGCTTTCTTGCGATTTATGCTATCATTGGGAAGCTTATATATCATGTTAGATTATTATTTATTTTTACATTTCCTTATTTTGATGATCAAGATGTGATAGGTGATGTTATCTACTTTATAGGATTATCTTATGCTTTCCACTGTCATGTTAGATTTCCTTATGCTTATGATCGTAGGATGTTTATTAGTGATGTCCCTATTATGATAGTATCGATGATTTGATCAATGGCTTGCAATGTTATGAAAAGTAGATGGCTAGGACCCATGATGGTCTTATGATGCTATTAACAATTGGGAGGAACCACAAATTTAGTTTTTTCTACTACTCATTGTGATTTTATTTCCATTTAGTGCGATGTTGGTTTTCATATTCTGTGATGTTTCCCTTCTATTCTTTTCTATTGTTGTTTGATTAGTTGTTTCTAGGTTTCTATCTTTCTATATTATATTCAAGTGTTACATCTTAAAGTGTGGATTTGGTACTCCCTGATGTGGAGGATTTCACTTTCTAAGTTTTTGTCCTTTTTGTTTTTGGTGTGCTAATGCAAATTCTCATCTGGTGTTCTAGGGTTTCTCATGTGGCATGGGGCACATCCTAATGTGAGATCCCACACTAGTATTGGGTGTTGAGACAAGTGTATCCTTGCACATTGTGGTGCATTTTGTCATGCAAGAGTGCACTTCCTCATATGTAGTGGTACACTTCCTCGCATGAGAATGTATTTCCTCATGTGATAATCTATCAATCTATTGGCCTCATGCAAAAAATAGGGGGTGTTTTCCTATGTTTTTGGGGATCAATTTTCAGAG
The DNA here is from genome assembly GCA_028749045.1 of Cupressus sempervirens. Classification (NCBI taxonomy): domain Eukaryota; kingdom Viridiplantae; phylum Streptophyta; class Pinopsida; order Cupressales; family Cupressaceae; genus Cupressus; species Cupressus sempervirens. Next base: position 110,700,001 of record CM053786.1, read on the forward strand.
TTTCTAGTACCCTTTGTGATGCCATAAATTACAATGCTCTGATAGATTTTAGATTTTGTGTTTTGGTATCATTTTGGTTTCAGTTTCCTGTTATGTGTTGTGCCAGTTTTGGTAGTGGCATCATGAGATTTGTTGGTTGCCAAGATGGTGGTTGAGTCTTCTATTACAATCTTCATGATCTGTGTATGTTTTCATCTTTTACACTTAAACTTGTTTAGAAAACATATATTGGCTTGTATTTCATCCTTATTCGAAGGATTTCTAGGTGGGGCATTACATCTAGTATTAGAGCCCATGTTGCAACATTGGGGCCTCTATGTTAAGCTTCCACTATGGTTTTGTTTTATGTTGTGTATTATTATATTATGTTTTATTATTTTGGTATCTTTTTGTTCATGGTTTTTACACTTATGTGGTGATCTGATTGTTCTAACATTATCTTGTTGTTCCCATAATGATGCCTCTTGCATATAGATCTAGTGGTCATGGTGGTACCCATAGCTGTAAATGTGGACATGAACACCATGATTAGGGACATTAGGAAGGAGAAGGAGAACATGATAATAATTCTAATTAGAGAATCATGGGGGTATTGATGCTAATGCTCTAGGAAATTCTTGCTAGATTGGGCCCTTATGTAGAGGAACACCAGCATGATCAAGATTAGGAAGAGGGATCTCATCATGGAGATTCCCATCAATTAGAGCTTAGGGATGAAGAGTGTGAAAGTGAACTGATGGAGAGGTTGTGGTCAGGATTATTATTATCTCAATCAAATTGAGATGATGTGAGAAATTTAGAGGTCCACACCACTAGAGTTTGATGGTTAGGGAACTAGACTCAAGGCTGAGACCTAGTTTCTTGATATGGGGTGTTGTTTCTCCCTACTACCTTATGGGAACAATGTGAAGGCCCATTGTGCGATCACATAGCTTATGAAACATGGTTCTATCTAGTGGGATTTAGAGAGTGAAAGGCTTGGTATAAGTGTCATAGATCTCACCTGGGAGATCTTTAAGGAAAGGTTTAGAGAGAAGTTTTTATTTCCATAGTATCCTGAAGCTCACATTGATGAATTCCATGAGCTTAAATAGGGTTTTATGATAGTTGATTAGTATGAGAAGAATTTCCTTGGGTTGAAACAATATTCAAGCTACAAACATGATGAGGCACTCACCACTCAACATTTTGTTAGAGGCCTCAAAGACTCCATCATCGAAGATGTCCATACTCATCAGCTAAGGACACTTGATCTTGTTGTTGAGAAGGAAAGGATCATATAGAGAAATGTGGCTAAGGGGTAGTGTGGTAAATCTAGTTCTTAGAACCAAAGTACTTAGAACTCTAGGAAACATATTTAGTTAACCTAGTCCTCAAGAAAGGGCCAAGTTTAGTTGACAACCACTCAGGGTGGTCCACATTGTAGGAATAAGAAGAGGTTTTGGGTCAAAGGTGGATAGGATTCTAGTACCTTAGGTAAGAAAGGACATAACCAAAATAGAGGATAGAAATCTTAGTAGGATTATCCTTCATAGAGTGGTCAACCAAATTCTAGTAGGGGTAGTAAACCATATCCTAGTGCTACTCAAGGTGGTCATGGAATAGGTCTCGACTTTATTAGAAACTATTATTCTTGCAGCCGACCTAGCCATAAATCTTTTGATTGTTCAGTTAAGCCATCTTCAAGACTTGGTAATGGTGTAGCAAGATGTCAGTGTACTATAGGATATGTGGGTTAGAATCACAAATTCTTTGTGGTAGCTGACAACTATCAAGCTAAGCATCAAGGTATGGTAGTCAAGGCTACAAGTATGTTGCATGGTATTTCAACTTTAGTTTTGTTTTACTCTAGTAGTTTAGATTCTTTCATTTCACCATCTCTTGTTCAACAATGTGGGCTAGTGAATGCATTAGGTTGATAGGTGGCAAGTTGAGTTAGCCATAGGTTCCCAAGTAGTTGTAGACTTGTTGGTCAGTGGTTGTGTTTTGAATTTGGGAACCTTCACCACCACAATGAAACTATGCATTCAATGTTTGGGATCACATGACATTGTGTTTGGCATGGATTGGTTAGCTTCCCATCAACGAAATATTGATTTTCATTATAAGATGGTACAGTGTGTTGACAATACAAGTGGGTAGGTAGAACTTTTGGGAGTCCTAAAACCAGTCTCACTTCGTATGATCTTAGCTAATAAACTAAAGCAAAGTGTGTAGAAAGGTTTCTAGTTGTTTCTTATGTCTCTTACTAATCTTGAGGAATCCAAGAGCCATATGATGACAATTGATGATCACCCACTCCTTTGTGAGTATCTTGATGTGTTTCCTGATTAGGTTTTGGGTATCCCACTATAGTGTCACATTAATTTTTAGATTGATCTTATACTAGGAGCAAAGCCAATTCTACAAGCTCCTTACCACATGACTACTCAAGAGTTGAGTGAGCTCAAGTTATAGTTGAAAGAATTTTTGGCCAAGGGCCATATTCATCCTAATGTATCCCCCATAGGTGCACTAGTCATCTTCATAAAGAAGAAGGATGGTTCTTTGTGATTGTGCATTGATTATTAGTAGTTGAATAAGGTGACAGTGTAGAACGATTATACTTTTCCAAGGATAGATGACATATTTGATCAAATGAAGGGAGCATGAGTGTTCTCAAAGATTGATCTTAAGTTAGGATACCATCAGCTCCATATCTAGGAGGCTGATATTCATTGAACAAATTTTTGTATATGGTATGGGCATTGTGAGTTCATAGTTGTAACCTTTGGGTTAACCAATGCACCATCAATGTTTATGAGTTTGATGAATGATATATTTCACACTTACCTTGATTAGTATGTCATTATATTCCTAGATGACATATTATTCTATTCAAAGACTGTGGAGGACCATGAAGTTCATTTATGTCAGGTATTGTAGTGCTTAAGGGACCATCAATTGTATGGAAACTTGAGTAAATGTGGATTCTTCCAGTCAGAGGTGAAGTATTTGGGACACATCATTATAGGTGATGGAATTGTAGTGGAACTAGAGAAGATTCGTGGTATCATGGATTGGCCAGTACCCAATAATGTCTCATAAGTTTGTAGTTTTATGTGATTGGAAAGATACTACCATTGCTTCATGAAGGATTTCTCATGAGTAGCTCATCTCATCATTTATCTTTAGAGGAATGGGAAGAAGTATTTTTTATTAGACTAGTGTGAGACAAAATTTAATACTCTTAAGGTGTGTTTGACTAGTGCACCAATCCTTGTAGTGCCTAATCCTATGGGTGATTTCATGGTTTGCATAGATGCTTCATTGGAAAGCGTGGGTGTAGTGTTGATGTAGGATGGTCAAATAATTGCATATAAGTCTAGGAAACTCAAGGAACATGAGCTTAACTTCCCCACTCATGATTTGGAACTTGTGGCCATAGTGCATGCCCTTGTCCATTGGTGGCATTTCCTTTTTGGACATAGGTTTGAGTTGCATAGAAACCACAAGAGCTTGTAGTACATATTTACTTAGCCAAACCTAAATGCATGATAGCATCATTGGATGGAGTTCTTGTGTGAGTATGACTTTGATGTGTATTACATTAAAGGGAAGGAGAATTTCATCATGGATGCTTTGAGAATAAGACAGCTTGAGGTATTAGTGACTTCATTGGAAGTTGATTTGTGAGGCTGTATTTTGAAGGTTTTTCCCAGTGACACTTGGTATTAGGAGGTGAGGGTGGAGATTGAGTCTAGATGTACCCTTGAGGGGATATTTTGAGGTTATGTGCTTAAGTCCAATGGACTACTCTATCACTTAGTGTGTATCTATGTACCTATGTCATGTGATCTTCATTCCTTGGTTTTGTCAGAAGTGCATCGCATGCCATATTCTACACATCCCAGAGTCAAGAAGATGCATGCTGATCTAAAACAACTATACTTTTGGGTAGGGATGAGGGATGATGTTGTTGATTTTAATGATAGATATCTTTAGTTCCATAGACTGAAGGTAGAACATCAGCATCTAGTGGGTCTTTTGTAGCCTCATATCATTCCAAAGTGGAAGTGGAATATGATATCTATTGATTTTATCACAAGATTTCCTATATCATCACAAAGATATGATTATATCATGGTGATAGTGGACAAATTTTCCAAGGTAGCATATTTTTCACCCATGAGAGCATCCTACACAACTTCTTCTATAGTGGATGTTTTCTTGAAAAATATTATTCATTTGGATTGGATTCCTTATCAGATAATTTTGGATAGAGATCTGGTGTTTACTTCTACATCATGGATGTCTCTATGTCATGCTTTGGGTGCACAACTCAATTTTAGTTTGGCTTATCACCTAAAGACTGATGGTTAGACCAAGAGAGTGAATCAAGTTCTAGAGGATATGCTTCACATGTATGTTATGGATAGGTAGGTGAAGTGGGAGAACTATTTGTACCTTGTTGAGTTTGCATACAAAAATGGGTAACATAATTCTCTTGGCATGTCACATTTTTAGGCCTTCTATGGTAGGACATGTCATACTCCTTTGAGTTGGGATGATTTAGAGGATTGAGTTCTTTTGGGTCCAAAGATGCTTTAGGATATGGAGCAGTAGGTTGTTTGCATTAGGGAGCATTTGGTTATTGCTCAAGACATGCAAAAGAAGTATGCAGATGCCCATAGGTTGGATCATCATTTTTTTTTTGGTGATAGGGTATTTTTGTGAGTGCATCCAAGGAAGAGCCCCATCCATTGTGGGAAAGGCTCTAAGTTGGAACCACATTTTCTTGGACCTTTTGAGATCCTTGATTGGATTGGCCATGTTTCTTATCAACTAGCATTTCCATCTAGCTTATCGTGCATCTATGATTGTTTTAGGTTTATATTTTGGGGTGGTATATTCTAGATGTGACCCATGTTCTTGATTGGGATACTTTGTAGGTAGTAGACATGAAGCTTACTTTGGAGCTCATTCATATCCTACAACATTGAAGGTCAACTTTGTGATGTTAGGACATAGAATAGGTAAAGGTCCAATTGGACCCAAGTGATGAGACCTCTGTGACTTGGGAGGATGCTACATGATTGAGGGGATTGTATCCCTATCATTTTATCAGCTTCTAGGAGTAAGCCTATGCTAATGGGGGAGGGTGTAGCACCTCTTGTGTCTGTAGTTTGTACCATGTCTATTTTGATTTGGGAGATACTTGTTACTCTTATTTTTATTTGTATTTTGAGATGACCTAAGGGTCAAATATTATACCTTGATTCAGTAACATAGATGCTATACTACTATGTCATTCAGTTTATCATATTTGCATCTTGATGCTATTTTGAGATGATAGCAAATCTATGATGATATCTAGTTTTATGGTTTATTGCACATATATGTTGATTATGTTATGTGATGGATTCTATGCTATGGTTATTTACTTCATTCTTATTCTTTGGGCTTTATGCAAATGAGAGTGATCTAAATGGATTAATTAGTTATTTAATGCATTTTTCTCTGGCTATGATATTATTATGCAACTGCACTTGATCACATATTTAGTTTGCATGAATTATATCCTTGGTAGTCACCTATGGAGTTAGTGATTTATTTGTTCATATTTTACCAATGTCATCCGTACATGGTCAATGTATCGTTATTTTATTTTTTTAAATTAAAACATTTAGTGATTAGTAAATCCAAACTCATCTAAATTATGTGATTAGACTAGTGAGCATGTTTGTGCATTCAGAGGTTCATTCTATTATGAAAGTGTTAAGTGAATTTTTGTGATTTTGGGTTTTCAAGTTTTAAATCTTTTCAGATTTAATTTTTGGCAACTTTTCTTTAGGTGAATTCTTATTATAGAGAACAACCTATTTTTGTTTGGGTCAATTTGGAGTCTAGCTGCTATAGTTTTCTATTTACCCTAATCAACTATTCACTCAAAAAGTGAATAACTTTTGTAAGAGGAATTGAATTCCTCACTTTTCTATTTTTGGATTTTAGAATTTGCAGAGTATTTTCCAAAATTCTCTTTTGAAAGATTGGACTTTTCTTCATTGTGGGTGTTGTAAGCGTGGGTTTTTCACGAGATCAATCTTGTTTGATCTAGCTTGGGGAGACCTTTCTTTACTATCACTTTTGAAAAATTTAGTGGGCTATTTATTTTATTCTATGAATTTTAGTTTTGGCCCCTTTTTTTGTTAGGTAGGGCCTTCCCATTTTATTTTAATTGATCCATTTCAGCTTTCATTTCTTTTAGTAGTATGTTAAGAGGCTAAGAACTAGTGTTGCCTTTTGTTTCTATTTGTTGGTTCTACCTAGATAGTCAAGTATGAATATTTTCCCTATTTTTGAGATGGGGTTTTGGGATTTTGAGTTGTTATGTTGGCCATTTTTTCATATGGTTATTGAATTCTTCTATTTTTGGATTTTTAGGGTTTTTCTACCCAAAAGTCAAATGGGTTTTAATTTCAAAATTTTCTATTTTTTTGTGGTTTTTATCTTGTTTTGCATGCCACCTAGTTTTCTAAGGTTTTCTTTGAATGAGTTGGGTTGTGAACCTAGATTATCCATTTGGATATCGGTTAGACCTTTATTGCACTATTATGATGCATTGGGATGCATGTCGCATCCATCCTCCTTAGTCTATTTTCAATTGAATGACTTTCTATTTTTTGTTGTCATCCAATCCTTATGTTATGCACTTCATGATGGTGGTATGCCACACATGAGTACATGCATGTACAATTACCGGGCAACTTACGAGTCCTAGTATTCTATGGCATTTCAAAAAATAAGATCATTAGGGATGGGTTGGGAAATTGCATGCCTATGGGAACTCATCAGTTGTATGAGCATGGGTAGGGTAGGGTAGCATATGGACGGGGTTTCTACCTTGTAGTCTAGTGATCATTATGACTAGGACATGTAGTTTTACATTGTTTATGTCTTGGTTTCAATCATCATATTGCCTAGCATGTGTGTTAGCCATGGATGTTGTTTTTCATGTTTTTGTGGTTGGATCATTATATCTATCAACATCGTGAGTTTGGACCTATGGGTACCACATGGGTGGGAGGCATAGTTAGCTTTACCACTACTAGGGACTAGTATACAGAGATGGTCTTTGTTCTAGTGCAATCATTGTTGGATGTTGTCACTTGGTATTTTGAGTTCCAGAGTATGCTTTCTTCTGATTTATGTTGTCATTGGAATGCTTGTATATCATGTTAGATGATGTTATTTATTGATGCATTTCCTTACTTTAATGATAAGCATGTGATAGGTGATGTTATCTACTTTATAGGATTATCTTATGCTTTTCACTAGCATGTTAGATTTCCTTATGCTTATGATTGTAGCATGTTTAGTAGTGACGTCCCTATTATGATAATACCAACAATCTGACTGGTGGCTTGGGATGTTATGCATGGGGGATGGCTAGGTCCCACAATGGTCTTATGATGCTATTGATGGTTGGGAGGAACCGTACATTTAGTTTTTTTTACTACTCATTGTGGTGTAATTTCCATTTATTGCGATGTTTCTTTCTATACTCTATAATGTTTCCCTTATTTTCTTTTTCTTTGTTATATGATTATAAGTTTAGATGCTATTTCTAGCTTTCTATCTTTTAGTATTATATTCGAGCATTATGCCTTGAATGTGTAGATTTGGTATTCCACAGTGTGGAGGATTTCATTTTCCATGTTTTTGTCCTTTTTCTTTTGGCATGCAGATGCAAATCCTCATGCAAAATTGTATTTCGTCATGTGAAGTCTTACTTTCTTGCATGAGAAAGTAGGATCCTTGTACAATGTTCTAGGGTTTCTCATGTGGCATGGGGAACATCCTCACTCAAGATCCCACACCAATGTTGGGGGCTAAGGCAAGTGCATCCTCGTGCATAGTGGTGCATTTCCTCACATGAGCGTGCACTTCCTCTCACATAGTAGTACACTTCTTGGCATGAGAATGTACTTCCTCATGTGATAATCTATTAGTCTATTGGCCTCATGCAAAAAATAGTGGGTGTTTCCCTTAGCTTTTTGGGATCAATTTTCATAGTTTCTAGTACCCGTTAGGATGCCTTAAATTACCAAGCCCTAATAGATTTTAGATTTCTTGTTTTGTTTTTGTTTTTTCTTTGGTTCCCTATTATGTGTTGTGTTAGTTTAGGTCATGGTGTTAGGAGATCTATTGGTTTTCAAGATGGTGGTTTTGTCTTTCATTGTTGTCTTCATGATCTATGTATGTTGTCATCTTGTGCACTTACACTTGTTTAAAAAAAAAAATCAGCTTCTATTTCATCCTTGTTCCAAGGATCTGGAAATGGGGCATTACATGGATGATACACAAAAAGATGATGTTCAAAGAGTTCCTAATGCTCTACAAGAACCACAAAAGGAATACATCACACTCTAGTGAATGTTATATAGATAAAAATGATTATAAGTAGACTACTAGAAATATTGTGTCCCTCTTTGTATTCTATTTTATTTATAGTTAGTAGTGAAGTTATATGTTATGATGAAGTTGTACAGGTGGATACAAAGATTCAATAAGAGTCTAGAATACTAAAATAATTTGACTCATTACTAAGAAACCCAACTTGGGATTTATGAAATTTTCCTATAGGTAAGAATGATTTACAAACTAAATTGGTTTAGAAGTTGAAAGAAGATGATGGAGGTAAGAAAAGATTAAAAGATAGATTAGTGGTAAAAGGAATTTCATAGAAAAAAGGCATTGATTTTGATAAGATATTTTCTCCTATTATTAATATTACTTCTATTCACACAATTTTAAGTATTGAGACTATTGAAGATTTGCATTCGGGGAAACTTAATATTAAAACAACCTATCTTTATGTTGATTTAAATGAAGAATTATATATGGTAAAATAACATGGATTTGACATCAAAAGTAATAAGAATCCTAAATGCTAATTGAAGAAAAGCTTATATGGCTTGAGCAAGCATCTCAGTAATGGTATCTTAAATTTTATAGTTTTATGAATGAACATGGGTATGCTTGGTGTCATTTGGACCATTGTATTTACTCTAAGAGGTTAGATGATGACAACTATATTATTATATATCTATATGATGATGATATGCATGTGCTATAGTCTAACATGGATAACATTAAAATGTTAAAAGAATAGTTAGCAATTCATTTTCTATGAAGGATTTGGTGGTAGAAAAAGAAATCCCTGATATGAAAATTTGCATAGATAAGAAGCACATAAACTTGACTTTATCTCAAGTTGATTATATTGATAAGGTGTGGTAATGTTTCTCTATGGAGAATGATAAACATGTCAGCACACCTTTACCTGGTCATTTAAAATTGACTAAGGAGATGTGTCCAAAGCCACTGGAAAAGGAGGCTAAGATGTCCAAAGTACCTTATGCTTCAGCCATAGGGTGCTTAATGTATATAATTATATGTACTAGGATAGGTATTTCACATGCAGTGGGAGTTGTTAGTAGGTATATCATTAATCTTAGAACTAAGCATTGGAATACAATCAAATGGATTCTTAGAAATTTGAGAGGCACATCAATTAAATCTTTACAATTTGGGGGCTCTACTACCTATTTATAAGACTATTTTGACTAAGATTTGCAAGTGGATATTGTGATGCAAGAGCATCCTGGGTCTAAGGGCAATCTTGCATCACCCAAAAATATTTTATTTTCAATCTTTTCTATTTTAATAAGGACTAGTAGATAGGGTGGTTACTATTTATAGGAACTTGCTATTTTTAGTAAGTTTTTCATATGAGCTCAGAATGTTCTCATTTTCTATAGGAAGGTTCATTTTAGAGATATAAGCCTACCATAAAAATCTCATTGCTCCAGCTTAAGTATCAAAGAAGTTATTGTGAATTTTTGGTCAAAAAATTTGCAGAAAAATCCTCAAGCTCACCATTGGAGGCCTTAGATTGTCTAGATGAGGTTCAAAAACCTGAGAGAAGTGTGCTAGCACAATTTTGAGCCTACATATCAGGAGTTGACATTTTTGAAAAGTTGTTATAATAGCCAATCAGAGCAATGACTCATTAGTTATGGCCTTTAGAAGTTGGGCTACCAAAAATTTTCAAATAATTTGTCAAAAATGTATTTGGCTGACTCTATGTGTATTGTTAGGGTTTCTTGGCCCTAGGTATTAAGTTTGACCATCTATAACCTTCCTAGACAACATAAAATTGCCTATTTAAGAAAGACCCAAACATTTTCTAGGGCACCTCTAGGTGATAGTTCACAACACTATCGTGTAGATTACTATAATGAAGGTGCTCAATTGAGTTAGCATATTGTAATTGAGAATTCTATGATTTTTGAATTTGTTGTGATAATAAAAATTCCATATTTTTTCTTGCATTTTCTGTTGTTTCTTTATTTCTTTTATGAGTTTATGGTATTAAGGGGAGTCCCCTACATCAAGTGGTATCAGATCCATAATTATTGAGTGTGTGGATAGGTCACTAATTATGAGGTAGTTTGCACCAAGACCATGGTTTGGGTTGAGTGTGTAGACATGTCACTGATTCTGAGGTAGCTTGTGCCAGGGTTTCAATAGAAGCACAAAAATTCCTCTGTGAAGAGAGTATGGAAGAAGAGCTATAGGTGTTACACTTGAGATTTTTCAAGCCCTTCGAAGAAAAATGCAAGCATTGGAAGAAAAAATAAAAAGAGAAATAAATCTTCCTATAAGAGATGAAAGAGAGGATGAGGATGAAGTAGAAGAAAATGTTGAAGTAGAGGTAGTTCAAAATCTAGAGGATGAGAGGCATTTTAGGGCAATCTCTAAGATTGGAAAAAGATGTAAGTTTTTTGTTCCCAAATTTTCAAGAAATCTTAATCTAGAAGAGCTAATCGATTAGATTAATGAACTAGAGGAGTACTTTTAGTATGAATATATTGAGGTTCTAGATAGGGTCAAGCTTGGAAAGGAAAAACTTAAGGGACATCCAAAGATCTAGGGGCAAGAGATTCAGTTGGAGTGAAATAGAAAGGGAAGGGAAAAAATCACTATATGGGATTAGATGATAACTAAAATGAAGCAACAATTCATTCCTATGGATTATGAGCTTGATATGTTAAAGAAGATGCAACGAATGAAGCAAGCAAGAAAATCTATTCAAGAGTATACCAAAGAGTTCTATCAAGTTCTCATTAGAACTAGCCATGCAAAAGCTGATAAGAAGAAAGTTTCATGTTATCTTAATGAGTTAGGGAGAAGCATTTAGGATGAGCTAAGTCTAGTTCAAATGAGCAATATTGAGGAGGCATACCAGTTTTCCCTAAGAGTAGAGGAGAAATTGAGCAAGAAGTTGGAAAATAAGAATAGTAGAAGAGGTTGCAGTGGAAGATCTAGTGGATGATCATATGGAAGCAATAATGATTATCAAAAGAACAAGGATGAGGCTAGAAGTAGGAATTAGAACTAAAGGGGAAACAATTCCAATCATTTCCATGATCAAAGTAATAGAGATAAGAGAGGAAGAGGACTAGGAAAAGGATTTAGAAGAGGAGACTTCCATGGAAAATGTTTTCACTACAAAGAAGAAGGGCATAGAGAATTTGAATCTACCCAGTTGCACATGTTGATGAAGATTCCAGAACCTTACATTCTAAAGATGTTGAAAGAAGAGAAGTCTTAGGTAATAGATGAGTCTTGCTGAGTGGTAAGGATGAACTTGATCAAAGAAGGAGTTTTTTTTACAAAAGGTGTAGATGTGAAGATAAGTGTTGTGATGTGATCATTGATGGTGCAAGTACTAACAATCTGGTGTTAGAAATGATGGTCACCAAGTTGAAGCTAAAGAGATAGAAACACCCATGTCCATACCATATTGCTTGGGTGCAAGATGACCACAAGGTTATGGTCAATGAGCAGTGCTTAGTGAAGTTGAACATTTGGAACTATTGGATGAGGTACTATGTGATATCATACCTATGGAAATATGTCATATGATGTTGTGTAGGCTATGATAGTTTGATAGGAATGTTGTACATGATGGGCAAGAAAATACCTACACTTTAACTAAGGATGAAGTGAAGCATAAGGTGAAGCTGTTGAAGGATAAAGAAGAAAATGTATGTAGTGTTGCTAGAATATGTTTTGTTGATGGAAAGAGTTTCTTAAAGGTATGAAACATGAGCATATGCATTTTTTCTATGATTCCTAAAGATAGTAAAGAAGAAGTAGAGGAGGTACCTACAAAATTCATAGATATGTTGGAAGAATTTTCTAATATTGTATCGGATAATGTACCCGATGGATTGCCCCCAATGAGGAAGATCAATCACCAGATGGATTTGGTTCTAGAAGCTAGTTTACCAAACATGTCAATGCACATAATGACACTAGTAAAAAGTGAAGAGTTGAACAGGCAAGTTCATGACTTGGTATAGAAGAGGTTAATTTGAGAGAGTTTGAGTCCATGTGTTGTACCAATAGTGTCAACACCAACTAAGAATGGACAATGAAGGATGTATACATATTCTCCTATAATCAACAAGATAACCATCAAGTCTAGATTTCCTTTGCTGAGGATGGATTATATTATGGATTGTTTGAGTGGAAATCAGTATTTCACAAAGATAGATCTGAAGAGTGGGTACCATCAAATTCATATCAGAGATGGTGATGAGTGGAAGACTACTTTCAAGACAAGGGAAGGACTATATGAGTGGTTAATCATGCCTTTTGGGCTAACCAATGCACCGAGCACTTTCTTGAGGCTCATGAATGAGGTACTGAAGGATTTTCTAGGTAAGTTTCTCATTGTTTATCTAGTTAATATATTGATCTTTAGTGAGACATTAGAGGATCATTTGATTCATATTTGCAAGGTGTTTGAAAATTTGAGGGAAGAAAATTTTTTGATAAATGTGAAGAAGTGTAGTTTTTTAAAGAAGTTGGTGTAGTTGGGAGTTGTAGTCTCTAGAGAAGGTTTGAAAATGGACCCAAAGAAAGTGAAGGCTATCCTTGAATAGCCTACTCCAAGGAGAGTGATAGAGGTAAGATCTTTTCATGGACTAGCTACATTTTATAGAAAGTTCATAAGAATTTTTAGTAGTATTTGTGGATCCTTGATTAAAACAACGAGAGGAGATAGGAAAGAGTTTAAGTGGACTTTAGGAACAGATAAGAGTTTCAATCTGTTGAAATAGAAAGTTATTGATTAGTCTATTTTAGCACTTACTAATTCTAACAAGGTGTTTCAAATAGACTATGATATTAGTGGTACTACAATAGGAGATATTTTTAGCCAGGAAGGTAGACCAATTGCTTGTATTAGTAAGAAGTTGAATGATCCAAAAAGAAAATATTTTGTTTATGATCATGAATTTTATTCTATAGTTTAAGCATTCAAGAAGCAAAGACACTATCTTATTCCCAAGGAGTTTGTTTTGTATACTAATCATCAAGGTTTGCAATATTTGAATAGTCAAGGAAAATTGAACCAAAGGCATTTAATGTGGGTTGAGTTATTGTAGTCTAACAAAGTTGTAGATGCTCTTAGTAGAAGACAACTTTTGGTGATAGAAATGAAAATAGAGGTGGTTGGATTCAAGGAACTTAGTACATTGTATCTAGATGATTGTGATTTTGGTGAAGTGTGGAAGGCTTGCGTAGAACTTATTACACTTGACAGGACAAACTAGTTGGATTTTATGATCTAAGATAATATGTTGTTCAAGGGAAGCTAGTTGTGCATTCCAAGAAGTTCAATGAGAGAGAACCTCATCAAGGAGAAGCATAGTGGAGGATTGCGTAGAGATTTTGGCAGAGATAAAAATATAGCCTTGGTTGCTGAAAACTATTGCTGGCCATAGGTACAACAAGATGTGACAAAGTTTGTACAAAGTTGCCAAGTATGTGAGATGGTGAAAGGAGTGAATCAGAATATAGGGTTGTATCAACCATTACCTATACCAGAGAAGCTGTGGGAGGATGTCAACATGGATTTTTTTCTTGGATTACTAAGGATGTAGTGTAGGCATGATTCTATGTTTGTGATTGTTTATAGGTTTTCAAAGATGGCACATGTTATTGCTTGCAAGAAGACTAATGATGTTGTTCATGTAGTAGAGTTGTTTTTTAGAGAAGTAGTGAGATTGCATGGTCTACCAAAGAGTATAGTTTTAGATCAAGATACCAAATTTGTTGGGTTTTTTTGGTGTACATTATGGAAGAAGTTGGAGATAGATTTGAAGCTCAGTTCATCACATCATTCATAGACTGATGGATAGATAGAAGCTATGAATTATAGTTAGGGAAACTTGTTGAGATGGTTGGTTGGAGATAAACCAAAGGGAGAGGATATGATTTTACCATAGGAAGAATTTGCATATAACAATTCTATCAATAAGAGTATTGGGAAATCGCCATTCCAAATTGTATATGGGAGTAGTCCTAGAAATTTTTCTAAGTTAAGGAAGTTGGGTAAGGGAGAGATAAGTAGTACTAAAGCAAAAGATTTTTTTGAAAAATTGAAGAACATCCATGATGAGGTGAGGAAACACATCATAAAGATGAATACATAGTATAAGGCTAAGGTAGTTTTAAATAGGAGATATGAGGAATTTTAGATTGGAGATGAAATCATAGTTCTATTGGTGTTCATTTTAGTAAAGAAAATACCAGGTAGATTTAAACCTGATACCAAGAAACAAAGACTAGGGACATGCCTAAGGATGAGCTAAATCCTATATTTAGCAAGGCTAAATCTTAGTTCTGGGCCAATTAACAGAGTCATATCAGGACTCACTTCACTTTAGGCTCTGCAAAGCCAAGGTGGGAAAACCTAAGGGATTTGTCTAATTTATCTTGATACTTTGTTAGAAGGCTACCCTCTATAGAAGGTATGGTTAATATTCTTCTTCAATTTGCTGGTAAATCTCCTGATCATAGTATCTAATCATAACCAAGGAAAGTAACCACAAATAAGCCATGACCTACACTTATAGTTCTTCAAAACATAAAATGGGAAAATAATATTCATTTTGATTTGATTTCTTAGCATAATCAGGTATGCAATAGCAAAGAACATTCATCCTTCAAGATGACCAATCCCTTATCTATTGGGCACTAACTGAATCTTCACATATAGATGAATACCTAGAATATACTCATATATTCAGGTATATGGTCTATCTACTTGACTTGCAAACAGACATCAATATTCATTAAAACTCTCGTAATTATGGTGATATCCTTTTGGTGTAACTTGCAATCCTATCAGTATAAACCAACATTTACTTGGAGCTTTGTTCCAACAACAAATCTATTCTGATATACAACCTTAAGGGGATGTAACTAGATTCAAGTTCTTAGTTCTTAAACACAGAACATTGCAAGTAATAGAAGTAGGATATGAGAATCAAAATGAAACTAAGAAAGGTGAAACTCTTGCATTAATTTCCTTCAAAACAATACATCATCTGCATATCAAAATTTAGAAAATACACATAGAATGACTGTGTAATGCAAATGCCTCAAAAGGAATACAATATGCTATTCATAACAAGAAGAATCACTGAGAAAAATGGTATCACAGATATGAGAGAACTCAAGATTGGAACCATGAATGGTCTCCCAGTTACCAAAAACTAGAACCCTTCAAATAAAAGAAGGAAAGAAAGATATAGCAAGGAGATGAATTCTCGAATTGAAACTAAAGATGACAAGTATCCATTTGGAAATCCATCTTGTGCAACTGAAAACCTCTTTCATCTCTCTACGATTTGATCTAATTTTTTGTTTCATCATTACACTCTAACTAATTGGAAAATATCTCGTTTCAAATCTTGAAATCCTATTATGCATCTAAAATATCTGAAACTCTATGCAATTTTGGTGAAATTGTGAGTTTTTACTGATTTTAATGTAACCAATTCAACCCCAACTGCATTTTTACCATGTTTTATGCATATTCAAGTCATTACCTTGCCAAAAAACAAATTCTAAACTTCCTCATCTAAAATTGGCTACAATTTAGGTATCTGAGACAAATCCTCTTGTAGCTCAAATAGACTACTACCTATGCAAAAACTAACCTTGGAATTGGAAAATTTAGATTCTCACAATTCCAACAATATATAACATCACCTATTTCGCATACCAGGAACCTCCTAAAAATCAATTTGAAAATGACTCCCCTGGTTGAAAAAGTCAAAGTCTGCAATTGAATACTTTCAGAAGAAAATTTAAATATTCTAAAGTTTGAACTTTAGAATAAAAGATCTTTTTATTTAAAAGTCTTTTCTTGCACGTACCTTTTGAAAAATCATTAAAAATTATTTATCATAGTTTTCAAATTTCTACCCTAGCCTTCCAATCTGTGGTCAATCCACAATTGACTGAGCCTCTCTACCACATGGTAGTTTTTTATTAGTCAACCTCTACATTAGATGCCACATCAACATTGTTGGGACCTATGCTACGTGTCACAAATGCACATCCCCACATTATTTATCTACCACACAACTCTTTTTGCAGGGAAGCACTAGCCGTTGAATCTCGCCATGCGGCAAAATCTGATGCTCCCATTTGAGCTGCCCATATCGAACTATGACCTCATCATCCACAGGACCCGTGGTGCCACGTGGTGCCCAGGTGCATTCCCGCATTATTTAACTACCACACAACTCTTTTTGCAAGAAAGCATTGTTCGTTGGATTAAGCCACGTGTCATCAATCAGATGCATCTTCATTTTGAGTGCCATGTCACCATTGATGCATTATCACTTAAAAGTCTACTTAATCTCCACACCAGCTGTCATCATCGGAGGGTCCACCACATAGCATGCCCTTGCCTTTAAAAAGGCGTGTCTCTTAAGACACAACTCATATTTCTTGAAGTTGTATTTAAAGTTTTAAAAGCTTTCAAATGTGACAAATGTGGGACCTTGGTAATACAACCCTGCTCTAGCGGCTTCCAGAATGTGGGCATGATTTGTTCCTTCAAATGTGTGGAGTACCATTTATGCTTTTTATTTCTTTTTATCTATGTAGGGTTCTTCCTTATTGCCTGAGTGGTCTCCACTTTATATCTCCTCACTGCCTGCAAATTTCCTTTTATACTTGTTTTGAAACTTCTTTTTATTTTCAGTGTGGAGGGTTCTATTTTTTTGCTTGTAGGCCTGTGTGGGATATATTTTAAAAGATTCCTTTCTATTCTTTCCAAGGCATTGGGTGTCTCTGGAGCTTATTGCTTGCTTAAATAGAAACTCACCCTTTACCTCCTTGCATGGGCAATGCTTTTAACTTAAATCTTTCAATGCGTGAGGGGCTGGTTTGTTGGTTTCCTCTTCATAGATTCTATATTAGAGTGGATGCTTAGGCAGCCTAAAAGGTGTGGGAACATCCTTCTGGAGCTGCCACCCAAAATTCCTCCTCTATCGTGGGCCTTTTCCATAAGATATTCGGCCTTTTACAAGGAAGATCTCTCCTATATGCATCTTGTGCTCAAAACACGGGCTATAAATATGGAGTTCCAAACCACTATCATTCCCTACCTACAAAATGGAGCCATTCCTTGATGATGCCATGAATTAATGCTGGATGCATCTCATTTTCTTGTGCATGGGATCTCAATTTTACTGTACTGTGACTCCAAAAAACTCCCCTATTGCTTTTTTCAGTGGTAACCTCACGTGCATGTGGGATGTTTGCAATGTGGGGCTACCTCTGTTCTGGACGTGACCTTTTTATTGATGTGGTCCACTTTTGCTGATTTCCAATGGCAGCTTCTTTCTCTGTCATGCCATGGCTTTGAATGCCCCATGCCCTACTCAAACATTCCTACTTGGCAATGACATAAACTTCATTCATGTGGGATGTGGGATTTCTCCTCTAGTGTGAGTTTCCTTGCATACTAGACACCTATTTTATGAGCCACTCCCTTTCTTCTCACTCACGCTCTATTTCCTTTGTTCTCCAAACTGCCTTGCGGCTAGGGCATCAGGAAACTGCTTTTCTTATTTAAATGTGGAGCTTGTTCCTTTAGAATGCTTTGCCTTGTTAAAAGACATGTGATTGGATTCCCATTTTAGAATAGTGTGATTTTCACACCTCCCTTGTGACCTATTAAGATAACTTCATCCTCTACTTATTAGTTACAAGCAACAAATACAAAGCTTCCATAGGCTGATACGTATAGTGAACATTCTTTGTCTCCACATAAGAAAATTGAATCACATTCATATTAGCTTTCTAAGGAAAAATCCTTAGCAACTTGCTACATTTCACATTCAATTTTAGTGACTAATACTGCTCTTGGAGCTATTAAAAATCTAGCACCTAGGCCTTTTGTCAAATTTATGTAACTAGACAAAAATTTCATCTTTGTAGAAACCAATTGGGAGATAGATGAAAATGCCAAATCCCTCTCTTTATCCATTCAGAAGTAATATTCAATTAGCATTTTTGCTTGTAAAAACTAGAATTGGGCTTGTTCTTCATTTGAATCCCATGTGAGTAAGTGCTCATTCAACCCATGAGCTCTTGACAAAGAAATATTGCCCTCAAGTACTAAAATAAGATCTGGCTCCACTTTAAAAATTGATGAACACTCAAGATTAACTATATCACCTTTGCACTTAACCAAATCTTTGTCTTCCTGGGAAGCTTAGAAGTT
Organism: Cupressus sempervirens; assembly: GCA_028749045.1. Classification (NCBI taxonomy): domain Eukaryota; kingdom Viridiplantae; phylum Streptophyta; class Pinopsida; order Cupressales; family Cupressaceae; genus Cupressus; species Cupressus sempervirens. The sequence goes on from CM053786.1 coordinate 110,718,647, forward strand.
GAGAGTTTTCCTCCTCAACAAGCTACTCCTAGATTCTGTCTAGTGATCATCTTTCTCAAACTTTTAGAGCCTTTTGAACACAAGTACATTTGATCATTAGTTTATATCTTTCCTTTTGTCAAACTTTTAAATCCTTTCATAAGATCCTCTAAATTGCACATATTTTATCAATTTAACGTAATCAGTCGAACCACAAAGCAGGTTTGGCTAATTTTTTTTTTTCTAAACAACAAATACACCAAACTGACCAACTGAACATCTCGAACTGATTAGAATCAAGTTTGACTGCTGAATAATCGATTTGAAACTCATTTTACCACTTCTTGTCAAACTGTCAATTTCATGTTAGGAGGTTCATTGACTGCCTTTAAAAACTGGCCCAAACAACTAACTAAGTCCTGAAAGCTAGCACATTGAATCTCTTCACTACACACTTTTACCTTGTCGAATCTCATCTCATGACGATTTTGGAGTCAAAAGATATTTTCTGTTAAAGTCATCTTCTTAGAATTACGTACAAACAAGGATGTCAGAATACCATAAACTGGGTTTAGAATTGGCTTGGAAAACTGGGCAAACGGACACTTGGAAAGACAAAAATTGGGGCACTGGTTCTCTATCACAAGCACATTATGATTCTACAATTTTGGCTCATGACAAATCACAGGTCGAATTTGGCAAGCATCTAAAGTTGGCTACTTGGATTTTGCAAAATGGAAACATTGACAGAAAGCATTTTTTGCGAATGGAATTGACCTGGAAAATTGTGCAAATCGATTTGTCATGACTTGCAAATGGACACACTTGGAGAATTTTCAATGGAAAACATAGGAGAACAATCCATTCAATCTTTCCAATCATGGATTAGGAGTTATAATGTCACGAACAGGCGTACTAAACAATCTGCAAATACTAACACCAGTAAAAAGATACAAATTGTGTTTGGAATCGCATTTGAAAACTGATCAAATAGATTCATCAAGACTTGAAAATTGAAACATAACAAGTCTTTGATGTCTACAATGCAATGCAATAGGAATTTAAACATTTAGGTCAACTGGTCAAAATTTATAGCACGTCGAACAGGGCATCCCAGAAATGTGTCCACTTTGCAAATGTGTGAAAACAGTAAACTACCAAATTTGAGGAATTCAAAACCTAGTCAAACAGACTCAAAATTTCTTGAAATCTAAAACATGGGCTCTTAGGTAAGGACACTAGACACTCCCAAAGTGGTGAGTCATGACACATTTTAAGGTGCAAGATATTATGGCGTAAATAGGGCTTCTTGTCACTATTTGACACTTGGTGTAAAATGCAAATTTGTAAAATGCTCAAAATAAGACTTCACGGGATGACTCAGAATGATGATTTGACTTCATGGAAAACTTAGACAAGCTGAATACAGAGTGTTAGAAACATTAAACACCTCACGGGCCTCAAGGGTATAGCTAGGTACATAGGCACTTATAAGCATTTATAGGTCTCAAATTCTTTAATGGTGCTAAAAATTGACCATGCAATTTTTAGCGCCAATAATGGCTCTGTCTAGGGATGCATGTCCCTTGTGGGCATGGCAAGATTTTAGATCTCGGGGAGAAGAAAACCACACACTTGACAGCAAAAGCTCTCCTGAACAGCTTTACTGAAAGTAGGGAAACAACTACAACTACGAAGATTATATACACACGATGGCTACGGGCCACCAAACTTGAATAAAATTATTTACCTCTGTCATATACCTCATTCTCATTCCTTTCATGAGGTAAAATGAAATTACTTCTACCCATTTCACCAATCAGATCAACATCATGCAACGAATCACTTGGTAAAATGAGATTAACACCTCACTTTCATAGTGCATATAAAAACTAGGCACAAATTTAACTTCTTGCTCGCTATGAAAGAGAACATTAGCATGCTCTTGAATACCAAAATCAAACTAAAACTCATCCCTACTGCTTGATTCATGCATGTTGTCTGTCAAAAATGCAAAGAGCTCATTCTCAACTTCATAGAAAAAGTTATATATATCATGTATTTTAACTCACCTTGACTTTGTATTTCTTCGAGTATCTCTAGCTGAATGTCAAAAGAGCAGTCAGATTTATATTCACACATGAAATCATCATCAAAATTTGACATCACTTCACAACCACCTAATATATCTTCATAATCGAAGTGCTCATTGGTTTTTACCTCATTTGAATGATCGTAGAACTTACCATGAAGTGTTAGTTTCTCTTCAAAGACAACTCCATTGCACACTTCATCTTCACACATACCAAATATAGCATCATTAGATGATTCAATATTAAAAATAGAAGAACAATAATCTGATTTACTATAGCAGTATGACAGTGTATCATCATTTGCATCTAACCCCACTAAACCTGAAGCCTCCATGTCATCTTCAAACAATGGGTTAATAAATCCATGTAGTGATCCTTTCTGAACATTAGGACAAAACATGGGATGCTCATCCTCACAAGCATCATCATATAAAACATTATTATAGACTTGAAATTCATTATCCACCCTATCCTCATGGAAACTTTCAGCGTATGAAGAAAAGTCTGAACTATATGAAGACTCCTTTTCTATTTCTCTACCAAATATATAGTGTCTATATTACATCTTCTTTATCAAATCATTTAGGATAACCATTACGAACTAACTGTGATTCATTCCTAAAAACCCCACTACATGTTGGATTTTTATTGTCTGATGTAAAAGAATTTGACAACCTTCTACTAATGTCTTTAGGATTATTAACCTAAACTGGACTCAACATTCTTTTATCTTCATACCTTGGGGACAAATCACTATTAAAATCTTCATTGACTAACTAATTTGTATGATGAAAAAATTGAGTTGCACCTTCCTTTTCAGAATTAGAGAAAGAATTCATACCTTCAGCTTTAGATGAATTTTCACTACCATCATTACTTTCTTCCTCCCAATCAAAATCAGATTCATATGAAGGGGAACATACAGTGTCTTTTTCCTCACTATGATTTGGGCAACCACTCTCATCATCTCCTTCATATGATGCTTCTTCATTATACATCAGATAAACAACTTCATTATCATCATTTGGAAGATTACTTATAGATTATACATTCCCACATTGAGATTCATATCTTTCTAATTCATTATTAACATAATGCAACCTCTCAATAAGAGAATTCAATTCTTGCCTATCCGACTGATTAAAAGAATACATCCTACCATTTACTGCTGAAACATTATCAACATGTGCATTATGTTCTTCTGATTGTGGCTGAGACGATTGTGATTCACGCTCTTCACTTTGTGTTAACTATCCATGGCATGTCAGATCAACAACATCAAACTCATGATTTGAGAGATAACTTTCAGCCTTCTCACTCTCACTAGACTAAGATCTAGGTTCGATAACTTCAAAATTGGAAACATTAGTAATATCATCATACACATAACTATCATGAGAAGAACTTTCTATTGTAACCAATGTTTGATCTATATAATCAACATGTCACTGAAACCTATCAGAGTCTAAAATATTATTCACTGATGTAGCATCATGAACATGTGTGTTTATATTTGCAACTAGACTAGCCTTTCTCATACACACATGCTGATTTAAATTTTCAATCTGATTAAAACCTATAGCAGGGGTGTTGACATTCTGAACTATATTGGAACACTCAACATAATATTGCTCTTGATTTTTATCTTCATTATGCAAGCAGGCAACCCTAGAGAAATGACTCCTAGTAATTCCATACTTCAAATTATTCTCAATGTCCATGGTAGTCATAAAGGCCTGATATAATGTCTGAGGTTCCTTATTCCTCAACCAGTAACTCATTTTCTTATCAAATGCACCAAGGTAAACTATTAGGCATACTTTATCCTCCAATCTACATTCTTAGGGATCTCATTTAGGGTTCTTACAAACCTGATATTAAACTAAGGAACAATCTCATCTTCCTCAATATGAATCCTTAAAAATTTATCAAATGAATCAGATAAGCTCACCCTCTCTCCAAATTGCTCCATGAAAGCTACATGCAACTCACTCCAGGATGAAAAAGAACATGCTGGTAAAAATGGAAACCAGTCTCTATCATCACCCTCTAGAGTTTGAACAAATAATTTCATGTGTACATCTTCATGGGTAATCTCATAGTCACCCATCAAGTCACTAAAAACTTGAACATGCTGACTAGCTGAAACATTATGGTTTCCATTGAATTTAGACAAATGCTTTGTAATATCATCAGGGATGACATTAGGGAAACCATAGATACCATCAAAACATAATGGCATGTATCTCTTGGCGAAAAAGGATCTGCAATTTTGGTCAATGGATTGCATACTAGGTGAACAGAAATTTGCCATCTCTTGCAAACTAACAACTTCACCAAATATATTTCTAGATTTAAAACTTGCAGTAGATCTAAAAACTTTATCTACCAACTCAAATCTCCAAACATATTCCAAGATGTAAATACACTTTCTGAAACAATTCTTCATAGAATATGCTGAGATACATAAAACATTTCTCCTATGTAGTGCTTAAAATCACTTGATGGAGAAAACTTTCATATAACTTACTTTCTTGAAAAAGAAATTCAAGAAAGAGGAAAATACCTTAACCGTGATGCTTGCAAACTTCTTCAATGCTGTAAAGAACAATAGGTTCAAATCATGCTTGATTTAGTAACCCTTGCACAACATCACCCTTTACTTTCAACCACTGCCAAGGGCTTGAGATAACCTTTTCAAATCTGCATTCCAACTATTGCAATTTTTACCATACCCTTCACTTCAAAATGTTACACTCGTGCAAAGATATACTTTAGAGTTGCCACTCATTAAATGAGAAAATATTTTCCTAGCTTGCATAAGACAACAAGCTGGTCCATAATTTCTAATAGGTATTTGAAAACTCACACACAACCTTGGAACATCACACCCTTAACAAAGTGAAAGAACAGATTCTTGACTAGGAAACATGAAACCTTGCATACAAAATTGAGTATGCAATTTTTTGGACTGAAATATATTACACCAGAGATCTTTGTCCTTTTATCAATGAATTTCTTCATGAGTCTCAAGCAGAGTCACCATTTTGTTGGTGTTCCTTTTGGTAAAGAACATACTAGGTAGATTTAAACCTGATACCAAGAAACAAAGACTAGAGACATGCCTAAGGATGAGCTAAATCCTATATTCAGCAAGGCTAAATCTTAGTTTTGGTCCAATTAATAGAGTCATATCAAGACTCACTTCACTTTAGGCTCTACAAAGCCAAGGTGGGAAAACCTGAGGGATTTGTCTAATTTATCTTGATACTTCATTACAAGACTACCCTCTATAGCAGATATGGTCAATATTCTTCTTCAATTTGCTGGTAAATCTCCTGATCACAGTAGCTAATCATAACCAAGGAAAGTAACCACAAATAAAATGGGAAAATAATATTCATTTTGATTTGATTTCTTAGCATAATCAGGTATGCAATAGCAAAGAACATTCATCCTTCAAGATAACTAGTCCCTTATCCATTGAGCACTAACTGAATCTTCACATATAGATGAATACCTAGAATATACTCATATATTCAGGTATATGGTCTATCTGCTTGACTTGCAAATAGACATCAATATTCATTAAAACTCTCGTACTTATGGTGATATCCTTTTGGTGTAACTTGCAATCCTATTAGTATAAACAAGTATTTACTTGGAGCTTTGTTCCAACAACAAATCTATTGTGATATGCAACCTTAAGCGGATGTAACTGGATTCAATCTCTTAGTTCTTAAACATAGAACATTGCAAGTAACAGAAGCAAGAGATGAGAATCAGAATGAAACTTAGAAAGGTGAAACTCTTGCATTAATTTCCTTGGAAACAATACATCATCTATATATCAAAATTCAAAAAATACACATAGAATGACTATGTACTGCAAATGCCTCAAAAGGAATACAATATGCTATTCATAATAGGAAGAATCACTGAGAAAAATGGTATCATAGATCTGAGAGAACTCAAGATTGGAACCATGAATGGTCTCCAAGTTACCAAAAAGTGGAACCCTTCAAATAACAAAAAGAAAGAAAGATATCGCAAGGAGATGAATTCTCAGATTGAAATTAAAGACGACAACTATCCATTTGGAAATCCATCTTGTGCAACTGAAAACCTCTTTCATCTCTCTACCATTTGATCTAATTTTTTGTTTCATCATTACACTCTAACTAATTGGAAAATATCTCTATTCAAATGATGAAAGCCTTTTATGCATCTAAAATATCTAAAACCCTATGCAATTCTGGTGAAATTGTGAGTTTTTACTAATTTTAATGTAACCAATTCAACCCCAACTACATTTTTACCATCTTTTATGCATATTCAAGTCATTACCTTGCCAAAAAAATAATTCTGAACTTCCTCATCTGAAATCGGCTACAATTCAAGTATTTGAGACAAATCCTCTTGTAGCTCAAACAGACTGCTACTTGTGCAAAAACAAACCTTGGAATCAAAAAATTTAGATTCTCACAATTTTGGTGATATATAATATCGCCTATTTTGCATACTAGGAACCTTCTAAAAATCAATTTGAAAATGACTCCCCTGGTTGAAAAACTCAAAGTTTGCAATTGAATACTTTCAAAAGAAAATTTAAATATTCTAAAGTTTGAACTTTAGAATAAAAGATCTTTTGATTTAAAAGTCTTTGTTTGCACGTACCTTTTGAAAAATCATTAAAAATTATTTATCGTAGTTTTCAAATTTCTACCCTAGCCTTCCAATCCATGGTCAACCCACGGTTGACCGAGCCTCTCTGCCACATGGCAATTTTTGATTAGTCAACCTCTGCATTAGATGCCATGTTAACACTATCGAGACCCGTGTTACGTGTCAAAAATGTGCATCGCCGCATTATTTATCTTCCACACAACTCTTTTGTAGGGAAGTGCCAGCCATCAGATCTCGCCACGTGGCAAAATCTGATGCTCGCATTTGAGCTACCCATATCAAACAGCGACCTCATCATTCGCAGGACCCATGGTGCCACGTGGTGCCCAGGCACATCCTCACATTATTTAACTACCGCACAACTCTTTTTGCAGGAAAGCACTGTTTGTTGGATTAAGCCATTTGTCATCAATCGGATGCATCTTCATTTTGAGCACCATGTCATGATTGATGTATTCTTGTTTAAAAGTCTACTTAATCTTTGTGCCAGCTGTCATCATCAGAGGGTCCACTGCATAGTGCACCCTTGCCTTTAAAAAGGTATGTCTCTTAAGACACAACTCATATTTCTTGAAGTTGTATTTAAAGTTTTAAAAGCTTTCAAATGTGACAAATGTGGGACCTTGGTCATACAACCCTACTCCACTGGCTTTCAGAATGTGGGCGCGACTAGTTCCTTCAAATGCGTGGAGTACCATTTATGTTTGCTATTGCTTTTTATTTGTGCAGGGTTCTTCCTTATTGCCTGAGTGGTCTCCACTTTATACTCCTCACTGCCTGTGAATTTCCTTTTATACTTGTTTTGAAACTTCTTTTCATTTTCAGCATGGAGGGTTCTATTTTTCTGCTTGCAGGCCTACATGAGATATATTTTAAAAGATTCCTTTATGTTCCTTCCAAGTCATTGGGTGTCTTTGCAGCTAATTGCTTTCTTAAATAAAAGCTCGCCCTTTACCTCCTTGCATGGGCAATGCATGAGGGGCTAGTTTGTTGGTTTCCTCTTCGTAGATTTTATATTAGAGTGGATGCTCAAGCAGCTAGAAAGGTGTGGGAACATCCTTCTGGAGTTGCCACACCTAATTCCTCCTCTTTCGTGGGCCTTTTCCATAAGATATTCGACCTTTTACGGGGAAAACCTCTCATGTTTGTAGCTTGTGCTCAAAATGTGGGTTGTAAACATGGAGTTCCAAACCACTGTCGCTCCCTGCTTTCAAAATGGAGCCAGTCCTTGATGATGCCACGAATTAATGCTGGATGCATCTCTTTGTCTTATGCATGGGATCTCAATTTTACTGTGCTACGACTCCAAACAACTCCCCTGTTGGTTTCTGTTGTGGTAACCTCACATGCATGTGGGATGTTTGCAATGTGGGGCTACCTCTGCTCTAGACATGAGCTTCTTTTTATTGTTGTGGTCCACTTCTATTGATTTCTAATGGTAGCTTCTTTCTCTATCACACCATGGCTTTGACTGCCCCTTGCCCTACTCAAACATTCTTGCTTGGCACTGACATAAACTTATTTCATGTGGGACGTGGGCTTTCTCCTCTAGTGTGAGTTTCTTTGCATCCTAGACACCTATTTTATGAGCCACTCCCTTTCTTCTCACTCACACTCTTTTTCCTTTGCTCTCCAAACTACCCTGTAGCTAGGGCATTAGGCAACTACTTTGCCTATTTAAACATGGAGCTTGCTCCTTTAGAATGCTTTGCCTTGTTAAAAGACATGTGATTGGCTTCCCATTTTAGAATATTATTTGATTTGTGCAATTGTCACACCTCCCTTGTGACCTATTAAGATAACTTCATCCTCTACTTATAGCGAACATTCTTTGTCTCAACATAAGAAAATTGAATCACATTCATATTAGCTTTCCAAGGCAAACTCCTTAGCAACTTGCTACATTGCACATTCAATTTTAGTGACCAATATCGCTCTTGGAGCTATTAAAAATCTAGCACCTAGGCCTTTTGTCAAATTTATGTAACTGGACAGAAATTTCAACTTTGTAGAAACCAATTGGGAGATAAATGAAAATGCCAAATCCCTCTCTTTATCCATTCAGAAGTAATATTCAATTAGCATTTTTTCTTGTAAAAACTAGAATTGGGCTTGTTCTTCATTTGAATCCCATGTGAGTAAGTGCTCATTCAACCCACAGGCTCTTGACAAAGAAATATTGCCCTCGAGTACTGAAATAAGATCTGGCTCCACTTTAAAAACTGATGAACACTCAAGATTAACTATATCACCTTTGCACTTAACCAAACCTTTGTCTTCCTGGGAAACTTAGAAGTTGAGAGTGTTCCTCCTCAACAAGCTACTCTCAAATTCTGTCCAGTGATCATCTTTCTCAAACTTTTAGAGCCTTTTGAACACAAGTGCATTTGATCATTAGTTTATATCTTTCCTTTTGTCAAACTTTTAAATCCTTTCATAAGATCCTCTAAATTGCACATATTTTATCAATTTGATGTAATCAGTCGGACCCCAAAGCAGGTTCGGCTAAAAAAAATTCATTTCTAAATAACTGATACTCCAAATTGACCAACTGAACATCTCAAACTGATTAGAATCAAGTTTGACTACTGAATAATTGATTTGAAACTCATTTTACCACTTCTTGTTGAACTGTAAATTTTAGGTTAGGAGGTTCATTGACTACCTTTAAAAACTAGCCCAAACAACTAACTAAGTCCTGAAAGCTAGCACACTGAATCTCTTCACTACACACTTTTACCCTGTTGAATCTCATCTCATGACAAGTTTGGAGTCAAAAGATATTTTCTGTTAAAGTCACCTTCTCAGAATTACGTACAAACAAGCATGTCAGAATACCATAAACTAGGTTCAGAATTGGCTTGGAAAACTGGGCAAACAGACACTTGGGACGACAAAAATTGGGGCATTGGTTCTCTGTCATGAGGACATTATGATTCTACAATTTTGGCTCATCAAAAATCACAGGTCAAATTTGGCAAGCATCTGAAGTTGGCTACTTGGATTTTGCAAAATGGAAACACTGACAAAAAGCATTTTTTGCAAATGGAATTGACCTAGAAAATTGTGCAAATGGATTCATCATGACTTGCAAACTGACACACTTGGAGCATTTTTAGTGGAAAACATAGGTGAATAATCCATTCAATCTCTCCAATCATGGATTAGGAGTTATAATGTCATGAACAGGGGTATTGAACAATCTACAAATACTGACACCAGTAAAAAGATACAAATTATGTTTGGAATCGCGTTTGAAAATTGAACAAACAGATTCATCAAGACTTGAAAATTGAAACATAACAAGTCTTTGACATCTATAATGCAATGCAATAGGAATTTCAACATTTGGGTCAACTGGTCAAAATTTATAGCATGTCAAATAGGGCATCCCAAAAATGTGTGCACTTTGCAAATGTGTGAAAATAGTATAGTACCAACTTTGAGGAATTCAGAACCTAGTCAAATAGACTCAAAATGACTCAAAATGTGAAACATAAGCTCTTAGGTAAGGACACTAGACACTCCCAAAGTGGCAGGTCATGACACATTTCTAGGTACAAGATATTATGGCATAAACGGGGCTTCTTGTCATTGTTTGACACTTGGTGTAAAATGCAGATTTGTAAAATGCTCAAAACAGGACTTCACGAGATGACTCAGAATGATGATTTGACTTCATGGAATGCTTAGACTAGCTAAATATAGAGTGTTAGAAACATTAAACACCTCATGGGCCTCAAGGGTACAGCTGGGTACATAGGGACTTTAAAGCATTTATAGGTCTCAAAGTCTTCAATGGTGCTGAAAATTGACCATGCAATTTTTAGCTCCAACAAGTTCATTTGAGAAAGGAGCATTTTCTAGTTGGTACATATAGTAAGCTAAAGATGAAGATGTTTGGACCATGCAAGATAGTGTAGAGGCATGATTCTAGAAATGCATATGAAGTGGAGTTTCCTACTAAATTGAATATTTTACTAGTATTTAATATTTTAGATTTGACAGAGTATTATGAAGGAGGTGATAGAGATGAAGTTGTAGAAGTGCAGTGGAGTATTCCACTAGCTAGTTCAACTACCAAGAAATATTGAGGAGATACTGGTCAAATAGAAAGGGAGACCAATTGTGTATTCATCATTGCTAGCAAAGGAAGAGGTCAACTATCTTGGTTTTCTTTTGAACGCTTGAGACATGATAGTGTTACTTCTCAAATAACCCTTGGTGTATGATGCAGGAGCATCCTGGGAGTAAGGGCAATCTTGCATCACCCAAAAATATTTTATTTTCAGTCTTTTCTATTTTTATAAGGACTAGTAGATAGGGTGGTTACTATTTATGGGTGCTATTTTTAGTAATTTTATCATACGATCTTAGAATGCTCTAATTTTCTATAGGAAAGTTCATTTTAGAGGTATAAGCATACCATAAAAATCATATTTCTCCAGCTTAAGTATCAAAGAAGTTATTATGGATTTTCAGTGGAAAAATTTCAAAAAAATTGTTAGGCTCACCATTGGAGGCCTTAGAGTTCCTGGACGAGGTTTGAAAACTCAACAGAAGGGCACTATGATGATTTTGAGACTATAGATGAAGAGAAGACATTTCTAAAAAGTGGTTATAATAGCCAATTGGAGCAACGGTTCATAAGTTATGGAGATTGGAAGTTGGGCTACCAAAGTTTTTAAAATAATTTGTCTAAAATGTATTTGGCCAACTCTATGTGTATTGTTAGGGTCTGTCGACCCTAGGTATTATGTTTGACCATCTAGAACCTTCATGAGTGGCATAAAATTGCCTATTTAAGAAAGACCCAAACATTGTCTAGAGCAACTCTGGGTGATAGTTAGCAACACTATCTTGTCAATTATTGTAATGAAGGTACCCATTCAGGTTAGCATATTGTAATTGAGAATTCTATAATTTCTACATTTGAAGCAATAATAAAAAGTCAATATTTTGTTCTTACATTTTCTGTTGTTTGTTTGTTTCTTTTATGAGTTTATGCTATTAAGGGGAGTCCCCTGCATCATATTGATACCGGGAAAAGTACTAGAGTTTATATGTTTACTATTGGTGGGACAAAAATAAATGGATTTCTTGGTTACAAAAGGTTAATTTTTTATCCTTTATAGAGGAAAAGTATGTTACTACTATAGAGGTATCCAAGCAAATGATATGGCTTCAATTCTTCATGCAATAATTGGGACACCTCAAAAGAAATAATTATTTGTTTATAGATAGCTATAGTATTATTCATCCTACAAAAAAATTCCTCTATACATTATAATAGAAAACACATATAGTTAGAATACCATTTAATTTAGTTAGTTTTATATGATGAATAGAGAAGATACATATAGATGATAATCCAATAGATTTGTGTAAAAGGCAGTAACAAGGGAGAAGTTGAACTCCTCTTCAACTTTGGTTGGTGTTCTAGACTAAATAAGATAAAAGAATAATAGATTCTGGGGTAGTTTGATATTCTAGTGGGGGCTACTAGTATAACAATGCTATGATTAGTCTCCAAGTAGGAGGTTTTTAGTGTGGAGTTTAATCAATCTCCAAGTTGGACATTGTTCTGATGTGGAGCCTAATTAGACTCAGAGGTTAGTTTTCTCAAGTTTTTTTGATGTGGTTTCCTAGCAAATTATTACTATGGCAATTTGGGGGAAGCACCCTTTGTGAGTTCCTAGGGCACCACCCTAAGTGCACTCTCTATCATAGTACATGGTGGGGTTGAGAGTCAATGCCCCCAAAGCCAAAAATAAATTGACTATTATAAATACATTAGTTAATTTTTTCTATTGCATGAATTATTCTAATTCTAATTTTGTAAGTTACAAAAGCATGTAAAAATGGGTTAGGGTTAGGGATTCCATAATATATGATGATATTGCAGCTTCTTGTGGTAGTATTGAGATGTAAGCGACTGTAGACTCTAGTCATTGAATAATAATAATAGTGGACCTACTATTGGTGGTGTTATTATTAAACTTCAGACATAAATAATAGGTACATGCAAATATAACCAATATCAAAAAATAATATATAGCACAAAAGAGACCACAAGACACCAAGATTTAATGTGGTTCATCCAATCCCTGGGCTATGTCAACCAATAGTAAGTTCTATATTATTATTATCCAATGATTACAATCTACAATCCCTTACAACTCAATATTTCCATAACAAGCTACAATATCACTATTACATTATTAAATCCTAAACCCTAAGCCTTTTTATACAAGCTTTGGTTGCTTACAAAATTATGACTAGAAAAGGTCATCCAATGGGAAAAATTGCAGCCAACACCTTTTACAATATAAGGTCATTTTTGGCTTCCCTTGGCCTTTTCTTTGGGGCATTGCCCCCAAACCTTCGTAGAAATAATATGCGAAGAAAATTGTGCCAAATAAACCTATGTTTCTAATTAGGCTCCACATTACAACAATCTCCCATGTAGGGACTGATCAAAATCTATAATAATAACCTCCCACTCAGAGATTGATCATAGCACTACTAAACCTATAGCTCCCACTAGGATATCAAACCACCATGGACTCTCCTATTCTTTTATTTAGTTTAGTCTAAAAGACCAACTAAAGTTGAAGAGGAATTTAGCTTATCCCTTGTTACTACATTGGTAAACATATTTGTTGGATTATCATTTGTATATATCTTGTCTAGCTTTAATTGTCCATCATCCAAAAATGACCAAATAAAGTGGTACTATAATTGTATGTGTTTTGTCTTTGAATGCAGAGCTAAATTCTTTGCAAGATGAATGCCACTCTAACTATGTGTAAACAAATAATTATCCTTATGAGGGTGTCCCAACTCTTCCTTGGAGAATTGATGCCATATCATCTCCTTACATACCTCTTTAGTAGCAACATAATCTTCCTCTATAGTGGATAAAGGATTAACATTTTGTAACCTAGAAACTTAGCTTATTGTTGCCCCACCAACAATAAATACATAAACTATAGTACTCCACCTAGTATCAATATATCATACAAAATCTAAATTAACATAGCCCCATAAGTCAGTATTAGAGCCCCCAAAGTGTAAACACTTACTAGATGTTCCTATCAAATATCTTAGAAATTCAAATGTGCAATTCCTGGATGAATTATATACCTACTAACAACTCACATTACATGTGCAATATCTAGCCTTGTACATACCATAGCACAAATCAAGCTTCCTACAACTAAAGCATAGGTTACCTTGGACATCTTGTCCTCCTCTTCTTCTATCTTGGGATATATCTCCTTAGTCAACTTCAAATAACCAGGTAAAGGTGTGCTAATAGCTTTAGCATTCTCCATAAAGAAATGTTGCAACAAATTTAGAATATAATTAGCCTTGGATAATGTCAATATCCTATTCTTCCTATCTTTGCACATTTCATACCAAGGATTTTTTTTTCTTCTACCAAATCCTTCATAGAAAATGCATGTGTTAACTATTCCTTTAACCCCTTAGTGTTATCCATGATAGACCCATCTACAAGCATATCATCAACATATAAACATAAAATGATGTAGTTGTTATCATCCAACCTTTTAAAATAAACATAATGATCTAAATGACACCTACTATATTGATGCTCATGCTTAAACCTATAAAATTTTAGATACCATTGCCGAGGTGCTTACTTCAAGCCATATAAACTTTTATTCAATCTACAAACCAAGTTCTCCTTACATTTGACCTCAAATCCTTGTGGTTGTGCCATATATATATATATATATATGTGTGTGTGTGTGTGTGTGTGTATGTATGTATGTACATACACACACACACACACACACACACAGATATATATATATATGTATATATATATATATATATATATATATATATGTATATATATATATATATATATATATGTATATATATATATATATATATATATATATATATATATATATATATATATATATATATATATTTCATGGAAATCAACATGAGGAAAGGTTGTTTTAGCATCAAATTACTCCAAATACAAATCTTTAGTAGCCACAATACTAAAAATAATGTGAACATAAGTCATTTTGACAATAGGAGAAATATCTCATCAAAATCAATGCCCTTTTTCTATGCAAATCCTTTTACAACTAACCTGAATTTAAATATTTTCTTACCTCCATCCTCTTCTTTTAACCTGTAAAATGATTTATTTTTTAAAGTCCTTTTACTTGCATGCAAATTGCATAAATCCCATGTCTTATTTTTCAATAAAGAGTCCATTTTATTATTCATTGTAGACTCACATTAAATCTTTGTATCCACCTGCACAACTTCATCATAACATTCAGCTTCACCAGCATCGATAAGTAAAATAAAATGAAAGGGAGGAGAAAATCTTTTTGGAGGTCTACCTTAGCATTGTTTATTGTCTAACATTCACTAGGGTGTGTGGTATTTGTTGTTGCAGTTGTTGTACATCATAAGAAATTGTTGGAATGTCATCTTTTGGAGTATCATCTAGCACTACATAATCTTCTTTCTTCTCATGTTACTACAATATATCTTTATACAACAATTTCTTATTGAATATGACATCCCTACTTCTTATAATTTTACAATTTTCAAAATCCAAAAGCCTATAACCAAATTCATAAATATCATATCCAAAAATACACATTTCTTTTAGTTAGCTTCTAGCTTGGTTCTATTTGCAAAATCTATATGAGAAAATGATTCGTAACCAAAGGTTTTGAGAAAAGAGAATAACTCACCTTCTTACCAATTCATGTTTCCTATAGAATATTGTAGCCCAAAGGAATAGAGGGACCCATATTAACCAAATATACAATAGTATTGATAGCCTCCACCCATATGTTTAAGGGAAACCTTGCAGCAACCTCATGCTTCTTGCATGCTCCATTATAGTCTTGTTCATGCATTCAATTACTCTATTTTCCTCTAGAGTCCTTGGAATAGTTTTTGTGTATGAATACCTTTAGTGGAGCAATAATCTATAAATTCAGGACTGAAATACTCACTACTATTATCAGATCTATGATATTTTAATTTCTTACCATTCTTATTTTCAACAAAGTATTTCCATTTCTTAAAAGTTTAAAATATATTAGATTTCTCTCTAAGGAAATAAACCCATACTTTTCTAGTTGCATCATCATTAAATAACATAATAATGAGACCCACCAAGGGAAGATACTTGAGTTGGTCCCCATACATCTATATGTACAAGCTCTAATCTTTCACTTTTCTTTTCCTTCCTAGTCTTCACAAAAATCACCTTGTTTTATTTTCCATACACTCAAATTTTATAAGAATCCATATTAACACATTTTAGACCTAGAAAAAATTTCTTTGAATGAAGTACTTTCATACCTTTATCACTCATGTGCCCAAGTCTTTTATGCCACAATACTATATCAAAATCTACAACAGCTATTTGTTCTCCTTGCTCAATAGTAGCAACCATTGTGGGAAATTCATTTTTCCCTAAAATAATCAAAGTAGAAGGAACAATATGACATGTACAAGGATATAAGGTGCCTACTTTCACACCTTTTTCTACTACAAGGGAACCTTTTGAAAACTTCCAATTTTTATCATTAAAAGTAACTACACAAACCTCATCACCGAGTTGCCTTGCTGAAATTAAATTCCTACTTAGCCTTGGAACATGTCTTACCTAATGTAGTAGCCAGTGGTTCCCATTCTACAAATTAATCTTAACTTTGTCTTTTCTAACAATCTAAGAGGGTTCATTATCTCCCAAACAAACAAGCCCAAAATCCTCTTGGACATAATCAATGAAATAACCCCTATGAGGTGTAGCATCAAATGAAGAAATATAATTTAAAACCCATGAATGATCAACACTTTCTAAAGACAAAAGAAAACCATCCTCTTCAGATTTGTTACTTACCACATTTTTCTCCTTGTTCGCTTCTAGTTCATTACCTTCATCATTCTTTCAACTCCAACAGTCTTTCTTCTTATGCCATGGTTTACCATATTACCAAAAATTTCATGCTCCTCTAGATTGAGACCTCTTCCCCTTTGACTTTCATCTTGAATTTCCATGATATCCAAAATTATTTCCTCTCTCATTCATTTTGCCTCAACTTTTTGCGTTCAAAGCACTTCATGATGTAGATCCACCTAAGCTTTTCCTATGAGTTTCACCACTTAGAATAACATTGATCACATCATCAAATTTAGAGTATTAGATCCAAAAACAAAATTACTTACAACCATTACCAAGCCATTGCCCTACCAAGCCATTGCAGCTTTTGGGCAAAGAACACAAAATCAAGAGTGCCCTAATTTGTTCATCAAATTAATACCCACAAGAGATAACTAATGAGTCATAGTATTAAACTCATTTAAATGATCTAAAAAAAATTTACATTTTGTTATTTTTATATTAGATAAATGCTATATGAGAAATACCTTGTTTGAAGTGGATGGCTTTTCATACAATTTTTCTAGGGTTTGCATAAAGTCTTTCGTCATCTTTTCTTTTGTAATATTAAATGTCACTAATGGTGCTAAGCATAATTGAATGCTTCCAAGTTCCTTTCTATCTAAAAGCTCACAGTCCTCATTTGACATAGCTTAGCATTTTTTAGATTTTCCTTCCAGTGACTTCCATAAATCCTTTTGATAAAGATAGTCTACCATTTGCATCTTCCATAACTAAAAGTTCTACCCATTAAACTTCTCAACCTCTAGGTTACCCTCATTTTTTGTTGCTCTAACTCAACCATGAGACTCCCACTCAACCATGAGACCTTCCTACAAAGGATTACAAAAAAAAAAGGATGATGGTCTACCTAAAAAATATAACCATCATCATCCTTATAAATAATAAAACTAATATTTTTTGATAAATATAAATAATAGTTACATGAAAATATAACCAATATCAAAAAATAATAGATGACACAAAAGAGAACACAAGACATCAAGAGTTAACATTGTTCCTACATCCACCAACAACAAGTCCAATATTAGTATTATCCAGTGATTACAATCCACAACTTATAGCTCAATGCTACTACAAGAAGCTACAATATCACCAATACATTATGAAATCCCTAACCATAAGCCTTTTATTACAAGCTTTTTTTTTTACAAAATTAGGGCTTGAATAAGTTGTCCAATGGAAAACATAGTAGTCAATGCCTTCTACAATATAAGGTCACTTTTTTGCTTTGGGGGTGCTACCCCTTGACCCAATCTTAGGGGCATTGGCCCCTAACCCCCATGGGAATAATATGGGGATAAAACTATATCAAATAAACCTCCAAGTCTAATTAGGCTCCACATCACAATAGGTGGATGTGGCCTAGAGATTTGGTGAACCACATTAAATCCTTTTGTCTTTTTTTCACTTCTATATGATTTATTATTTTATGATATTGATTATATTATATTTAATTATTATTTTTATTTGTGGTTAATCTAAACAACATATCCATAATAGTATTATTTGCATCTCCTCAACGTTGAACCATCTTGAGAATAGTTTCTGGAAGAATTGAAACCTTCGGCAAGTTATAGGTCAAAATCCTGATCTACATCCTTACAACTAATTTAATTAAGGTTCATCATGACTCCCAACTCACAAGGAAAGAAAACCTTGGTCTGATATCATCTAATTCATGGTGGGTAGGAAGAAATGACCAATTCCAAACTCCTAACTTGCATGATAAAATTAACATCCAACATGCTCAACTATAGGGCCTTCTAGGTTACAATTTGAAAAAATAGTATAACATTAGATCTCAAATCTTGAAAACTTGAAACTTTCTTCTACTTCTTCTATCTAACAATGTTTAGCTACTTCCCTTTCCTAAAGTTAAATCAAGTCATTATATTGCTAGTAAGACCTCAAGTTAACATATCAAGCATTTAATACAAAATAAGTTGTATCTTGGAAAATAAAATAAAATGAAATAGAAAATGACCAAAATAGAGGCTATTTTCTTAAGGATATGTCTACACATGATCCAAGTGATGTACTTCCATAGTGCAAGATGCCACATCATTATAGGAATCATGCAAAAGGAATCTTCACAATATTTTTGATGAAACAAGCAATGAAAAGAGAGTGGATAAAGAGCCACAAAGCTTCAAGAACAAGGAGTATTATATCTCATGCACTTATGGTAAGGATAAACAATAGGGCCACATTAAGATTCTAATAGTTCACACTTGAATCCATGAGAAAAAATTTCTACTTCTAAAATGCCAAACTATTGTACAAAATAGAGAACTAGTTTTAGTTGAATCAAAATTCCACATTGACCCAAGATTCTATTGCATCATTTGTAATGATGTCAAATCAATATTTAGGGTTATACCAAGGCACCCTTAATGGAAATTTCATTAATAGTATATTAGATGTTAAGAATTGGAATCTCTTCACTATGTGGTTTTTCTAGAGAAGTAAATGATATGGTTTTTTAAATTACCCTTAAAGGAGATAGGTAAATCAAAGTGATGATCATCAACCTCATGAAAAAATTGAAATAATCCTTCATAAGGTTTCTAGTTCACATCGAGTTCACCAATATGTAGAGAGATAAAATTTGAAATGATCTAAAGAACATTTATAATTTCATGGCCTAGAATATCTTATTTTGCCATCAAATATTTTGTTTAGGACTGATAGGGATTTTGGACATGATACGTACTTTTCTTGGTTTTTTCAAGGTATTTAGATTTGAGATTTTAAGTGAAGTTTAATAAATTAAATATAATAATTGAATCTTATATTAATTATTACCTTGCAACCTATGTCTTACATTTTATGGTTTTAATCTCCTCTATAATGATTGATATCTCTTTGTAATTAATATTCACAAAACTTTTTCATTAATAGAAATTTATTTATTTTCTCTTCAAGAATGTGTCCCTTATGGATCTGTGAATTCTACCATCCACAACTTTGTTACTCTCTTTGTGTGAAAAGTGTTTGCATGTATTGATTCTTAGGAGTTGTGGTGTTGATATTTCCTTATATTCAACGGGGTATGAGTGGTCCAAAATTGCATGCCCCTATTCTCTTCATGAGGGGTTTACCTTTGGTTTTCAAATTTGTTTCTACCAAATATCTTTTCATTAAACCTAGTGGGACCTTTTTTTACATCACTTTGAGCCCAACAAATATCATCATTGCACTTACAAGATCTATAAACCCCCATTTCATATGAATTTTTTCCCATTTTTACATAGTTGCACTATGTGGAAAAATGTTTTTGTACCTAGGTTATACGATCTAGGTGTTGACAAAAGGTTAATGAAGATATGAAATTTTCTTCATTTATTGAACAAAATGATGTACATGCTCATAGGAAACCTCAAAAATAAAGATACTTAGCATTTGGTATATAGAAAATTGTCCAAGTATGAATTTTGTTTACAACAATGCATTGTTTTATATATAACTTGTTACTAATGTCATATTATGACTAGTGAAGTTAGATGGAAATAGTATAAATGTTGATGATGATGTGTATAACCTCAAAAGTCAGTACAAACTATATAAAAAAGAGATATTCATATTTTACTAGTGAAACAAGATAGCAAAATTAAAGGAAAGAAATTATTTTGTTTACAAAATAATTACTTGACCAATTAGGGTAGACATCCTAGATGTTTACTCTATGTTGGAAAAGTATATTATGGTCCTAGCTAACCTAGCAAAAATTTATGTAAAGGATTGGTATTTATACAAAGGACATTGTGTGAAGAATAGTGTAGTATTTTGTGATGTATTATGATATGCGAACTTTCTGTAAAATGATAGATACAAAGTTTTGAGAATCTATTTTTCTGATCCGAGATCGAGCTGAAGATCAGAGATCAGTCAAGAAAGAAGCCACATCATCTATATTTGTGAAGACTAATTACTTGTTTAGGTAGTGAATTATTCTTGTAATTGGAAGTGCATGTTTGGGTAGTGGGCTCATCTTGCATCTTCTGTACTACAACTCCTAACAAGGTTGGAATCTCCTAACAGGGATTAAAAGTCTCTGAACATGGACTCTTTATATTGAACTCTCTCATTGACTCCTAATAGGGTCCATCCTCTAACAAGGAACTTATATATTAATATATTATCTAGTGAGTATCATCTGCAGTGGGGTTTTCCCTTGGTCAAGGCTTCCCTAGTTAACAAAATATGGTGTTATAAACTTTATCTTTGTGCATGGCTACTATTACTTTCTTTTGTATGGTTCAAAGTAATAAATAATATCTAGTTGGCAACTAAAGTTTTTAAATTATTGATTCACCCCCACCCTCTAAGTAATTCTTATTTCTAACAATTGGTATTAGAGAAGAATCACTTAGAAGAGGCTTAATTTAACAAATTGATCTCCTTACCAAAGAAAGAGATAAGCTGAAGGATATATATGAAGACTTCAAAGTATATATTGAAGAATTGAAGGACAAGGACATCTCAAATCCAATCCTGAATCTAATGAATCTAAAACTAATAATGACTATTCAAAGTTGAATACAAAGTATAAGATTTTGAAGCATCAATTGAAGATTACCAATCTAAAGTTGACTTCAAGGAATGATCCTAGTAAAGTTGAATTTTATTTAAAGACTTAGAATATAGATCTTAGAATAAGTCTAGTGAAGTAGACATCTAAATTTGAAACATTTAAAGAAGATCATGAAGAACTTCATAAGTATAACACTATTGTGAATGGTGAACTAACTCAATGCAAGCAAAAAGATGAGAATAGTTATTCTAGAATAGAAAAGCTTGATGATTCTATATTAATATAGAGATCTACCTATGATAAGACTAGTCTTGGTTATCTATTTAACATGTCTAAAAAGAAATTTGAGGTTAGATTAGATCCAAAAGAAAAAGATAAATCTAATGATAATATTGAATCTTGTCAATCTTCTAATAAACCTATAGAAGTTGGACAAGACAAGGAAGTTGAGATTTTGGATGAATCAAAGAAAGTGGAATCTCATAAGGAAACTAGGTATGAATTTAGAGGTAAGTGTTTTTCATGTAGTGAAATAGGTCATATGAAAAAAGATTGTACAAATAAGTCATTTAATCATGTTAAGAATTTTTATTGTCATAATTGTGATGGTATGGGTCATAAAGAAATCGATTGTAGGAAACCTAAAAATGATAATGATAGAAGGAATAGTAGAATTTCTAGAAATACTATCTATACAGATAGTAGAAGATCTAATGAAAGGACATTGAAAGAAGGAAGACCTTATCAAGAGAGAAGATAGATCATTTGTTATAAGTGTAACAACTTTGGACACATAGCTTAGAATTTTTGTGGACCCAATGATTAGTAGAATCTTAGAAGTAGAACTCTAATATGTCAGTTATGCAACAACTTTGGACATACAACAAAGTATTTTAGAATGGAAAAAAACTTTGGAGATAAAAGGAATAGTGGAAGAAACTTCAGAGATAGAAGGGACAATGGAAGAGCTGTTAGAAATGATAGAAGGAACCATGAAAGAAACTCTAGAACTAAGAATGACAATGAGGAACAAATAAATGTAGTCAGTGAACTTCAAGAAGAACTTAATGAGGCATTTTTAAAAGGATTAGATATATTAGAAGATAAGTTAGAAGATGATGAGATAGGAAGATCAAAGTTAGTAATTGAGTTTGATTCAACTAAGTTGATTTAAGCTTGTCTATGCCACCAAAATTTGAAAACTTCATCTAGAGCTCAAACTAGAGGTAGCGAATTTGGGAAAAGTTGTATCAAGATAAGTTTAGACTGCATCTATACTCTCTTGAAATTTCCATCTTATCTGAACTAGTTGTGAAGGAATTAAGAGTTACTATTATTAAAAAGAAAGCTATTTCTCTAAAAAAAGATGAGAACTATGTTCTTACTAAGAATTTTATGGACCAAAGTTTTTTTGAGCATTGTCATGATGGAAGGAGACTATAGAAAACCTTGGGTAGCATTTGAAGATCAGATAAAAGATCTTGAGTAGATATTTGATTCCAAATGCAATTAACAATTTTTTCATATTCATAAAGTATGTAATTAATGCAACTTTGAATTGATCAATAAAATAGAGTACAGACTTGATCACCACTTTATTGCAATCACATCCAAAGCATAGAGCACTCAGAAGTGACTTGATAAGGTGATTTTGAAGTAAACACTATTTTTAGAAAGAGGCATTTTATCATTTATTCACAAAATTTCTTTGATAAAGTTTATATTTATTAGAACCATAGATGTTTCTATAATTCATAATGTTGAGAATGAAGAAAGACCAAAATTGAAGGTTTTTTTTATGGAACTTGTAGAAGGAAATCCTAACTCTATGTATACATTAAATTGAATAATGTAGTTTATTTGGAAGATGTAGGAAGTTATATTAACAAAAAGTTTGAATATATTGGGAGTAAGTATATAAATAAAGATATGGAATTAGTCTTTAATCATGATATGACTATGAAGCCCAAATTAGAACATTTGAAACAACTAGACCTTTTCAAATATCATTTCTATTGAGAATTGGACACATATGAGTGGATACAGATCATATTAAGTAGAATTCATGATGGAAAACTATGGATGGAAGATAATGTAGTTGGTATTTTAGGTGACCTTATATATGAGGTAACGAGTCTTAGCAAACAAGGTAGTGTATCTATAGGCAAGAAATGTGTTAAAAAGAAAGTTGAGAGTTACACCAAAGCAATTTATAATGGAAAGGTCATTGGGATGAGAACCATTAAACAAGATGATGTAAGATTCCTAAGAAGAATCATTACCTACTCCTTATGTGAAAGTTGTAATATTGATGAATTGTCAATTGAATTCATCTGTGCAGTGCACATGATATGTGTTGAGAAGGAACAAGTTAATCTTAGTGGAACACTAAGAATGTGAATACTTGAGAACCTAGAGAAGATCAAGCGTACTAATAATGGTGTGTTTAGATTTTAATAATCAATAAATATTTATTTCTTTCATGTACTTTACTAATTTCCATACTTATTATTCCCAGATATTATGACTAGTTATAGATGTACAATGAAGAACATTATCGAAGTGTGTAGAAGACATCTAGCAGATAAAATCTTGGATAGTGGGAATATGATAATGAGAACAATTTAGAATGAAATGAGGTAGAGATTCAGAATTACTCCTAAAATTTTGGATAGGTTCAATTTGTGTTATGGTTGATATAGATTTTACTTTTATTCAAGCATTTGAACCTTGGGAAACATTCATTGAGCCCTTTGGTTATGAAACAAGTGATGGTATCGTAGTTAGATACATTGATTTATTGTTAAAATTTGAGAAGGACCAAGCTAAGTATAGATTTGGGACTTATGATGAGATTACCCAATCAAATCATTAGGCTTATTTAGAGAAAGCATCTCAAAAGAAGATCTAAATAATAATTAAGACAACTTTATAAGAGGTCAATATGATTGAGACTAAGTCATAGAAAGTTAGGTAGACTATGAAAAAAGGTATATTAAATGTGCAACCTTTTCTAGTAACTATTGTAGAGACATGTTTGAAATAGAGCATTTCTTATGTAGTAGTATTAGATGTAAAACCAAGTGAATCAAAGAGGAAATTAGAGAGATTAGTCGAAGCTATGACCACCAACACAAAAAGGGTCAAGTTACAAGCCACTAGACCAAGAAAGAAACAAAAGACATTGTTGACAATTGTTGAGTCTAGTGAAGAAGAAGAAGAATAACACAAAGCTAAATAAGCAGAGAAGGTAACTACTTCTAAATAATCATCAAGAAAATAGTGGCAACCCTGGAAGCCAAAGATTGAGAAGAAAGCACCAAATAGAGAAGAGGTTATTTGAGGAAGAAAAGAGAAAAATAGAAGAGACCAAGAAAAAATTTCTTGAAGATGAGATGAAAAGAAAAGTAAACGAAGAAAAAAAATGATTAGTTGAAGAAGAAATAAATAGGAAAATAGAGGAAGATAAGAAGAAGGGATTTGAGGAGGAAGAAAAGAGAGAAAAAGAAAGAAAATAAAGAGAAGAAAAGAAAAAGAAGAGAAAGAGTCAAAGAGGTAGTTGAAAAGAAGCAAAGAGAAGATGCCACTAAACCTTCTAGTTCATCTACTCTACTCTCACTTGCTAGCCTAACAACCGATGATGATGATCATAATTATTTGATCTCATC
Organism: Cupressus sempervirens; assembly: GCA_028749045.1. NCBI lineage: Eukaryota > Viridiplantae > Streptophyta > Pinopsida > Cupressales > Cupressaceae > Cupressus > Cupressus sempervirens. The sequence goes on from CM053786.1 coordinate 110,743,586, forward strand.
TTTGTCAAAACTTATTGAGAAGAAAAAGAAAGTAAAGAGCCTATAAAGAACCTTGATGGAGGTTATTGACAGATTACAAAGTACTATAGCAGTCAAACATATAGAGGAAGATCCAGAATAGAGGGCATAGGAATTGCTAAAATATTTTAATAAGGAATTCAAAAATTTGTTGAATATTGTAGAATCAAAGGCATAGAGTTCATATGATGCTAACTTGTTGAGATATATTTGTTAGAACATCAAGAAGGATTTGATAAGTCTTGATACTTGTATCAAGGAGCTTTGGAAGTATCAATAAGACAGAAAGATATTGTAGATTAAGTGTACCCTATCTTATACGTTGACTAAGGGTATTGATAGTTAGATTGAAGGAAAGATGAGAGATTTAGAAGCTCTACCTAGCTAGATATAACATACTTCTAGTAAAATTGATGATTTTGAAGGACAAGTGGCCAATACTCATGGTGATATCAGGAAATTGGAACTTTGGAAGGAACAAATTTTGAAAAGAATTTTGGATTTTAGAGTGTGTATTGCTATGAAAATATCCATTGTTGAGAAATAATTGGAGGAATGTGTCAAGGCCAAAGACACTTATTCTAACTTTTTATACTCTGAACTTAATGTAGTTGAGATTTCATCATATTCCCTATGTGCATTTCTCAGATCTCTTGAATTAGCCAAGGATACATGGACTAATGGTATGAACAATCTTAAGGAAAGTTTTGAAAATTGCATGAAGACACTATCCACTTAAGGTAGAAGAACAAAATTATTAACAAGAATGTTTGATAATTTATTACAAGTTGTAATAGATGATCAATGTAATGTTATTATTTTTGACAAGTTTTGGTACTTAGCCAATTTTCCCTTTTTTTTGCCATTAATGCCTGTTAGAATTTGAAAAGATTGATAACCTAGAAAGGTAGTGCAAATAATAGAAATCTAAACTATGAATGTAGCTGATACAAAATAAAAATACCAACATAGAATTAGTCTCCAAGAGAGTAATGCAAATATTGGAAGAAAAAAAGCATTAAGAGGATGCAAAAATAAGAGATCCCCAATACAAGCTAGGTAAAATGCTTATATAGACTAGGAAGAGAGAGGAGGTGGCAACAGCGACCAATGAGGAGCAACCATCTTTTAGACTAAAGATAGCAAATTATCTTCCTAAGATAGCTAATGTATGCTCACATGTAGGAAGGTGACACCTCACAACCACTTTCTAAATAAGACATGCTTTATTAACCTAAGCAAGTTTATTAAAAATGTAGAAAAAAACTAGTAATATAGGGAAAAAATAAATAACCCAATTGGAAATAGAGAAAAACTACACTAACACCCTCTATAAGTGAAGCTTAGGTGGATGTACATGGGTACTTCATCAGGCCTAACTTGTTGGGATCCATTTCTACATCCACCTAAGCTTCGCTTATTGGGGGGTGTTAGTGTAGCTATTTTATTTCCTAGTGGGTTATTTATTTTATCCCTATATTAGTAGTTGTCAAGCTAGGTAGCATGCTTATATAGACTAGGAAGAGAGATGAGGTGACAACATTGACCAATAAGGAGCAACCATCTATCTGACTAAAGATAGAAAAGTATCTTCCTCAGATAGCTAATGGATGCTCACATGTAGGAACGTGACACCTCACATCCACTCTCTAAATAAGACATGCTTTATTAACCTAAGCAAGATTATTAAAAGTGTAGGAAAAACCTAGCAATATAGAGAAAAATAAATAACCCACTAGGAAATTAAAAAACTACATGAACACCACCCCATAAGTGAAGCTTAGGTGGATAAAATAATTGGTCCTTACAAGTTAGGCCTGATGGTGTACCCATGTACATAAAATTCCCCCAAAAGAGAGAGAAGAGACCCCCAAAACTAATATGGACTCCAAGTGAGAGGGAGACCCCCCCCCCACCCCCCCCAAAAGATGAAGCATCCCACACCCCCAACAAAGCTTGCAAATGAAGGAGCTTTCTCTTAGTGAAGGTTTTGGTAAAGATATCAACAACCTACTCGAAAGTCAAACAATAGTGAAGGTTGATGACATGACCATGGATGAGCTCCCAGATGTAGTGCATGTGGATCTTGATGTGTTTGGTTCATTGATGATGGACCAGATTCCATGAGATCTGAATGGCACTCTAGTTGTCACAAAATATGACTAATGGCCATTTGATCTGAATAAAAAACTTAGTGAGAAGATGTTGAAGCCAAATGGCCTTAGTGGCGGCATTCATAGCCCTCCGATACTCAACCTTAGGAGAAGATAGAGCAATAGAAAACTACTTCTTGCTCAACCAACAAACAGGACTAGAGCCAGGTGAGAATTCATAATTTGAAGTAGACTTATGGTCATGAGAATAACCTACCCAATTTGAATCTATGTAGCCCACCAAATTAAGCTCAATACCTATTGCATAGTGAATCCCATAATTTTGAGAACCTTGAATGTAGTGAAGGATCTGCTTGGCTCCTTTCTAGTGTAGTTCATGAGGCTCCTACATGAATTGAGAGACCATGCCTAGCTTGGCTCCTTTCTAGTGTAGTTCATGAGGCTTATACATGAATTGAGAGACCATGCCTACAACATATGAGATGTCAAGTCTCATATGAGTCAAATAAATGAGACTTCCAACAAGTTGGCAATACAATGTGCCATAAACAAGTGGAGAAGAACACTAAGCCTCAAGTTTGACTCTAGAAAGGAAGGGAGTTAGAGTAGGCTTATAGTCAACCATATGAAACCTTAAGAGTAAATCTAGAGCATACTTGGACTATGTGATGGTGATCGCGGAAGGAGACTAAAAGATCTCAAACCCAAGAAATTAACGCAAAAAGCCCAAGTCAGTCATCAAGAAACTATCTTGAAGGGCAACTTTGATAGCCTTAATGGTGGGTGAAGAACTTCCTATGATCAACAAGTCATCAACACACAAAACCAAAAATAGGAGTGAATCACCCTATTGTAGAATGTAGAAATTAGGATCAGAATGACACTAAGTGAACCCAATTGATAGAAGAAAGGAGTCCATCTTGCCATACTAGGCCGAAGGAGCCTATTTGAGGCCATATAGAGACTTTCAAAGATGGCACACAAGTGAAGAAACCTAAAGGAAACTCTATGGCTACTCCATGTATATCTCCTCATGAAGGTCATTGTTAAGAAAATTACTCTTCACATCCATCTGATGTACTTCCCAATGATTAGCTATAACAATGGCAAGAACAAGTCAAATGGAATTCATTTGGGCAACTGGTGCAAAAGTATCAGAGTAGTCAATCCCAGGAACCTAGGAGAATCCTTTAGTGACCAAGAAAGCCTTGTGTTTGTTAACTAACCCATCTGCTACAATTTTTCTTCTTCTGATAGATCCACTTAAATCAAATGAGTTTTCTTCCATTAGGAAGAGGGACAACATCCCAAGTGTGGTTCCTCATCAAGGAACTATACTCTTCGTACATAGTTGTATCCCACTTAGGAACATCAAAAGCCTAATGAAAGGATTGTGGATATGAATTAGTACCAATGAAGATATGTAGAGCATCCTAGAATTGTGAATAAGTCCACCTAGTATTTGATGGATCCTCTATTGAATCACCCACAAACTTCAAGGTTTGTCTAGCCCAAAGTGGACCAAAAGATGGGATAATCATCAAACTATGAATGATGACTAGGAGAGGAAGGAGGTGAGTCCTTTGAATCACTCTTTGCATCAAGAGTGGAGGTAGAAGACTACTCAGGTGAATTTGACTGATTAGAAGATTTGTCATGTATTCCAAGTGACTGCAATGTCAAAGTAGATAGAGTTGGAGAAGTGATAGAAAGGGAGCTTGAAGGTCCCTCCTTAAATTGAACACTCCTCTCAATGAGAAACTCATGTGTAGTAGGGTGGAGCAACTAATAACCCTTCACACCATCAGGATAACCTACAAATACGCAAGGTTTGCTTTGCAAATCTAAGGCCTTGCATTTCTTTGAAATAATGTGGGACCATGTAGGAGAGCTAAAAACTCAAAAGTGCTTAACTGATGGTTTTTGACCATTCTAAGCTTCAAAAGGAGTAACTCCCTTCAAGACTCAATGAGGAACATGGTTTTGGATATAAAAGGCATAGTTAATGGCCTCTATCCAATACTGTGGTGAAAGAGATCTAGAGTGAATCATACAACATTCCATTTCCTTCAAGGATGTATTCTTTCATTCTACAACACCATTCTCTTGAGGATTTTATGGAACTAAATGTTGTAAATCAATCCCCTCTAAAGTTCAAAATATTTCAAACTGATGTTTGACATACTCACCACCATTTTTTGTAAACAAAACTTTGATGGATTTCCTAGATTGCTTCTCTACAAAATTTTTGAAGTCCTAAAAATGGTCAAATACCATTGACTTCTATTTGAGAAAGTACACCCAAGTATATTGAGAAAATTCATTAATGAATGTGAGGAAGTATCAGGGCCTACTAAAGGAAGGATGTTGAAATTGACCAGCCAAAGCACTTTGAACTAACTCTAGTATCTATGAAGCTCTCCATGCCTTACTTTTGTCAAACTTTTCCTTAGGATTCTTACCAAGAATGCAACATTAGAAAACACTACCTGAGAACTAAACTAAAGGAAACCCTATGAACGTGCTCTATTGGTTAAGTTGATGCAAGTAGCAAAAATTAAGATTGCAAAATTGCTCATGCCATAATTTACTCACATCATTAGAGTGAGTGAGCAAAATACTAAAGGAGATTTAGGAACAAAGTGAGAAAAGATATAGATTTGTGACTAATGATCTACTTCCCCAACTACAACTATAGAATCATTGTGCAAATCACATATCTCCATTGAATTAGGAGTGAATTCAACCCACTTACCTAAATCTATGTGAGTGATATAGTATACCAATAGGAGATTAGTTGATAATGAGGGTACACAAAGAACCTCATGAAATGTACCATTCCCCACATCAACATGAGTGTCATCACCCATCAAAATAGAATGCAAAGTACATGGCTCCAAGGATGTAAATTCTTCCTTAGATGAAGCCATGTCGTGTGAAGCACCTGAGTCAAGAACCCAAGTGGATGATGAGGAAGCAACTACAATAAGGGCCTTTCCTTTTTCATTCCCTTTGTTATTTTCTTTTTCCTTGTTAGGCCCTTCATTCAAACTTTGTTTGATAGACTCGGGAATACTGATATCATTCTTCTTGAGAATGTGTGTCAAGTTATCAATTTTTTTCTTGAAACATTTACGTTCATCATGACCAGGTCTTCTATAATATGCACATTGGGCCTTTTCTTTCTTAGGCTTATTGCCCTTGGAAGATGGTGTATCAATAGTTTCTTTTGAATAAATTGGTATTTGATCCTTCTTCTCTCTGCTATTGTTTTTTTTCTTATCCTTACTATTTTTGTTACTACTTTTTTCTTTTTGTTCTTTTGTGCCTTGGTTGGTAGCCAAGGCATGTGAGTTAGAGGGTTAGCTTGTCCTATTATGGAATGGTAAATTGAGTACCCAGTGCACCCTTAGTAGCATAGAGGGTAGAGACAAACATAGAATATTCTAAACTCAACTTAGAGACAATACTAAGAATAATCTACTGATCTTGATTTTCAATTCCACATTGTTTTAACTGCAACCTTAGTGACTTCAATTTAGTGAAGAAATCTTGGATTGTGTTGAAATTACCTAGACTTAAACTAATTAGTTCATTTTTCAACATATGAACCCTCATTGAATCTTGTGTGCCAAATAGTGTCTCTAGCTTTAACCACATTTCATTTGGTGTATTCAAAGATTCAATGTGAAATAGCAAATCAGGAGAAATAGAAAAATGCAATGTTCCATATGCCTCATCACATTTGTTAAACCACTTAGGTTTATCTTCATCTTTTTGAGGTTTACTTTCAAGTCCCATAGTTATCCTATTTAATCTACCTTTCCTTGAGTGAATTGTCACGTGTAATTTCCACTCAAAGTAATTGTATGGAGTTAGGATGGGCATATTTGTTTGATTCATGATGAAGAAATGTAGAGAATAAATGCCAAAAAAAAAATCACTACAATGCCCCCCTTTTTAATCAATCAAAGAACACACACCTCCCCCCCCCCCTCTTAAAAAAAATATTATTTGACACTTTATTTTAGTGTGTTAACAATTACCACTAGCAAAAAATACTAAGTGGTCTTGATTTCAATGCATTACAAAACCCTAATGAAAATCATATGCTGAAAGTGAAACATGGGCACAATAATCAAGGAAAAAAGTAGTACCACTATGATCTACTCAAAAAAGTATCTGCTTTCAAAAAAGATCACCTCAATATGAGGTAGTATGAGAAAGTTATGATCCTTCAAAGTTTCTAAAATGAGAATTATGCACTATCATAGCCAAGAATCCACATTTTCTAAAGCATTTATGCACAAAAATCAAAAAGAAAAACCACTAGTGGATGGAGAACAAAAAAATAGCCAAGGTCATAACAAGAATCATCAAAATTGGAGTAAGAACAAGGCATTTGAAAAATGCATTCAAATTTGCAACTGCCAATGGAGAGGGGTACAACTGTAGCTTTCCATGATCAATTCTACCAAATATACAACTTGCATGAAAAAATGAAAAATACCCTAATAGTTTGTCAATGCTGCGAACAACACCCAAAAAGATTCTTTCTTGGTAATGTATAACAGATGTAGTTGTAGTGTAAATTAGATACCTTTAACAATAAAAAATGGCTCCAAAAACCAACAAATGACCACAAAAACCAAAAGATGACATGAAAATGTTGAATTAGCTTCCTAAGTTCATCAATGACTTGCTGGAACCTGCAATATTGATTGAAAACTTCAAATATGCATCTTGGTTGTTAGATTTGAGATTGAAACCCAAAGATTAAAATTTTTTTTGTCAAAACTTTTCTGATTCTCAAGATCATCGAAAGATTCAAGAGAAGAGCATACTTAATTTTTCAGAAAACTACAATAAGATTTATTAGCCTCCCTAGCACCACCCACACCCCCCCCCCCCCCAATAACCTAGAAAAGTAGTGCAAAGAATATATATCTAAACTATGAATGCAAATGATACAAAATCAAAATAGAAACATAGAGTTAGTCTCCAAGAAAGTAATACAAATGCTAGAAGAAAAATAAAATTAAGAGGATGAAATAATAAAAAATCCCAAATACAAGCCAAGTAGCATGCTTATATAGACTAGGAAGAGGGAGGAGGTGGCAACATCGACCAATAAGGAGCAACCATCTATCGAACTAAAGATAGAAAAGTAACTTCCTAAGATAGCTAATGGATGCTCACATGTAGGAAGGTTACACCTCTCATCCACTTTCTAAATAAGACATGCTTTATTAACCTAAGCAAGATTATTAAAAGTGTAGGAAAAACCTTGCAATATAGGGAAAAATAAATAACCCACTAGGCAATAAAAAAAAAAAACACTAACAATAGCAAAGGGGGGGATTTTTGACAATTAGCTAATAAAGATATGTAATTGTTGTCATTTATGGGAAAATGTGACATGCATTCTTACAAGAAACCTCAGAATAAAGATACTTAGCTTTTGGTATAGAGAAAATTGTCTAAGTATGAATTTGGTTTACAATAGTGTATTGTTTTGTATATAAGTTGTTACTAATATCATATTATGACTAATGAAGTTAGATGGAGATAGTATACATGTTGATAATGATGTGTATAATCTCAAAAGTTAGTAAGGACTGCATGGAAAATAGATATACATGTTTTACTAGTGAAATAGGACAACAGAATTAAAGTAAAGGAATTACTTTGTTTACAAGATAATTACTTGACCAATTGGGACCGACATCCTAGATGATTACTCTAAGTTGGAAAAATATATTATGATCTTAGCCAACCTAGCAAAAATTTATGTAAAGTCATGGTATTTATGCAAAGGACATCTTATAAAGAATAGTGTAGTATTTTGCAATGTATTGTGATATGCAAACTTTTTGTAAAGTGATATATGTAAGGTTTTGAGAAGCTATTTTTGTGATACGAGATCGAGCTTAAGATTAGAGATCATTCAAGAAAGAAGTTACAACATCTCTATTTGTGAACACTAATTACTTGTTTGGGCATTGAGCTCTTCTTGTGATTGGAAGTACATGTTTAGGTAGGGGGCTCATCCTGCATTACTATACTACAACTCCTAATAGGGTTGGAATCTCCTAATAGGGATTAAACATCTCCTAACATGAACTCTCTAGACTAAACTTACTCATTGAATCCTAATAGGGTCTATCCTCTAACAAGGAACTTATATATCAATATATTATTTAGTGGGTATCATCCTCATCAGGGTTTTACCATGGCCAAGGTTTCCCTTGTTAGAAAAATATGGTGTCATGAGTCATCTTTTTACATGGTTACTATTATTGTTCAACATTACTTTATTACCTTCTTTTGTATGGTTCAAAGTAATAAATAATATCAAGTTGGAAAAAAAAGTTTGTAAATTACTGATTCACCCCCTCTCCTCTCGATAATTCCTATTTGTAATACTAGGTAAATTCTGTTAGGCTTAACCATAAATAGAAATAAAAGTTACATAAAAATTTATCCAATATTACAAAATAATAGATTGCATAGAAGAGAACACAAAACATCAAGATTTACCATGGTTCACCCAATCTTTGGGATACATCCACCCACATCAAGTCCAATATTATTATTATTGAGTGATTATAATCTGCAATCCTTTATAGCTCAATATCATTATGACAAGCTACAATATCACCATAAATTATAAAATCCCTAACGCTAAGCTAGTTTACACAAGCTTTTGTTGCTTAAAAAATAAGGGATATAATAAGTCATCTAATAGAAAAATAACATCTGAAACCTTTTACAATAGTAGGTCATTTTTGGCTTTAGGGGTACTATCACCAAAAACGCTCATGGGGGTTTTGGACTTGGGACACTACCCCAGGACCACATAGGGGTACTTCCCCAAAACCATCATAGAAATAATTTGAGGAGAAACCACACTGAATAAACCTACAACTCTGATTAGGCTGCACATCACAACATGTTTCCTAAAGTGGTGACAATTTTTATGATTTTATTTATCAAAACTATTAAATGCAATTTCCTTCTATTTAGAAAATGTACATTTCAAAAATTGTATACGATAGAATTTTTAAATGCTTCATTTTTCACGCATAATTTTTGACCAATTGTTTGGAGAATTGGGCACTGGTATTTATACTCTTGATGGGTTTCACACCATGTGGTGCCACCTTATCTATGGGACCATGCCTTTATTAGCCTTTTTCTAGACTTTCTGGTCATTTTGGAGCCTACAATTTGATGCATGTGTGAGGCCAGAGAATCCCCAAAGGAGATGTACAAAACCCCAAAAAATAACCACACAACAAAAAGAAACAATAATGAAAGATCTGATACCAATTCATAACTCTCTTTTTTATAAATAATTTATCACATGCAATATGCATGATTATAAGGCCTTCCAAGTTAGGGCCAAATAAAACAACAATTACAATAACAGTTCTTCAAGATCCCACAAGGTCCAACTTATAATCCTAATCTCAACTACTCTAAATGCACAAATATATAAGAACATCATGAAGAATCCACACTTCTACCCTAAAGTCCACCAAGAATTCCTTTGGTTGTCAAGCCACAACTACTAGATCTTCAAAGTTTGCATCTACCTGTAATCCTCTTCTTCAAGATGGATGATCAAAATACCTAAAGAATCCCAAAAATCCCCTACTTATACCAAACCAAGCCACAAATCATCCTAGTTTATTAAAATTTAAATTAAATCTATTACATTAAATATATGTTGAGCCACAAGTCAGCTATATTAAAAATTAAATATTAAAAGTTGGCTCATAGAAAACTTGACACAAACAAGAATCAAGACCAAGTTGAGTGCAAAGAAAACCAAGCTAAGCATCAAGCAAACCATCTACAATGTCAAGCTCCTAGAGAATGTTGAGCTCCCAGTGCATGCTGAGCTCCAAAGACTATGTTGAACTCCTAGTGTTTGCCAAGCTCCATAGAGTATGTTGAGTTCCCAGTGTTTTTCAAGCTCCATAGAGTATGTTGAGCTCCTAGGCTAGAATTATGCCCAATAATGATTGAGTACCATCCTTTGGTAACTGAGTCCACATCTTCAAGCGAAAAACCCTCAAAACATGTAGGATTGCAAGCCAACTAGGGATGCTCTTACATCATAATCCATCTATTAATGTACATGTCATCGAGCATTTTTTTTTGGGGTGCAAATTTTATGGCTTGCATGTTCTTGGCCTACCACATTACTTTTAAGGTTGAAAAAATCCTCATTGACTTCATTCTCCACCATTAGAATCAATCTGACAACACATCAGACTTCCCTACACAAGATTTCTTGCCTCTACCCTCCCATGTGCTAGCTTCAACATTCTTGACGATCTACATTGTACCTCTAGCATTGAATCACTATGACCCATGCTACACACACTTCTACATGGATGTCACAAAATTTTTGATATTTTTGGTGAGATTTTCTTGGCATTTTTGGGGAGCCTCTTATTTGGAGCCCATTTAAAAACTCCATAAGAATTGTTGTACCTTATACTAACTATGCCTAGTACTAGTCACTAACTTTTGTCAACTCCTATTTTCTTCTTGTGGGTCTCTATATTCACACTCTTTATGTGCATAAATGTTTGGCCCTTTAAGGAATTTTTTAGGTAAAATCATGGACGGTCCTCTCCTTGACAACACTTGGTGGGGATTTTCTTAGCTACCTATATCCATATTTTTAGGGAAGGAAAATGATGGTACTTTTCCTCCATTTATCCTGACAGGTTTTCCAACCATTTTAATGGAAGAGATTTTGGCACATTTCCATTCTTACATAGTAGTTATTTTTACTTCCACATCCATTGGGTAATTCTATTTGGAAATGGAAGTCTTTGGGAAAAATTCATGGTTTCAATAGTTTGTTTGCCATTTTTTCCAATAAAAGACACCTTTTTGGAGACTAAGATATTTTGACGCCACCAATGTCTTTTACCAGCACTAAACCAAATCTTTCAAACAACCTTTCTTAACATGGAATTTTTTTGAACACCAGATTTTTGGGCACCCAACTTTTGTTCCCTATTAAATTGGATTTTCTTCATGACTATTTCTAATGAATGGGAATTTTTTAGGCATTTTTTCCCTCAATATCAATTCAACCATCCAATTTTGGCTTGTGACTTAATAATTTCTATTCTTGCATCATCACACCTACTTTCTCTTCTAGCTACATTTGGACCTAGCTTCAGCATTTTTCTCATATCTTGAGCATACAATCTCTATTGTTTGAAAATAAGTTATCACCAAAAAGATGGTTCTAAGACTATGTTGTGGTGCAATTGATTTTTAGTTTTGATTTTTTTTTTTATCAATTTAAGAGCTCACTATTACAATTTAGAAGACATCTTGAGCATTAGATCTCTAATTTGAGAGTTTCTTTATATCATTGCAAATGTCTTTTTGGAGTTGTTTGAAGTGATTCTAGTTTTTTTCCATAACTTTCCTTAGGAACATTATTTTTTTTTTCTTTGCATTTTTTACTTTGGTTAATATCTTGGTTTTTTTAGGTCTATGGATTGATTTAATTGCTTCAAATTATTTTTCATGGGTTGTACTATATATTGTATTAGCCTTATGTCTCATCTGGTCTTTACAGACATCTATTAGATATGCATTTTTTGCAAACAAACTAAGATAAAATATCATATTTCTTTTGTATATTAGTTTAAATATATATGTTTTCTTGTTTTATCTTTTGATTAGAGTAGTGTCATTTGAGGATACTGATGCAAATTATTGTATTATTGGGATTCATCATACTTTGTTCCTTATTGTAAATGAACTACCATGATTATAGTGTCATGTGGGGTTGATGCTTTTGTTGGAAATATATATTTCTAAGAGGGGGGGTTTGAATGAAAAGTACAAATCACTAACCAATAAAAATTTTAGCTTTTAAAACAATTCATGCATAAACATATTGAAATGACATTTAAAGTAAATTCATTGACATAAACACTTAACATTAGATATGATTACCTAGAAACTCTCCAATGAGAAGGTAAAATTGGGGTGGGGATGACACTAACCATTCTTCACTATTGCAATAATAAAGTTCACCTATTAAGGTTACATAATTTTACCATTCTCATGATCTGCCCTTTGAAAGGCCTGCCCTATTAAAGGCTTACAAAGGATTGTTAAATCCCACCCTATTAAAGAATTTTAATGGCCTATTAAAAGTGTGCCTAGCTAAAGGGCTTTAGAACACTCACTTGGAAAGTCACCCTATTAAACGATTTGACTATGATTGTTAAGTCAACCTTAATCTTAAGGATTTCATCCTACTGATACAACTATTAGAAAGTACAGTAGAATGTTTGATCTGATACACTTACAATTTGGTATTGTTGATTTTAGATCTTAATTCACTCCATCTTGATCCTTTCTGATCTAATATGAAATTGATGTATGCTCAATCCTCTATTCTGCAAACTAATTCTACAATTTTGTCTTTCTTCTAAGTCACCTTGAATGTATACTAATCAATTAACCCCTTTCACTTCCTCCAAATCTTTGCTAGCATCACCTCCTCACATACACATTCACTTATCCTCTCTCTCATACTAATTTATGGGGCTTCATCTCCCTTTTAAATACTTTTGTGGATTAGAGTTAGGTATGAGTTTATGATTATGATTCATCCATTTTTCTAAATTAATTCCTTCCATTTTTGTGATTGGTTGCATGTTGATCGCATAGTGAATCCACATAGATTCGATCTTATCTTAAAATCTTTGAGATCTATCCATAAGTCAACTCAAAAATGGTTTACATAGTTGTTTGTGCCATAAAAAACAACTAGGTTCATTCAATGTTACTCAATAGTTGACAATACTAATGCTTGACACATACTATAATTCTATCTAGTTTGGAATTTAAACTTTCTTGGCATCAACTATTCACTTGGCACTTTAATTTCTCAACATTGTTTATTTACTCAACACTTGATTGACTCGACATCTATACATATTATACTCGACATATGTTACTAGCTTAGTATGAACTTAGTAAAAGTATTAACTGTGTTGACACTCAATTGTCAAAACCAATTTGAGATCAACAATCCCCCCCTTTGACATGAGTGGCAAAAACACTTATCTATATTTGATGAATCTAATCCCCTCTACAATAATGAACATCCAATTTCGCATATATACAAAACTTCAAAATTGTCAAGATTTTGTAATGGACTCTATGTCTCAAAATTTTGCTCAAAATTTTTGTAACTCCCCCTGAGTTAATGTATCTTTTCTGTATCCAAAAATTTCTCTATGTAGATCTGGCTCTTACTAATACTCTTTTTCTTCAATCATTCTAACAATATTTATCTGATATGTTCCCTCTTTCTACTTTTCTACTATTTACTCCCCTTTCACATGTCCTTGCATATTTTTCTCCCCTTGGCTTTCTCTTCATCTTTTATCTCCCCCTTTTTGACACTTATGTCAAAGAGTATTTCTCTTCTTATTAACTTCCATTACAATATTTAAAGTAGCATTCCAATTGGCTATTACAACATCTAATGATTTGACTTGGATGGTTGTCTCTGCTACAAGGTGGACTAAGTCATCCAAAGTTGAAAGATTAGGATCTTTCTTTAGCACTACTTCTGAATAGGTTGGTTCTTTCTGGAGTATTTCCATGTGGGGGGTAAGGGAGGCTTGAATGTGAACTAGCTTGGCTCTTGGGCTTGCCTCTTATGCTATTAACACAACTAGTTCATTTTGTGTGTGAAGCATTGAATGAAATTTATTCTCACTCTGAGTTGGGCTTTGTGGTAATTTCATACCAGATATTTTCAAATTTCTTTCTAGACTTAGAATCCTCTGGCTCATTTCTTTTGAGAAGAGTGTGGGGTCACACAATTTTGTGTATAATGAGAATATATTCTCAAGTACCTTCTTCAGTTTTTCAATATTTATAGCTAGTTCCACTTGTGATAGTGTTATTCCACTAGATATCTTCTCATTTACCTTTCCTTGAAATTTCTTTTTAGACCAGTCCATGAGTTTTACATTGGTTTCCTAGTCTTTATTTCTCACCTGTTCAACAATTTTTGACAATTGTTCCAATATAGGCTTGGTTTCACTAGGTGTTTGCAAGCTAAAGGCATCTAAAAATATGTCTTTGATCTCATGTAGTGCTTTCCTTTTTTTGATACTCCTTCCTAATTATCTCTTGATTCTTCTTTCTTTTCAATGCCTTTTTCATGATAGTAATCTATTCCAAGTTCATGGTTGAATAGTCATATTTTGGTATAGCTATTTCCTCATTTAATGTTGGGTCTCCATAGTAAAGTACCCTTGCAAAATTTGTTAAGCTTGAGCCAAGTGCAAAAATTTGAAGAGGCATTGCTTCAATGCTCAACTCCTAAAGTTTTAGTTTGTGGTGACTAATCAGGAAAGAAATGTACATCATAAATTCTTTAGGGCTTGAAAAAAATTTGGGCCCTATTTTATTGAGATTCTAGGCCAACATGTAATTATTAATCATAACCCTAAAGAGGTAAAAATACTTGTATAAAAGGGGTTAGGGTTAGCGATTTTTTCATAAGGTGATGTGAAAATTGGTTCTTGCGATGGTATTGAGTTGTATTGGATTACATATTTTAATCATGCTATAATCATTGGATCATAAAAATATTGGACTTGCTATTTAGTGGGCGTAGCCCAGGGTAACCACATTAAATCTTGGTGTCTTATGTTTCTTTTGTGTGATCCATTATTTTTTTTTATTGGTTTTATTTGCATGTAATTGTTATTTCTATCCATGGTTTAATCCTAACATGAAGGAATTTGGTAGGATTGGTAAATTAACCAATGTTTTTATGGACCTACTCCTTTTCCTTGCGTATGTCCTTGTATTCTTCAGATCCTCCTTGATCAATCACAATTATCTATGTTGCACCTTATGTTTTTGTAGTAGGTGTAAAAGTATCTATATGTCCTACTTGTTTCTTTGTGGGCTCCTCTACAGTCTAATTCTATAGTTCAATCATAACAACTTTGACTGTGGTGTCAACCTTTTCATATTTATCCTCTAATTTTTATGCTAAAGGTTAACCACTAGTAGCTGTAGGGATGGTAGAAGGTGGTTCTTATGTATTCACCTTATCCCTAGTTATGTCAGCTACTACTTTTTGTAGCTCATCCACACTGACCACCACTAGATTACCACACAATTTAGCCTATAGTGTGGATTGGTCAAGGATCTTCTTTAGATCCTTTGTAGTTAGTGGATTGATATTCAAAGCTGAGTTGTCAGGAACATCTTTTAGTTTTATTTCTCTACAGGTGTGTTTGTTTCATGTGGAGGGCTTAATGGTGGCAATTGTGTGTCTTGCAGACTTTATTCTGTCTATTGCTCTTTAGCTTTTTCAATTTCATCTTCTTTTTGGTGTGCCTCCTCCACTATGTTACCTCCCTTTCCTTTCTCAGTTTCACCTTCCTTATCATCCTCATCTTCTCCATTGTTCCTTCCCTCAAAGGGATCCTCTTATCCTTCCTTGATAGTAGTCAATTCATATATCAACTTCTATATTTGAGTGGATTTATTTACAAAATCTTGAATCTTATTTTGAATAATGTTGAATGCCCTATACTTGGGTGTACATTTTCTACCATGTTTCTTGTTTGCTTTTGTGATTTTCCCCTTTGACAATTATGGCATCACTTGTGCCAATGTAGATTCTCTTATTTCCTTTTCCATATTTAGTACATAGTGTCATTTGTTCTCAAAAATTGAATATAAATGTTTGGGAATTGTGTTATCAAATTCAAGAGTGGTATTCTTGAATTTTCCCATCATGGCATACACTGATTCTTCCAACCTATTTTGATCTTCTTTACTCAATTTATTAAATTCAATATTGTTGAAACTAGTTAATTCTTTATTTTCCCTAACATTCTCATGAATATTTTCAATATCAAACTTGGGAGCATGGCTTACCACTCTAAATTGGCTTGTGTCTTCTTACTCAATCCTTTCATCATTTGACTTAGATTGTGCCACATATTTTCTCCTAAGTTTATTCTACATAGGACCTTGTTTTTCAATAGGCTTTTTCTTTTCTTTTACTTTCTCCTTGGCCTTTTGAGTGATGGCCCTTATGCTAGCTCTTGTAGCTAGAGAAGTAGGCTTTGTAGGGCTTGGTTTCGCAATTTTCTTTCCCTTTGGCTAAGCTGCAAGATGTATCTTAGCCTTCTTTTTTTGTGGTTCTTGTTTTGTTGGTGCATCCTTACCTTGTTCCTTTTCAACACCTTCTTCAGCATCTTCATCCAAACCTTGGGTTATGGAAAGAGGTTCCTGGCCTTGCTCTTCTTCTTCCTCTTCTTGTTCATCATCTTCTTCATCATTACCTTTAGCTCCTTCACCAAACTTGGCTTTAAGATTATTCACCATTTTATCCTCCTTTAGAGTTGAGGTTATTTTCAACTCCATCTCAAATTTTGATTTGACAACATCATAGTTACCAAAGATTTTTGCTAACTAATCAACTTCTTCTACAAGAAGTGCAGTAATGGTAGTTGGGGTTTCATACATGTTGATTTCATAACCCAAAGGCCTTAGACATCCGACTCTAGGTACTGCAACCTAGATGAAGGTTTAGTCAATTTCTACAAATAAACAAATATTATTGTAGTATTTCTCCATGAGGGAAATAGGAATTCTTAGTCTTTGTTTCATTGACTACTTGAAATCTTCAGAGTAACTAGTCATTGCTGACTTAAAATTGTCTCCCATTTGTGTAATGTACTCATTTATTTACATAGCCATAGACTTATTGGTCTTCTATCCTACTCTACCAAAAGAGGGGAATTGATTTTGAACATAGAAAAATATGCATATCAATATGAAACCAAACTTACATTAAAATTTTTTAGATCTCCTTATTGCTCCTAGGTTTTCCATTATTTGTTACAACTGTAGTTCTGTAAGATCATAAGTATGATCTTTCTTCACAATCTTATATCCTACATCAACTGCTATACATGGAACACTATTCATTCTATTTTATTGATATAATTTATGTAATATAACCCTCACTGCAAATTAAAGGAGTGGATCATTGATAGTATTAATTGTCATTCCTGTCTTATTCCACTTTGCCCCTATATTTCACTCTATCACCTCTTTGGAATCTCTCCTTAGGGTCTTGGCCTAATCAAGGGTTGGGTATCCTATAACCCTATGTAAAATTCTCTTTGATAGTTTTATGGGTCCACCTTCTAGCTATAGGCATCCATCATGGATTCTACTTAAGAAAATTCTTATCCATTTCGTTTTGAAGACAATAGGGAAATTTAGGGCATGGGTTAGTCCCTTTCTTTTTATGATTTTGAACTCTTCCTTCAACACTCCATTGTCACATAATTTATCATTCACATAATGTATTTCCATGTCTCAAATTCCTCCAACCTTGTACTTATAATATTTCCCCACATCTTGAACCATTACGACCTTGGGTGGAATAACTGATAGTGCACCTGCTAGATCATTCTTTTATGCAACCTCTGGTATGGATCTAAATTCTAGTTTCTTAACTTTGTTGCTAACTACTTCAACTTCAAATGGTTCCTTATTCTTTGGATTCTTTGAACTCAATGTCATTTTGCAAAATAGGGTTTTAACAAAATGAAACTGCGTAACTCAGTACATGAAGAATACCTTTAGATCGATGAAATAATGCCTAATCATTGTTGGAATCCATGAAAATGCTTCATTATCATTGAAAATCACTTCTTCACTCTACTCACTCTTGCTCTATATTTTTAATGATGCAAAATGAGCGAAAATCTTCCTTACACCTATTCAAAACATCACATTTAATGCATGGTACATGTATCACTATAAACACAACTCTAATGTAATTTCTACTTTACTTAGCATCCATTGGTTTTTCCATCACTCAAAAACTATAATAATTACCCTTACTTGGCTTCTATAGAAATTTCCATCACTCAGCAGCTACTAGTGACTTGGCTTCAAATGAATTTGGCTAACAACTCAATAAACACAAGAATTTTCTTGGAAATTGAAGAGGACTTCTCACAGTCGACATCAAGGTGAAAACTTAAAGATTTAACCTTGGTTTTCCCTTGTTGACTTGAATCTTTATTCATGTTAATTCATCCCTTTTGGCACTAACTTATCTTTGAATTGATGTATGAAGAAGCATTTAAATATCAATCCTAGATACCTCCTTTTTGCTTAGTTTGATGAAATGTGATCACTTGACCTTTCAGATGAAGTGATCCCTTCATTTTGATGTGTTGCATCCATCTTTCTTACTCCATGTTTTTTTCATCTCTCCTTTGATGTTCTCAATATCTACCTTTCCTTTTCCTTTGTTGAACTCTAAGTTAGGTACTTTATCCTTGTTGGCCAGTGCTTGCTGATATGACCAGTCTTCAAACAACTAAAGCATGT
This sequence comes from Cupressus sempervirens, assembly GCA_028749045.1. Taxonomy (NCBI): domain Eukaryota; kingdom Viridiplantae; phylum Streptophyta; class Pinopsida; order Cupressales; family Cupressaceae; genus Cupressus; species Cupressus sempervirens. The sequence continues at coordinate 110,762,170 of CM053786.1, forward strand.
AGTTTGACAAAACCATCTATTCTAGCTACCACTGAAGTGTGTTCTTATGCAATTTTTAGGGATGTGTCCATACTCTTGACAATAATGACAACTATGTATTGTATTGTAATCCTACTTAAAGGAATTTTCATAGCTTCTTCCCTTTGTTGAGTTGTTTGATGACCATGTGGACTTGGATCTACATTCACAAGCTCTATGTACAAACTTCTGACATTTATAGCAGCATCCTCCAAATTTTGGTGCATGATGGTTCTGGTTCTACATTCATGTGCCTAATGACTTTTTTTGTTGTACTTGTGACAATGAGTCATGTTCTTTAGCTTAGCATTCTAACTAGCATTCTTGCTCCTTTAATCATTAGTTTTATATGCTTTCTGTCCATAATGATGAAAAGTAGGTTTAGAATTCTTACCTTACTTTTTATTTCCTCAGTAGCTTTTAATGATTCTCCTTCTCCAATTCATATGTAGCCCAATCGTGATGTGTCTTTACTAGATCTAGGGGGTTTTAGTATTTTCTCAAAGTACTTGATGGATTCATTTGGCTTGTTGAAACTTTCAGCAAACTCCTTTTCTCTTTTTATGTCATTTTGCAGTTGTTCATTCTGTAACTTCAATTTAGTTATCTCAATGTCCTTGATGTTAAACTCATGATGGGAATTTATTATTTGGCTTAAGGTATCCAATTACATGTTTGAGATCCTATATAGCTCTGTTGACTTTTATTCCAATCTATTTTCCAAAATTCTTTTATCTTCTTCAATCATGATCTTGTCTTCAATAGATTTCTTCTTTCACTCAGTCACCTCACATATAAATCTAGCTTGTGATTCTTGTTCCAACTTGAAATTTCTAATCTCTTCAGTTTCTGCTCTATTCTTGTCCATAAGATCTGCAGTTGCTGCATCAATTTCATAGTAGTTACCATCTACAAATAACTTTTTGGTGTTAATCTCTCTATACTATGTATCATTTTTTGCTATAGCAATCTCTTTCCTTCTTTTTAGGAAACTTCTCAAGACATCTTTGGCTTTATTTAGTTGTTGTAGTAAGAGATGTATTTCAATATCTTGATTCTCAATGGTCTTTCCCAACTTGTAAAGCTCTATTTCAAGATCTTTTCTACAAGCTACAAGGCTTCTTCTGATGAGAACTTAGCTCTGATACAAATTTTTGGAAATACAAATGGGAAATATATACTTCTAAGGTGGGCGAGGTGAATCAGAAGTACAAATCACTAAGCAATAAAAATTTTAACTTTTAAAACAATGCATGGATAAACATATTGAAATGAAATGTAAAGTAAATGCATTGACATAAATACTTGACACCAGATATGATTACATAGAAGACCTCCAATGAGAAGGTAAAATTGGGGTGGGGAAGTCACCCACAATTCTTTAGTACTGCAGCAATAAAGTTCACCTATTAAGGTTACATAATTTGACCATTCTCATGATATGCCTTGTGAAAGGCCTACCATATTAAATTCTTACAAAGGATTGTTAAATTCCACCCTTTTAAAGGATTTTAACACCTTATTAAAAATGCGCCTAGCTAAAGGACTTTCAAACACTCACTTTGAATGTCACCCTGTTAAAGGATTTCACTATGACTATTAAGTCAACCTTAATCCTAAGAATTTCATCTAGATGATATAGTTTTTAGAAAGTACAATAGAGTATTTGATCTAATACACTTACAATTTAGTCCATCTTGATCCTTTTTTATCTGATATGAAATTGATGTATCCTTGATCCTCTAATTTGCAAACTGATTTTGCAATTCTGTCTTTTGTCTAAGTCACCTTGAATGTATAGTAATCAATTCACCCCTTTTACTTCATTCAAATCTTCACTATCATCACCTCCTCACATAGAAATTCACTTATCCTCTCTCTCATACTAAATAATGGGGCTTTGTCTCCCTTTTAAAGACATTGGTGGCTTAGGGTTAGGTATGAATCTATGATTGAGATTCATCCATTTTTCTTGCTCAATTCCTTAGATTTTTCTGATTGGTTGCATGTTGATCTCATAGGGAATCCAAATAGATTCAACTTTATCTTCAAGATCTATCCATAAGTTAGATCAAAAACTATTTACATAGTTCTTTGTACCATCAAAAACAACTAGGTCCATTTAGTCTTACTCAACACTTGATAATACTAATGTTTGGTACATACTATAATTCCATCTAGCTTGGTACCTAAACTTTTTTGGCATTAACTATTCACTCAACACTTAAACTACTCAGCACTATCTATTTTCATAGCACTTTATTGACTCAGCATCTATATATATTATACTTGGCATATGTTACTAGCTCGGCATGAACTTAGTAAAAAGCTTAAGTGTGTTGACAATCAATTGTCAAAACCAATTTGAGATCAAGAGTTTTGCCTTTGGTTACCATATTATTTTGTCACTAAGTATTCCTACCATGGCATTAGCCTGATGAGTTGTCTAAGATTGATCATCTAAGTAGTTAACTATAATGTATTTATCTATGCACATCTTTATTATGGTTCCTTGATATGTTGTTCTTATTGGTCCACTTGTTCATTTTCCTACCACCTCACCCTTGCCTATATTAGGGGGGATTTCTTTGCTAGTTCTTAGGCTTTGTTTGTGTTGGTGTTTTATTTTGATGTTAACAGTACTAAAACTACTAGGCAACAAAAGGCTTAGTACCTAGATATCAGTACATACACAACCTAAAGAATAGCCAATTCTCATTATCACTTGCATATGCAAAGTATTAGGGCCCAACTTCAACAAAACCTTAGACGGTTTTCTACTCTTTTGGCTCTGTAAAACCAGGGCAGGTGCACCCGGGGATGGTTCAAAGATGGAACAATTGTATGAGAATTATCCTTAGTTTCATTTTGATTCTCGTCTCTAAATCCTCAAACATATAGGTAAATAACTGATAAACACATCCCTTGAACAGATATGGCCAAGAAATCTTCTATAGCTCTGCAGATGTTTCCAACAACAATGGCTAAATGAAGCTAAAACAATCTAAGCAGGCAAGTGCTGGCCAACTTTGAAAATCTTACAGGAAAGATAAATGAAAATTGATTTTATGATGTATTTTGAAAAAGCTAGTTATAATATACTTCTCTTTTGGCTGAAATACTTTCGATCAGTGCCTAATCCATTGGGAATTTAGAGTCAAGTAAATTCTTAGATCTAATTTGTTGCCTTGCAATGAATTTTCATCAGCAATTCTTACCAGAATTTATCATTCAAAAATCCTTATTAACACCCGAGCAACCTCATCACATTCATCAAAGCCTTTACTTAATCCATTGAATTAACAGCAATAACAAATGGATGTATAGTCTTACTAACTTGCAATCAATTGCATAAGCTTTTACTCACACAACATCAAGGTATTTCAGTATTAAAAAGGAGACAAAATTCAGAGAAGAATAGATATGGGGACAGTTCATAACTTGTATTCATTTCCTTTAAAAATGATATATCCTTTACAAAAGACCCAGAAAAACCTTCAGAGAAGAAGCACAGTTCTTTCTACATTCATCCATATCTTAGAAATTTTGACAGAAAAAGTATACTATAAATTTCTTTCCAAAAATGTTTGGACCAAAAATAGAACTAAGCATAATACTTAGTGAAAACCAAATTCGGACCCTTCTTTAGCCTTGGGATCTCACTTAAATAATGTGAGATGCAACAAGCTTCAGGCTACAGTAGGTGACAGGTGTCCTTCTTTTGAAAAACAAAAAACAAGAATAACATAAAGGTTGATTACAACAGCACTTCTTGGCGGGTCCCTTTCTGTTATGCTTCTTGATTGTTATGATCTGCTCTCGCAATCATTCTTCATCTTCAGAGTACATACCCATAAGGTCTACAAGTGATGTATCATCTTTTGTTACATGCAAAATCACTTTAACCTAGGGATTTTCTATGTCATCATTGCTGACTACAAGAGTAACTATTACTCTTACATCTTCCTCGTCATCTTCTCCTGACATCTGTTCACTAAACTGATCTTTCCATCTGTTGAAAGTATCATCATCTGGCCAATCAAAACTTAGGGTTTCTCTTTGTATCTTTATTAAAGAATTGGCATTTTCTTCTAAATCATCGAATTCTTTTCTTATATCAGCATAATACAATTGTATTTTTACCAGCTCTTCATTTGTCTTTGCCCAAAACCAATAGCCAGTCTCACTGATGATGTTTGTTATTCTGTTATCAAATAATTCATCCATTTCCTTTTTCCATTTGTCCTTTTCCTTTACTGTATCAACAGATTCTAAGGCACAAGGAAATAGGGTGAATTTTTTAGCAAGATATCTTGAAAAACAGAGTGTCAATTTCCTCTGTAAAGAATCTCTTTTATTTTCAAAATTATCTAATTGATTCAATAAATCAAAAATCCTCTCAACCTGATGATAAGGCATTTGAACTGTAGATATACAAATAATTGTAACATCATTATTCCTCTGTCTCCACTTCTGTGCAAGAGAATCTAGTCCATTCTTTTCTTTATTTAACTCATCTATGAGGGTTACAACCCTTGTCAACTAGTCATAAAAATTTGACCATTGTATTTTATCCCTCAAGTATGTCACACCCTGCCTCCATTTCTCTTCCTGCTGATTTCTAAATTCTATCTGCCACTCATGCAATTTGGTTTTTTCTGCTTCAAATTCCTCTGCAGTATAGAATTGGGGTCTTTCAAGGGTGTCAGGTATCTCAATAATAGGGGTTAATCCCACAGATGACTGTGGGGGATATGCAATTCTTAATGTACTGGATTCTCCCACTTTTCTCTTTCCAAGTACCTTTTCTAATTGAGATACCCTGTTTTCTAACTCAATTCTCCTTTTTACCTCTTGATTATAGGCTTCAACCACTACTTCATATTTATTATGCATATCCATCATTTCCCTCTCTTCTCTTTCTGCAGTAGCCAGGGAAAATTTAGAATAATCCACATTCATGTGGGCTGCCTGTACATTGGAAGTGTCAGCAACTCTTCTTACAATGATACTCCCTGTCAATCCTGAATCATCAGGCTGTGATGAAGTAATTCTGGATCCTCTTCTCAGGGACCACATAACAAGGGCAGCTTGATCATTTCTGAATGCTGTACCCAAGAATTCCTCTTTATTTGGATCCTAGAGTCCTAAATTATTTGAAACAGAATTAAAAACTAATGCATCAGCAATGTCCCAATTGGGCAATAATAAAACATTAGCATTTTTTACCATCTGTCTTCCCTCATCAGGGGTTATATTCTGGAACTCTTGAACCATTTGTTCCTTTATTAGATTTTGAATGGAGGTCTCATCCATTTTTGGATGTTCTGCTCTCATATTATTGCACCTTTGCTCAAAAATGTGCATGTTTACTCTCCACGCAAACTGATGGAAAGCGCTAGATCTTACAAAATTGTTATCAGACAAAAAATGCTGACTGGCTTGTTCCAAAACAGGGTCCAATTCCCTTCCTCTGAAATCTGCTGTAGTTAATTCAAAACTTGGTACAGGGGGTTCCTGAGGGTTCCCTTCATCAATCTCTGCTTTTGTAACAAAAATTTCTCCTTGTGACCCCATTTGTTCGAATTGCTCATTGGTGAGCTGTTCTTCCTCAACTCTTATTGGGGTTTGAGAAGGTGAGCCACTTTCATCAGGGGATTCTTCCTCCCTTATTATTCTCCTTCTTTTGGGGAAAGGTTCAGGGGGTCTTTCTTCTAGGACAGTGCTGGAGGATCCAACAATCTGTTTTTCTTTATGCACAATGGGCACCTGCTGTCGGACAATAGTATATCCTGTTTTCTTCCGTACCACCAGTGGACCTATTCCAATGTTGGGAGTGAAACCCAATTTTCTCATAGTTTCTCTGGCTTTATCTGGAAAAGAATTAATAAAATGTTGTTTCTTCTCATTCATTACCTCCATTATCTCAGAGAAATTACTCATGAGCTTATGTATTTTATCTGCATTGTTTGCAGCATTACTAAGAGGACTGAAATTTTTATTAAAACAATTAATGAATTCCAAAACTTTTGAATAGACTCTCCATTTTTCTTTCTTTATTTCTTGCTCATGGAGAGAATATTCATTTCTTATTACATCTTCTTGAAAATAGAATTCATGCTGAACTGGACGCAGCTTGATTCTCAATCTAAGGGCAGAGTTAAAGAAACCTTCTGTATCACAAAAATGAGAGTGAGAAACTGTCATTTTGTATTGATCCAAAAATTTATGGAGAAAGACCCACCCTTCTTTAGTTATCACAAACTGGTGGGCTATAGTACAAGTAGGAAAAATTGATCCTGTCCCCCTTTTGTGCAAAAAGGCCTCCTCCACTCCTCCCAACTGCCACAAAAATTCAGCTATCCCTACCTTCAAGGGTACCTGATAGGGTAACACATGGGGTGTTCCTTTGAAACCATAGACCCTGATGACCATTGAGACTGAATATGGGATAATATCTCCCCAATTATGTGAAACTTTTAGATTATGGGTTTTGTCCATAGGCCTGACAAGGTGCATTAATGCCTTAGGGATTCTGGGATTGTCACTCAATAAGAGGCACCTTAGTTTGGAGGCAAAGTGCCTATCAAATCTAACGAAGCTAGCATTTTCTGCTTCCCAGGTCATGTCTGCACTCCATAATTGGACTGGTAGTGCTTCCCCTTCTTGTTCCCTATTTAAAACCATTTCTTTACCAAAATAAGTGGCCCCTTTAAAAAGAAACATATGCATCAGTAAGGAATACTGACCCCAAACCTTTTCCACCTTGCCCTGTGCAATCCCCACCAATCCATGATGGATCTCATTTGCCAAGTAAGATGCAAAATCAAAAATTATTTCCACACCAAAAGAAGAGATTTGGGTGATCATATACATGAAGCTCACCGGAATAAAGTCTTCTTCGCCCTCTCCGAAGACTCTGCACAGGGTCCTATATATCTCCACTGCCCTGGCATTAAAACATGATTTCTTAAAGGGCTCTTTAGAAGATGATGTTATGGTTGGGAGGCCTCCAATCCGTCCTATGTGGGCTTTCAGTGCACCCTGTCTAACTACATCCCTCTTGGATATATATTCTTTTTCTAAATCTATCAGATTAATGGGCACATGATACATGGTGAGGGGTCCCAGACTGAAAACCTTCCTAATCTCCTCGGGACTGATGGTAACTAAAGCCTCACCATCTATTCTCCTCACTACCTTAGTGGCTTGGTCATAGTTTTTTGCTATGGCTTCAAGCAGGTCAAAATCCATAAACACGCTGGGGACAACAAGCTTCCCAAGATCAAAATTCCAAATGTTGGCATGAGGGGCATATAACTTTCTCTCTGCAAACCATTTCTTGAATAAACTCAAACCAGTCTGAGCAGTTTGAGCATCCCGGACCCAATTACCCTTATCATACAATCCATCAGCTACCCTAAGCCAAGGATTGAGTGAGGTTAACCTCTTAACTTGCACCGTTTCTACAGTGGACTCAGGAAGTAACTCAAGAAAATCATCATGCACATTTCTATCCAGGTAGTTTACTGCTCCTGTAAATCCCTTCTTAGGAGGCATCTTGGGCTATCCTTTTTAAAACTTAAAAGCTCACAAAGATGATGGTAGTTTTACTTACTTGAATTCTGTTTCAATTCTCCTCTGTATTCCTGCAAAATTTCAGTGAACAGATAACTTGACAATTTTTTATCAACCTTGGCACGCTTTTGTTTTAGTAATAGCTTCTGCACAAGAATGGCTTCAAATCTTTTCTCGCGTGAAATGAAACTGATGCAATCTCTCTGTATTATACTCTATTTTTTCTCATGGACAAAGCTTTCTTGTCTAATTAATACAGAGAGTGGCACTACATTTTTTATTTAAAACTGCGTCATTGATCTTCAAAGATCCTACGATCATGCGGTACAAAGAGAACAACTAGGAGTCATATTTGCCATGTCAGTTATTTTACCCAATGAGAGCTTGCCACGTACATAATTCTTTCTTTTGATGGCACTTACCTTTAGACCCATTGACGACGGAGAACATGTGTCAGCATGTCGCTACTTCGTTATGCATAAAGAACAAGCACCTTGCCATAACGAGGCGGTGACAACCGTTGATCGGATCAAGAAATGATCGAAAGATATGCTACAGGACTTCTTAAGAAAGAAGGCGGTGGGCCCATCTCGCTATGTCGTTGTAATTATCTTCCTTGCAACTCTTCATAACGAGATAGCGACATCCGTTGATTCACTTCAAGCTGATGTTCCAGATTTCTTGTACATTTAGTCAGGTAGGTATTAATGAGAATCGGATCTCTGCATAGCTGGCACATGTCAAAATTTATCACAGTCATCTATCATTACACATCATCATAGATCTTGCCGATCTTTTACCATTTTACGGGGCCTCGCTAACTCGCTAATGGTGAAGCACCTCAATTTTCCGATAGCGAGGTAGCGAGCTTCGGCACTTTAAAGGATTTCGTGCCGGAAAAAGCAAGGGGGTACCCAGTAATTACTTCTGTTAATTAAAACTGATTCTGACAACGGTATTTATGACTGGTCATGCCATCTGGTGTAATTATGATATAAGCAGGATGCAATGTCATCATTTTTAGATTCTCACGTGGCCTCGCTACTTCGCTAACGGTGAAGTGCCTGAATTTTCCGATAGCGAGGTGGCGGAACTTCCGGAAAAAACAACATTTTGGCTCTGATGTCAGATATTCTAGTGGGTCCTTCTCCCCCTTTTTATGGTGAATTGCAAAGTGTACCTGCACAATAAAGCAATTAATAAGCAAATCTCCGATCGTCGCACCTTCACTTCATGGTCCCACCGCTTAAAAACTCAACACTCGCTATCTCGCTATACTTAATGAGCATGCAACTTTCAATAGTGAGGTAATGCCAGCGGTAGAACTAATCGGATCTGATGGTTGGGACAAATAGGAAGAAAAGTAACCCGGGAGAAAGGAAAAGAAAAACGAAAGCATATTCACTTCTTTTGAAATTTGAAAATTTCGCGCCCGACCATTTATGAATAGGGATGAATATAGGGCTTATATGGCGAATATTTCTTATAGATGGTTTATCCAAAACCTTATACTTCACTTAGACATAGAACATCTGACTTTTCTATGGTTTAACTGAAAAATTTTTTACTGCAGAAAAAGTCAGACCAACAGTTTGTTTAATGGATTCAACTTTGCATTTAGTATTCATTCATATATACTAGGTGGATGTCGTGGTTGATTCCATGTGCATTTTAGTGAGATGGATCATTTACCATATAGACACTTTTGGTTTTCATTCCTACTTTAGTTACATCCTTCCATGTTTGACTTATCATCTCTTTAGGATTTTGTGTTTCATATCATCTCTATCTTCAAGTTTAGTTGTTTAGCTTTATGTGCTTCCTAGTTTGACTATTGTCTTCCAAGAGAACTCATGCATATTATAGTTATCTCTACCAAATAAAGTTCTATTTCAATGGATATTCTTATGATCAATAGTTCCTTGTTGATAGATATTTGTAACTTCTATGTGCTTCAATTTTTTTCTGCACTTGATCATATTTTTGTTCCTCTCTTCTAGGACATTTACTAGTTTAGAGGCTTCTACAATATTCCACTAGTCTTTCAATATTCTTTATATCTCTTCTTGGAATAGGATTTTTTCCATTTAGTTTTCTTTATTACTCCTCTTTACATTGATTTGGTTGTGCTTGGGTACCTCACAAGGCCTTTTTGTCTATACACAAATTTACTTTTAGTAGTAGTTTCTAGGTTTTCATCTACACTCTAACTTTATCTTAAGGAAGGTCAGGTGTTGTTAGAGTTATAAGGTATTTTCTTATTAACTCTATGTCCTTCAATATAAACTATAGGCATATCACAATTAATTCCTTTGTCAATTATTATCATGCAACCTAAGTTTTACCTTTTAGGGTTCTGATCTTTATTATAAGGATTGATCTCACTTTTTTTATTAATATTGACAACAATTTTTTTTTAATATAAATTTCTATTTTTTCTCATCGAGGATGTCTCCTCTATGGATCTGTGTACTCCAGCCTCTATAGCTTTCTCTCTCTTTCAGTTACATGTGTTTCCATGTAGTGATTCTAGGGAGCTATGGGGTTGAGGTTTCCTCAATTTAAATAATTTTGATTACTATGAATAAAATTTTACATTTTTTTTTCTTTCTTATAATTGCTTGAAATTCCTTCCTTAAACAACAATTCATTGAAATTGTATTTGTCTTCATCTTTTGCAAGTTGTTCAACTCCTCTTTTATGTTTTACTTTATCATCGAAATAATCTCCTCTCTACTTTATTCCTCAACTTTCCAATAGTTCTTACAGATCTTTTGGTTGCCTCGAAAGTAGATTTGTGGTTTTATGTATTTGTGTAATACATATTGTTTATACTCTCTAAACTATTTTCTTTCTTCGGTAATAGATGATCTAGAAAAAATAGTCATTATTAAAATTATAAAAGAAAAATATTTACAAATTATGACTAGAGAGATCATAAATAATTTATATTCTCTATTCCTTAAAGTAATTTGTTAATATTATGAGACAAAATATACTTTTTTATTTCCATACATTAAATTAGTATTACTAGTAGAGGAAACAATTGAAATATAATTACAAGATGAACTTCATCCTAAGAGAATCTATTTGGATATATCTCTCAAACATGAGGAAAGAGATAAATTAATTGAATTCTTTAAAGAAGGTAAAGTGAATTATGCATGGTCATAGTGACATGTAATGATTTGATCTAGAATTAGTCTTGCATCAGTTGCCTTTATTACCAAATAAGAATCTTGTGAAACACAATCTAAAAAATATGAATCCCCACATTACATTACAAGTGAAGGATGAATTAAAGAATTCTTTTGATGAAGGTTTCATAAAAACTATTCCTTATATAGTTTGGATATCAAATTTGGAGTCTATGAAAAAATAATTATTTGAGGAACCTAAAGAATGATTTTCCTAATGACGACTTTCTATTGCTCAATAAAGACATGATAGTATATTATGATAGGGTATGAAATTGTTTTTTGTGACTTTTGATGGTTCCTTAAACTATTAGATTTGATTGAATGACACCACTTGTCAACTTTCAAAGAGGCTTCATTGGTAAATAGAAAGATACTAAAAAAATGTTCAAAACTAGAAAATGATGAACACAATAGTAGATTATCATTTTGGAGTCTTATATGATGAAATGTGTCCCCAAAAAACCTGTTAATGGTTGATCCAAGTAAATATTTGATTTGAGAACTCTTCAAACTGCACAACCCTATAAAACAATTTCAAATAATGATAAGTGAGTCAAAAGTATACCAAAGTTTACTCGTGAAACTTTTATCTCCCCCTTATAACACATTCAAGAGGTTGCAAATGTTTGCAATATCCATGGTATTATAGAGGATGATGTCACAATTAGGCTTCTAGCCTCATCCTTGAAAGGAAAAGCACTACACTGGTATAGAGGTTTAACTCATGGTTCTATAATAGATTGGAATGGATTAGGAGCAGGATTGTGCAAACATTTTGAGGATAAAAGTGATTATTTGTCACTCTTAGAGCAGTTGACTACTATAAAAAGAGCCCCCCATGAATGCATGATTGATTTTACTTATAGATTTCAAAAGACATGGGATAGAATACCTACTTCAGTGAAGCCCACCCCTGGTAATGCCTTCTTGCATTACCTTAGAGATTTTAACAGCGATATTGCCACTACAATCCAAACTATGGGAGGATATACCTTGCCTAATGCTTATGACATAGCAATAAAATCAGAGAACATCCTAATATAAGGAGGTAAGCTAGATCTAAGGCATCCTATGCCTTTTTTCCCTGATGTTCCAAATCATCAACCAGCAATGGCTCCCCTTCCCACAACTTCTACATCAAAATCCCTTACTCCAGTCCCTCAAGCTTCCACATCATCAAATGAGATAGATGGAATCAAAGAGATGATGCAATCTTTGATGCAGAACATGGATAAAAGAGAAAAGAACCTAGAGAAAAGATTGCAACATCATGGGAAGAAGTTGGAGGATAACTCCTCTATGATGCAGAAAGTAAGTAACAAGGTGGTGACTTTAGAAAGATAGCAAGATCAAGGTAGTAAACCTCATCAATTGCAATATTAAACTCCAAGCAGTGGCAGGCCTCAAAATTCTAATCATTGGAACAATTTTTTTTATCATAGTAGGCAGGGTGGCCATGCTTCAAACTCAAATGTAAACCAAAGTAGGGCCATAGTTCCTCAAAACAATATGGCTCAAGATCAAGATTTTTGTCCCTCCTGTAACTACTCCTATGCCTATTGTATGTGTTAGAAGGATGAATCTTGTATGGCTTTGATAGTCCAAGAACCTATAGCAAAACAATCATACAAGGAGGACCAATTTAAAGATGTTTGAGATATGCAAAGATAGGGTGATTGTACTTTTATGAATCATCATATGGAGGAGCATTGTAATGTAAACTAGGATTCCATTACTCATAAAACTAGAAGCAAAAGAAGAGCTATGGAAGATGCTATCCCTCCTCCCAAGTAAGCCTCAAATTTGAATGCAATAACTCATGAGAAAGCAGCAAATAATCAATCAAGTACCTTTCAACAGCAAAGGTAAAATCATGGCAGAAAGGATGCAATTGATCCTCAGGTTATTCCATCTCAACCTCATACAATTGCGGCTCCCAAAGCTTCTACCAAAGCACTTGCTATGCCATTCAGTGTGGTAGAGAAAATGAAGAAGACAAATGTGAATATCTCTATGTGGGATGCTGTTGCTACTATACCCATGCAAAAGAGGTTGCTACAGCAAGAATTGGAAAGAATTAAACGAAAAGATCAAACACTCAGCATGGAAAGTGCCACAAGCCTAGTACAACCATCAAGGGAGGTAGAAACAAGTGAAAATGTTAGATCTCCTCCATTCTATGTTTCTCTAATTAAAGGGGGAAAACTAGTCCATAATTGTATGATTGATTCAAGGGCTAGCAGTTCAGTGATGCCTAGGTGTGTTATTGATGCATTGGGAATGAAATATGAACCCATTGTTAGGGATGTATTATAGTTGGATGGTAGTATTTTCAAGACTATAGGGATCCTTAGGAATGTGGAGATGGCCTTACATGCATGCTTTGGTCGTACTATAATCCAAGATATCTCTGTTGTTGAGGTCAAGCCATATTTTGCCATCTGTTTGTCAAGAGACTTTACTGCCCAACTAGGTGGTTCCATATCTTTTGATTGATCATTTATGTCTTTTAAAACAAGATATGGAGCCAATGCTTTAATCAAAGTAGAGCCTCAATCCCTCCATCATACTAAACCCTACACCCCTAATCTCATCAACATAGATTGCCCTATCCTAGAGATGGATGAGAATGACATAGTGAATGAGCCCACCACTTCCCTAGTAGAGATACTTGATTTTTTTTGGATGAGCGGGCTAACACATATCAATTTTCCCCTATGTTAGAAACCCTTGAGATAGGTCTCAGTACATATTGTATATTGGAGAGAGATGCTCTAGTTCCCAATCTTGTTGGTATTGAAGAAGATATGAGTGGGATATAGAGTATGGACTTTGATGGCTCAAGGAATAAGAATGGATCAGGGGCTGGTGTGATGTTGATTTCTCCTACACAAGTAAGGTACTACTTCTCCTTTAGGCTCCAATTCAGTTGCACTAATAATGTAGCCAAGTATGAATCCTTGATTCAAGGTCTCCTACTCACTCAAAAAAGAGGAATTCAAGCCTTAAGGGTGTATGGAGATAGTGAGTTGGTGGTTAATCAAGTGAGAAATCAGAATACCACCAAGATTGGTTTGCTCAAGTCTTATAAAAATAGGGTGTGAGATTTTCTTGAGGGTTTTAATGCATTTAATATTCAAAGCATCCCTAGAAAAGAAAATAGGCATGCTGATAGACTTGCAACAATAGGTGCATCTTATGATGTGCTAGGGAATTTTGAGGAGGAGAAGAAGCAACAAATCAGAGTGGTAGTAAGGCCTGCCATCACTAATAACAAAATCCATTAGCAAGTGTTTGAGTTTGATGAGAAAATTGTTAGCTTCTTGTAGAATGAAGGAAAGTTTTCAGGCAGGAACCAGTTGGGACTGCAGAACTAGTATGGTGATCAAATCATCCATCTCAGTTCTAAAAAATTACCTAAGGGTCTCATTACCTTAGAAAGTGTTTTCAACCTTGATGAACAAGCAAGAGGTAGGGCCATGAACCTAGTTGCTGATGAAAGTGACTACACTCCAATCATGGTTGCTGATGGAAAGTCCTTAAACATGGGGAAGGTATGTTCTGAAATTGAACAAGAAAATTTTATTCATCTATGTCAAGAATTTAATGATGTATTTTCTTGGACATATGATGACTTAAAGGGCTTTAACCTAAGGTTGTTTCAACATACCATAGATTTAATTAATGATGTAAAACCAGTTAGACAAAAATAGAGACTAGTGAATCCTAAAATTGAACCTTTAATGAGAAAGGAGCTATCCAAATTGATTGAGGCCCACATAATTTCCCCTATCAAACACTCATCATGGGTAGCAAACCTTGTCCTTGTTAGGAAGAAGAATGGAGAAATTAGATTTTTTGTGGACTTTACAAACCTTAATCACTATCCTCTCCCTTCTATGGAGCACATTTTGTCCAAGGTGAGTGGTTCAAAGAGATTTTCATTTCTTGATGGATTTTCTAGCTACAATCAAGTGCTGGTTAAAGAGTCTGATAGATACAAGATTGCACCTACCACTAAATGGGGTACCTATGCTTATTGTAAGATGTCATTTGGGCTAACAAATGTAGGTGCTACATTTTAGAAGGCAATGGAGATGGCCTTCAAAAGATTGATTGACAAGTTTTTCTTAGTTTACCTTGATGATATCATTGTGTATTGAAAGGATGTAGAAGATCATTTTGATCATCTAAGATAGGTATTCTTAAGATGTAGAGAGTTTGGGGTTTCCCTTAACCCAAGCAAGTGTTTCTTTGCTACTAACCAAGGAAAATTATTAGGACATATTGTATTTGAGGATGGCTTAACCATTGATCCAGAGAGGACATAAGCAATACTTGCCCTCCCTCTTCCTAAACACAAGAAAGGGTTGCAAAGTTTCTTAGGTAGGATAAATTTTGTGAGAAGATTTATCCCTAATCTTGCTACCATGGTGAAACCTCTTATAGCTATGCTTAAGAAAGGTATGGTCTTGGCATGGACCAAGGAAGGGAAGAAAAGTTTTGAAGAGATCAAGACAACCATAGCCTCAACGCCTACTCTCATGAATCCAAATTTTGAGAAAGATTTCATCCTTTATACCCTAGGTGGGCAGTCAAATATTTTTGTTGTCCTGACTCAAAGAAATGATAAAAGTGACGAGTAGCCTATAGCTTTATTTAGTGAAGGGCTTCAAGAATATGAAGATAAATACAACTATGTAGAGAAGCAAGCCCTTGTAGTCATCAAAGCTTTAAAGAAATTTAGACACCTCCTATCTCATAATAAAATTCAATTATTAGTACCCCATACCAGTGTGAAGGATTTCCTTTTGAGAAAAGATATTAGTGAGAAAAGAGCTAGCTAGATTACTAAAGTGATGGAATATGATATTGACATTCAGATTACCAAACTGGTAAGAGGGAGGGGGTTGTGTAAATAGATGTTTTCATCTCAAGAACCTGATGAGGAAGCTACTATGATACTGATAGAGCAACAAGAGGTAAGAAATAGCGACCGAATGAGTTGGATAGATGATATGATGAATTTCTTATTAGGCAATGGATACCCTCAAGGATTAGATAGAACTAAAAGGAGATAGTATAGATTACAATCAATTCCTTATTTCAGAGTTGATGGTGTCCTCTTTAGAAAAGATTTTAATGGAGCCCTATTAAGATGCATTGATATGGACTAGGCTGAAATGATGATCAAAGAACTTCATGATGGTCCTAATGGTGGCCACTTCTCGGCAAGGACAACTACAATGAAGATCATGAGGGCTGGTTATTATTGGCCATCCCTGTTTCATGATTTTCATAAGTATATGAGGAAGTGTGAAAAATGTGCCTTCTTCTCTGGCAAAGAAAGACTTGTTGCTCTTCCCCTTCATCCTATTTAGGTGGACCAACCTTCTGCTTAATGGGGATTGGATTTCATAGGCCCTATCAATCCTTCTTCTAGTTTTGGTCACAAGTGGATTCTAGCTGCTACAAGTTACTTCACCAGATGGATAGAGGTAGTTGCATTGAAGGATTCCACTGAATCTTTAGTTGTTGAGTTCCTTGATGGAATTGTGACCAAGTTTGGTGCCCCTTCAACCATTATTTTAGATAATGCAAAGTCTTTTGTTGGAGCCCAGATTTGTGCATGGGTAGTGGATCATAATATCTATTTGAGCTCAAATTACTATCCTCAGGGTAATGGTTTGACTGAGTCCTCCAACAAGAACCTAATCAAGATCATGAAAAGGACAATAGAAGATAACCAGAGATGTTGGCATAAAAAACTAAAGATTGCACTATGGGCTGATAGAATAACACCTAAAAGGTTAATAGGGAATTCACCATTTTTGTTCATTGGATTTCCCATCCCTAGAGCTAGCTCATCAACTGGAGTTGATTGAAGATGATGCCATAACAATAAGAATGGTAGAGTTGATGGAGTTGGAAGAGAAGAGAAGTAAAGCCATGTCGACCCTAGAGACACACTAGTAGTAGGAAAAAAAGAGTTTTGATAGGAAGGCTAGTGTTAGAATCTTCTGAGAGGGAGATTTAGTTTTGAAATGGGATGGAGATAGGGCAAAGCTAGGAAGACACTCAAAGTTTGATGCACAGTGGAGTGGTCCCTATCTAATTATTAGTTGCAAGTAGGCCAATGGTTTTCAGTTAAGCAGGCCTAGTGGCAAAATTTTGCCCATCCTAGTCAATGAGATTTATCTCAAGCCATGTTTCTAAGGGTTTGAGATTCCATGTACATAGCTAGCTTAGCTTCATTTCCAGTTTGTTCCCTACTTTTCCAAGAAGTGCACGACCACAAGATTGTCTCCGTGAGATAGTCAATTTTCTCAAAGTTTTGAAGGTTGCAGAAGGAGGTTTTGATCTCTGGTTCCAGTTGCAAAGACAGGGGTTTCAGGGTTTTCCTCTTAGAGGTAGGGTTAGGGTTTCACAGTATACATAGGATCCACATCTTTTGGACTCTGTAGCCCAATGGATGAATGAGGTCATTGGTTTATGCATAGTAGGCTAGCATCCCTTGTGAGTTGCCAAATTTTTTGGTCATTCTTGCCTTCCCACTAGAATCACCACATTTGAATTCAACGTATTAACGTTCAAAAGTTTAAATATTCAAATATTCAAAAAAGGGCACAAAATACTTTATGCTAACCTGATAATATTCCTTTCCCTATGCATTTTAGTGTTTCTGTGGGACCCACAAGTTCCTCATCATTGGATCAAGATAGATCAATGGTTGGTGCAATCTCGCTATGGGAAGTTGCATGTTGTTTTGCCATAGCGACATAGTGCCTTTCGGCTATGTGTCACGTGGGTCCTCCCTTTCCTTATTGTTTCTCCAACACCAAGTTTTGTTAGATCCACAATGGGTACTATGGCACTATCAAAAAATATATGTTCCTCATTGTTAGTGACATAGCACCCAGACAAAAAATGATACTACAAAGACATCAAAAGGAAGGTGCGTCCCAAGTATGCCCTATTAGATACCATTGATGAATTTTTTAGATACGTTGGCAGTTGATCAATCTTTTCATTAGCTAAGTTATGACTATGTAGAATGTGGGTCTTGCTTCACTTGGCGGACCGCAAATGAGGACTTGTCAGACAGGTTGGCACGTGGCTAGTTTCTTATTGGTTGGTACACTGATAGGTTAGATCCATCTTGCCCACTGCTAGATCTTGAGAAATCACAAGTGGGTGCTATCTCGCTATGGGAAATTGTGAGGAAATTATCCATAAAAACCTAGCGCATCGGTGATGCATGGCACAGATGACGTAATGGGCCCACCCTTCTCCAAAGCAATCTTATGACTCATCCTCGATGGAAGTTGTCAAGTGGGTCATAAAACAATGGTGATATTTCATTGGTCCATTCAGCCAGCTCAGTGTGTAATTGTACAAATTTGTTGATCACCGTAGATCTAAGGAAATTAATGATAGGAACTATCTCACTATGGAAAGCTGTGAGGATATTACTCATAGGGACATAGTGCCTCGGTGCCATGTGGATCAATGGGGCTAGGTCTCACCAAGATGAGGATGCCAAGTTGTGCTAGGTGGTTTCCAAGTCTTTCATGGGCCTAGAGGTTTTAAGGAGATAGTACAATAATACAACGTGTCATCATGATCGTTAGATCGGTTTGGATCCATGGCGGGTGCTATCTCGCTATGGGAAATTGCTCAGAGGATATGCATAGCAACATATGAAATTGGTGACATGTGTCCTAGTGGGTTTGGTAGAGGCATTTATGATTAGTGGCCAACAGTTAATGCAACTATCGTAGTCATGGTTTTCAAGGTGGCACAGCCAATTTGAATATCTAGTCAAATTCAAGGAGACCTGCAAGGTGGCATAAAGAAATGAACTAATTAGTCCACATGGCCTGTTTCTCTTATAGTGTTTGGTTGACTAGCTAACTCTACTAATTCATGTACCAAAAATGATAAGAAATTGAGGTTTTACATGCATCTGATCTTATGATCAATTCCAACCACCAAAAGTGAATGTGAAGCATGTAGAGACACTCTACCACCTTGATCTAATCTATCTACTTGGTCAAAGCACAATTATGGCACCGCCTATGTCTTCTTGAGGCCCTATTTTAGTTAAGAGTCAAATTTTGTGGTACCTAAAGCTATAATTGGATCAGATTTCTTCAGATCCCCATGATTATCCTTGGCAAAGCCTTGATGACGGTGGTTGCAGCATAGTTTTGGAGGGAAAATCTTAGTTATTCCTGAACTATAAAGGCAATTTTTGTGAGTTTTGTGAGGGTCGACCTTTCTTTGCTTTCTTTATTACTACTCTTCAGCTTCTCAGTGCAAATTCTCCTGTGCCTCTAAACTACATGATTTTCTATCTTATCTCTTTCAGCCATTGGTATGAAAGTCCAAGAACTCTTTGCTTCTTACTCATGTTTTGTAGAAATCTATGATCTGCATGACTATATGTCCTTGTCCTATGAATGATAATATAAGTGAATCTCTCTTTCTTTATGTCATTCATCTTGGTCTCTTGATCTACATGTGATTATTAGATTAAAGCAAGTCTAAATGTGTATATCCTCAGTTTCATTCTGGTTCAAAAGTGCATATATGGGCAGAGACTAGTCCAAACACTCTATTTTGGTGCATCACCTCTTTAAATTAGATTAGGTATATTTTCTTTCATGCCTTCCTTCTCTATTTTCCTCTCCAAGAGTAGTTAGGTGCATCCTAATAGTAAGAGGAAGCCGGCCTTCACTTTAGACTCAACCTCATAGTTCAAGTTCCACGGCTTGGAGGTTGTTTCAATGTTTCACTAGGTTGTCCTCATGCATAGGCTTTGGACAAGGGTGCAAACCTAAGTGACAATAGGAATCAAATGAAATTTGAGTAGATGCCTTGTCTAATGCATGATGGATTCATAAGCAACAATGATCATGCTGAGGAATTCAAACACCATTGAAAGATAAACGGTCTACAAGTAATGAATGAGACTATAGATACTGGAAGAAAGGAATGTATTAGTTGACAAATGGAAATAACAAACCAAGTGGTATTATTGAACATCAACATTGACAACTAGAATTGGCACTGCCTCAGAATTTGACCACTTATTACTTCTATTTGCTCTCTTTTGTTTGATTTTTTTTCATAGTTCTTTTTTTTTCATTATTAGTGACAATTAATTAATTTTCTATTTACAAACAAGTGAAAGTGGATGTCAATGGTTGGAATCTTTCTAGAAATCTTTCTACATTTTGATACCTTGTTCTATCAAATCGACAACAGTGGGACATTCATATTTTGATACCTAGATTTATATAATCCATGACAACAGCAGCTAGACCTTCGTATAGCTACATATTTTGACTTTGTAGGGTGGTAGCTTGTTCAATCCAAACTTGTTGTGCTACATTTGAGGGAATCTTTTTCTCAACTATGTTTTTTGGATATGTATTTTTAATATTCATAATAAAAAGTATTATTATTTTGCATTGCATCAAAAATCTTCTCATTTTCTTTTGGTGATGCCAGTTTAATGAGCCCAACAAAGATTGATTATTTGAATGGTTTTAAAAAAAAAGTATGTAGTAAAACTTAACAATTAAAATTAAGTATATAATTATATTATTATGTAATATATTTATGGAAAATTTTGTGTGTATGTTTGTTTGTGATTAGGTATCTATTATGGAATAAGTTTTTGAATTTTAATCATTTCATGTAATTATATAAGATAGTGTTGAGAATGTACTATTCACGACTTTGATTGAAATAATTTTTTTATGCTACAACCATAATCAAAAAATATGGATTTAAATTTTAAAATGAATTATTAAAAAATATTTAAGATGATAATTTGTTTCTATATTAATGTTTTTATTTTTCATTTAACTTATATTATAGAGTAAATACAAATTTTGAGTGAGTTAATGTCGACATTATTATAAGATTCTATCAAAATTAAAACCTTGTTCCATGAAGATATGTTCTCGCTTCAAACCATACATTTATAGTATGGAGATGTTTTCAAAATGATAGTCTTAAGTGAAACACTCTCTAACATCCCACCATCATCACCATGAACCTAGTGATTTTTTCATGTCTACGCTAGAGGAAACATTTCCAAAAGGTCCCTTGTTCTAGAAATGTTAAGACATTGAGACATTGACATAATTATTAATAGGCTTACAAGCTTCTCTTAACTCCATTTATGATTCCTATGAGTTCATCATAGTAGATTACTCAAAATTTGGAAAAAAGATATTAAAAAGATTATTGATTTTTTCTATTAGATACCTTGACCCTAATGATTTATGGGCCACACCTACACATCACCTAGACCTTAGAAAGTCACAAAAATATTTAAAACACCATGTAAACATCATTTAAATTAACTTTGAAACCTTGCAAAATGTTATATATGAGTGAGAAAATCAAGCAAGAGAAATAGACAAGCACAAATAAAAGGAAGTAAAGGAATAAATATAAAATATTTATCAATAAACCATTGAATTATCCCATTGCATCTTCTATATTTTATTTACCTTATCTAATGTCTAGCATGCTACAAAACACTTCTACACTTGATTATCCTAAGTCTAAGGCACATGTAAGTTTTGGGGTTGTAGGTAGATAAAATATGGGAATTTGACTTGTTCTTTAAAGTATTTCATTGGTGATGTATTTGGTAGAAACCTTGTGCGTGATTTAAATCAAAAGTGTTTCACACTCCTTTCCACCTCTACAATCCTAGTGGTTATTTTCGAAGAAGATGTGATTGAAAATGTGACTTCTATATGAGAAAGCATTTTGTTAGTTATAGATATCACTTTCTAATTTGCATTGAACATTTAAAATTACTTTATTCTTTGAATGGTTCTTTTTTAAAAACTATGTAGTAAAACTTAACAATTAAAATTAAGTACAAAATTATATTATTATGTAATATATTCATGGAATAGTTAGTTTGTAGGTTTGTTTGTGATTAGGTATCTATTATGGAAAAAGTTTCTAAATTTTAATCATTTGATCTAATTATATAAGATAGAGTTGAGATTGTTCTATTCATGATTTTGATTGAAATAATTTTTTATTAATAATAAAATGAAAATATATAAAATTTTCTATGCTACAATCATAATCAATAAATATGGATTTAAATTTTAAAATGAATTATTAAAAAATATTTAAGATGAAAATTAGTTTGTATATTTATGTTCTTATTTTTCTATTAACTTTTATTATAAGGTACAAAATTTGAGTGAGTCAATGTTGACATTATTATAAGATTCCATCAAGTTTAAAACCTTTTTCCATGAATATGTGCTCTCGCTTCAAAATATACGTTTCTAGTATTGAGATGTTTTCAAAATGACAAAATCTTAAGTGAAACACTCTCTAACATCCCACCATTGTCACCATGTGCCTAGGGATTTTTTGATGTCCACCCTAGAGGAAAAATTTTAAGGAACGTCCCTTGTTCTAGAAATGTTAAGACATTGAGACATTGGCATGATGATTAATAGGCTTACGAGCTTCTCTTAACTACATTTAAGAATCCTAGGAGTGCATCATAGTAGATTAATCAAATTTTGTAAATAATATATTAAAATGATTATTGATTTTTTCTATTAGATACCTTGACCCTAATGATTTATAGGCCACACCTACACATCACCTAGACCCTAGAAAGTCAAAATAATATTTTAAAAACTAGGTAAACATCATTTGAATTAACTCTAAAATCTTGCAACATGTTATAAACATATATGAGTGGGAAAATCAAGCATGAGAAATAGATGAGTGAATAAAAGAAAGTAAATGGATAAATATAAAATATTTATCAATAAACCATTGAATTATTCCATTGGATCTTCTATATTTTTTTTACCTTATCTAATGTCTAGCATGCTACAAAACACTTTTACACTTGATTATCCTAAGTCTAAGGGGCATGTAAGTTTTGCAGTTGTAGGTAGATGAAATATGGAGATTTGACTTGCTCTTTGAAGATGTATTTGGCATAAGCTTTGTGCATGATTCAAATTAGTAGTGTGTCACTCTCCTTTCTACCTCTACAATCCTAGTGGTTATTTTCGAAGAACATGTGATTGAAAATGTGACTTCTATATGAGAAAGCATTTTATTAGTTATAGATATCACTTTATACTAATCAAGAAGGTTATGATAAATATTTACACATTTAATATAATAATATATTATCTATTTTGACACTTATGATGAGCATTTAGTTTGTTTTAATGTTGGGGATTGGAATTAGGATTGTATCTTCTATAAATTGATTTGATGCAGGGAGCTTCACTTAATACTGTAAGCTTATAACAAAAACATAGAAATAATAGAAAATGCAAGAACAAAATGTGGACTTCTTATTTGCACCGCAAATGCAAAATTACAGAATCCATAAGTACAATATGCTAACCCACATGGGTGCCTTCATTACAACAATCTACAAGAAAATTTTCCAACTATCACTGAGAGTTGTCCTAGACCATGTTCAAGCCTTCCTTATATAAGTAGTTGTATGCCGCTCAAGAAGGTTCTAGATGCTCAAACTTAATACCTAGGGCCAATAGACCCTAACAATACAAATTGATTCGGCCAAATACGTCTTTGACAAATTATTTTAGAAATTTTGGTAGCCCAACTTCCGAAGGCCATAACTAACATACCATTCCTTTGATTGGCTTTTGTAACCACTTTTCAAAAATGCTAGCTCCTAATCAATTGGAAGGAAATTACTATAATCTAATTTCATTTTTATGAAGATTAATTTTGTAGGGATTTGGATACTTATAATATATATATTTATAGCGATTAATAATAGTAGATGACCATAATGATTATCTTAGATTGAAAATAATAGAAATGAAATTTCTTCAATCTATCTTTAAAGCTAAAAAATAAATATTGTGTAATAAAAGGAAATGAATAATGATAAAATTAATATTGTTACATTGTACCAAAGGATGAGCTATTCATTTTACATAAATAATTATAGCTTATGTCAATGGATCTTTACATGTGAGAATAGTAAAAGGAAATTGTTGACATCATATAGATTGGCTTACATGTGGTTACTTGTTAATGATAAGTTTAGTGTACTAGGCACCTAAGCACAAACTTATTTAATAAAAATGTAAGCTTATCCAAAAAATGATATAAGTTGTACCTAAGCTTTTAATGCTAACAAATTTTTGAATATGGTACAACTCTAGACTTTTAGATATATACACAATTAGATTGTTGAAGTCATGAGAAGAGATAAGACCTTTGAGATAGAGAATCTATTATAGAATTATAATCATAAGTTTCTTAAAGAAACACAAGATAGATAGTTTTAAGAAGAAATAAAATAACTGAAAAATATGGGAGATGTTAAGACATAGGAAGATTGTTGTGGCCATGACAATAGATATTTTTAAAAGACATTAATTTGTTTATAAATGTAAAAGTAAAATATAGAGATATTTCCTAAATCAGAATATTGAGACATGCAATTTGATTTTAAAAATCTTTAATGAGGCATGATTTGGTTGACACTGATTTGGTTTTTGAAGCTCTCCAAGAGACATGTGATTTGTTATTGAAATCTTTATTGTGTCATGTGTCCTTCTCTACAAACAAAACACAATTGAAAAATATGAAGAAAAAAGAGGAATCAAATTAAAGCTGAGTAGATGCCTTGTCTAATGCATGATGGATTCATAAGCAACAATGATCATGCTAAGGAATGTATTAGTTGTATAAGGTCCATGTTAAGCAACATGTTAAGCTTCTCATGCATGCTTTGTACAAGGACACATGATTGTTTTTTGATTCACCACTTATTAATTCTATCTGCTCTCTTTTGTTTGATTTTTTTTTTATAGTTGCTTTCTTTTGATGATCAGTGAAAATTAATTAATTTTCTATTTATAGACAAGTGAAAGTGGTTGGATATGGTTGGAATCTTTCTAGAAATCTTTCAACATTTTGATACCTTGTTCTATCAAATTGACAACAGTGGGACGTTCATATTTTGATACCTAGATTTATATACTCTACATATTTTGACTTTGTAGGGTGGCAACTTGCTCAATCTAAAGTACCCGTGTTGGTTTTGGAGATAATTTTTTTTCAATTATGTTTTTGTGGATATGTATTTTTAATATTTAATTAATAGAAATATTCATAAAAATGTATTATTATTTTGTGTTGCTTCAACTTTCTTCTCGTTTGTTTTTGGTGATGTCTGTTTAATGAGCCCAACAAAGATTGATTCTTTGAATGGTTTTAAAAAAAAATAGAATGTAGTGAAAGTGAACATCTGAAATTAAGTACATAATTATATTAGTATGTGATATATTCATGGGAAATTTCATTTGTATGTTTGTTTGTGATCAAGTATCTATTATGGAATAAGTTTCTACTTTTTATTCATCTCATCTAATTATATGAGATAGAGTTGAGATTGTACTATTCACTATTTTGATTGAAATAATTTTTTATTAATAATAAAATGAAAAAATAATCTAAGATTTTCTATGCTACAATCATAATGAATAACTATGATTTTAAATTTTAAAATGAATTATTAAAAAATATTTAAGATGACAATTTGTTTCTATATTTATGTCTTCATTTTACTATTAACTTATATTATAAAGTAAGTACAAATTTTGAGTGAGTTAATGTCAACATTATTATAATATTTCGTCAAGTTTAAAACCTTGTTCCATGAAGATGTGTTCTCGCTTCAAACTATACATTTCTAGTATCAAGATGTTTTCAAAATGGCAAAGTCTTAATCAAAACACTCTCTAACATCCCACCATCATCATCATGTACCTAGGGATTTTTTGATGTCTCCCATACAAGAATCATTTTAAAGAAGGTCCATTGTTCTAGAAATGTTAAGACACTGAGACATTGACATGATGATTAATAGGCTTGCAGGCTTCTCTTTACTACAATTAAGATTCCTAGGAATGTGTCATAGTAGATTACTCAAAATTTTAAAAATATATATTAAAAAAGTTATTGATCTTTTCTATTAGATACCTTAACACTAATGATTTATAGGCTACACCTACACATCACCTGGACCCTAGAAAGTCACAAAAATATTTTAAAAACTATGTAAACATCATCTGAATTAACTCTGAAACATTGCAACATATTATAAACATATATGAGTGAGAAAATCAAGCAAGAGAAATAGACAAGTGCAAATAAAAGAAAGTAAAGGAATAAATATAAAATATTTATCAATAAGCCATTCAATTATCCCATTGCATCTTCTATATTTTATTTACCTTAACTAATGTCTAGCATGCTACAAAACACTTCTACACTTGATTATCCTAAATCTAAGGGACATGTATGTTTTTCAGTTGTAGGTAGATCAAATATGGCAATGTGACTTTTTTTTTGAAGGACTTCATTGTTGATGTATTTGGTAGAAACTTTATGCATGATTCAAATTAGAAGTATGTCACACTCCTTTCTACCTCTACAATCCTAGTGGTTATTTTCAAAGAAGATGTGATTCAAAATGTGAATTCTATATGAGAAAGCATTTTATTAGTTATAGATATCACTTTATTCCATTCAAGGAGGATATGATGAATATTTACTCATGAACTATAATAATTTATTGGCTATTTTGACACTTATGGTGAGCATTTAGTTTGAGGATTGGAATTAGGATTATATCTCCTATAAATAGATTATTGGATGCTTTATTTAATCTTTTAAAGATTATTATTGACATTTCTTCTATTTCGGTCAGATTGATGTGTAGTGCCTCTCGTGTTTGTAGTTTGTACCTTGTTATATCTTTATCTAAGAGATACTTGTTACTCATGCTATTTTTACATTTGAGATGACTTGATGGTCAGATGTTATACTTTCAATTCCAGTTTCAGAGATGTTAGATTACTATGTTGTTCAGTTGATTATATCTACATGATGATGTCATTTTTTGAGATGATAGTATATTAATGATGATATTTGTTAATCTAGTATTTGGACATATCCTTGATTTTATTTATATGTTGGATTTGATGCTATGTTTATTTACTTCAGTCTTTCTTTGTGATGCTTTATGCGAATGTGAGTGATGTTAATAGATTATTTCAATAAAATTAAATAAATGGTTAAATTATGTCATTTAATGTATTTATTTCTTCAACTATGTTATTATATGCAATTACACTTGATCACATATTTTAGTGTGGATGATTTATGTCCTCAGCAGTGGCACATAGAGTTAGTGATTTCATTGTTCATATTTAACTAATCTCATTCCTATATGGTTGACGTATCTTATTTAATTTTATAAATTAAACCATTTAGTGATTTATCAAATCTGGACTCATTTGCATTATGTGATTAAACCCATGAGTGTTTTTGTGCATTTAGAAGTTTGTGTTTGTTGTGAAAGTTATTAAGTATAATACCCCAAAATTGGGTCATTGCCATTATACCAATTCTGGTCTATTCTAACCAATCCTAAGACCTATTCTAATAGGCAATTCTTATTCTTATTGTCACTACTTGAATTAATTGTTAGATGCAGAAAACCCTAATCTGCCTTCATCATGCTTATTATTTAATTTCTATTAGTCACATTAAAACCTATTGATTAATATTTAATTTAATTATTAAGTATTTATACTTTAATTAAATTAAATCATCACCTAAGGCTAATGTATTAAGGAATTAAATTTGTTTAATTTAATAAATATGTCTATTCTAATTAATTGAATGAAATTATTTAATTAAATAGAAAAGGTATTTATGAGGTCATAGCTCATTTTATTAAATTAAATATCTTTCCTAATTCTACTCTTCAGTTCTAAATAGAAACTTTGAGTGAACTATCTCTTGAATTGGAACCAATCTATTTAACTTGATCTCACAACCATGGCAAGTTTAGCTAACTGCTTATCACACTCAGATCATAAATAGTTCACTTCACTTGCACAAGGAAGTTTCCATCTTAACTGAATCTTTGCTTCAATCTTAACCATTGGTCCTAGTTGATCTCACTCGTTGATGGATTCTAGGATTTCTATTTAAGGAACTCATAATTCCTCATTAAGGAAGTTGTATCTGGTTGCTATTGAATTACTGTTGAAATTCATACTCACTTTTGCTCATATATTCTCATGCACTCACATTCTTAGATTAACCTCATTTAATTCTTAAAATGCATACATCTAATATAGTTTCTTTTACATGTTTTTAGATTAAATGCATATTTTATTCTAGATTATTCTAAAGCTTCATATAGACTAGCTACATCTTTAAATCCTTCATTCTTAGAGGGTCATGTTGCCTATACCTTAAATTTGAAGATATTAAATTGGCAAAATCCCTTTAGATAGGAGGCAATAGGTCACACTATCAAGTGTCTTGGATGAACAATTCAATGTTCATTCTAGGATGACTTTGCAGGTAATGGCCACATTGAAGTGTGTGTGAGATTAGAGGCTTGCATTTTCACGCATACATTTCTTGTGCCCACCATGGCGCCAAGGAAATCAATTTCTCTGGCCTCATCTGCATTTTTTTAGTGTTTTTTTAGTGTTTTGTTCGTATAGTTCTGTACTAGTACATGAATCATCACGCAAGACTTCCATTTTCATGTGAGGATTTTAAGTTATTGTGTGAATTTTTATATCGTATCGCATGAAAAAGTGCCCAACTGTGCAAGTCTTTGTGTGGCACATTATTTTCTCATGTGAATTGGATAAAAATTTTGCATGACTCTGCGTAAGATTTCACATGACTCTGCCAAAGATTTCACATGAAGATCTACAATAGAAAGCTCAATTTTAGCATTTTTCAGCATTCTATTTGTTCAATTTTGCTAACATGTTTTTCTTGGAATCTGTGTTGTTATTTTTCTCTAATTTTTTGTAGCTTAACTGCTGTCTACAGGACATTTTGATGGAGATTCCTTATAAAACCCACTCAAAATAAAAATTGACCCTTGTTTGCAGGACAAAAGCTAAAGATACGTTTGACGAAGATTACTCTTAAAACCCACAAAATAGAATGTTTTCTTTCTTGATTTCAAAACATAGATTAATTAGGGGCTTGTGAACTTTCTAGGGTGCAAGATAAAAGAATAGGGTAATATGCTCTTCACCACTTGGAGGTCATGACCAAGGGTGAATTAGAAACCTAGATGCTTCTGAAAGATGCCATTCTAAACAAGGCAAGCAGCTTAGTGGTTCTCTAGTATGAGTCCTTTTCTATGAAAAGATGATGGTTTCCTTTTAGGGAATTAGAAACTTGAGAAAGGACAAATCTAGATTGGTTAAGCTAAGTCGGTAAATTAACTTGTTTTGCATGTTTGGATGAGAAAGTAAGGTAGAGGAGTATGCTCTTTCCCCTTGAGGGAAATCAAAAACTTTGACCCTTGCCTTTGAATCACCAGTTTGTGTCAATCATTTAGAGGGCTTGTCAGAGTGATCCAACCTCTAGGAATGACCCAAGTGAGCACACTCCTTTTTCCAAAGATTCCAACTCTCTATAATCAAGATGCTTTTTAGAGTGAAAGACTCCAAAGCTAGATTAATTTCTTTCCCTTGATTCTTGATATCGCATATCAGGGGGAAGCTCTGTCTATTGCACTGGCTGGTGTTGGCCCTAGTCTTGCTAAGCAAGTGTGTGCATTTTTAGATGCTGGTGTGGGTTGTTGGTCTTAGCTCTTCTTGCAGAGCCACCAAGAATTAATATGAATGGAAGCCAAGTAAAAACCTTTTAGTTAGAAGCCGCCCGATTCACCTCTGAAAGGAGGCATAATCTTTGTGCAAGGAGGGGGAAGAATCTCTCCTATAGAACTCACCATATGCATGCTACTAGACATTTGAAGGTAGTATACATGCTTGTCCCCTAACACAAGGGTTCTCATTCAAAATATACTAATGAGTCCTTTGAATATACCAAAAACATGGGTGCCCTCTAGGAAATAACATGGTTGTGTGAGGTACATGCATGCGCATAAGATGTGGGGAAAAAGTTTTTCCTTCTCTACCATTTTTTTTTTTATAGGATAAAATGTGTTTTTTATTGAGTCTTCAACATGTCTAAACTTCCTCAAACAAACTAATAGTCAAGACTCCCTTGTCCCTCTAAGTTGCTTTGCCCTTAGTTGGATTGTATTTGACTACCGATTGATTCCCACTACCTAGTTCAAATTCTTTGCCTAATTATAACTAAAACACTTGTTCAAGAAATTTTCAGAGTTAACCTTGTTGTCTATTCAAAAAATTATTCCAACTAGCCTAAAAATCTATTCAAACAATCAAGAAATATCTTTGAAATCCAATGCTATTGTCAAATTGGTCCTAATTTTCACGTATAGATTTGCATTTTCTCGCGTGAGAATTCATCTTTTTGCATGAGCTTGTTCAACTCTTCTTGCAAGATCTATCATATACCTATGCAAATTTTTTCCAACTATATTTGTTTTCCTATAACTTCTTTACACAAACAAAAGAAAGTCTTTTCATGAATTTAAATTGCTACTCTGAGTATTCACATGACCTAAAAAACTTTCTTGCATGGGTTGTGGATAATCTTCATGCGAGACCTTGCTCTACAACTATCAAATTAGCCTATTTGATCAATCTACGATCTCTGTTCAATTTGATTCCTGCATTAAGTCATCCCTTCTCTATCTGTACATAGTCCTGAATAGTACATTTAGCTTAAACTAAAGATTTGTGATCTGCACTTTGACTATTCTTGTCCTTTAGTTCTTTGGATTCTAATTCTTTAGTGCTTTTCATACTCCATGTTATGTTAGTCATAACCTTGGGCTGTTCTAACCTTCAAATTAGACTACTTGTGCCTTAGTAGATAGCATTCTAGTCTTATTCTATTCATGCTCAGTTTGAGTGTGGTTCTTCTCCAAGTTCTTCCCTTTTTTCCTTGTCTATGACTATCACAACAAGGAACGACAACATGTTTTATCCTCTTAGACTTAGGAAAGGTCATGCTAGGGGTTGTAATCATGGTATAGGTCACTTACCTTTTGTTACACAATCTACATCTAGTTCAGCTAGTGAGGCATCTTCACAATCCCCCTCACCTATCAGGACACCTTGAGTCCAATGCACATTCTCTATAAACCTACAACAAACTAGGAATCCTTTGTATCAAGAGGATCCTAAAACTAGTAAAGATCCTATATCTCCAAACACATGTCCAACTTTCATTTCAAAGGACCTTTCAAAATACAAAACACTAAAACTGAACACATTCCTACAATGACTAATCATGAACCTGAACATGGTAGTCATAGTAGGCACCAAGAACCACCTAGGAATGACAAAGAGAAAGAGAAAGACCATGACGCCAATGAGGACTAGGAAGAGGTTGAAATACTCCCTAAACACATAGAAAAATGTCAAAGAGACAAAAATTTTCAAAAGGTCATGGGAATCCTACTCAATGAAGAAAAATAAAAGTACTTTCTCAAACTTGCCCAAGAGGGAGCTAAGTTGCCCTTGGATTTCAATGTGGAAATCATTATCACACTTGAAGAAGAAATTGAGACTTCTAAACTCCAAAAACAATTGAAAATTATGCAAGACCAACTAGCTTAGATGATGCATGAGAAAGAGAAACCCACAAAAACATACACATTGGATGCTCTTTGTCCATTTCCATTTGAAAAAAGCATAAACATGCCACCTTTCCCATGAGGCGTAGAGCTACCCAAGTATGACAAGTAATTTGGTACCATTGATCCCCAAGATCACTTGCAAGAATTTGGTGCTTTATCTATGGAGTTTATACATGATCAAACATACCTCATGTATTTATTCCCTAGAAGCCTAGGTGGTTAGGCTTTAGAGTGGTTCTCACATTTACCTCCCAGTATTAAGATGTTTGATGAAATTTACAACTTATTTTTTCAATAGTATTCTCATAACATTCAACATCCTACCAACATTTGAGATTTATGCAACATTAAGAGGAAAGTTCTAGAACCTTTTCTCACATTCGTCCAATGGTGGAGACAATTATACACTAAGTATTCCCATAAAATTATACAAACAGAGAAGCTTGACATTTTCACTGATAACCTCCTACCTAATTTTATATATAGAGTCCAACTTCAAGGTCCATGTACCTTTGAAGACATGATCACACAGGCTATCTGTATTGAGAAATTTATGATCAAGAAAGGTGAGCTCACTCTTCAGAAGGACATAAAACAAGGTTCCACTCCGAACAAGGATAAAACCAAACATGTCAACAAGAACTAAGAAATTGTACATGATGGAGTTCTTGACAATGTAACCCCCAAAATTGCTAAAGTGGCATTTAATCTCACACATGGCATCAAAGTAGCCAAAAACACTTAGAAACCTCTCCTGATAATAAGATATCTGGGAACAAGCCATTAAACTCATGGGTCAAATGCCCTAAGCAAGAATATACACCCTTGGGTGAACCTTTGGATGTGGTTTAAAAAACATTGCTACAACACAAGCTTATTTCACCAATGGACAATCCTCATACCTATGATCCACAACCACATCCTCCATGGTGGAATGAAACCTCATTCTATGAGTATCACCAAAATAAGGGAAACAAAACTAGCAACTACATAAACTTGTGCCATAAAGTCCAAGACATGATTTATGCTAGTGATCTTGTGGTAGATGGACATAAAAAAAACTTAGATCACAAGGCATTCAAAGAACCTTTCCCAACCTATGAAAAAGGAGAGACTTCAAAACCACAACCCAAGAACAAGGTCAACTATGCATATTCCAATGATGACAATGTGATCAACATGGTTGAACCTATGGATTCTGAATACTGTGATGTTATTACCATTAAGGGAAAACAAGATAACAACAAACCCAAGACACCATTTGTCTTGAGGGGCCCTATTGTCAATGCAATGGATAATACACCCTCACAACACTGCGCTAATGTTGTTACTCACTCATGCCTAGTTGCTGCTCAAAGGTCCTGCACCTTCTACTTTTGATCTTGAACAACACAAAGACAAATCCCTCATTGATCCATTTAGAAAAGGTGCAAAACCCACAACAAACTCAACGGTAACTAGTTATAGTGTTCTTGATCAATTGAAACAAACTAATGCTCATATTTCCATCTTTGAGCTACTTAAAATCTCGCCTGCTCATAGGTAGATTCTAGACAAAGCCCTCATTAAGGAAAATGTTCCTCAAGATCTTGATCTTGATTGATTTCAATCCATGGTAGGTCACCTGACCTTGCCTTATCTTATGACCTCCTCCAAGGAGGATAATAACTTGCTAATTCACCCACACAATGAACCTCTACACATTGAGGTTATGATCCATTAGACACCTATTTCTTAGATACTCATTGATAATAGCGCTAGCCTAAATATTATCTCTGCTACTCTACTTAGACAATTGAATTATTATAAGGACTCTATTGATCCTTGACATAAGATCACCATCAAAGTGTATGATGAAGTAAAATGAAAGTCTCTAGGTCTTGTGGTTTTACCCACTCGCATCGGTCCTATAGAAAGGGATGTCACCTATTAGGTGCTTGACATTCCCTTGGCTTACAACATTTTGTTAGGATGGCCATGGATACATGAGATGCATGGTGTTCCATCCACATACCACCAATGCATCAAGTTCCTATTTCATGGCTCTAAAGTTACTATTCTTGCCACTACTAGCTATATTTGCAATATGCTCAAGGCTACTAAAATTTTTGTCCCTGCTAATTGTGAATCCACTGATTATCATGACAATAAGCTGAACCAAATTGAGTAGTCATTCAAATTGAAGGAAACTGGCATGGGAGAGTATGACATTGAACCAGTGCTATCATTGACATCTCTTCTAGAATCTCCTCATCATTACGGGAGACCCTTAGAGGCAAAGAATCCATTCATACTAACACCTCAGACCAAGTATAATGGCACTTTTGTTAAGGTTGTAGTTCCCTTAGAGGATGAAAGTGAAAATAGAGCCATTACAACATGGCTTTATAAAGAAGAGGCTCTAATAGACTTAACAGAGCAAGCTAGAGAAATCACTCTTGAGAAATATGGGCCTAATCTTAGGCTTATGAAGCATTTTGGTTACAAGGGAACTAGCCCTATTGGGTGCAATAACAATGGTCTAATTGATCCTATCAAAGCAATAGCTTGAAGCAACACTAATACAACTGGCCTAGGATTTAAGAAGGTTCTTTTCCATTTGGGACCATATAAATTCATACCAACACCTGAGAGTTCATGTAGAAATGAGTCACAAGTTGAGTCAGATACTTGAGAAGAAGAATCTGATGAGGAGGATTCTTATCCTCATCCTATTCCTCATGATCTTGTTAAATTATGCACTGAGCTAAATGACTTTGTGCCATGTGTTAGCACTATGGATGCTGCTAGTGATTCTTTTGAGGATAATACTAAGCAACTCAAATATCATTTAGAAAAGGGAGAATCTAGTAAATCATTACGTATTGAGTATTTGTGTAAGAAACTAGAGGACCAAGGCGAGTATGTCCCTATCACTATTGGGAAGTTCTATAGTCTCTTGCCATCTAGCACTAATTGTAAGGAATATGAGTTTGATTCTCTTTTAGAAGCGACTATTGATAAAGACATTGACCAGGTGCATGTCTATGAAAACCAAATCAAAATGCATGAAACATATAGGGTTAGGTTGTATGGGTTTGATCCAACTAGTGTCCTAGAGTCATCAATTGCTAGTATTCATACTCAAAGGTGTTTGAACACATTTGTGGACAAAGTCACCATAGTTCTTGAATTGTTGATCCAAGCACTTAATGACTATACTATGGATGCAATTGAACCGGCCAGCACTCTCTCACTCACACATCCTAAGCTTATAGACTAGAACCCTAATGCATCTAGTGAAGTCCCCACATTCTACAATGACTATGCTCTTGCCTATTACCTAAACACTATCAAACTTGTAATGTCTTCTAGCAATGAGTAGAGTGTCAACATGACTAAGGCTGACATCAAATATCTTAGTCATACAATTAAAATGAAAAAATGCAAAAGGTCCAATGGTGAAAACCACATTGTGGCAGTATTAGAATACAAAAAGGTAAAAACAAAAGATGTAACCAAGGGCGAAAACCTCTTTGAGGTGTTGTAGGACCAGAAAAATGGGTTAGAAGCATAACATACTATGAGCAAATCACAAAACTCAATCAACATATGTTAGCACCCACTAGTCTACCATGAAAGCCAAACTAATTAAGAAAGCAATAGAAACCCCCTTTTTCATCTGTAGCTCCCATGTTCTTCTTTCTTCTCCAAATGATTGTAGCTCCAATTTGCCTATAGTGCACACAAGCTTGAAGCCAAAGCCTATGATGTGGATCATGCCATGAGAATACTTGAAGTGTGATTTTATGTGAGAGAGAGAATGCAACATGCAAAGAAGTAGAGACTCAAAGATTCAAAGATTTTGACTTTCAAAACATAAGCATTCGGATCCGAATGAGAGGAAGGGTGTCCATTTTATAATTTTCATGGAGAATGAGAGCATTGGATTTTTCACCCATAGATATGGGATGTGGCAAGAGATTCCTATGATGCATATAACAAAATATGCCAAATGTAAGATTCTATGACACATGAGAGTGAAATTTGGCTAAATGTGGAAGAGAATCTATGATGCATCATAAGATTCTTCAACCCACTTAAAGCCAAGAATCTATGATGAATAAGCCAAATAGGGATGTGCGTAAGAGGTAATAATATTTGATTATGAAAAATCTCAGCCAAGTGTCAAAGGAGAATCCATGAGGTGTCATATCCAAGTGTCATGATGATGAAATATTTTATGGAATATTTGAATTAAAAATCCTTTTATTCCACAAAATAAGAATTAGTAGAAAATGAAATTAATGATGGAAAATGGAACTTAGGAAATTGTAAATTTCCATGGTTTGTAGATAATGAATCAATTAATCAATAAAATTAATTAATTGAGGATGATAATTGGGAAGAATAATTAGTGAGAATAGGATTAAATTATGGGTTATTTAATCCTATAGAGAAAATTAGCAGATGATTGGCCAAATTGATTAAATGAATGCGACTGTACCCTTTGATGAAAATGTGATGATGATGGATATTGAATAAGATGATGGAAAGTAGACCAAAGCCATGATCAGATTGATTAATTAAAGTTGATAACATTCCAAGGACACATGACATGAATTGGTTGATATGTAACATTTAACCGACATTGTAAATGCTAAAAAATTGAAATTGATTGATAAGGTTTGATCATAATAACATTGATGGACATTGTCAATGTTATTAAAAGGGTTGATGATGCCATGATTTGACATTGAAAGCCTCAAAAATGTCAAAGATTGAATGACATGAATGATAGTTTGACCTAGCACTAAGAGCCACGATAGTACTAAGGTCAGATTGATAAGATTGATAAGTTGATAGGTTTCCAAGACATTGAAAGCCACAAAAATGCCTAGGACCAGATAAATGATGATTGATTTGGGATGTTTGATATGTTTTGGGTTTATTAGGACCAATTTCGAGTGGTTCTAAGTTGATTTGGGGTGATTTTGAGTTGATTTGATATGATTCTGAGTTGATATGAAATTGATGTGAAAGGGGATACAAATGACAAAATATGGTCAATCTGGCCAAAAGATCAAAGTTAGTAGAATGAGAAAATGGGAAAAATTAATATGAAGAAGTGATGAGGTCATATATGTGAACCATTTTTGAGCATCTACATTTTGCCCCTCTTTGATACAATGTGATTCAGAGCATTATGTCAAAGAATGCTAACGAAAAAGTCATAAGAACATGCCCCAGCGATGTGATATATATTTATGCCCCCTCAATAAATTGACCAAAATAGGCATATGATAGGTTGATTTATCGAAAACAAGAAGACAAAACCATAGCAACTGACGGAATGAAAATTAGAGCTAAAATGTGAAAGTTATGAGGCTTAGAGTGCAAAACAGGGTCAATCTGTAGCCTGAGAATAATTGCATGGGTTACCACTCAATAATGACACAAAATTATGAAAAATGATAGTTCATTTTGTCTATAATGAACATATGAATCCAACACAACTGACGGATAGCAATTTTGAGTTAAAATGCAAAAGTTATGGGCTCTAGAGTGTAACATAGAGGCTCCGGGAGCAGTTCTCGACATCCTAGGTCCCCAACTGCACCCAAAACTCAACCAAGTGTGTCATTGATGCACTTGGTAAGCCCAAGTGCACCATGATAGTACCAAGTGCATCAATGATGCACTTTTGAAGCCCAAGTGGTCTCAAAATGTGAAAAATGTGCCCAAGAAGGCTATGGGGCCCAGAATCAGCATGACAGGGGGCAACTAGGAGCCCAAGAGTAATTGCAAGGATTAATACTCAATAAAATGACAAAATAATGAAAATAATAGCTCATTTTGTTCACAAGAAAGATATGAGTCCAACACAACTGACAATTCATAAATCGGAGTTGAAACACAAAAGTTATGGCCTCTGGAGTGCAACCTAGGGGTTCCGGGAGCAATTATGGATAACCCAGGTTCCCAACTATGCCCAAAACTCAACCAAGTGCATCATTGACACACTTGGTAAGCCCAAGTGCAACATTATAGTACCAAGTGCATCAATGATGCACTTGGGAAGCCCAATTGCACCCTAAAAGTGCAGATTGTGCCCTAAAAGGCTCCGGAGCCTAGAATCAACCCGATTGGACTCAAAATGACCCAAAACTGTGTGTGCATGCCCAAAATGATGGAAATATGCCATAACATGAGGGAAATCATAAAAAATGGTCATATTTTGTCAAAGATGATGAGAAAAACATCAAATTGAGGTTGAACTGGGTGGAAAGCTATAGAAAGTTGATTGACAGTGTAAGATGATGAAGGAATGTATGAATGCAAGGTGAAGATGATTTGGTGAATTAGAAGAAATGATCATGGTGATGGAGAATGAGATGATGAAGAAAGATGAGATGAAGAGAGGTTAGTATGATGGAAAGACTTTTGCTTCTAAAAAGTGCACTATATGTCAAATGGAGCTTTATTTTGATATGGAAAATGGAATGCAACGCATCATGGCATAAAGGGCCAAAGCACAAATGCAAGCCTTTTGCGTAAACAAGCATGATGCAAATAGAGAATGACCTTGTCCTTATTGAGGCATATGTACATGCCCCAGACTCTCAAAGCTACATTGTAATAGAAAAAAATGGAAAAAGATGACCATGAACCATCTTGGCCAGTCTCATGGATTAGTTTTATATCATCGAGTGGCATAGGAACATGATCAAAGAAAAATAAAGCAAAAAATAAATCACTCACTAAACAGCATGAGCCAACAACTATCCTTGTCCATTATTGCTTTCTTTTTAGTGTGTTAGGTGTTTTAGATGGTGTTTGACAGGTTGATAATGTGATAGTTCTGGTTGTGAATTTAGTTGATAAGTTCATATTGACTGGTTGGATTGATTGTTGGTTCATGTTGCTTAGATATTGTGATTGGCATTGAAGTGTAGTGCTTTGATTTTTAGTCTGCAAAGTGCAAGTGTTTATGCAAAAAGGATGGTTATCCATAGTGAATATGTACAAGGTTTATTGCAAATTTTTGATGAGTTTTGTGATTTTTAGGGTTTTTGGGGATATTTGATTTTTTGGTCTGACTGATTTCTTCAGGCCATTTTACGATTTTTAGGGTTTATTTCAAGACATTTTATGATTTTTAGTGATTTTTTCAGGATCATATTTGAATGTTTAGGATTTTTTTTTCAGGACATTATGTGATTTTTAGTGATTTTTTTAGGATCATATTTGAATTTTTAGGATTTTTTCAGGACATTATGTGATTTTTAGTGATTTTTTCAAGATCATATTTGAATTTTTAAGGATTTTTTCAGGACATTATGTGATTTTTAGGGATTTTTTTAGGACATTTTATGATTTTTAGGGATTTTTTTAGGATCGTATAAGCATATACAAGTGTTAGCTCCAATCCATTATGCGATAGATCCAATGGATAAAAAGCACTTAGGGGTATGCCCCTAGTTCAAATTCAAAT
This sequence comes from Cupressus sempervirens, assembly GCA_028749045.1. Lineage (NCBI taxonomy): Eukaryota > Viridiplantae > Streptophyta > Pinopsida > Cupressales > Cupressaceae > Cupressus > Cupressus sempervirens. Next base: position 110,801,072 of record CM053786.1, read on the forward strand.
TTACGCACCATGTAGTCAATATGCCCCCAGACAAGACGCAAATTATGTACAGAGGCCAATGACAGAGTGTCTGTGTAGACTGGTGATGCTTAAGCAAGGTAATGAAGGACATTAACTAGTTTGTGAGCCATGATAAGGAACCAAGGATGTCTTGCAGTATGAAAGATATGATAAAGGAATGATAGAGGGGGAAAAGACCAGATGGAATCTTGATAGATGGAGGAGCAATAACTGATTACACATGGCACCTTTTTGCCAGGTTTTCACCATGGTACTTTCCCAAAGAGCCTATTTGCCAAGTTTTCACTTTTGGATAGAATTTTTCTCTTGACTCAAATTTTCATGCCAAGATGCCTGTTTGCCAGGTTTTCATCAAGGTATCCTTTTTTTTTTGCTTTTTTTTTTTCATGACATTTTTAATTTTTTTTGGTATTTTTTCAGGACTTTTAGATAGAATCAAGTGTAGTACTTGCAAAGATGCATGTTGTTGATGGACGTGGGCAATGGTTCACCCTCTAGAGTTGCAAGCTGATATACTCTAAATCCAAAAGATGCAGTAACTATATAAGGTCCTTCCCAATTTGGCTCAAATTTTCCTTGTTTTTCTCTATGCTATTGTGTCTTGTAATTCATTTTTAAGACTAGATCACCTACCTCAAAATGATGACATCAGAATTTCTTGTTATAGCTCCATTTGAGTTGATTTTGGTAAGCTTACAAGTGTTTCAAGGTAGCTCATCTTCGTTCATCAAGCATTTCTAGCTCATGAAGCCTAGATATTTGGTAGTTTTCATCATCAACAACATCTTGTAGGGATACTCTTAATGATGGAATTTCAACTTTAATGGGAAGTATGGCCTCAGTGCCTTAGACAAGAGAGTATGGTGTTGCACCAGTAGGAGCACGAACACTTGTTCGATATGCCCAAAGAGTTGGATTTAGCTAGAGGTGCTAGTCTCGACCAGAATCATTGACATTCTTTTGGAGAATCTTAATGATGGTCTTATTAGATGCTTCTACTTGGCCATTGCCTTGTGGATGGTAAATACTAGAATATCCATGGTATATGTTGTACTTCTTGCAAAGCTTGTCTACATATTTTTTTTGAAATGGGGTACCATGGTCACTAATAATAGCCAAGGGGACTCCATACTGACATATGATATAGTTTAGAATAAACCTAGAGATCTGCTTGCCAGTGGTGAAGGTCAAGGGGATAGCTTCAACCCACTTGGTAAAATATTTTGTTGCCATGATAATGAACTTGTGACCATCAGAGGATGGAGGAGAAATAGCTTTGATAAGATCAAATGCCCACTGTGAAAAGGGCCATGGTGATATGACTGACTACAATTCTTGTGCTGGTGCATGGATTAGATTGCTATGTATCTGACACATATGGCATGTTTTGGCAAAGTCATGGGCATCCTATTCCATGGTGGGCCAATAATACCCAGCTCTGACAAGCTTCTTGGCTAGACTCGGACCATTGAAATGGCCTCCACATATACCTTTGTGAACCTCATGCAAGGCAGCTTCAGCTTCTTGCGAGTCAAGGCATCTGAGAAGGGTTTGGTCAAAAGATCTCTTGTAAAGGGTGTCACCAATGATGACATATCTAGTTGCTTGATGGATAAAGGCTCAATGGTCATTCTTGGATAAGTTGCATGGTAAGATTTGGGCATGTAGGTAATCATAAATGGCTTGATACCAAGGAGATTTGGGACCAACAAGTTCACACAAAAACTCAGATTAGGAGAGCTCGAATGCTGGAATCAAAAGTTGCTAAACAAGGAATTCACAATGTTCCACATTTTGAGGCATATCAATCATAGAAGCAATGGTAGCCATAGCATCAGCTTGCTTGTTGTGTATTCTTGGTAGTTGATGAAAAGATATAGTAACAAATTTAGACTTAAGGAAGTCTACCGTCTGCTCGTAGGGCATTAGTTTATCATCTTTGGTTTCATAGTCATCATTGACTTGGTGGATGACCAACTAGGAATCCCCAAAGACATGTAAATGTTGAATGTTCCATTGGATAGCTATCTTAAGCCCTATTATTAGTGCCTCATATTCTGCTATGTTGTTTGTACAATGAAATGCAATCCTATATGACTTGGGGATTATGTCTCCTTGAGGAGTGATAAACATAATGCCAGCTCCTAAACCATTTCATGTATGTGATCCATCAAAATAAAGCTTCCATTTGTTATCTACATCCATGTGAAATATGGCTTCATCTAGAAAGTCTATTAACATGGGATGATCATCTGACATAGGCGCTTCTGCTAATTGATCTTCTATCACTTGCCCTTTGATTCCTTTTCTGTCTACATATTCTATGTCAAATTCACTAAGAACCATGACCCATTTGGCTAAGCGTCCTGTGAGAGTAGCTCTACTAAGGATGTATTTTAGTGGGTCAATCTTAGAGATGAGCATTGTTTTCTGATGGAGCATGTAATGTCTAAGCTTTTGGGTTGCAAAGACAATAGCAAGGCATGCTCGTTCAATTAGTGAACAATTTAGCTCATAGCCCACAAGTGTTCTACTGATGTAATATATGGCTCACTCTCTTCCTTGTTCATCATTTTGTGCTAGGAGAGCCCCTAATGCTATATTTGTAGCAGATATATATAAGATAAGTGGTTTTCTTGGAATAGGAGCCATTAAAACTGGTGGATGTAGAAGATAATCCTTGAGTTGTTGGAAAGATTCTTGGCACTGCTTATTCAATTGAAAGGATACTCCTTTACATAAGAGGTGTTGAAAGGAGTGACACTTATTGGCTAATTGTACAATGAATCTATAGATAGACTGCAATATTCCTTGTAGTCCTCTTAGGGATTTTAGATTTGTTGGAGGAGGCATGTCAAGTATTGCTTCTACTTTCTCAGGATCCACTTCAATGCCTTGTTGAGAAACAATATAGCCTAGGAGCTTTCCAGAGACAACTCCAAATACACACTTTTTTGAATTTAGAAAAAGCTTATAGCTTTCCATTCTGGTGAATATCTAATCTAGGATGCCTAAGTGTTCTTTCCTTTTATAGGATTTGCAAAGTAAGTCATCAACATAGTCTTCCATGAAGATGTGCATGAAGTAATGGAAGATTGCAGTCATTGCTCTTTGATATTTTGCCCTAGCATTTTTAAGACCAAATGGGATGACATTCTAGAAATATGTTCCCCAAGGACATGTGAAAGTTTTCTTGTGTTGATCTTCAGGGGTGATTCTTATCTGATTATATCCAGAAAAGCCATCCATTAGTGATAACATCTCATACCTAGCTGTCATGTCTACAATGATATCTATGTTTGGTAAAGGAAAATCATCCTTGGGACATGCCTTGTTAAGATCACAAAAATCGGTGCATATTCGGATGCCCCCAGAGTGTTTTCTTACTAGTACTAGATTAGATATCCACTTTGCATAATCAATGGGTCTTATGAAGCCAACATCCAATAGTTTCTTCAATTCAGCTTTGACAAGGAGAGCAACTTGAGGATGCATTTTCCTCAAAATTTTCTTTACTGGTTTCATTCCTGGTTTTAGTGGTAAGTGATGAAGGGCTAGTTTAGGATCTAATTCGGGCATATCTGAGTAAGACCAGGCAAAGTTTATCTGCCTCTCTAGAAAAAATCTAATTAATTCATCCTTCTCTTCTGGTGATAATGAGGCCGCAAAGTGTATGATTTTGGGGTTGTTAGGAGTTCCCATATTAATCTCTTCTGTCATTTCCACAAGTAATGCTAATTTTTCCTTTAATGGGGGTGTGTCCAATCTTCCATCCTCAGGCACCTCAGAGAGGTTTTCACCCTTGGATACATCCTTTATTTTTACTTTTTCATGGTCTAATGCCGCCTTTGGATTTTCACCAAGAGATCTATTTGTGTCTTTTTTTTTTTTTTTTCTCAATTTTGTGACTGGAAGATGGAGTTGACTCCCCAAAATATGCCATGATGTTTAGATTAATGGAGAATCCAGACTTGTGATCATCTTTTGGTACATCTTCACGGAGCTCAAAGAATTCTACGATGGCATCATCGTTTTCAAACTAATCAAACATTGGTGGTCCTTGTTGGTCCCAATTAATAAGTTTAGGGAAAACTAAGGAAATGCCATCATCAATGTTGAGTAAGCTTTGGTCCAAGGAATATATATGTATATTTGCTTCAGTGATGTCATCAGGATCATGTTCAGAAGCAGGAGGGCTTGGATCCTAGAATGTTTCAATCCAAGGTGAAGAATTGGTTTGAGTGACAGGTGGATTAACATATTTATCTTCCATGGGTCAGCTATTTAGGTCTGCAAACATATTTTCAATACCAAGGGAGGTATCAAGATTGTCGATGTTAGATACAGATTGGGTGGGTTCAGGTTGGTTATTCTCAGATGCCTTGTCATCATTTGAAGCATTCACCTCCTTAGATGAGGATGACTCTATATTAGGAAGACCCAAAACAAATGGTTTGAATCCAAGTCCCAAGCTAAAAGATTGTCCTGATGTAGTGATAGGTTGAACAATGCCTTGTTTTTGGAGTCCTAGGCCACTACATCCATCATATCCCTTTTTCTACATGATGGTGAATCTAGGTCCATACTTGTTGGGGGATATAGGGGTAATTTCTTGTTTTTCTTTAGCCTTTTCCATCCATGTAAAGGTATCTTCATAGACATGTTCTTCATGTAGCTCGCCTCCACTAGTGAATGCTATAGAAGGTCTATTTTGAAGTGCAAACTTAGGCTTGTTTTGTATAAGCTAAGGTTTACCATATGACTTGGGGGATGAAGGAAGTTTCCCAATGTGAAAGGCATGAGACATGGAGTACTCACTGTAACCTTGGTCTTGTATTTTAAGCTTTCCTTTGGATGCGGATGTGAGCATGGAAGGATCAACATACTTGGAGGACTCTAGGGGATTTACTGCATGGTTTGTCAGGACCTGGTATGCAGTGGTTCCTCTAAGATTGGCATAGAACTAGAAGGGATCTGGATCACCAGGGATGGTTACCTCTATATTATTATAGGAGAACTTTAGGCATTAGTGATATGTAGAATGAATTGCTTCCATAGCATGGATCCATGGGCGGCCTAGTATCATATTGCAATTCATTTCTATATCTAGGACTTGGAATAAAGTGTTCTTAGTAGTTGGACCAACTCTGATAGGTAAGATGATAACCCCTGTAGAGAAATCCTCACCATCATCATAGGCTTTGATTGTGATCCTTCGAGAGGGATCCACATCATTTTCAGAATACCCCAAACCTTTAACTACTTTAAGTGTAAAAATATTCAGCCCTGCTCCTCCATCTATCAAGACACATCTGACTTTAACATTGTGGACAAAGACTTCAAGGTGGAGGGGATCATTGTGGTTAGATTTTTCCTTAGGAATATCTCAGGGTGAAAATGTGATATGTTGTGACATAGATAGGTTCCCAACCATGGCTTGGAACTAGGAAAAATCCATGTTATCTGGGACTATTGACTCTTTAAGGGCTTGCTCCAAGATCTTTTGGTGTTGGGGGGATGCACGCAGTAGGTCCAAAATAGATATTTGTGCAAGGGTTTTGCTGAGTTGTTCAACAAGGCTATAATCAGCTAAAGTAGAAGTAGTAGGCCTAGATGGGGGTACAGGTCTAGTAGAAGTAGTAGGTCTAGCTGGGGCTCCAGGTAGGGTGATCTTGTTATGGCATGTAGTGATAGCACAATGAGGGTTTTCAGCCTTCAATGTGAATGTGGATATGCGAGAGTCAGACTCATTAAAGCAATTGATTTTGTAGTCATGGAAAGTACATGTGTAATTCACATTACCTTGTGAGTTTGAGTTTGAACTTGAGGGTTTCTCTTTTTCATGATTAGCCAAAGGATCTTTGAAAATAGTGTGATCAGAGTTGGATGCTAACAGTGATGGATCAACTGTGATGACACCATCATCAATAAGGTCTTGTATTGCATGTTTCAATTGGAAGCATGATGAAGTCTTGTGTCCTTTGGTGCAATGGTAATCAAAATACTTTTTTTCATCCCACCAATCTTCTTTAGTTAATGGTTCATCTTTGATTGGGGGTAGCTGCAAGAAGTTATTCCTTAGTAACTATTGTAATGTAGTCTCAAGTGGTATTCCCAATGGTGTGAATTTCTTGTCTTTGGTTCTAGGATGTCTTCAAGGTTTATCTTGCATGGGAGTCTTAGTTTTCTATTGTGGAGCTGATGTTCGATTAGAGGTTTGTGAATTTTTAGGGTTTACACCTTTCAAAGTCAATTGAGGTTGTGCTATGCTAATCGTGCGAGCATCCACAATGCCATCATTAGTCACATTCTTGTTTTTGGAGAAAAATTTTGCCTTGTCATTAGACGAGTTAGTGTTTGTGTTTTCTTTCTTTATCTTGAGGACTCCCTTACAAATAAGAGCATCTTCAATACTAGCCCCTTTTTTCATTAGTTTAGAAATGGTGCTTGGACTCTTGATTTTGAGTTCATACATTAAGTTCGGGACTAAGTTTTCAATGCACAAGTTTACTTGTTGTTCTTCAGGGATGTCTAATGAGCATTGACTAACTAGGCTTCTCCAATGCAGTAAGAATGTGATGAATGATTCTCCTATCTTATTTTTAGTTGAGCACAAATCAGAAAGTGTCACCTCATTTGTAATTTTAAAGGCAAAGTGGGAGATGAACTTGTTTGCTAGCTCTGACCAAGATTTGATATTACCAAGAAGTTTGGAGTACCATTCAAGTGCGGGCCCACCTAGAGAACGAGGGAACAATCTCATAAGGTAAGTGGGTTCATGACTGAGTTCAGTACATGAAGCATAAAATTCTCTGATGTGGTCAATAGGGTTGCCTTTTCCTCAGTATTTTTCAAATCTTCTAGCTTCAAAGTGTTTTGGGAATAGAGGCATATACAGACTTTTATCGAATGGGTTAGGACATAAGTCTCTTTTTGTATATAGAGCCTATTTCTTTTGGGCTCCCATTGCCTCAACTTGTTTGGAAAGTTGTGTGAATTGTTGTAATAGTTCTTCATTGGGGTTTTGCATGATAGTCTTTCCTTCAAGTCTTTTGTGTCTATGAGTAGACTGTTTTCTATGGCGAGAACTATGTCTACTTGGTTCTAAAAATTTTCTGTCTGATGAGTCTGATGAAGTGTCGCTAGGTGGTGGAGGTATGTTGGCACCTCAAAGATAGAAAGGTCCCTGTTGTTGGGGAACTCATTGTGGTATTTGATGTGGCACTTGTTGTGGGATTAACTGTGATTATTGTACCATGTGTTTTTGTTGTGCCGTGTGTTGTGGTTGTTGTTGGGATACCTCTATTGGTTGTATGTGAGACCATGTGCATGCTTGTTGTTATAGAGGTATTTGTTGAGGTTATTGTGGCACATGTTCTTGTTGTAACAAATGTTGTTGGTATGCAATTTTTTGCTCAAGGCATCTTTGATATTCCAATTGTTGCTTGAGTTGCTCTTGTTGTTTAGCAAACATCATTTTTTGTTGTTGGAATTGCTGCTGAAATTGTTGTTGATAAATTGTGTGTAATTCAAGTGGGTCCACATGGGATTGTGTGTTAGGAATGTTGGATGTTTGCCCCACTTGTGGTTGTTGTCATTGTGTTTGATGTTGTTGTTGATATGGAGGATGTTTGTTAAGAGGATGTAGACTTGGTTGTGCCTTGGAAGTGTTGAGTCCTTGTACCATTGTAGGTTTTTGTTGTCGTGGGGGTTGCCTAAGTCCTTGAGAATTGAACGTCAAGTTTGTATTGTTGTTTTGGTACCTTTTTGTTTTAGATGTTCCTGCTTGCGACATCATATTGACTTGACTATGAGATGCATTTCTATTGGGAATGGGTGTAATGTCAATAAGGCTTTTCCCTTGTGTTTCCATAGGGATGGTTGCACTTGACATTTCACATGTTGTACTTATGAGAGGTTCTATAGTGTTTGATGTCGTAGCACTGGGTAAAGTTAGGAGCAAATGTGTACTTTGTTGATTTGCCTCCAAAGAAGGTATCTCTAGCATCCCTAGAGCAAGGTTCCCCTTAGGTGCATCTTTATGTTTCATCATGTGACTAAAATCAAGTCTTAATGTCCTTTTGGGGTGTTTAGGGATTGGTGGTATTTCATCAAACAAGGGGTTAACATTGATGTGTTCAAATGTACTTTGGTGGATTTCAATTATTGGTTCTTGATGGGACCTTATAATTGCCATTATTGTGTTTGAAAACTCCAAAGGTTGTTTTCCCTTGTCTATGTCAAAATTTATCATGGGTTGGATGTTTTCAATTGTTGTGTTGGTTTGATTTTTGGACCTAGGACCTTCTAAGTTTGTGTTAAATTTGACAATTTCTTGTGCTGCCAAACATTTGAAGTTCTTGCGAAAACTGTTGTCTTGACATGCCCTAGCCATTTCTTCATCAGTGATGCCATAATCAGTGTCAGAGTCATCACTTAGGTGTACAATACCTTGTTGTATGTTTGATGTGTTAGGTTGGCTGAATTCAAAGGAATGTTATTGTTCATCTTTAGGTGAGGTTGGTACACTTCCTCCTCCTGGTGGCATTGGCACGAATATAGGTTCAAAGTCAAGACTCCATTGAACCATCCCATGTGTGGGGGAAGTGTTTGGAGGAAATCTTATGGTAGGTGCATTTTTCAAGGTTTTTTGTGCCATAACTTGATTATGAGGATCTTGCAGATACATATTCAAGGGGTCCGCTAGTAATGGTTGTGATGCTTTGATTTGGTCTTCATCAAAGGTTTGTTGGATTTTCTTGCTCTTTCTTTATCTTGGATGAGGTTTTGGTTGTGCTTGTGCCTCAGAAAATGAAGGTTGATAGAGTTCCTCTGGTCTCTGAGCTGCTTGTCTCCTAGTAAGTGTTGGCATGATACCTAAGAGTGCAAAGAGTGGTGGGTATGCAAGATATGAGCATTTTTGGGATTTTTTAATTGTTTAGGAATGTTATGCAATGTGAGGATTAGGGTTATGTTTTGGAGTTCCTAAGGATGCTAAAATTTGATGTATGCAAGGTATATCATGCAAAGGATGATTTTCTATGGTTTGTAATGACGTTTGGAACATGCAAAATGAGGTAAATGCTCAAGAAGACAATTTGGTTGATGGAGAATTTGATAAAGTTTGGTAATGAAAATGATGCTAAGGATTTTGATCAATGCAATATGAAGGGCATATACTACTAGGTTAAATCAAAATGACATTTTGGGATGCTCGGTATATGATTATTCTATGACAAGGGTATACGGAAAGTTTTGAACTTAGGTAAAACCTTTAGAAAGTATTTTGCCTAGGAGTTTAACCTTGTGATAAAGGACTTTGGATCTTGACCAAAAACTGATAAAAGATGAAAAGATCAAATTGATAAAAGATGAAAAGGTCAAATATATCAAGAAATAGATAGATTTTGACCAAATAAAATGATAAGAAAAGATAAAAAGACTAGTCAAGATCCATTATCCGTCAACACTAGGAGATACTCTAAGACTCATACTTTGTTTATATTTTTGACTAAATTCAAAGGTTTTGAGGATTCAAAATGATGTTTAGAGGACTCAAAATGTTGTTGATGCTGAGTGGATATGTAATATGGACAATGAATATGATGGAAAAGGGGATTTTGGGTGCAAGATATGGTTTTGGGTCAAGTGCAGAACAGGGAGGTCTAAAGGCTCCTAGATGCAGTTTTGGGGTCCTAAAGTGTAGTTCGAGGGCCCAAAATGGTCATGCAGGTACCCAAGTGCACCCTAATAGTGCCAAATGCACCATAATAGTACCAACTATGTCATTGATTCACTTAGACCCAGTTTGGGTGCAGTTGGTAGTTTTTGGGCACAGTTGGTAAGCTAGGAAGAATGTTTGTTGATTTTGAAGGGTATGGTTACCAAACTGACATGCCAGGAAGCTAGGATGCTGCGGTTGATGTTAGGATGGGTTGAAAGATGAAAAATAAAGGTTATGACATATAGAATTATGTCTTATATGGAGGTGATGAAGATTAGGTGATGTAGAATGCATATCTGGGCAAGCTAGTGCAAGGGGAGCTAACTAGGTACCTAAGGACACTGTTGAAGCCCCAAAATGTTATCTGGAACCCAAAACTAGATCTCAGGACCACCAAGTACACCCAAATAGTGAAAACTACATCAATAACATAGTTGGGGCCTAGTTGGGTGCAGTTGGTAAATTGGGCTGAAAATGGGGCAATTCTAGAAGCTATGGTTTTAGGATGGATGTCACAGAGAGGTAAATAGTAGAGGACAGTGTTAGGGCCAATATGAATGCTCAAAATGATGGTTAGGACACTTAGAATGATGGATAAAGTGGTCAAAATGATGAATAGGTCTGCAAGGTGATGAGTGCAAAGTGTTGATTTTGAGATGGGAATGCAAAAACTAAGGAAAGTAAACTAAACCTAAATGGATGCAATACGAAAGGTAATAGATACTAAATGAGGACTAAAAGGTGCAATATGAAGTCTATATGATGTAAGAATGAAGCCTAGACTAGGGTGAATGCAAGTGAAGTCTATGCAAGTGTGAGATCTACGTTTTTCCAAGCACATTTAAGAGCACAAGTTGCCATGTTTTCCAAGGTTTGAGTGTGTTGAAACAATGTTTGCAAAGTTTGATAAAGGTTGAAATATTTTGGCAATGTGTGGTGTTTTGACAAGTTCAAATGATATCCAAGGTGTAAATTTAAAAGTTTGGCTTTTATCTTGATTATGTTTTACACACATGCAAGACACATTAAGACAAGAATAGTTGTTGTAAAAAGTTAACAAACACACCACAACCTAGGCTTTTAGGACTATATCCACTGAATTCCTACTTGAACTGAAGTTCAGCCACACTTATCCAAAGTAGATAACCTAGGATCTTGGCACCACAGGCTCCCCCTTACAGCACACTTACTTCTCAGGGCTACCAAGATCTGCTTCCCAAGGGGCATGACTTCCCAAGGGATTGTTGCCTCTACTAAGGACCACGAGAATGTAGGATGTCTTCACGAGCATGGGTGACCCCTTGAGCTAGTGGATAGAAAGGATTTTGGGCACTAAAACATGGTTTTTAGTAAGGGCATTCTATTTGGCAAGTTAATGATAAACTTCCGCAGAAGGTCTCCCAGCCCTGAAAACTGAGCTTTGACACACCACAAGGGTACTGGAGGAGAACTGCCATGCAACAATACCACTGACACAGCTTTCACCGTAATCAAATTTTATATAGCAGCTGGAATGTTGACCTAGCTTTTTCCCATTATAGCTCTGAGGTCATCCCCTGGCATACCCAATATCGAGTATCTTGGTCCAAGGCAGGCCTCCTATAGAAGTTACACAGATTTCTCTTACACCCAAGATCCATGAATGGCGAGGGGAGAGGATACATCCAATGCAACTACTAGGGATCTAACACTGCAAACATGCCAGGTAGAAAAGAAAAAGTTTCTTTTTTAGCACCAAACAAAATGTTATCTAATCTAAGAAATCCACGCACATAGTTTTGAAAGACACATAAAGTCTTCGACAACGTCCTACAAAGCACACATTAGTAGTTTCTTATGATCATGTCTTCATCCAATGATCGCCACATGCTGCAAATAGACCATCAATAACACAAAATCACCTAATCTATGTCCTAGAGAGTGAAAGGAACTTAAAATGTGGATTTTGATTGATGCATGTGCTTACAGTGAACCTAGGTGTGCTCTGATAGAGCAGGTTGCCCCCTGGAAGGCCAAAATGGCTCTGAACATCCCCAAGTGCACCTAGATAGTGTAGACTACATCAATGACATAGTTGGGGCCTCGTTGGGCACAGTTGGTAGTTTTAGGGCAAAGTTGGGAAGTCAGGTGTAGATTGTGGGGAAATGGTGCCTAAACAAGACCCAAAAACTAAAATTTTCAAAGCTACACTCCCAAGTGCACCTAAATAGTGTAGACTACATCAATGACATAGTTGGGGCCTAGATGGGCATAGTTGGTAAGTTAGAAATTGTAGAAAGAGGCTTTGGTGGTTTTTGGGCTCCTACAACTACTCCTAGGGGTCCTAAGTGTGCCCTGATAGAGTAGAGTGCACCTTAGGACAGAAAGCTAATAGAATGCATGAAACAAGAGCATATAAGCATTTTACTGGACCCCTTAATTAATCTAGGTGTGAAAAGGAAGAGCAGATAGTCATTATAGCCTTCCAAGTGAGCTCCTTCCTTGCACCTACAAGCACAAAACAAGAAAACCCAAGTTAGATATGCATGTTCACGTCGGGTTCACCAAATGTAGGACTAGAAAAATGGGTTAGAAGCATAACATACTATGAGAAAATCACAAAACTCAATCAACATACGTTAGAACCCACTAGTCTACCATGAAAGCCAAACTAATTAAGAAAGCAATAGAAACCCCCTTTTTTCGCTTGTAGCTCCCATGTTCTTCTTTCTTCTCCAAATGATTGTAGCTCCAATTTTCCTATAGTGCATGCAAGGTTGAAGCCAAAGCCTATGATGTGGATCATGCCATGAGAATACTTGAAGTGTGATTTTATGTGAGAGAGAGAATGCAACATGCAAAGAAGTAGAGACTCAAAGATTCAAAGATTTCAACTTTAAAAACTTAAGCATTCGAATCTGAAATGAGAGGAAGGGTGTCCATTTTATAATTTTCATGGAGGGTGAGAGCATTGGATTTGTCACCCATAGATATGCGATGTGGCAAGAGATTCCTATGATGCATATGACAAAATATGCCAAATGTAAGATTCTATGACACATGAGAGTCAAATTTGGCTAAATGCGGAAGAGAATCTATGACGCATCATAAGATTCCTCAACCCACTTAAAGCCAAGAATCTATGATGAATAAGCTAAATAGGGATGTGCGTAAGAGGTAATAATATTTGATTATGAAAAATCTCAGCCAAGTGTCAAAGGAGAATCCATGAGGTGTCATATCCAAGTGTCATGATGATGAAATATTTTATGGAATATTTGAATTAAAAATCCTTTTATTCCACAAAATAAAAATTAGTAGAAAATGGAATTAATGATGGAAAATGGAACTTAGGAAATTGTAAATTTCCATGGTTTGCAGATAATGAATCAATTAATTAATAAAATTAATTAATTGAGGATAATAATTAGGAAGAATAATTAGTGAGAATAGGATTAAATTATAGGTTATTTAATCCTATAGAGAAAATTAGCAGATGATTGGCCAAATAGATTAAATGAATGTGACTGTACCCTTTGATGAAAATGTGATGATGATGGATATCAAACAAGATGATGGAAAGTAGACCAAAGCCATGGTCAGATTGATTGATTAAATTTGATAACATGCCAAGGACACATGACATGAATTGGTTGATATGTAACATTTAACTGACATTGTAAATGCTATAGAATTGAAATTTATTGATAAGGTTTCATCATAATAACATTGATGAACATTGTCAATGTTATTAAAATGGTTGATGATGCCATGATTTGACATTGAAAGCCTCAAAAATGTCAAAGATTGAATGACATGAATGATAGTTTGACCTAGCACTGAGAGCCACGACAATACTAAGGTCATATTGATAAGATTGATAAGTTGATAGGTTTCCAAGACACTAAAAGCCACAAAAATGCCTAGGAGTGGATAAACGATGATTGATTTGGGATGTTTGATATGTTTTGGGTTGATTAGTGATGCAGAGCCATAGCTTGGAAAGCTCAGGAGGAATACTCACTCAACTGAGTTGCTTCAAGGGCATGACATCAATCAGCCAGGATCGAACTCGAACCAAACTCAAGATTATATTAATCAGAATATATAAATCTCCATAGTTTATCTTCACCCGCACACCAAGATCTTTAACCCAGAATGTCCTCAAAGAAAATATATTTGCACTTTGACAAGAGAGACCAAGATCGAATTGCTGCCAAACTCCATAGTCGATTATCTATATCCTTTCTAAAGAAAAAACTAAAACTTTCTCTATTACCCAAATTCGAATGCCTCTCTTACATAGCCAACCGGCTTATTTAAAATTGACTCTCCTTTTCTAATAAAAGGATGAGAAACATTTTTTTTTTTTGTCTTCTATCCAAGAAAAGGATAAGAATTTGAAACTGCCTACTACCTATTATTGGAATCTGACAATCATGCAGTAGGCCACATTTTAAATATCCACATTTTTTTCATCTTCTATCCAAGAAAAGGATAAGAATCCGAAACTGCCTACTACCTATTATTGGAATCTGACAATCATTATCTATGAATTAAAACTATTCTAATTTTAAAAACCTATACCTGGTCCTAGGTGGCTATATCTGGAGAGCTCATCAAACTACTACTCTAGGTATGCCACCACATGTAGGAAATTTATTGAAAACATTAAATTTAAATATTGAAAACATAAAACATGTCTTATTTTATTTCTCGCTTTGCTACTGCAACATACTCCCCTGTAGAATGAATCTCAAGTCCTCTTGAGATGATGTGTTTGTAGAAATGGATCTCATTCTTCTTTCGAACTTTCCAATTTCTTTGAACTAGGATGAGCATATCTACAAGAAAAACAAAAATAATATCCAACTTTTCCACCTTGTAGCTTTGATTCTTTAATGCTGTAAATGTCACAGAAAATTCTCCAGCATGATTCACTATACATGAAATCTACATCCCTGCATAAACATTATTAGAAGAAAACATATCATCAGCATTAAGGTTATTTGAGTTCTCTTTTTGAATATGACCTTCCTTATACACCATGTAATGTGCATCATATCTATCTTCATCAATAGTAACCATAAACTTATTTGCTTCTTGACTATCAATCAATTTCACATCTTGAATCTTAAGAATCATATTTATCTCTTCTTCCTTTATTAAACATTTATCATCATCTTGATCTTCTGTAGTAATCTCACTTTCAAATATCTCTTTCTTATTACAACTTTGTTCATGAACAATAACAGTATTGCACTCTTTCCTTTCTTCTTCTAGCTAAGTTTTCGTACTACCGCCATGCCTTTTCCATTCTCCCACAATGGCTGCAAATTTTTTCCTTAAATCAGATTCTTCTTTAGAACTTGCTATTACACATTCCTTAGCTTCATCTTCACGCCATTCCTCTTGAAATTTTTCTTCATTATGCATATTTAAAGCTTCATCAGTTGCCTCCAAAATATTTTCCGTAGGAGTACCTTCCAGCATTGTACTCTTCTCTATTTTCAAAGGACATGTTACTATTCGAGCCACAGATTGTTTGCATTCAAATCCAATAGGGCTTGTCTTGTTACTGCTCTCGTCAAGAGATACTTGCTGCACTTCTTGTTGTTGCACTTTGTGTTCTTGCTGCACTTCTTTCAACTTAGCTTTATTCTCTTTCAACTTAGCATCATTCTCCTCAAGTCTCCTTCTCAAATTGTTTATCTCCTCTTCTATCTTGCTTAGCTCTTCTCTTTATTTTCTCCTTTCTTCTTTCTCTCTTTTCTTCTTTTCCTCTATCTCCTTCTATTTAGAATCCTTTCTCTGCCGATACTTTCTAAAAAGATACAATAAAGCTACTTCTTCTTGTCCCATCATTCCTTAGCTAGGTTATTTTCTTCTTATCTAGTCTCCTGGACTTCTTCTCAGACTATTTCTCTCAATCTTTCACAATCACACAAACATATACACAACTACTTTTTCCCAAACCTTTTGCTGATCTCTGATACCAAAAATAATGCAAAGCCACAGCTTGGAAAGCTCAGGAGGAATACTCACTCAACTGAGTTGCTTCAAGGGGCATGACATCAATCAGCCAGGATCGAACTCGAACCAAACTCAAGATTGGATTAATCAGAATATATAAATCTCCATAGTTTATCTTTACCCGCACACCAAGATCTTTAACCTGAAAAGTCCTCAAAGAAAATATATTTGCACTTTGACAAGAGAGACCAAGATTGAATTGCTGCCAAACTCCATAGTTGATTATCTATATCCTTTCTAAGGAAAAAACTAAAACTTTCTCTATTACCCAAATTCAAATGCCTCTCTTATATAGCCAACCAGCTTATTTAAAAATGACTCTCCTTTTCTAATAAAAGGATGAGAAATGTTTTTTTTTTGTCGTCTATCCAAGAAAAGGATAAGAATTTGAAACTGCCTACTACCTATTATTGGAATCTAACAATCATGCAGTAGGCCACATTTTAAATATCCACATTTTTTTCGTCTTCTATCCAAGAAAAGGATAAGAATCCGAAACTGCCTACTACCTATTATTGGAATCTGATAATCATTATCTACGAATTAAAACTATTCTAATTTTAAAAACCTATACCTGGTCCTAGGTGGCTATATCTGGAGAGCTCATCGAACTACTACTCTAGGTATGCCACCACATGTAGGACATTTATTAAAAACATTAAATTTAAATATTGAAAACATAAAACATTTCTTATTTTATTTCCCGCTCTGCTATTGCAACAATTAGGACCAATTTTGAGTGATTCTAAGTTGATTTGGGGTGATTTTGAGTAGATTTGATATGATTCTGAGTTGATATGAAATTATTGTGAAAGGGGATACAAATGACAAAATATGGTCAATCTGGCCAAAAGATTGAAGTTAGTAGAATGAGAAAATGGGACAAATTAGTATGAAGAAGTGATGAGGTCGTAGATGCAAACCATTTTTGAGCGTCTACAGGTGCCCACAGATGAGAAATTTGATGCACTTCCTAATCAATTTTAGGAGAGATCATTAGTGTTGATAGAGCTAATGTAGCCAATTAACCTGGATATAGAAGAACATCCTCATATGATGCATTTTGCACAGTTGCTATCACTTGAAGAAAAGTAAGAATTCATTGCCTTTTTCAAAGAAAAGAAAATTAATTTTTCTTGGACATACTCTGATATGCTAGGAATGGATCCTGATCTTATCATGCATCACTTGTCCATAGCACCAGGCATCAAACTAGTTAAATAGAAGCTTCATAAAATACATCCTCACATTGCATTGCTCATCAAAGTGGAACTGGAGAAACTTCTAAAAGCTAATTTCATCTATGCAATTGATTATGCTAAATGGATATCCAATATTGTTCCAATTTCCAAGCACAATAAATCTATCAGGATTTGTACTGACTTCTGCGATCTTAATTTGGTATGTCCTAAAGATGACTTTTTGCTTCCTAATATTGATATGAAAGTGGACATTCTGACTGGTTATAATATGTACTCACTTATGGATGGGTTTTCTTGATACAATGAAATAAAAATGGCTTTCACATGTGCATCAGGGACCTTTTGCTGGAATGTAATGCCATTTGGCTTGAAGAACACTAGTGCGACATATCAGTGGGATGTTACTACAATTTTCCATAATATTATGCATAAAACCATGGAGGACTATTTCGATGATACCTTGGTCAAAAGTGCTAAATGCAATACTCATCTGCAAGATTTGGTACCCATCCTAAATCATATGGAAAAATTTAGTCTTCAGCTCAATCCTAAGAAATGCACATTTGGTGTCACATAAGGAAAGTTGCTAGGATACATCATTTCTACAAAATAAATTGAGGTGGATCTAGAGAAAGTACAAGTAATAATGGACATGCCACCACCTCAGAACATCAGTGAGATGAGAGGACTACAAGGAAGGTTCCAATCTATTCAGAGGTTTATCTCACAGTTGTCAGATAGATCACAACCCTTCACAAAGACCTTACATAACGGTGTAAAATTTAATTGGAGCCAGGATTGTGAGAAAATCTTAACACAGATCAAACAATATCTTGTCAATCCACCAATCCTGATGCCTCCTATCCATGGGAAGCCTTTTATTTTATACATTTCAGCAACTAAAATGTCTTTGGGAATCCTATTGGCTAAGGAAGACAATGACAACAAGGAAAGGGCTATTTACTACTTGAGCTAGACATTGATCTCTTATGAGAAGAACTATAGCATTATTGAGAAAGCTTTCTTGGTAGTTGTCTTTGCTTCCCAAAAGCTGAGATAGTACATGCTTGCCCACACTACATGGCTCATGGCTAAAATAGATCCACTAAAGTACTTTCTTAGTAAGGAAACTCTCATAGGAAGATTGGCTAAATGGTTTATGATACTCAATGAGTTTGACATCCAATACATTCAATGCAAGGCTATCAAGGGACAAGTAATTGTGGATCAGCTGGCTGATGCACCCATACAGAGTCTCCTACCAATAAACAATGATTTCCTAGATGAGTCGATTCTAACACGCATGCACCACACATGGGTTATGTTCTTTGATGGGTCTTTCACACAAAAAGGATCAGGTGCTAGATTACTCTTCATTACACCATAGAGATACTCATTGCTCAAAGCATACAAGATTTTGTTTCCTTGTACAAACAATATTGCTGAATATGAGGCTTTGATAAATGGCATGAAAATTGTGGCTAAATGGAGAGTGGATTAGTTAGACATTTTTTGTGACTCTTAGCTTGTCATCAACCAGGTTAATGATGTGTACCAACCAAAGGATGAGAAAGTAATTCCTTACAAGTGCAGGGTTGATCAGTTAAAGAAGTATTTTGCACACATCACCTTCCATCAAGTTCCATGAGTAGATAATAAAGTGGTTGATGCCATGGCTACTTTTGCCTCCTTGCTACAAATTCTTGAAAGTGATCTCCAACATGAGTTCTTGGTGGAAGCGTTACACTACCCAACCTATGACACCCCTAATTCTAGGATGATCTATTCTATCATAGGACGGGAATTGTCCCACTATCATCACATTTATTCCTATCTTCGTAATCAAACCATTCTGAAAGCTCTGACCTAGAATGAGAAACATTAACTAATTCATAATACTTCATATTATGTCATTATTGTTGATGATCTATATAGGATAGTTCTTGATGAAACACTCCTTAGGTTTTTAGAACCCAAAGAGTCCAAATGTGCATTAATTGATGTACACAAGGGCATTTGAAGATCTCACTCCAATGGCCTAACACTAGCTCACAAACTCCTTAGAGCTAGTTACTATTGGCCTAAAATGGAGCAAGAAGCTATCAAGTATGCTATATCTTGCAAGTAGTGTCAACTACACGGAAATCTAATCCATGCTCTAGCCAGAAAGCTAATTCCCTCTACTACAACATGGCCATTTCAACAATGGGCCTTCAACTTGGTGGGACAAATCCACCCAACCTCTTCTAATGGACATAAGTTCATTATCATGCCTATAGATTACTTCATGAAGTGGGTAGAGGTAGTACCTCTCATAGTTTCTGATGGAAAAACTATAGCACTTTTTATCACAAACTAAATCATCTATATATATGGTGTACCATCCTCAATCATTACTAACAATTGAGGAAAATTCAAGAAAAAACACCTCAAGAAACTAGCAAGAAAATTAAAATCACACAACATTAGTCTTCTATTTACTACTTCAAAGGTAATAGCCAAGCTAAGGCATCCAATAAGGCGATCCTCAAAATTCTTCATCACATAGTCAGCAAATCAGGGAGTGACTGGCATCTCCACATTAATCTAGCCCTGTGGGCATATAGGATAAGCATCATATCTCCAATGGGCATGACCCCCTTTGCTTTGGTGTATGGGGTGGATGCTATGCTTCCAATAGAGGTTAAGATTCCTACTTTGAGAATTTCTATGAAGGGCCTTATTACTAATGATGACTATAGAATAGCTTGGCTTCAAGAGGTTGTGTTATTGGAGGAACACTAGCAAGTAGCATGTGATCATCTGTGAGAATATCAACAACAAATGTCAAGAAGCTACAATTGAAGGGTCAAGCCACATGACTTCTAGCTGGGTGATCTCATCCTGAGAGAACCCTAAGAATCAATAGCAATAAGTCCAAAAAGGGAAGTTTGAACCAAATTGGCTCGGTCCTTACATCATTACCATAGTATATGGATCTAGCACTTACCAACTTTCAACAACTAAAGGAGAAGTGCTCAAAGAACTTATCAACACTCTCCACCTAAAGTAGTTTCACAATTGATCCAATATTAGTAGCTCTTTGTACATATCTATATGTCCTAAAAAAAATCCTAAAAATTAGAAAAAATCCTTAAAAAATTGTTACCTTGGTGAAAACCTAGCAATAGGCACCTTGGTAACACCATTTTTTTTTTTGAAAATTCTAAAAATACAAAAAAAAAATCAAAAAGAAGAAAAGTACCAAAAAAATTGAAAAAAAACAAAAGCACCATTGGTGAAAACCTAGAAACAGACATCATGGTAGCAAAAAAAGAGAAAATTCTACCAAGAAGTTGAAAATCTAGTAAATAGGCACCTCTTGTTCCCAATGCACCACCTTGTAATGCATCTTCTAGCTTCCTATATAGTTGTTTTTCTGCTTTTCCTACTTTTTTCTCATGTATCCATGAACTCAGTCTTGTCCCAGCTTAGGGGCATTCTCTTTTAGTGTCACTCTTTTCAAGATTCTCCTCATAGAACCTCTTGTGTGATAGTCACCAATCATTATGGTTGTGTCTATTGTTGCTCAAGTCAGGTTTCTAGATTCCTTTATGGAAGATCTCTTTTGCATTAGTCACCACTCATCCTGGCTATGGCTACCTACTATTGCTTAGTCCTTCTAGGTTCTTCACCTTGAAGATTCCTTTTTGACCTCAGTCACCAATTGTTCTGATTGTGTCTACCTAATGTTGTCACCCTACTAAAGAGATTTCTTTCAAACATGTTCTAGACACTGAGACTTGACATCAATTTTATGACATAAAAATGAACCCAAAATGATGAATTTGTTTAGATATGCTGAGCATTTTCTTTGTTTGCTTTGTTTTTTCTTTATCATTTCCCTATGAGCAACTCGATGATGCCATTTCTGATTAGAGAAGTAATGATTAGGGGCATGATCTTTTCTTTTCTTTCTATCTATGGTTTAGTTCCAATTAGTTGGCAAATTCCTATAAGAGGGGTATCCACTATAAGAGCCTCCATCTTGTATTGGATGGTTGGGTGTATCTCGATTCCTTTTATGTGAATACATCAATAATGTCATTTCTTCTCCTTATCTATTGGAGTGAATTATTTATGCTATAGTAATATCTAGTACTCATCCTACTAAGTGAACCTACAGGTCACTATGAGTATATATGATGTATTTTTGTCCTAGGTTATGGATGCAAAGGCCATTGTGGACATACTACTTATCGATTACTTAGCATAAGAAGGATCTTCTATGTGTTTGGCATGTCTACATGCAAGCAGCATTCTGGTCATCCTAGTATTTATGCTTTGATGCTTATGTTAACTTGCTATATTAAAAGAGATAAATGTTTTGGTCATTTTGGCTTCTTGTGCCTCGAATGCTTACATTTAATCCTGACAAACCTATGACTTATGTCCTATTCATATTTCTATGGTTGCAAAGTCAGTCGTAATTGTAGGATATATAAGCTTCATTTATGTCTATTGATGAAAAATTTTTGAGGCTCGATAACCAGACCTATGGTTGGATTTAATATAGTCTTGTGTTACATAATTCACTTGCATACGCATGCAATTTAGTTGTGATCCTATCTCTATTCTCCATGATGGGGAATTGGGGGTCTCTTCAAATGTATTGAGATTCTCCATGACTGCAAAAGCATTTGGTTCATTGGTTTGCACTCCTCGATGGAATACTTGTCACTGTCAAGCAAAAAACAAGAAATGCTACATGAGATGTCAGTTCATTTCCATATGCATTGCATCCATATACTCACATCATCTACTCTACATAATCACATCACATCACATCAAAGTACATATGCATCCATAACACATATCACATTCATCTCATCGATATCTCATGTACATCAAAGTAAAATAGACACAGACAATGACATGTACATAGGAATACTATACTTAAAATCTCATATATATATATATATAATGTGTCAGTACAAAAAATGGGTGCTACTCAAGCACTATCGATCAAAATTGTACAAAATGGCACTGGCACACCAATGGATACATAGCCAGAATCAAAATTGGGGATCGAAGTAGTCAGGAGCTAATTGTGGCCTATGCTATCACCTCCTATAACTAGAGGAGGGGGAGGAGGTGGCATATCTAGTCTCACTAGAGGATGAGCACCCTTAGACTCTCAAGCATACTAGGAAAATTGAGGAACCTTCTCAGCCTCATTGGGCACAACTATTGAGTATGTTGAGAAATAATATGCTGCTTAGGCTATTTGCAGTTTGACCTTATCTTGCAACATCTCTAATCTCCACTCAGTTGTTTTTACCTACTCTCGTAGTCTCAAGATCTCCTAATCTTGCTCATCCACTCGTGCATCCCTCACCGCCATTATAATTTGTAACTCTCTAGTCTATTGGGAAGGTTCTTGAATTTTATCCCTCTATCATCAAAATTTTTTTGAGGATCCTTTGGTAGGCTACTCTTGCATCTCCTCATTAAGCATCTTAGGTGCTTGTTCAGTGAGTGCTTGCTCCTCCACCCTCGACCCCTATTGCTATCTCTGCCCTTTGCCACTACTCCCAGCCCCTAGATCTAATTTCATCTATTGTGTATGGATCTCCACCTACCTGACTCTTTGCCTTACCTTTGGTAGTGGGCCCTATGCTACATGCTATGGGGGAGCTTGCTATGGAGGATCTTGTTGTTGCTCTATTAGTGCTTGTTGTGGGCCTGACACTACTCCCACTAAGGGATTCATAAATTGTGGGATGGGGTGACCGATGAGATATGCCTGATACACTACCATCACCCCTACATTAGCTACCTTTGGATGGTAGTCCCACTGTGTTGCAACTAGGTTGTGCACATCGACCATCGATCACCCTGCATCTAGTCTTACCAACCATCCCCGTGTTAGATCCTTTGTGACTCATGTGTAGGAACAAAACTCCTAGGAGATGTCTTTCTGCCTCCCAT
Source organism: Cupressus sempervirens (assembly GCA_028749045.1). Taxonomy (NCBI): domain Eukaryota; kingdom Viridiplantae; phylum Streptophyta; class Pinopsida; order Cupressales; family Cupressaceae; genus Cupressus; species Cupressus sempervirens. The sequence continues at coordinate 110,824,001 of CM053786.1, forward strand.
ACTACCTCCATTTTTGGTTGATGGAAAACCTCTCGATGATCTATGTAGTCCTACCCACTAGTGGTCACAAGCTAAATATCTAGTCAAGCTCTATGGGAGCATCTCCCACTCCTTGGTCTCTCGCTAGGGCCACCATACGATGGAGACCAAGTCATCGAGATGGGCCCTCCACTGCTCTATCTTACCTAGGTAATATGTCCTCTATATCTGCAAATGTATGGCTCTGCACGCTCTTGATCATCATCAAAAATAGGTCATGTGACTGACAGATGCTCCCATGCCCAGACCTATAGCCCATACACACCAGCAGCCATACTCTTCCACTCATGGTACACTATCTCATGAATCTCATAAAACATATGGGTGAGAATGCACTGACCCCATCCAAATCTCTTTGGTGCATCCAACATCTTCCACAACATGATCTTCCATCCACACTCCAAACCATGCTATCCTCTATCTGGAACTAAGAAGTAGTTGATGAATATAGCCAAAACTATGGCCAATTTGTTTGTCTACCCATATGTGTGGACTAGCTCATCCTAGGTGATGGATCATCCAATTTCTAACTATCTCCCAAAAATGGTACACAATGCCTTTGTCCCTACCCAGGGCACTGCATCATATGATACTCTCAGCCCATGAAATGGTATGCACAAGATCCTTATATGTCCTTAGGGGTCATAGTCATCTCTCCCTGAGTAAGGTGGAAGGTGTTCATTTCTAAATGGAAATGCTCCAACAATGCATTCAATAGGTCATGATTCACCAATAGTGCTAGGATCCAACATAAATACGTGAGCCCCAATCTATTTATATGAGCCATGTCCTTTGCATCTAGGCTCCACAACAAATCCCCATATAGTGGATAGTTAGATCTGGAAAAAACATCACCAAAGACCTCCTCCACACATGAACAACAACAACAACAAGAAAATTGTCAGTACTCAATCACCAAATCAGAGTGATGAAGAAACAAATGCGAAGATAATGCTAAAAATGTAAAAAAATGCAATTTTTAAACATACTATTGTCACAAGTTTTCGAGCGAAGATGTATTTCCTCACATGAAATTTCATCTCTTCCTGCTAGAATGTATATCTTCATGTGAGAAACTTCATATTCTCACATGAAAAATTCATGTTCCCGCACATGCTAGAATCCCTGCATAGAGAATATCTCTTGCATGAAGAAAGAAGCTTTTGTGCAAGAAAAGACAATCTCGTGTGAAGGGCGACAAAGCTATATGCAAAATTCTAGCATAATTTGCATGATAAGTGGTATCTCATATGCAATAATCCCCACTGACGCACATGAAGATCTGTCAGGTTCGTGAATCTTCATGCCAAGAAAGATAGACTTCACATGAGAAAGGATTATCTTGTGCGAAGACCAATGTTGACCACCTAAAAACAAGCTAAAAGTGTAATAAATGATCTCAATATGCATTAAAATGCAAGTACAAAGCTTAGATATTGATAAATCATTAGAGGTCCATAGTCTGCCAGTTGGCTATGTCGTCGGGAGTGCTCATAATGATGATATCTCATGTTCACTACCATATCTCTCTCAGAGCTCAAATTCACTAAAAGAAAAAATGCACAAATGAATTGAAAGTGACCCCTTGGGCCCTTATATGGGGGTTGACCTAATTTTAGAAAGTGCTTTGATTTGTGAAAAATCCCCCCTGGCTAATTTGACCATTCTTAATCCATATTTTGGATCAAATTCAAAATTTGACACACCTAAGTACCCTAAAAATGTGTTTTAAAATTTTGGGGATTGACATGATTGAACTCTTGTGCAGTCCAAATTTTTTTGATATTTTAGGATTCTTGGAATTCTTTCAACTTCACGTCCTTCATATTTTCAAAATCCATTTTCAAAATAATCAACTCAAGTCAAAATTGGTCAACTTTTGGTTAAACTCGATCTTTTGGACCTTCAAATCACTGCAAATCAACTTTGAATTTTCTTCTGATTATTCTGATCTCTTCTACATTCTACAGAATCTTGGATTTTTCTCGTATCTCTCGACATATCACTTTACATCATATTTTTGGTGTGTCATCTTTCGATTTTTCTCCTAAGGGGGCAAGATGATTACATCATTGAATCCTTATTGCTTGGGGCACCTTGTGCCCATCTTATGACATCATTCAAGGCACCTCACCACTAGCAGCATCTTGTTTCTCTTTTTCTAGCATCTTTTTCATCTATTTCATCTGATCATTAGTTGATTACCAGTATCGAGACAATATAAATATCAACTCCTAAGGATCAAGCCTCATTTTGGGGATGATTCTATGACTCATAATTCAATGTTACCATCCTTTATCGATCTCAGGTATCTAGACATTTTATCTGGATCCTTAAAGGTTAAGCTCCATTCTAGAGATGATATTTTAAATGCTATCACTCTCAAGTATCTAGGTGTTCTATCTAGATTCTTAAAGGTTAAGCTCCATTTCAGAGATGATCTTTTAAATTCTATCACTCATAGCTATCTAGGTGTTCTATCTAGATCCTTAAAGGTTAAGCTCCATTCTAGAGATAATCTTTTAAATGCTATCAATCTCGGGTATCTAGACACTCTATTTGGTTCCTAAAAGGTTAAACTTTGTTGTGAAGGAAACCTTCAAAATGCTTATCAATTTTGGGTATCTAGGTATTCTACTTGGATTCCTTGGGATTAAGCTCTATTCTAGAGATGGTCCTTAAAAGCTTATCAATTTGTCTCTGTATCATCAACTTTGGAACCAATTTTATCTCTTGGTCTTCACATCATGCTTTCTAAATTTCTTTGAATCAAATGTGCTGCTTGCACATTCATTCAAAGAGGGGCAAAATGTAATACCCCAAAATTGGCTTGTTTCCATTATACCAATTTTGGTCTATTCTAACCAATCCTAAGACCTATTCTAATAGGAAATTCTTATTTTGATTGTCTCTACTTGACTTAATTTTTAGATGCAGAAAACCCTAATCTGCATTCATCATGCTTATTATTTAATTTCTATAGTATTTACTCATATTAGTCACATTAAAACCTATTGATTGATATTTAATTTAATTATTAAGTATTTATACTTTAATTAAATTAAATCGTCACCTAAGGCTAATGTACTAAGGAATTAAATTTATTTAATTTAAAAAATATGTGTATTCTAATTAATTGAATGAAATTATTTAATTGAACAGAAAAGGTATTTATGAGGTCATATCTCATTTTATTAAATTAAATATCTTTCCTATTTCTACTCTTCAGTTCTAAATGGAAACTCTGAGTGAACTATCTCTCAAATTGGAACCAATCTAGTTAACTTGATCTCACAACCATGGCAAGTTCAGGTAACTGCTTATCACACTTAGATAAAAAATAGTTCACTTCACCTACAGAAGGAAGTTTCCATCTTAATTGAATCTTTGCTTCAATCTCAACCATTGGTCTGAGTTGATCTCACCCATTGATGTGTTCCAAGAATTATATTTAAGGAACTCATAATTCCTCATTAAGGAAGTTGAATCTAGTTGCTATCTAATTCCTGTTGAAATTCATACTCACTTTTGCTCATATATTCTCATGCACTTACATTCTTAGATTAACCTCATTTAATTCTTAAAATACATAAATCTAATATAATTTCTTTTACATGTTTTTAGATTAAATGCATATTTCATTCTAGATTAGTCTATAGCTTCATATAGACTAGCTACATCTTTAAATCCTTCATTCTTAGATGATTTGGTTGCCTATACCTTAAATCTGAGGATATTAAATCAGAAAAAACCCTTTAGATAGCAGGTAATAGATCGAATTGTCAAGTTTCTTGGATGAATAATTCAATGTTCATTCCAGGATGACTTCACAGGTAATGACCACGTTGAAGTGTGTGTGAAGTTAGAGGCCCACATTTTCACGCATGCCTTAAGCAATTCTATGATTTGGGTTTAAGGGAATTTTTGGGCTTTATCTTATTTTATTTTATTCCTGGTAGTTTTTTCATAGATGAATTCCAATTACATGGAATAGCCTATTTCCATTTGGTTGATTTAGGGTTTAATAATTGACTTGGTTATTTACCCTAATCCTTTATTCACTCAAAAAGTGAATAAGTATCCTAAAAAGGAATTTTATTCCTCTTTTCTCACTTTTGGAAATAGAAATTTGAGAGAAAATTTCCAAATCATCTTCTATAGAATTATATTTTTGTTTTTTGTAGGAGCTATGGATGTGGGATCATGGAGAGATTAGTCTGGTTGGATCCAACTCAGGGAGACCTTGCATTGTCATGATTTTCGAAAGCTTCTACTGGATTTTTATTTTGCTGTTCAAATTCCTATATTTTTTTTGGCTATCAATTAGGGCTCTCTTATTTTCTTATTTTATTTATGTTTCTTCTTCCAATTCTTCCAATTTTTGACTGACCATAACTTTTGCATATGGACTCCAATTCTTATTTTTAATTTTCAAGATGGGGGTTTGGCATTTCACACCATTATGCTAGGAATTTTTCCATACAGTGTTCAAATTTAATTTTTATTAGATTTTGATGGCTCATTGACCCATGGTTGAATGGGTTTTATTTCTATTTATTTTTTCAATGTTGGGTTTTGTAGGTTTTTGCCTCAATTTGTGTGGCACCTAGTCTTCTTAGGTTTTCTTAGCATGATGTTGGTATGATCCGGGGGATACTTTTGTCAAAATTGAAGTATCTCCAAAACTCCAACAATTAGCATCAGATTAAACTCCTTGAAATTTTTGACCCAATGCAATTTGAATGGACAAAAATGGAGTCCATATGCAAAAGTTATGGTCAGTCAAAGGTTGGTCAAACCGAGAACGAAGGTCATAAAAAAAGGTGAAAAAATAATCATCTCCAAAGTGGTCAACAATGGATTTCAAAATAAAGAGCTCGTCAAGAGCTTTTCGACGGTGTTTGTTTCATCAAAAACGGAGCCCGCACGTGGAAGTTATGCCATTTTGAAGTTCAAAGTAAGAGATGAATATAGTTGATGTCATCATGACGTCAGCAAAATGGGGAAATAGGAAAAAAAAGAGAGTTCATGGTCGGATTTGAACTTGTGATCCTTTTCCTTTAAAATTTATGCCTCAACCGTTGCACCAAGCATAGCTTTTAAACTTATGGGCGGCAACTACAATTTAAACATTGGCTAGCACCAATTTCAAATAAGGTAGACCGCCGGCAGGGTTAGAACCCCCGACCGGCAGTTACCATAAAATTATGGTTAACCGTTGCGCCATTTTAGTGCTTAAAGTATGTGTTGCGCGATTTTTATTTTATCCTTAGCCAAACAAACCTCCAACCTTAGTAAATTAAGGTTATAATCTTTTTTTTTAACCCCAAAATTGACATGAGCCGAATCTGTTAAAAATGGCTAACAGATTATTCTGAGAGAGGAATTAATTGAAGGGTTTATTTTTGTAAGTTTGGTTATAGCCTTATTTTGGCTAATTTCATGTATAAAAAGGGGGTTTAGGAGACTCTTGGAGGCATTCAGAAAAAGGAGGGAATGTCCAAGTGCTGAGTATAAGGGAGATTTTTGAAGTGCTCATTCGTGTACTTTGAAACAGTGTGATGTTGTTGTACTTCAAAGGAATGACTTTATAAACATTTGTACATGATTTTTGGAGATAATCGGATCGGTCCCCCTATTGGAGCTGGACCCAGAGACGTAGTCCATATGGATGAACTCCGAGATCAAATTGTTTGCATCTTCTTTCTCTCATTGTCTCTTTTATCAGCTTAATCTTGTTGTTCTCTTATTTCATTTACGTTAATTTGATTCGTTAAAAGTTTTAAATTAATTCTATGTAATAAATTAGCATTCCTCTATAATAGTCCTAGATCTTAATCAGATCATGGTAAGACAAATCCAATCACTTCTCCACTTTTTATTTTGGATTAGGATGTGTGCCACATCCATACTCCTAAGCTTGTGTTTGATTGAGTGTTATTTTTCTTGTATTTTCATCTAGTCCTTATTTTTATGATCTTTTTTTTGTTGGTGTACCCATACATGAGCACATGCACATGCATTTGTTAGGTTCATACAAGGACCGATCTCCTAGTTTTTATTGATGAATTTATGACCATTAGGGTTAGGTTAGGAATATGCATTTCTTACAAGCACTCATCATGTGATGAACATGGGTATGTAGGGTAGTACCATAGAGGGGCTTCTCTCAAAAACTTGGTGACTATTTCTTAGGTTGGCATGAAGAAGTTTCTAAAAAAGTGATAACTAAATAAATTACTAGGTAATAAATCTAAGATAAGAAAAATGTGAGAACCTAGAGTTGATCCATGGACACTTAAAATGTGAGCAGCTAGACTTGACCTGAGGATATAGTGTGATATGCTTCCTGGAGAAGTTTGATTCCACAAGATATTTAGCTTGGGCTACATGATGCCAAGCAGCTTACTCTCCATTGATTCCTTACATAGTTGACCCATAGAGTGTCTAACTAGGACCTATTATACTTCCATTGTTTCATGATCTTGGTTTCAAACCTCTTTAATATCTAGCATGAGAGTTAGCCCTAGATAGTTATGTTGTGTGCATTTGTGGTTTGATCACTATCTCCATTAACATGATGGGAGTGGGCCTATGAGTTTTGCATGGTTTGGAGGAATAGCTACCTATACCACTATTGGGGATTGATCTAGAGAGACAATCTATTTCTAGTTGAGACTGATGCTCGATGTTCACTTGGTATATTTGGCTTTTTGGAATATGTTTCCTTATAATTTTTGTTTTAATTAGAATGCTTTGATATCATGTTTAGATGATATTATTTCCATTGATCCCTTCCTAGATTATGTTTTTTAAGCATATGGTTAGATGATGTGATTCATTATTAGTTGGAGCATCTATGCTTGTTGGATTAGCATGTTAGATCTTCTTACTCTTATGTTGTATTACATTATAGTTCTAATGCCCTCATAAGACAACACTAACCATCTAGTTGGTAGTTTAGAATGTTATGCTCATGGGATGGCTAGGGCCCTTGAGGTCTCATGATGTTATTACAATTGGGAGGAATTGAGCACAAGTTTAGTTGTTTATATTTTCTTCATATGATGTTGGGTTATAAACCATGTATGTACATTGCAATTCTATTTCTTGCATGTTCTTCATGTGCTATTATGGATTAGATAATTAGTTGGTTTATGCTTCATGTTGTTTAGTGTTGTGTTATTCTTGCATTGATATGTCCAAGCCTCAATTTTCTAGATCTAGTAGCCCATGGCATAGAGGTTCCAACTCTTTTCTTTCTTTATAAATGTTCATTGGAATATTTCCTTACATTCTTGGGCAATGGTATTTTAGCATTGGGTGGTATTGATAAACTATTTCATAGCTTAGGGAGAAATGTCATACGATACTAGAAAGTATATCATGACAATTGCAAGTTCTATCATATGGCACTAGAAGAGTATCATAGAACTATAAAAAGTTCTATTGTGTGGTCCATGAAAGTATCAACTAGTAGTTATGAGAAATCTCGTACAAGATTGAACAAGTATTGCATGGCTATATTAAAGTATAACCTAGCTGTAGTGAGTAATATCACATAGCTATAGTAAAAAGTGTCACATGGATTTGTGAGAAAACCTACTTAGGTGACTAGCAATCACTTTTTGAGAAGTGACTAGGCTACCCTTTATGGAGTTATTGAACTCTAGTTGTTTGACTTTTTGAATTTGGGGTCTTTTGGATTTGAATGTGTTTGTGACCTCAAAAGCATTTTTAGTTTTTGGTTTTTGTGTCACTTGGAGATTCATTCATTATTTGGATTGATTATCTAATTCTTCCTTTGCAATCTTATGATTGGTTTCATGTTGAGGTTGTTTAATTCCATGCTTTAACAAAAAAAAAATATTGACTTTTATTTATCCTTGTTTAAAGGATCTTTGATCAAGTCATTACATTTGGTATCAGAGCCCATGTTGTAACGATGATATCTCTATACTATGCTCTAATTAGGTTATTGTTTTCTTTACATATATTGTTATCATTTTCTATCTTATTCTTGTGACTCTTAAAATTTTCATGTATGATTATGAACCTTATCTTGTTGCTTCCTTAGTAATGCCTCTTGCACATAGACCTGGTGGTCGGGGTAATAACCAATAATTTATCAATGACGAATAGAACCACAAGGAGGAACATCAAAATGGTGGGAACATTCATAGGGTAACAATGATCATGGTGGCATTGGGGCATTGGTGCCTTGGATAAAAGAGATTATAGCTCAATTAGGACCTCATAGAGAAGAAAACTGACATGACTGTGGCTAGGAGGAGCGATCTTACCATATAGATTCATATATGCCAAATCATAGAGAGGAAGAGTAGCATGAGCATGAGCATTCTTACACACTACCTAGTGGTAGAGGGTGATGTCAAAGAGTTCAAGACCATGATGATGAGGATTCTATCCACATGGACATGATGAAATCCCTTCAACAGTCTAAACTACTACACTATGATGGTAAGGGAGGTGGCATTAGGGTTGAGACTTTGTTACTTGATCTATATGCAACAACCTTGAGAGGCCATTGTTCTATCATGTAGCTAAGAGACCACACATCTATTTGGTGGAACATTAAGGGGTAGAAGCTCTAGATTAGTATAGTAGATGTTGTCAGGGAGATCTTTCAATTGAGATTTAGAGATAGTTTCCTATCCCCTCAGTTTAGGGAGGCTCGGGCTGATGAGTTCCATAAGACTAAATAAGGGAACATGTCATTAGATAATTAAAAGATTAGATTCTTTGAGCTTATCAATACTCATGCTATAACCATGATGAGATACTCCTTACTCATCATTTTATTTGAGGTCTTAAGGACTCCATCATTGGAGAGGTTCAGATACATCAACCCAAGACACTTATCTTGGCTCCAAAAAAAACAAAGATTGGAGCAAGAAATGTGGCTAAATTAGGTTCTTAGAGCTATAGTTCATAGAATTTAGGGAAAGATATACATTTTCCTTGATCACAATCCTCTAGAAAGGTAAAAACCTAATCAACACCCTTGCAGGGTGGTCATGGTTGCTAAAAGTGACAAAACTATTAGTAGTGGTATAAGGGTCGTAAAAATATAAGTAGCCCAAGAAAGAATGTGGATGAAAAAATTCATGGCCATTATTCTTAGTAGAATCGATCATCTCAAAGTAGTCAATAGAACTCCAATAAGGGAAATGCACCCTATTTTGGTGCTTCTTTGGGTGGATGTGGACATTGCTTGAGTATGAGAGGAGCTCATTTCTTATGTGGTCAACTTGACCATATATTAGTGTAGTGTCCTTCAAAAACTTTTAGGACCTAGTAGAGATGTAGCCATGTCAAAGCCTACCATGAGAGATGTAGGTAGAACCCATCAAGTTTTTGTAGCAATTGATAACTGTCAAGTTGAGCACTAGGGTACCATAGTGAAGGCTATAGGTATGTTGCATGGTATTTCATCTTCAATATTATTTGACTTAGGTGGTTCAAATTATTTTATTTCTCCATCTCTTTTTCAATGATGTGGCTAATGGTAGACTATTAGATCAATAGGTGGCAAGTTGAGTTAGCCATAGGATCCAAAGTCATTGTTGACTCCTTGGTCAGTAGATGTGAATTGGACTTAGATACCTTCATGACCATAGTGGATCTTTACATCCTACCTATAGGATCATATGATATTGTATTGGGAATGAATTCATGAGCCATCCATTATGAAAATATATATTTTCAGCATAAGTTCGTACAATGTGTTGATGACATAGGTGGGCAGGCAGATCTTTTAGGGGTCCAAAGACAAGTCTCACTTTAGATGATCACAAACAACCAAATAAAGTAGAGTGTGCATAAGGAATTTCATATGTTTGTCATCATTTTCAATGATCTTTAGAAGGTTGACATCCAAATGGTTACACTTGATGATCACCCACTCCGTCATGAGTATGCAGAGGTGTTTCTTGATGAGATAAGGTATCCCACTACAACATGACATTTTTTCTTGAATGATCTCATACAAAGAGTGGAGCCCATTTCCTAAGCTCCTTATTGCATGAGTACTTAGGAGTTGAGTGAGCCTAGATTGAAATTAGAGGAATTTTTGTCCAAGGGAAATATTCATTGTAGTGTATCCTTGTGGGATGCACCTACCATCTTTGTGAAGAAGAAATATGGATCATTGCATTTATGCATTGACTACTGATAGCTAAATAATGTAATGGTGAAGAACATACATCATTTGTCAAGGATATATTACTTGTTTCAATAGATGAAGGAAGCACAAGTGTTCTCAAATATTTATATTAAGTCATGATATTGTCAACTTTGTATTCATGAGGTTGACATTCATCAAACAACTTTTTGTACATGTTATGGGCATTATTAGTTGATAGTTGTATCCTTTGGGTTGACCAATGCACCATCAATGTTCATGAGTCTAATGAATGGAGTATATTTTGTGCCTCCATTAATGTGTTATTCTATTCTTTGATGACATATTGATCTATACTAAGACTATGGAGGAACATGTGGTTCATTTACATCAAGGGTTGTAGTTCTTGTGAGATAATCAGTTGTATGGAAACTTAGGTAAATTTAGATTCTTCCAATTCTAGGTGAAGTATTTGGGGCATATCATCATTGCTAATGGTATTGCAATGAATTGAGAGAAAGTATAATCTATCATGTATTGGTCAATAGCCAATAATGTTTCTGAGGTTCATAGTTTCATGGAATTGGAGGGTTACTACCACCAATTTGTGAAGGATTTTTCACATGTGACTCATTCTATCACTTCTCTTCGTTGGAAAGGGAAGAAGTGTGTTTGGTAAGACCAATTTGAAAAAAAACATTTGATTCTCTTAAGGAGCATTCGACTAGTGTACTAGTTATTTTGTTACTCAATCCTATAGGAAATTTTATGGTTTTTAGGAATGCTTCATTGGAAGATGTGGGTGCAATGTTGATGTAGGATGGTCATGTGATTGCATACAAGCCCAAAAAAATCAAGGATCGTGAGCTTAACCATACCACTCATGATTTGGAACTTGTATCCATGGTGGATGCTCTTGTACATTAGAGGCATTTCCTTTTGGGACATAGGTATGAGATGCATAGCGATCATCATAGCTTGCAATATGTCTTTACTCAACCAAACTTGAATGCATGGCAGTGTTGCTAGATGGGCATCTCGTCTAAGTATGACTTTGATGTTAACAATATTAAGGGGGAAAAAAAAATTTTCGCATATGCCTTGAGTAGGATGCAATATGAGATATTAGTTTTCTTATTGGGAGTGTATTTTCAAGGCTATATCTTACAAGTGTTGCCTAGAGACTATTGGACTTATGGTCAAATAATTTATATATTAGTGACTTAATAGTTAGTTGGTTTCATTGCTATTGAGCTCCATAGTTTCTACCAAGCTTGCCATCTTCTAGTAGTGTTAACCAAGTGTTTCAATTGCTACCAAGCTAATTAGTCAAACTACAATTAATGACAAGCTTCATAGTGTCTATCATTCAATTGAGATAGTTTTTAGTATTATCCTAGCGTATTAGAGTCTACCAAGATTGCTAGTGTAAGTGATGAATATCTTAGTGTTAAACAATCTCTATAGTGTTAACCAAGTATATCAGTGTCTACCAAGCTTACAGTCTCAATAAAAGAGAATGAACTATTGACTAAGTCACATAGTCTGAACTATTAGTGTCTACTGTGTTTCTTAGTGTTCACCGAGTCATATAGTTTTTGACTAGTTTCCTACTACTTGAAGTGACTAGTATCAACCAAGGTTAAACATCAACCAAGTGATAGAGTTATTGAGTGTTGATAGTGTTTTTCATGTGTCAGAATATCATCGAGTTTGTCTTTAGAACTCGAGTTACAATAATGGGTTGACTTTTGTGACTTATTATGGATTTGGTATTGTAGCCAACACTAAAAGATAATTAAGTGGATTGGTGCATATGTAATGTATTATATCATACTCATAATATGCATGTGAACTAGAAGAAGAAGCATGAGTGAAAATTGAAGACGGCCAAGAAGTATAAGGGTTAGCAGAGACTTATCTATCACAGTAAGGTGATCATTATAATTCAAGGAATCTCATTCAACAAATCAAACTTTTATTTTAGAAATAAGCCATTAATTCATCCTAATAGGTTCTTTAATCAAATTCTTTAACCTTGTGTTTTATATAACATGCTTTTCTATGAATTTCTATTTCTTATTTGCAACTTAGGGTTTGGTCTTATCAAAATTGGTTAACCCTTAAATAAAACCTAATTAAAATAAGACTTGTACCCTAAGAAAGGCATTTAGCTCATATGATTTAGCTTTTAAATTGAGCAACAAAATCATTTTGAAACAATGTATACTTTTTGGGAACCTCTGAAAGACCTTTTAATTTGCTTCATAAATATCCTAAAATAATTCTCACCATTAGATCTTCTAAGATTTGTAGTAATTGCGTTGTCACTATAGAAACTTGTAATCATTTTATTTCATGGAACATGACAACCAAGAAAGTACTACACATTGGACCTCGTAATATATGCTTGGTTTCAAGATAAATTATTTGTACCATTAGATCTTTCTAAAATCAACAATGGTCACTATGTCACCACTGCAAAATGCAAGGTTTTTATTGGTCATGACATGGTGACATCTTGCAAAAGTGAAACATGGTGGGTTCAAACCTAAAGATGAGTGCCAAGATTTTGGTATGTCATTAATGAGATTTGTCAACATGATGGAATGTTAGAAGTATTAGGTGTGCAATAAATAAAATATTATAACAAGAACATGCTATCTTCATGATGTCATATTTCTTCTAAGTATATGGTGGTCACTATGTCACCACCAAAAATTATGAAAACTTCATTGGTAGCAAAATGGTGACCTCTCGTGAAATAAGAAGGTAGTGGGACCTAATTTTAAAAGATGATTCCATAGAAACACTTGTCATAAAGAGTGCTGCCAACATGTCAAGATGATATCATGTCATATGCCACATGGATTCTAGCTCAAAAAAGGATACATGTTAATGGAGCCCTTAGATCTCTCCCAGATCAACAGTGGTCACCATATCACTATGGAAACTTGCTTGATTTTTAGTGCATGCAACATGGCGACCAAAGGAAACTTAGGACCCCCCAAAATTGCAATAAAATAATCATGAAACGTGCATCATCCAATCAAAGTTGCATCAAAGGTGGTTGCTATGTCACACGTAGGAGTTTCTCAATGTTTATGCATAGTGACATAGTGAGAGTGAGGCATGTGTCCAAAATTACTAGTGGGTCCAATAAAACTTGCCACTAATGGAAAGAAAAGGTATGTGGTGACATTTGATTGGGTTCACTACTGACCTAGCTATTTGAAATTGAGTCATATTTGTTGATCGTCAATTTTTTTGAAATCCATAGCTTGTTCTCAAAATTGGAAGGTGATGCCACCTTGTTCTTCCTTAAAGTCCATTTATGAAAATTAAGGCTCCCCATGTGAAGTAGAACTAGGAATATATTATAAGATTTTATTGATTTATTCTTTACATAAACAAATTAAATTTTTTTAGAGAGTTGAGAGCCATTGAAGAATTGTTCCTTTCATGATTAAAGTGTGAAATAATTTCTAGTATCCACAATGTGTTTATGAATTATAGTGAAAGAGTAACAAATAGCCAAGTAATTATCATAATCCATGAGAAAATAGAGAATTTTGTCATTTTGTGTCAGTAGTAAATATGCCATCAATGAAATATTTCTAATAATGGTAGATTATGCAAGTAGAAATATCCATGATGAATTTCTTGAACAACTACCTAAATCCATGATTGAGTCAGCCTAGGTTAAAAAGTTAATTCCTATGAACCCTAGGCTCAAAATTGTAGATGGCTTGTATGAAAAAGGGAATTGGGTCAAGGATGCTACCACTTCCAAAAAAAATTCTCCCCATGGGAATATCTAGAATTTTGATTTGGGAAAGCTAGTGGTCCCTAGTGTTTTCATGGATGTTGACCTACTCACAACCATTGCTAAAAATTATGACCCAACAGTTAGGATAGTATGAAGATTAGATTGGGAGTCCTTGATAAGCATAAATGCTAAAGAAATTTGAGAGGTTTTTTGGTTTGGAGCCACTCTAAGATTACCATGAGACCATTGACCTACCAAGACTAGAAAAACAATACTTATCTAAGAGGGATAAGGTTAGGCAAGGTGTGCTAAGGGAACTCTTTGGCACAATTGGAAATTTTCCATTGGTCACAACATCTAATAAAGAGCCTTTTAAGAAGGAATTTTTTACTTCTAGGGCCATAGAAATATATGAGTTTGTGTAGCATTTTTGGAAAGGATTAACATAATTTTATGCCAATAAAATTTCTATATATGATGACTCAAATTTGTTCTTTTGGTGTAGATATTATTTTTAATTTTTCATCCTATATAGGAAAAACAATTCACATAGGATTAGCTAGAATTGAAAAATGCAAGGTGGAAAAGACATTTGACCATTATTCACTATTAATGCACATGTTCTTGTTTAAGCGGGTAACATATTTTTAAAATGAGATGGTCCTAAAATAAAAATATGAAAGTTATGCTCTACTAGTCCAATTGTGTAGTGCAGACATGACCTGGGATACAGACAAGGCCAATTTTGTTAGATTTGATAGATATTTTGCATGAAGGTTGAGAAGTCTCTTATTAAGTGACAATCCCAGAATCCCAAAGGCATTGTTGGATTTTATTAGGCTCGTGGACAATCTGTCTAGATTGAAAGTATCTCATAATTGAATAGATATCATACCATACCTTATTTTAACTATTTTCAATGTTTATGGTTTCCAAGGGACTCCTAATGTATTGCCCTACCAAGTATCACTAAAGATAGGGATAGTTGAGATACGATGATAGATAGGTGGGTTGGAAGAGACTCATTTGGTTGGTCAATCTAGAGGCTCACTTTTCCCAATTGTATTATGGCTCACCATTTTGTTATCACTAAGGGTAGTTGGGTATATTTGTATAAATTTTTGGATCAGTACAAGATGGTTGTATCTCACCCCCATTTTTTTGATACTGAGGGATTTTTTGGTATTTTTAGGAGAAGAGAAAATTTGGTTCAAAAGATGATGAACCCTACTTCTTCAAAGATATAATAAGGAATGAGTTCTCTCTACAAGTGTAGGAGATCAAAAAGGAAAAGTGGAGAATTTACTCCAGATTTTTGGAATCCATTAATTGTTATAATAATAACTATAATCCTACAAAGGATTCAAAAATAGAGGCAAATAGGTTGCATAAAATAATGACCACTTTTCATAAAATTATGGAGGTCATGAATGAAAAGAAACTATTCTTTATTAATTCTTTACTCGAAAAAGCCAGAGAAGTTATGAGGAGGTTATCATTTACTCCTATAGTAGGATGAGGGTTGTTAATTATTTAGAGTAGACCTATTTACAATGTAATTTTAAATAAAAATGCCACTTTAGATAAGGGAAAGTAGATAATGGGATCAACTAGTGTTGTTCTTGAGGAAAGACCAAATGAGCCCACACCCAAGAGGCAAAATATGGGAAAAGAACAAGCACCTGAATTTTTGGAATATTTGACCACCTAGTCCCCATTACAAATTGGAGACAAATAGCTTAATATGGAGTAAGTGGAACAACTACAGTCCCAAGGGTGAATCTTCATCACTCCAACATAATTGGAGGAAGGAAATCCTCAGGAACCTCTAATGAAAAGCCTTAAATTAATAGTGGGAGACTGTAGAGGGAAGGAATTGGACCCTATGATGGAATAGGCTAGCCATGAATTCATCTTTGATGATAATTTTGTCAAATCTAGAGCCTTTTACCAATTGAACAAACTTTGGAATATTTGAAGAAAGATGCAATAGGTGAAAAATAGAGAAACTAGAAATGAAAGAAGCAGACATATAAAATCAAATAAAAGAAGAGATCATGAAATAATTCTAGATCTTGGCCCCTAAAGAAGGGAGACAAATGATAAAAGCATCTGGGGTTTTGTTGTTACCTAATTGAGATATTGTAGATGCCATGGTCTTCAATTCTATTACAAATAAATTTATTGTAGAGGAAAAGGGGATTAAAGAAATGAAAGGTGCTAAATTTAATGAAGACCATTTTGCACTAGTCATTTGGTCAATAAGGAAAGGATCCAAGACTAGCTCTTCCTAGCATGATGGTACTCACATGAAAAGCAACCTGATTGTAAAGAAAGTTGAAGAAATTACTACTGAAGAGGCCATAGAGCTAGGTGTTGGATCAGCCCACTTCACTTTAGTGACAACTTAGAAAGATAAAAGAGAAAGACTAGAGCTACAAAAAAATTATGAAAATGTCTTGGTTGCATACAATAAAGAAGTTCAAAAGAGAATTGAACTTGAAAGTAAATTGATGAGACACTAGGGGAAATCTAGTAGGCATGAAATTACATATCCCTAACCACCAATAGAGCCTTTTACATAAACTCCTCTAATAGAAATCCTAAACACACCACAAACAACACAATATTACATTGCAGAAGACTTTGAAGAAGAAAAGAGAAAAGTATGGGCATTGCATGTAGAACTAGATGTACAATATGAGGATAAGATAAGGAAAGCTCTTATGTATTTAGTTAACAAAATTAATTGGCCCTTATTTTATGAGAAACTAGAAAAGACAATAAATATATGGGATGAGATAAAGGAAAATGATGAAGCCCTAAAGCCAATTCTCAATAAGTGGAGTAAGAGGAGTAAAGAGGTTACTCTTTAATGTTTTTTCATCATTTTTTTATCCTATGATCATATAGAAAAGGCTTATGATGTTGGCAATGATTTGTCAAAATTTGATGATAAAATAATTGTGCTACAAAGGAGGATCATTTGTTATCTGGACAAATATAAGAGTGTTACTTTAAGAATTTTCCCTCATGCCATAGAAAAAAAGGATAAATAAAAATATAAGAGGAGTGGGCCCAAGAATTGAATGATTTATTCTATTTACAAATGACTAGAGTCATAAATGAGAAAGGAAATGCATGTTGGACAACTGCTACTAAAGAAATTGTAAAAGTTCAATTATTCTTTAATTCTTTAAGACAAGTTTTTTTTGAAATTGACAAAGTTGTAGAATATGTTATGAAGAAGTAGAAGAAAAATTTACAGTTTAATTGGCTAAATGATACACTTTTTGACAAGTGGATGGTAGAATTCATTGCTGCAAAGTAGTTAGAATATGTTTAAATTGATGATGAAGATATGGAATAGGATGAAGTACAAATTATTGACACATCAATAATGGAAGAAGAGGACAAAGGTGAGAAACCAATTGCAGTTGCAAGGATCAAAACCCAAACTGGTGACTTGGTAGAAGAGAAATCAGATATAACTATTGTCTTATCAATTCATGATGATATACACGGAGAGGCTTGAGTGGAAGTAATACTGCAAAAAGAAAAGCTAGATATATCACAATCAATCCCATTAGCTACATCCTCCAAAGAGTTACCATAGTAGTGAGGCCAATCATCATTTTTTTGCCAAAAAAAAATGCAACAAAAGGTGTAATAGAAAGTTGTCCCACAAAATAATATTATAATGTAAAGCTTTTCCTATTGCACAAATTTTTTGCTTTTTTGATAGTAACATTGTAGATATTTTTCTATCTTAAGGATAGGTATCAATTTCTCTATGCTTGAAGCTTATTGTATCTCACACTATATAAGTGAGATCCCAATGCTAGAGAAAGGGTCCAAGTCATTACTATTGGATACAATTGATTAATTATGTATTTTCTTTGATGTTACACAAATTCCATATTATTATCGGTTAGTATATGACTAGTTCAAAAGGTAGTTTCTACAAAGTTCACTTGGGTGTCGAGGGAAACTTCACAAAAGATGAGTATTAATTGAGATCACTCAATTAATGAAGGAAAGTTGGATAGAACTAGTGCTACCCAAGCTCACTTAGTTACCAAAGGATCTTTGCAAGTTTTCAAAGTTAATTGAGCTTCTATTAGTTAACATAGAAAATTACTTCTGAGTTAGTGTCTACCAAGTTGGGTTAGCTACTTAAGGGTTTTCTTTTTTTGGCATACTAAGCTTAATTGATTTATCTATTACTTCTAGCTGACAAAGGTGATGAATATTAATTATTCTAAGTTGTATATGAGCCAACTTGAAAATATGATATAAATAAGGTGAAGTTGTGGATTCAAAGTGTGCAAGAGTGTGAAGATGTTATGAATGAAATGAAGATTTTATGATGAAGAGAGGAAGCGAATTTGAAGAATAAGCAGAATATCTTTGTGGAGTAGAAAAGCTATATTCAGTCAAGAAGGATCAAGTACAGCCAAAACAAAGATCTATAATTAGTAAATTTAGTTGTATTCAAAGTAGTTCACCTCATTGTTACTCTCTAACCATTGTAGTAGTGATCTCCATCTCTTAATAGAGTTGGCTAAATTGCTATTTGTAAACACTCTAACAAGGTGGTAGTTCCATTGAATTGTCTTAAGACATCTAACAAGGCAAATCCTAATAGGGTGATTAAATCCTTTAATAGCGTAACACCTAACAGTGTGTTTTGTAACCTTTAATAGGGTTGGCTCCTAATAGGGCTCAATTTATGGTTTTTTCCAAATTGGGTTTCCATGTTAAATCCAAGCATCAAATATGTTCATGCTATTTTGTTTTATGTGTTTGTAACTAAGTTAAAGTAATGGTAATCACTGATGACATCTAAAGCTTTTATGTTAAGAATTTATTGAGCATATTTATTAGTTATTGAGAAACAACATTTTATGAATGTTTTTTGATCATTAGCAGTGTTCAATTTTTAGATTGTATTTTTGTACCAACATCTAAGGGATTTGGATCTATTTTAGCAGTAAATGATTCACCCCTACCCTATTAGTTACTCCTCTTAAATTCCAATAATTGGTATCAAAGCTTTTGGTTCTTGCAAAAAAGGTTTCAATTACCTAAGCTAAATATCAGGATGTCTTATAAAAGAGTGATACCCATGCTGAATAGAGACAATTTTGCAGCATGGCAATGACATATGAGGTTACACTTGGCTACTATTAGTGATTTAGGGTGAAAACATATTGAGACTAAATATAAGAATCCCACTAGAACATTATAAATTGAAGACATTGTTGGAAAGAAGAATCATAACATCATGATGATTGATATTGTATCTACTCTTAGTTATGCTAAATTTGATGAAGTTAAAGACTTCAAAATAGCTCATGAGATGTGGGTCAAACTAAAAGACATATATAGAGGAGAGAAAAATGTAAGAAGAGCCAAATTTGAAAGTCCAAGAGGTTAGTTTGATCAAATAAAAATGAGAGAAGATGAGAACATTGAAAAATATGTGGAAAAAATCTAAGCAAGTGTAAGTGCAAACAAAGCATCTGCAGGAGACATTGAAGAGAAAATAGTTGTAAGTAAGGTAATTAGAAATATTCTTCCTACTCATGAAATTAAAGTATCTTCTATTCAAAAAATGAGATGTGATCCAAATAATAAAATACATTTGGATGCTCTAATTGGAAGGTTGATAACTTTTGAGTTAGATAACTTTGATAACTATGTTCTGAGTTCAATGTTTATTGATTCTTCTTTTAAAGCTAAATTATTTTTCAAAGAAAAGGGTAAGAAAAAAAGAATCATGTTAATCAAGAAGTAAAGAAGAAGAAATAAAAGAAAGTTCAAATAGTGATCATAAAGTTGTTGAAGCCCTACTTACAAGAAAGTATTTCAAAGGTAGAGGAAAGTACAAAGGTAAAGTTCCTATGATGTTCCTTTCTTGTGAAGAAGTTGGACACATTACTGCAAGGTGTCTAAATAAAGAGATAAAAGATGAAAAAAAAAGCAATAAGCAAAAAGGCAAGAATGATTCAAAGAACTACAAGAGCAATAAGGACAAAGGCAAAAAAAAAATTTTATAGGTAAAGATGTTGATAACAATGAGGATGAAATGGTATATATTATTGTAAAACATGAATCTAATGATGAGGGAGATAAAATGGCACTTATCTCTCATGTTAGAAAAAATGATATATGGATTATTGATACTAGCTATTCACATCATATGACTGGAGATAAAATCAATTTTGAGCACATGGAACATTATGATGGAGGTAGTGTGAGATTTGGAAACAATGAACCTTGTAACGTAAAAGGAAAATGATGTATTTAATTGACTAAAGAATTTGCATGTGACAATAATTATTGGGTCAAAAGACTAAAGCATAATCTATTGAGTGTGGCATAGTTAAATAATATTGGATTCTAGGTAGAATTCATGGAAAAAAATGTCAAACTATTGGATGGAAAATAAAATTTGGTTGGATCTGGCAAGAAAACAAAAGGTAATCTATTTTATCTTGATCTCTATAATTATTCATGTTTTATTGCTCAAGTAGATGAAAGGAAGTTATGGTAAAAAAGGCTATGTCTTGTAAATTTTGATAATCTGGTTAAGATATGAAAACACAGAAGAGTATGAGGTATTCCTAGTTTGAAGAAGCCTGATATGGGTTTACACAAGAATTGCCAAATTGGTAAGATGGGAAAGAATAGTTTCACAAGTGAAAGCTATTAGTTAGAAGAAGTCTTAGAAATTGTTCATAGAAACTTATGTGGACCTATCGGAATAGAGCATTATAGTGGAGAAATGTTTTTCATTATTTTTGTTGATGACTATTCTAGAATCAGAAGCCTTTCAAAAGTTCTAGTGTTATCTAGAAAGAGTGAAAAAAAAAACTAGAAAGAGGTTGAAATTTTTAGGATCAAATAAAGGTGATGAATTCATCTCCAATTAATTCAATAATTTATTCATTGAAAGATGAAATAAAAGACAAGTATCAGCCCCTGATACACCACAATAGAATGGTATAGCTAAAAGAATAAATAGACCTATCATGGATAGTGTAAGAACCCTAACAATTAATAAGAATATTTCTCTCAAATATTGGTAGGAATCTATCAGCACTATAGTTCATACCTTGGATAGAGTAAATTTGAAGAAAGATTCAAACAAGACTCCTTATCAACTATGATATGAGTACAAACCTAATGTAAGTTACTTGAAAGTATGTGGAAACAAATGTTATATCTTGAAAATGTCTAGAAAAGGAAAATCTAATGTAAAAGGTGATGAAGGCATATTTCTAAGATACTCTTGTAGAAGTATAGCATACAAATGTCTAAACTTGTCTACTCATTAAATAATAGAAAGTGTGCATGTTAGAATTGACGAGTTTGCAAAAAAGAGTGAAGAAGAAAGCAATAAGAAGCTAGAGGACTATAGAAGATCCATTTACTATAAACTTGATACCCTACCAAACCTATTTGAATGAGAGTGTGCTTCGTCTCCCAAATCCCCAATAGTTACTAAGTTGTAGATAGTGCAATGCAAGTCACAATTTGAAAGACCTAAGTCACAGTTAGAGGTTACCGAGCTAGTTGAAACAAAGTCTGATGGACATGAGTCATAGATAGAAGGACTTGATCTTGAAACTAAAATCCATGATGAAGATAGTGAAACTCATTCAAATCCCAAATAGCCTATACCAGTAAGATATGTCAAAAGGCCTCATACACCTAATCAGATCATTGGAGACAAATCTGATGGACCAATGACAAGAAGCAAATTAAAGGTACCTATTTACTAGCTAAATTTGAACTTCAAAATTTTAAAGATGCTCTAGACAATGAAACTTGGGTTGAAGGAATGAATGAAGAGATAGATCAGAGAGAAAATTTGCAGATGATGAAAATTACGATGAAGACAAGGTATGTATTACATCCTCAGCCATTGATCATATAAATTTGAGAATTCCTTCTAATGAGAAGATTGATAGAATTACTACAGAAATTATTTCTCAAGTCCATAGTAATTTTAATTTAAGAAACAAGATAGTTGGTGATGAATCTAGTAAGTCTTCTAGTATATTCATAAAAGACATTAATCATAAAATGAATGATGACAAAAAAAAACTAATATGGAGACAACAAAGATCAAAGATAGTAAGGTCAAATAGGAGCCTAAGAAGAAGGTCTAGTTTCAAACAAATGAAATAGTAAAGGCAAGTGTGTGAGATAAGAGATTAGGACTTGGCATTGTTAAGCAAATGATTGTGCCTACTATTCAAAAGACTTCCACTCTATTTATACTTGTAAATCCCACTATATCTAAACCTATTGATATGATATGTATGCTATCACAAATAATTGTCAAAATACCATTATCCAAAAAATTTAGAATTGATGAGCATAAGAGTAAAGCCTTGTCATCATTAAATAGAATAGGTAATAACAAAGATCCTATTAAACAAAATGTCACACAAAAAAACCAGTGGTAGTTGAGGATAATGGCATTGTCTCCCAAATTCCCCAAATGTTCTTAGATGATTCATCTCTAGCTTATTTACAAGATATTGATCCATTTTTTCTTAGTCTAATTATAAAATGAATGACTCTTAATAATTGTATGATAGACTCAGGAGCCTCTAGCATGATCATGTCCTTCAAAGTTATGGAAGCTTTATGTCTAAAATTAGACACAAAGAAAGGTAGATGTAGAGGTATGGATATTAGGGAAGTGCTTGTTGTAGGTACCATCAATGCATTACCTTTTAAATTGGTTGCATACCCTGAGGTAGAGTTGAGAATGTCAATCCTTGTAGTTGATAGTCCTCCACACTATGGAATGTTGACCTCTAGAAAATGGAGTGCTACTATGGGAGGTATCCTTCAATGTGACTTGTCTTATGAAACCTTTCATATAGGTGATAAGGTTGTCAGGGTAGATAGGGAGCCAAGTTTCAATCATATTCTTGGGGAAGGAATTGATAAGGATTTCACTTGTTTCCTAGACACTGTTGCGAATGCATTCAAAGTAGAGCTAATTATTCAAGAAGTTGAGAAACTTCTTGCTATGATTTCACATGAAGTTGAATTCTACATGGACTCCCCAATTCAGTGAATGATGTCCTTTGATGAGGCTATCTCTAAAGAAGGTTTAGGGGTAGGAGTAGTTTTTATTTCCCCTGAAAAGAACACATTTATATATTCATTCACATTGATTTTTTCATGCATCAACAATATAGCATAATATGAGGCTCTTCTATTAGGATTGAGATCTGCAACCCATCATGTAATAGAGAATTTACATGTCGTCGGTGATTCTGAATTGGTTATTTCACAAATAAAGGAAACCTATGCCACTAAGAACAAAAGACAAAAACAATATAGAAATGCTTTATGGGACAAGACTGAGTTATTTAACATTTGGTATTTCCTAGATGGAAAGGAGTTAGAATAAGATGGCTAATGTATTAGAAAATGTAGCTATTAAGTGTAAGGATGTATCATTTGTAGGAATTTCATGGACAGAGGTTCAGAATTGGCCTTCAATACTTGACAATATAGAGCATTGGAAAGTTTTTGAGGATGATAAAGATATTTTAAAATTCTTGTTAAATGAAGACAAACACCATGGTCAAGAACTAGATTGTAGTTATTTAATTGAAAGCACAGATGGTAGGGAAACAATTTTTGGTCAAGAGATCATATAGTTGAAGACTAATAAAGTACCTAAAAGGTTGGTTGTTTTAGAGAACATGTTTGACAACCAAGACAGGGTAAAACCTAGAATTAGAGATCATAAGCCTCAAGAACAAGAAGAAATAAACCTAGATACCTCATAGGCTCCAAAGAAAGTTTATATTGGTCAAAATTTATCATTTGAAATGAGAAAGGCTTTGGATCTATTCTAACATGTCATACCACTAAATGAGAATGTCAAACCTTTTATGTAGAAGCAGGGACTAGTGAATCCTACCTCAGCCCCCAGAATACAAGAAGAGTTAATGAAGCTAAGGGATGGAGGGATAATCAAAACAATTAGGCATTCTAATTGGGTTTCAAATTTGGTGCCTATAAAAAAGAAGAATGGAGACATAGGCCTATGTGCAAACTTTAAAAATTTGAATATTGCTTCCTTTAAAGACAATTATGGGTTACAAACATGGAAGCTATGCTACAACAAGTGACTCATTCCAAATTGATGTCCATGAAGGATGGATTCTTAGGATATAATCAAGTCCTTATAAAGGAAAATTAACAATTTAAGATAGATCTTACAACTTGACAAGGTACCTATGTATATGTGAGGATGTCATTTGTGTTAATTAATATAGGGGAAACTTTTCAAAGGGCTATGGATGTAGCCTTCCATGATTATATTAACAAATTCATTGTAGTATACCAAGATGAACTCACAACATACTCGAAGAAGGCTAAGGACCATTGTAGACATTTAGAGAAGATTTTTATTAAAGCCTTAGAATATGGAGTATCTTTGAATCCTAAATAGTGTACATTTGGGGTGACAAAAGGAAGGTTGTTGGAATATATAGTGTCAAAGGATGGTGTTAAAATAGATCCTGAAAGAGTGGTTGACATTGACAAGGTTCCTAAGCCAAAGAATGTGAATGGAATAAAATCATTCTTTGGGAAAGTCAATTTTCTGAGAAGATTTGTTATATTTTTTCTAAAATTAGTAGACCTATCTCCAAAATGCTCAAGAAGAGAGCTACTATTAATTAGGATGGTGAACCTTCCCAAGACTTTAAAGACATTAAAACTAATATTAAAAAATGCTCCAGTCCTTAAGACCCCACATTACACTAAGCCAATGCATATATTTTCTTTTGCATCCTTCCATATTGTGGCAACAGGCTTATTATAGAAGAATGAGGAGGGATATGAACAACCAATTGCATTGTTTATAAAGTCCTTGCAGCCTATTGAACTAAAGTATGAAATCAATGAGAAATGAGCTTATGCCTTGGAAAAAGTTGTAAAATCCTTTACATGTTATTTGGTAGGTGCCATTGTCATTGTATTTGTACCTAGTGTAGCTGTAAAAGATATTTTCTCTTAGCAAGATGTGTTAGCTAGAAGGTGCAGATGGATAAATAGGACCTATGTATTTAACAATGATATCCAAATTAAAAAATTGCTTAGTCCAACTTGAATGCTAATTAGATAAATGTAGAAATAGATGACATGAGATTAGACGTATTGGATATGGATGTTATATATTAGTTGCAATATATGGAGGCTCCTTCCCATTTGGTAGAAAATGAGAATTGTTAGGAATATTTTATAGTGGAGAAACTTTGAGAGAGTGCTACTAAAATGTGTTGATCAAGAGAAATCAAAAGAGATATTGAATGAAATGCATGCTAGAGTTTGTGGAGGACATTATATGGCCAAAACTATTACCCACAAAGTGATGGAAGCTAGATTCTAGTGATTATAAAGTTGTTGAAGCCCTACTTGCAAGAAAGTATTCGAAAGGTAGAGGAAAGTACAAAGGTAAAGTTCCTATGATGTTCTTTTCTTGTGAAGAAGTTGGACACATTACTGCAAGGTGTCTAAATAAAGAGATAAAAGATGAAAAAAAAAGCAATAAGCACAAAGGCAAGAATGATTCCAAGAACTACAAAAGCAATAAGGACAAAGGCAATAATTTTTGTTATAGGTAAAGATTGTGATAACAATGAGGATGAAATGGTATATATTGTTGTAAAACATGAATCTAATGATGAGGGAAATAAAATGACACTTATCTCTCATGTTACAAAAAATGATATATGGATTATTAATATTGTCTATTCACATCATATGACTGGAGATAAAACAATTTTGAACACATGGAACAATATGATGGAGGTAGTATGAGATTTATAAACAATGAACCTTGTAACATAAAAGGAAAATGATGTATTTAATTGACTAAAGAATTTGAATGTGACAATAATTATTGGGTTGAAGGACTAAAGCATAATCTATTGATGTGGCATAGTTGAATAATATTGTATTCTAGGTAGAATTCATGGACAAACAGGCCAAACTACTGGATGAAAAGTGAAATTTGGTTGGATCTGGCAAGCAAACAAAAGGTAATCTATTTTATCTTGATCTTTGTAATTATTCATGTTTTATTGCTCAAGTAGAAGAAAGGTAGTTATTGTACAAAAAGATATTTCATGTAAACTTTGATAATCTAGTTAAGATACAAAAACATAGAAGAGTATGAGGTATTCCTAGTTTGAAGAAGCCTGATATGGGTTTATAGAAGAATTGGCAAATTGCTAAGATGGGAAAGACTAGTTTCACAAGAAAAAGCTACCAGTCAGAAGAAGTCTTACAAATTGTTCATACAAACTTATGTGGACCTATTGGAATAGAGCATTATAGTGGAGAAAATTTTTTTATTATTTTTTTTTATGACTATTCTAGAATGATAAGTGTAATGTATCTAAAAGAAAAATTAGAAGCCTTTCAAAAGTTCCAATGCTATCTAGAAAGAGTTAAAAAAAAAACTAGAAAGAGGTTCAAATGTTTAGGATCAGATAGAGGTGATGAATTCATCTCCAATGAATTCAATAATTTCTACATTAAAATATGAATAAAAAGACAAGTATCAGCCCCTAATACACCACAATAGAATGGTATAGCTAAAAGAGGAAATAGATCCATCATGGATAGTGTAAGAACCCTAACAATTGAAAAGAATATTTCTCTCAAATATTGGAAGGAATCTATTAGCACTATAGTTGATACCTTGAATAGAGTACAATTGAAGAAAGATTCAAACAAGACTCCTTATCAACTATGATATCAGTACAAACCTAATGGTAGTTACTTGAAAGTATTTGGAAGCCAATGGTATATCTTGAAAATGTCTAGAAAAGGAAAATTTGATGTAAAAGGTGATGAAGGCATATTTCTAGGATACTCTTGTAGAATTATACCATCCAAATGTTTAAATTTTTCTACTCATAAAATAATAGAAAGTGTGCATGTTAGAATTGATGAGTTTGCAAAAAAGAGTGAAGAAGAAAGTAATAAGAGGCTAGAGGACTATAGAAGATCCATTTACTATTAACCTGATATCTTGCAAAACCTATCTGAATGAGAGTGTGCTTCATCTCCTAAATCCCCAATAGTTACTAAGTTTTAGATAGTGCAATGCAATTCATAGTCTAAAAGACCCGAGTCACATTTATAGATTACCGAGCTAGTTCAAACAAAGTCTACTAGACATGAGTCATAGATAGAATGACCTCAACTTGAAACTAAAATCCATGATGAAGATAGTGGAACTCATTCAAATCCCAAATAGCCAATACTAGCAAGATATGTCAAAATGCCTCATACACCTGATCAAATTATTGGAGACAAATTTGATGGAACAATGACAAGAAGCAAATTAAAGGTACCTATTTACTTGCTAAGTTTCAATCTAGAAATCTAAAAGATGCTCTAGAAAATGAAACTTGGGTTGAAGGACTAAATGAAGAGATAGATCAGAGAGAAAAGAAAAAATCTTGGACTCATTTTCCTAGACCTAAGGATAAAAATATAATTTGCACAAAGTGTGTATTTAGAAATAAGCTGAATGAAGATGGAAAAGTTTGAAAAAGCAAGTCTAGATTGGTATCTAAAGTTTATTATCAAGAAGAACGTATTGATTATGGTGAGACTTTTGCTCCTATAGCAAGATTAGAAGATTTTAGAATTTTACTAGCATATACAACACATAGAGGATTTAAAGTGTATCAAATTGATGTTAAATCTACATTCCTAAATGGAATTCTTGATGAGGAAGTCTACATTGAACAACTAGAAGGTTTTGTAGATCCTAGCAAAAGAGACATGGTTTGCAAGTTACAAAAAGCATTGTATGGTCTGAAGCAAGTTCCCAGAGCTTGGTATGAAAGACTTCATAACTATTTGGTATAGATTGGCTTTCAAAGAACAAATGATAACAGTAGTTTATATATCAAAGGACTAGACAAGAAGATTGTCATGGCAGAAATATTTTTTGATGATACCTTATTGATAGGAAATGATGACTTGTGCCAAGAATTTTTAGAAGAAATGAGTATAGAATTTGAGATGTCCATGTTTGGTGAAATAAAATTCTTTTTTGGGTTGCAGATACAATAGAAAAAAAATGGTATCTACATCTCTCAATCTAAGTATATCAAGGAGCACTAAAGAAGTTTGGAATCAAAGATTCAAGACCAGTTGGTACCCATATGTCTACTAGACATAAGGATTCCAAGAATGATGATTCCAAAGAAGTAGATCAGACCACACGAGGTCTAATATTGCTCTAGAAGTTGGAATGGTGGCAAGATTCTCAACAAATCCTAGAGAAAATCACATGATCACAATCAAGAGAATCATGAGATATCTGAAAGGTATTGAAGACTATGGCTTATGATATAAACTTGGGGGCAATTTAGACTTGAAAATATTTACTGATGTTGATTGGGTAGGAAGTCTTGATGATAGGAAAAGCACTAGCGGTGGAGTATTATTATTTGGTAAAAGACTAGTGTCTTGGACAAGAAAGAAACAAAATTGCATCTCTCAATCCATAGTAGAAGCAGAATATACAGTGGGTGAAAGTACAAAGTTGTCACCTTTCAGACTGACTTACCAAAATGAATAAATTTAAGTATTTTAATCTTTTTTTTTTTTTTTTCAAACATATGACCTTGATAAATTAATTCTAGCTATATTATTTATGGTGTTACCCATTTCCAATTGGAAATGTCTATTAAATGCATGTTTTACAGTAGTAGGTATCCAATTACTAAAGAAATAAAATTATTTTAGAAAATTGATGTTTCAATAACTCTTACTATTTTTCATGATATTTTTTAGTAACATATAAATACCATTTTATAAAGCTCAATGTAAAGAATATTCTCATATAGATTTCATAGTGTTTTAATTAGATGTAGTATATAATAATTAAAAAATCTACAAGTATGTGTTTTAATAGTCGAGAAGATGTCAATTTTGAGAATTTAAAAAGTATTATATCATATTAAAAAAAATTAAAAATTATATGAAGTTCTAGAGGAGATTGTCCTCTTGATGAATCTATAATTTTAATTTGGGTTGGAATAGATTTATTTTGAAAAATGTGGTGGGAGACGTAAACTATTGATTTGAATAAGTTGAAATTTGAATCATTATATAAGAGAAAATATAGGTCAAAATAAAATTTTTATTTTTGATTGTTCTAACTATATACGTTATCTATAACATAATCCAAGATAAAAGAGAAATAAATTTATTTCCATGTAGTTTTGTGGTGGGAACTAGACCCCTAATTTCCAACATTTTTCAACAACTAAAAAGTTCTCCTTTAAAAATAGAAAATTATATCATTTTTTTTTCTAAATAACTATTAAAAATTATAATTCTAAACTTCATCCATTTATACACATTTCATTAATTTATTTCATTTTCAAATTCTAAATAATAATACAAGATTTATGTCATTGAAGGTGAACATTTATACTTTTGTTAGCTTTTTTCTTTGTAAAAGGGTGACACATGTTTGTACTTTTACCTATGTAGAAGCAACAGTTAATTGTTCTACCATTGTTTGGTTGAAACAATTGTTGGAAGGAATGAAGATAGAGATCAAGGATCCAATAGTCATATACTATGATAACACATGTGCAATCAATATATCAAAGAATCGAGTGATGTATATAAAAAAAAAGCACATTGCTATAAAGTATCACTTCTTAAGAGAGTTGGTGTAGGATAAAGAAGTAAGATTGGAAGATGTAAATATAAAAGAATAAATTGCAGACATATTCACCAACCCATTACCTAAGGATGCATTTATGTATCTAAGAGGTAAGCTAGGGATCATTCCCCTATCTGAAGCTCACTAAATAAAGCTTACCAATGTATCAACAAGAGCTAAGTTGAAGATAAATTAGTTAGTGTAGAACTAGCAACAACATATTGCAATTGAATTAGTATGTAAGGTACATTGATATTAACAAAGTTGTTGTCTTTGGCATGTGTTTTCAAAGAGGGAGAATTTTACTGTCATATTTGTCATATCTCATAGAAATTTTTGTCATTCCAAAGAAGGAGAAGTTTTCTATAAGATGAATGAATGTGGCAGAAGTTGTTATATATAGAGGAAGAATCTAGTGAAAGGAAGAGCTCATACTAATAGAGGGATCTCTCAAGAATAAATCCAAATTTTCATTATTTTATGACATATTTAGTTGCCATCAATGCCGAAGAGGGAGATTATTGGATACAATTGATTAATTTTATATTGTCTTTGATGTTACACAAATGTCATATCATTATCAATTAGTATATGCTGAGCTCACTTGGGTAGTGCAGACAGTTTTTTGTGTCTATCGAACATTCTTGTGGTTTTCTAGTTTAGAAGGCAATGTCTTCGTAGTTCACTTGGGTGTCGAGGCAAAGTCTATAGAAGATGAGTGTTAATTGAGATCACTTAGTTACTGAAGGAAAGTTAGATGGAAGTAGTGCTAATAGAGCTCAATTGGATGCCAAAGGATCTTTGCAAGTTTGTAGTGTTAATCAAGCTTCTATTGGTTAACATAGTAAATTGATTCTGAGTTAGTGTCTACCAAGTTGGATTAGCTAACAAAGGATTTTCTTATTTTGGCATATTAAGCTTAATTGATTTAACTATTGCTTCTAGCAGATTGAGGTGATGAATATTAATTATTCTAAGTTGTATATGGGCTGACTTGATAATACAAAAGATATATGTATAAGGTCAAGTTATGGATTCAAAGTGTGCAAGAGTGTGAAGATGTGATGAATGATTTGAAGATTTTTTGAGGAAGAGAGGAAGTGAATTTGAAGGATAAGCAAAAATATCCTTGTGAAGCAGAAAAGCTATATTCAACTAGGAAGGAACAAGTACAAGCCAAAATAAAGATCTATAATCAGCAATTCAATTATATTCAAACTAGGTCTTCTCATTGTTATTGTCTAACCATTGTAGCAGTGATCTAAATCTCTTAACGGAGTTGGCTGAATAGCTATTTGTAAATCCTCTAACAAGGTGGCAGTTCCATTGAATTTTCTTAATACCCCTAACAAGGCCACTCCTAATAGGGTGACTAAATTCTTTAGTAGGGTCACACCTAACACTATTTTTTGTAACGTTTAACATAGTTGGCAGTGTTTTTCCCAAAATTGGATTTTAATGTTAAATCCTAGTGTCAGATGTGTCCATGCTATTTTTAAAATATTTTTCTAACTAAGTTAAAGTAATGGTAATCATTGATAACATGTAAAGTTTGTATGTTAAACATTTATCGAGCATATTTAGTAGTTATCGAGTTACAACATTTTATGAATGTTTACCAATCATCAACAATCTTCAGTTTTTAGATTTTATTTTTGTACTAACTTCTAAGGGATTTGGGATTTATTTTAGTAGTAATTGATTCACCACTTCCCTCTCAATTACTCCTCTTAAATTTTCAATAATTATATAATTTTACTTTTACTAAGTGTTGTTCGGTCCACTCTTGATGCAAACTTTGTGATGTATTCTCTCTACAAGCATTTCAGAATACATTGATTTTATAGGATCTTGATGTCTTATCTTGAGTCATTTTGAGTTCTATTGCAGTTTTTATACAATTTTCAAAGTAAACTAATATAAATTAGAGCTATTCCCATATCTTTTCTTCTCAAGTCTTGTCTCCAATTTTATTATTGGTTATCTTGAAATTGCATAAGCAAAGCTTGTTCAATTGAATGCAATAATGCTAAGTTGTATATCATTTTGACTATTGCCTTTAATTTAATGAATTTGGTAAATGCTTCAGTGAATATGATAGGATTTCCATGGTAGTAGGAAGGATATGTGTATGAATGAGTTTCAATGAGAATTGCTAACAATATTTGTTGTGATGTAGATGATTAGGTCTAGGAAATTAAATAGACTCTGAATCCTAATGGATAAGGCATCAATTAATCATTTCAGTCTATATATGGAGAAATCATGAATGAGCATTAAGCTTTAAAAAAAAAAAAAAAATTTAATGTTTGAATAATGTCAAAATTGGTCAACCCTTATTTACATTTAATTTCTAAGTCTTAGTTAGCTTCTATTGCCTAGAATTACCTATAGATATAAAGAAGGATTTACTATTAGGGATGTGTATTTTTGTAAAAATGTCATAGAATGAGTAAAATATGTAACCAGTATCATATTATAAATCTTTCATTCCTCATGTACACCCACCTTGGTTTTGCAAAGCCAAAAGAGCAAAAAAAATTTCCAATTTTATTGAAGTTGGGTCTAGATCTAAAGCACACATAATTTTTTATGGGAATTAGCTAATCCTTAGGTTGTTGTGACCTTTATTATATTGTTATTAAGTTTTTCTTTACTTTATAGTGTAAAAATACGAAAAAAAATTGACTGTATTGGGGACTTGTACAACACATGCCTATGTGTGAAAGTTTACTATAGTTTCTTTGGGTGTGTTAGTATACATTTTGTCAGATTCCTTAGAAATTACCTATGGTTATAGTGGAATTTTCTAGTGACAAACCTTGAGAATTTAAAATAAAAGAGAAACAACCATAAGTACCACAGGTGTGCACTAACATATACTGTTTTCTTCCTTTGTCTAAGCATATATGTGAATTTAGTTTTTGGTTTGTGAATGTTTACTTTATTTGTTAATGTTCTTTGCATACTGATTCTGGTTCTACAGTAACCGCTACAACACCATGCATCCAACCAATCTATGCACCTATTCAGTTGAGTACTATATCGATTGAAGTGATCAAGACTTCATCTACTGAGAAGCTAGTGTTTCCTACATCATCAAATTTAGATTCACAACAACTAGATATTTCTACTATCAATACAATATCTACTTTTATCATTAGCCCTTTTATTTCTACTATTCTTACAATTCCTAGTATACAAATAGTAAGTACAAAGAAAGTTGAGAGAAAGCCTCAACTGAGTACTAAATTTTCAAGCAAGGACAAAGGTAAAGACTGGAGACATTAATCTTGACAAGGATGTAGTTATCCCAAATTGGGATAGCTCTACTCTGAATCTTGATCAAATAAACATTTTAGGTGAACTATTGTAGAAGAAAGCTAAGCACCAGAAGCTTAGAGAAGAGAAAAGCAGAGAAAACAAAGTTCTCAAAGATGTAAAGAACATACTTATAGATTCACTAAGTATTGAGGTTGATAGTACACAACCTATTTTGGTTTAGTTAGAAAAATTTGTTCATAAATTCAATGAAGATCTAAATGGGCAAGAAAAGTTGTCAAAAAGAGAAGAGAGTAAATTTGAGAACAAAGTATTGGAGCAACTTGCATAGAATACTGCAATATAACAAGTAGTATTGTCTACTATTCTCAACTCATTAGAAACCTTTGCAAATAATGTAACCTTTTTATTCAACAAGTTATGTGGTATATCTAGCTTCACTCAGGAAATTAAAGATAAACAAACTAAAATAAATGAAGAATTGAAGGCAAGTGCACATGAAATGTCAGTCGACTCTAGCTTTAGTTCTTCTCACTACTCAAAGATCATATTTCTGACCAACATGCAAATAGAATTATTAAGGGAAGAAGCTAGGATCAAGGCTACACTTGTCAACATCCAAGGCATGATTCTCTTAAACATGGATGCATTGTAGAAACATATTGCACATGCCAAAACTCTCATCCATGATAATAACTTCTCCATAGCTAATCACATGATGGAGTTATCAGTAGAAGTACAAATTATGTTACATGTAAACAAGGTGTTATAGGAAAATTGAGACAAGACAATGGCATTTATTTTGAAGGTACATTCTGACTTCTTGTTAATTGGCATTAACATATAGCATACACCTTTGGCATTAATGTCAAAATGGGGAGAAGATGAGATAAAATAAAAAGGGTGATAAGATGTGATATAAAGATATGAGATAAGAAGTATTTGTATATATATAGAAAATCATAACATGTGTGTGTGTGTGTGTGTATATATATATATATATATATATATATATATATATATATATATATATATGAATGGGGGATCAGCATAATATTATACATATATATGTACAAATAATTAGTAAACATTTCTTACAAAAGAAAATTTGAAAAACCTCAAAAATAAAGTATGTTACTAAGCTAAAGACATAGGATGGAGACTAAAGAATGTTTTGAACTTGAATTTTTGAGAATTTAGTTTTTTGATTGATAAGTTTTTTTGTCACTAATGCAAAAAGAGGAGATTTTTGACATTATGGTCAAGTTTGTTTATTAGTGACTCACACTTAGTGAAATAGCTAGTAGCTATTGATCTTATCTTGTAGTTTACAGTGTTAACTGATTAATTTAGGTTCTACCATGTTCTATAGTTTCTACCAAGTTCTAGAGTCAATATTTAGTTCACACTAAGTAGTATCTATCGAGTTGATGAGTATGAGTACAAGTTGAGCTTCATAGTTTTTACCAAGTTGCACAGTGCAAACCATGGTCTCTAGTATTTACTAAGTTTGTAACTTCAATGATATGAATCAAGTGTTGACCAAGCCAAGAAGTATCAACCAAGTCATTTGGTTTATATTTTGAGTATCACAATTTTCATTGAGTCACTAGTGCTAACCAAGTTCATACTACTTAGAAATGATTAATATGAACTGAGCTTCTATGTCTATCGAGAGCATGACAATGTTGAGTGTTGACAATTGTTTATGATTGTCAAAACCTCACTGAATTTTTCTTCACAATCCAAGTACCGATAGTTGGGATGACTTTGTGTATTTTGCTAAAACATGTATTGTAGCAAACTTTGATGAATTATTTTTTGGATTAGTATACATGTAATGTATTCTATCACATCCAAAAGATAGAAAAAGAACAATACATGATGTGAATATAATAAGATTAGAAGTGTGAATTAAGAAGGATACAAGTAGTATAAGGAGAAAAAATATTTATCTATCGCAACAAGGTGATCATTACACTTCAAAGGAATCTCAACCTAAAAATCAAAGTTGTAGATCAGAGATCAGGCACTGGTTCATCATAATAGGTTGAATAGTTAAATTCTTTCACAAGGTCGACCTAATAGTCTTTTGAAAATATCCTTATGGAATGCATACTTCATTGTATTTTTTTTAAATCCTTTAGCAAGGTGGATGCAATAATCCTTATTGCCCCTAACAAGGCAGATCATTAGAAGTGATCAATTCTAAGCCTTAACTAGCCAACATTATATTGTAGTACTAAAGCTTGTGTGTATCATCCCAACCCTAGTGAATTCTTTTAATTTTTCATGCATGAAATTAGATTAGAATATATATGAAGGATTAATTGGTAAAATAAGAATAAGTTTTATTAGTTTTTGATTCACCCATCCCCTCTCAGTAACTTAGCCTATGTTATATTTCCAACACTTTGGTTGCAACAACAATAGGCTTGATAGATTGTCAATTAAGAAGTATAAAAATATCAAATGGATTAAAAAAATGAAATTATCATTATTTCCATTAGTAAAACCTGCACATATGAAAAATTGTCCTTTGTGGGTACATGATGAGAAAGAATAAAATGAAAATGGGGTAGTACATTTGGAAGTGATAATGTTGGTTTTTTCACATTGTTAAGAAATAAAAATACTTAACACCAAGATGATAAAGATCACAATAACCTAAGGATTAGCTACTTCCCATAAATAGTTATATGTTATTTAGATCTAGACCGAACTTTAACAAAATCATGAAAGATTTTCTACTCTTTAGGCTCTGCAAAACCAAGGCAGGTGCACATGAGGGATAAAAGATTTTCAACCTAATACTACATTCACATTTTATTTCTTCCATGGCATTTTATAATAATGCACATCCCTTATAGAAAATTGGTCACAATTCTTCTTAGGTATACAAGTAATTTTGGGCAATAACAGCTAACTAAGACTCAAAAATTAAATGTAAAAGGATCCCTTATCACTTCAATTAATCATCTATTATTCATGCAATAAATCCATGCTCAAGAAACAAAGTAATTATTTTGATAGAGTTTTCAAGAAAGAAGCATATCCATTCAAGCATTCAAGATCTTCATATCCATCATGGATTTCTTCTCCAAATCTAGCTTCTTTGTTCATTAGATATAGTAGAGTTTTTTCATCAAAAAAGATATCCAACTCCATACATTCACGTTATTAAATTATTCATTTGGACATATTTAGAGCATATACATATAGGAGGTTTTTCCCTACAATTTTTATTTATTTTATTTTTGAGTCAAATATATTGCTTCAACATACTTGATTTCATATCTAACACAATTGAATTAACATTGCTATGGTAATCTTAATTACTAAATTTAATTCTACTGCACATTAGTATTCCTTTTCTTTACATCTATTTCAATTTATGGTTGATTCCTCAACTAGAATTTTCCCTTCTATTTTGTGTAGTTATAGATTTAGGGTTTTTAGTTCCCACATGACTTTTGAGTTTTAAATTTCACTTTAGAATGTAGGTTATTTTTTACCTCCACTATGACACAAGTTGTCCTTGAACCAAATTCATCCTTAATCTTAGAATTCATCTCAGTCCAGAGGCATCCAAACTTTTTGGGTTTGCAGACCTTAGATACTATTCATTTTTGCTTCTATTTAATATATAATTTAAAGGTTTATATTTTGGTAAGAATATATTTCCCCTTTTTTGTTTCATAATGTTTAATTTCATTAGATTTCATTGTAATAATATTGCTTCTCTTAGGGAAAGGAGGGGAAAATGCCAAGAAAATTTTGCACTAAGAAGTTAAAGCATTGGTACTTCTCTTTGTACTAATCATATCTACCTTGTAAAAGAATATTTGTATATGTCACCTTAGCATACAAGAACCTTGACAAGTTTTTCAAATAATCCCCTACTATTGTAAGGCTAACAACAAGAAGTGAAAGAACAAAAATAAGAGGAGATGAGGAGCCAGGTATACCCTACTTAACAATTCTCTGGCTATTATAGTTCCTAGTTTAGGCTACCCAACCCCACTAAAGGTTGGCCCGCAATGCAAATTCTATACAAATATGGAAAATTTTTCTTTCTAACCTTAGAATGGCATATTATGAGATTCTAACTCATTATGAGTGTAGAGTTGATTGATTCAATGATTTGCAACTTGAGAATGACTTGTTATGAGATTTGAGTGAATAATGAGTTAAGGATTGAGTTATTCGGTGATCTACAACCTTGAAATGGTTTGTTATGTGATCCTACATGATTTTGATTGAATGATTGACCAATTCAATGATCTACAACTTCAAAATGACTTGTGATGAGATTGTAGCCAATTCATAGTCAAACTTTGACCAAATTAGATACTTCTAACCTTAGAATGACCTATAATAAGATTTTCATTTATTTGGAGAGAAGGGTTGACCGATTTGATGATATATAGCCTCATAATTGCATGTTATTAGATTCTAGGTCATTCTAAGTGAAGAGTTGACCAATTCAGTGATCTACAAGTTTAGAATGATTTGCTATGAAATTTTGGTCAGATTTAATTGAATGGTTGATGATTTTAGTGATCTATAATAAAGTCACAGAAAATAGGTCTCGGTGTAGA
Source organism: Cupressus sempervirens (assembly GCA_028749045.1). Lineage (NCBI taxonomy): Eukaryota > Viridiplantae > Streptophyta > Pinopsida > Cupressales > Cupressaceae > Cupressus > Cupressus sempervirens. Next base: position 110,861,587 of record CM053786.1, read on the forward strand.
GACTATAACTTTTCATTATACCAATGGATTCTCTTAAGTTTTAGATATGTTGTTGGGGGGGAAAATATGCCCAACCCTGATAGTCAAATTTAAGAAATAAGTTCTGATTCAAAAGTTATGAGTCTCCATGAACAAGTCTTTACAAAAATGGCAGAGTTATGAGTGTAGATTTGACTGACTCTATATTTATAATGCCGGAGGCATTCCCTATTTGAACTTCATGAACTAAGTTTTAGAATCAAAGGTTTAAATTCCACTAAAGGCATGGACAACCATAAAAAGAGTTTCATCCATTGACTTTCCCCACCAATTTTTCACTGTATAGCAACACACATGGCCTTATATGAGATGGCCCAAGTTGATTTGTCTGATTGATGGTTCTAATCATTTCCTAGTAGTGGACAACCATTGGAGTCATTTACACCATTAGATGAGATGGATGATATTATTTCTTCCTTTTCCCTCATAGCTTGTAAATCCATGTCACTTCTCTAAGCTATGCTTATCCATTGGTCTTTGGGCTATAACTTCTTACCTCCCCTACTTTGAGAATTCAAAGCATTCTCACCTCAACTAGCTAAAAGGTACATGATTCGGGGCATCTATCATAGAAGAATACACCATTCTGATGAACTCCAAGTTTGGATGTCATGATTTTAACATAGAACTATCCCATGCCATTCATGTGATAGAGCCAGGAGGTTTTCGAGATCTGTCACCAAAATAAGAGAATTGAAACACTAGAAAATTTGCCACTTCAGGTTTGAAATGTCCATTGTCACCAAAAGTAAAAAATCTAACCAACAACAATTCAGCAAATTCAGGGCGTAAAATGCCTGACTCCTTGACTATATATGTCTTGAAGTGATGATATTTTCTGGGCTAGTTTTACTTGGTCTCTAGTGTGAATCCAATAGTGCATGAATGCTTTGTTGTTAGTATTTTAATATTGAAGAAAGCTACATGAGATTTTGGACATGCTATTTGTTTTCTTTTATATTTAAGAATTTACAGTGTTCTTCCACTTGAAGCAATTTGGAATTAATCAATACCTTCTAAGATTCTTATAATTAGATTCCTTTTGAAGGAGTTAGACTTTTAAAGAAATGATGAATACAATACGATCTTGGGACTTTTGTGATGCTAATCTACTACAGTGCCATATTTAAATCCAACAAATATATTAAGGCTTTTATTGACATTCTATACAATTTTTGGTGAGTCTATTTGATTGATCATTATAGTATTATATCTAAACATATTGTTAGAAATGTTTGTTTGGAGCAATTAATTAGAAAATTTAATGGCTTATTTGTTTAAATATATATGTACAATAAATAGGTCAACTAGAAGGTTATTCAACAAAGTGTTGTTTGTGGAACAAATGTATCAATGTTAAGTGACAAATTCTTATTAACTATGAATCCACTTATAAGGATTCAAACAATATCGTAACAAAACCTTAGAATCAAAAAGATAATGAGCACTCATTAACTTAAAAACAAATTTTGCTCAAGCTTCTCACAAATTAGCATAAAAAAGTTAAAAATTTAGTCATTAGGAATCATAATAAGAATTTTTGAAGGTGCTCAACAGGGGAAACCGAAAGGTAAGTTGGATAAGATCTTCATCAACAAACCTTCTAAAGATTTGTAGCCTAAAAAATCATCATTGACATTGCGAGAGAGATCTAAGTACATATGAAATAAGTGAAACTCTAGACATTTTTAGTTTGCAAGGTGATCTACTATCCTCTCTATCATATATCCCTAAGAATCTTCACTAAAAGACACATGAATACAAAAAAGAGGGAGCTAAAATATACCAAAACCACCATAACAACAATTGAACAAAATTAGAATAAGAATTGCAAGATCTGCTTTGAGGGGAAAAAATGTCATTTGGAGAAATCTTTAGTTGCTTTCTTTCCTCTTCATCACATAAAATTAACAACCTTTTATTTATCAACCAACCAATTTCAATAACAAGACAACCAGACCATTCAGTATTAGAAGTCCCACCAGAGTCATTCAAAGAAGAAATAAATTTGCTCGAAAATTGAGAGGAGAAGGTAAAGAATATAAAGTTGTGAAGTTGGGTTTGAAACAATTAACATGGAGATGTAAAGATTTAAAGGTATAGGAAGAGGGTGTTAGAGAGATGAATATAAAGTGAGAGAATAGGAGAAACCTACATATAGATATAGAAATAGATAGAAGGATAGAAATAGATTGAGAGGTAAAGATAGCAAGATATTAAGGGAGATAGGGAGGAAGAGATAGAAAGAGATACACTGATCGAAAGATGAAGAGATAAAAAAGAGGATGACAAGGAGAGACTAAAAATGGGACAAAAAGTTAATCTTCCATACCTCTGCGGCATACCCATTGCACACTAAGGTGCAATTGCTAGTATTTATAACTCCAGAGTGACTTGCTATGGGATTTGATTGAATTGTGAATGAAGGATTGATTTGTTCAGTGATTTTTGAATAGAGTCTGGAAAATATATCTATTTCCAATAATTCAAAATACACTTAAAATCAACCGAATTAATATCTCACATTTAAAATCAACTGGGTTAATATCTCCCATTTAAAATATCTCTTGGGGAAACCCCTATTTTCTATCATAGACATTAAAAAGTCAAAGAAAACTCACTATCAGTCGACTCAAAAGAAACAAAAAAGACATCTATCATACTATTTGAAAAACTTTTAGAGCTGCGGAGTGATAGACCAATAAGGAGACCAAATACCTGTACCGTATGTTCTGTATTGTTTGACAACCATTAAGCCACTTTGTGAAGCGGTACAAATAGTGAACGAATCAGATTTATATTCTTCAAAGCTTTGGCTCGTTTACTTTTAATGGCAACCGCCCTTCTTTAATCATGAACATTTCTTTTACGATGGGAGTACAAGTATGCTTCTTTCTATAATTTACTATATTTGTAGTGATATAATTTGGCTTATACTTGTCCTTTTGGAAAGCATAATTGTGGGCCATCCGGGAGATAGACATTTAATAGTTACTTCATGCTATATGATAGATTATAGTAAGTCACAGTTGAATTGTCTACTGTAATAGCGTACTTATGTCATAATGTATTAAGATTAATTTATTTGTTTGGTAAAGTTATTTTAAATTGTGAAATATTGGGGTGATTGATAGTTAATGATATAGATGTTTTGAGGAAAGATCTCATAATTGTGTATATATTTTGAAACTTGAATTTATTTAAAGTATTGTTTAGTCAGAAAATTATATATGGGACGTGTGCAAATAAAAAATCTATTTCAAATCTTGTATGTTCTAAGCACCTTTAATATATCATTATCATTCCTCCTAATGATAAATGTATTGGCATTCAATACATTTAAGAAAAGGAAAATGTTTGATGTGTGTGTGTGTGTGAAAATCCTACATGGTCTTTTGAAGAAATTATCTTGTTTCGAAGATGAGATAAGTTTTAGAATCACTAGATTCACACTAGAAGAACAACATCCTAAAAGTATAATCTAGACAAGCAAGTATATGGTATACACTAGTCCATTGAAAATTTAATTTTCTATCCTTAATTCAACACTATAAAACTAAAGCCAACAAAAGTGTCCCTAAAACTATAATTATTATGTCAACACCAAGCTCTTTAAAAAAGCCTTTTGTCATTTTTAGATCTACTACAACTTTTATTGTACCTATGAGTAGACCAACTAGAAAAGATTATCAGACCATTTTGGAGACTACAATTATCAACATGATTGAAAAATATAATTTCTATAACTCGTTAATCCAACTATCAATTATTTGTTTCAAATATCTTCAGTAACTAGATCAATATCCTTTTAAAGGAGCAATAGTTGATCAACCTTTCTAAAAATGATGCCCAAATGCATATATAATCAACCTGCACTTGTAGAAGAATGTATGTCTAGCCATACAATGAAGTCCTTACAAAAGTGGAAGTTCAACATGAGAACGCATCTCCATAATACGTAGGTTACATGATTTGATATCCTGACAAGATTGATATGATCCATAGGTCGCATAAACTACTAAGACAAATATGATGACATTTTAGGCACTTTTTAATTACACATGAATGATCAAGGAACATTCTTAGCTATTAGCCATGAATGGGTTCATACGAATGATATATTCATTGATTTCTATATATGATCAATTAAAGCTCTAGCTTCAAGCTATGCTTAATTTGAATTCATTTTCCTTATACAATACATTTTTTTCTAAAAAAAATAAAACAACAAAATAACATTTCTATGCAATTTTAATATTTGCGAATGAGTTGTCAAAAATGCAAGTGTGTATAAGGATGTTTTAGGGACATATGTAAAGAATACACCTAACTCATAAGAATATACATGCATGAATGAATCTTAGAGTTATGAAAGCCATGAAAAAATATTTTGTTTATTTAAACAATGAGATATCTCAACCTTTTTTTGAATTCTATGCATTAATTTTTAAATTTGGGTACTAATATGGATTAACGTTTTAGTATTATTTATAAAGGTGCTACATATGTCCAGCAACATCACCATGGGGACATTGTTAAGAAAACATGACCCAACATGTGAAATTGAAATATAGAAAATTTGTTCATGTATCATATATTAGCAATATGTGTTTAGTGTTCTCATTTATGTCAATATGTTATGTGTGTTGATGTTGGCCTGATGAAGAGTTGTATATGTTCAATTATGAAAATGATAAGTTGAGAAGTCCCATATGTGAAGTGTCAAGTTTTGTCATGATTGTCTACTTGATTTGCATAGACATATTATGCCTAGTGTATATGGGCTACTAAAATATGATGGAATCAATATTTGATGTCTAGTATGGAGATATTGTTCCAATAGTTGGACATGATGATATGTAAGTATGTTTGAAATGTAAAGGTTTGAAAATTTGTGAAGTTGGGATATTTAGTAAAGATTATTTCAAGTCTTTGTGGGAGAATACTTCACACTCTTCAATATGAAATGTGGCAACTTATGGTTTTCATATTATATTATATGGTCTATGGATATCACACTATCTTATTTTTAGGTCCACAAAAGAATAGATGTTGGACTTATGTAATTGTGTTCATTGACAATTAGGATGGCTATCATTAGTGGTTATGACTAGTTTGAGGAATACTTCTCTTTAACAATGTCGAGTGCAATATAGTGGAAATATTCTTAAAAATTTTGTAGTCGTCATTTTAGTTATCTTATTTTGGTTTTTTGGGGGTCACTACTAAAGTTATGTTTCTATGAACTTGATATTATTGTCTATATTTGTCTCTAGTTGACTCAATTTATTTTAGTGATTTATTTTATGATTTATTAAATCTAGATATGTGTTGGAGGAATAGTTAAGAGGTTATTTGGATCTTTCCGTGGAGCTTTAAGATCCATATATTTTGTTCTACAATGGGTAATATTTTTGGGGCAATGACTTAATGTGTTGCTACTCTTTTCTACAAGTTACATTTTATGGTAATAGTAGAGGATATCAAGTGTATCATATTAAAAGTATAAACTTACTTCATAATGCATTTTATCTCTATTGGTGTAAATAAGTATTTACTTATTACACTTACTTAAGTTTATTTAGGTTAATGCATTATTAATTATTTTGCATTATTTTATTATTATTTTAGGTGAGACACTTAGGAGTTTGTGTACTCTCATTGAGTTACGCAACTCTAATTATGCAAATGGTGTCTACAACACAGGAGTATGCATCATTCACTGAGTTGTCATGTTGACAACACAGTTATTTGCACTCCTCATTTAGCACATGTTGTCTACACCACTGATTTGTGTGCCACACCATTGTAAGCTTATCCTCACATCATCGCACTTAATCCTGTGCTTAATGGAGGATAACCCATATCTGGTGGACACGTGCTTGGTTGTATGACATATCATGATGCTGACTTCTATGCATTCTAGAAGCTCTCTTGAGGCCTTTATATTTAGGCACTCCTAGTGGACTCTCATCAAGTTATTGAATGAATATCTAAAAATAGACTCTAAAAATAGAATATGGTTTTACCAAGAAGCCATAGACTCTAAAAATAGTAGAAATAGCATAGGGAATGATATCTCCCTAATTGTGGCTTACCAACAATCCTTTAGCATGATCTTTAGATCTTGTCAATTCTAATAAGGATTGTGGTAATCTAGGGCTATCCCATCTCAAAAACAACATGAGCCTTGAAGAAAAATACTTGTCAAATCTGACAAAGCTAGCATTAGTGACCTCCCATGTCATATTTGCACTCCATAGCTAAATCAAGAGTCTTTCTCCATCTCTTTCTAATTCTAGTTTCATTTTTTTAGAGAGAAAACTAACACCTTTATATAGATATATATACATTAACATTGAGTACCAAAAAAAGGTTTATTGACTTTAGCTTGTGCTATTCCAATCAGAACATTATGATTTCTTCAACAAAGAAGGTGGAAAAGTCAAGAAATTGAGCTCATTCCATACTAAAGAGTTTGAGCAATGATAAGGACAATAGAGCCTAGGATGTTATCCTATTCATCCATAACAAGATTTTACAAAGAGAGAAATATAAGGCCTATGCCCAGGATTAAACTACTTTTTAGACAAGGGCCTAGGGGTATTTTGTGTGACTAAGGGCAATGATCCAATTTTAACAAAATGTTGTTGCAATAGCCATCCCCTTAGATATACCATTTGTGCATCATATCTAGCTTGGAGATCGTCCATATCAATCTTCTCATGAAAAAAATGATTTTGGTTTAGCTTGAATATTTCTTTGATCAATTCAGGTGAAACCCTAGAAAGATTATCCCCTTCATGGTTCTTTGTACCACCAATTAGTGAACAGATTATCCTCCGAAGAAATACATACAAAATAACCTTGAATGCCCAAGTGAGAAGACTAATCAGCACTAATAGTTGGATAGTATCGGGTATAGCTCCTCATGCAAGATATACCATGAATTGATTGTGGATGCTTTTAACTAGAAAGCACAAAAGGATTTCAAACATCTACCTATAAACACAAAGTAGATTCAAGAAAGCTAAACGACTACAAGAAAATAAATGGTAAATGATAGAAAGTTCATTCACTTGACACACTACAAAGGATAAAATTAGGAAATACATTTTTCATATTCTTGAGAAAGTGCAGAGACAAAGAATGTATACAAGAAACAATGATAGTAAAAGAACATTTAGAGAAAACTAAAGTGAAACAAAGTTCACAATTAGTGGACAAAGGATCGATCAAACTCAAAGTTTTAATCAACAATTAATTTTCAAGTCTCCCTTCCCTAAAGCATAAAAGATACAAAGACCTTATTACGCATTTGCAATTACAATCACCATTACAGAAAGTTAAAACTCTTCCATTGCATTACATAAACAAATCACAACTCTCCTACTTTCTAACAGATAGTTCAGAAAGAAAAGAAACCCTATCTTTTACCCTATAACCTCCACAAGAAAATGGCATAACTTTGAAAACTTCTCCCTTTTCTGTAGCCCACAGTCTACAACCTCTAAGAGAAAAGATGGAACCCCCTTGTCTTGTTGTTGCTGGCTTATTTATCTTTTCACTTCTCATGGCTTTTCAGTTTCCCTAACTAAATCTTGAAACCATTTCTCTTCACCTTCCTTGATAGATTTTCTTTGATTTTTATGACATTCAATTTTTAAAGGGTTTTTCACTAAATCAAATGCCATCTTAGCATATTTGGACAAGTGACAAATGAATAAATCAGTCCAAAATAATAATAAAAATTTGTTGCTAGGTGGATTTGTTTTGACAGTCAAATAGGTCTCAGTGCGTGGGCCATAACTAATTATTCCACTATTTGATTTCCTTCATTTTTGAATATGTTGGAGAGATACTAATTCTGCACAACCTAATTGGAGTGATCGAGAAAATTATATCTAAGTCAAAAGTTATTGAAGACTAAGTGGAGGTATATAAAACTGTTGAACCATCGAACCCGTTGAACCACTTTGAACCATGTCATGTTTAAAACTTGAACTCTGAACTGTTGAACCAAAACTAGATTCTAATGCTCAACTGAAGTGGGTTTTGAACTTTAAATTCTTGAACTAGATTAGGATTTTGAATTCTCATTTGAAGTTGTTGTATTGATCCTAGTCTTCTGATTTGATCTTTGAATCACTGAGCCTAAGCTGAATGAGTTAGTCATTTGGAGTTATCAGTCTAAATTTGAGGAACTGAAACTACCCTTTTACAATTTGATTTGAACCTACACTCAAACTTTGAACTCATTGAACCTTTGAAACTACTGAACTGATGGTATCTAATCTTGAATTATGAACTTTTCTGAGTCAGCCATTTTGCACTTTAAACCATGTGTCTGAACTTTGCTTGTGTTGAACCTATAGGATAGATCATTTCAACCATTGAACTACCTCATAACACTTTGAACTACTTTTAACTACTTCAAACTTTAGTTTTGAAGTGGTTCAAAAATCTGCAATTGAAGTTTAAAAATTGTGTCCATATTAGGTACTAATAGGGGCTCTAATTGTGGGACTATTTTTTATGCAAAAATAGAGAACTCCAGCAATCTCTGGCCAAAGATGAGTGCCTTAACATTGGGTGAATAGAGTCCACCAAGAAAACTAGGAGCTACATGCAAAGAGGGTGGAGGGGAGCAAGGCAAAACCTACCAACAAAACAAATTCCTACACTACCAGCAAGCACGAAGCTTGCACATTATTCAAACTAACACTATGCACAACCAAACATATTTACAATATTTACAAAGGTAGGATGAGAACCTACCATGAGAACTAGAGGAAAGAAAGGGTTCATGTAAATCCATTTACTGGCTAGGAGAAGTAGGAGCCTTTCGACATCAGAAAATAATGTCCCATTAGAATGGCTCCATACCATTGCTTGTTGATGACTTTTATAATGCCAATCTTCAAATTGAAATGACATATGCATATGTTGATCCAAATCTCTTTTCCAAATAGCCTAACTCATCATAGCACTCTTCTAATTGATCTTTCACATTCATAAGGTTAGATTCCACTTCATGCTGAAAAACGTAAAATGTAGACATCTCACCAAGAAATGATGCACAATGCCTAGAAACGGTGTTACAAAGATTTGATTCTTGCAAATATTCATGGTCAACTTGCAGCCATAGAATCACCTCATTCAACATGGGATCAACCCTTGGATATATGTTTTCTTCATCTCTCTCAAGAATTAGATTGTCATTAAGCATGCAAGGCATAATATCTTTTGTCTTTCCTAAAGTGCCATCACATTTTCTAGCACTACTTCCACAATCCAAATCAGAAAAGCCAAACATAGATGAATGGAAAGAAAATTTATCAATTACTACTTCATTCTCAACCTAATTTGAATGAATACCTGGGTTGTCATCAAAGGGACAATTTGGTTCGAGCGATGATAGAAATCTACCTATAATTTCCTCTTCCTCATTAGGAAAAATGTCTTTCAACATTTTGGCTAAGTCATCAAGTTTTTCTTAAAGAATTTCATTGTGAGAAGCTCCAGCCAAAGGCATCTTTATCTCATCACAAACATCACTTCCATTTTTAGAGTGACTAGGCTCTTTAATGGGATAAACACCCTTTTCACAATAGGACATATCACTTTTAGCTTCACTTTGTGGAAGAAAAACATCATTGTTGTGTATACCAAGCATCCCATCCACTTCATCATGGTGATCAACCTCATTTCCACATTCTGAACTTTTCACAAGGAGGTCATCTTCTTTGATACCTAATCTTTCCTGTGACTATGACATCTCATATTTATGGTTATTTTTCTATTTCATCTCAATATTCACATCGTAAAAAGAATTTTTAGAGTAAGATACATCTTTATCATTAGCATATGTCATTTTACTATTAGCACAAGCTCCGAAAGGAGAATATGATATGGCTTCATTATCATAAATGATAGATTCTTTAATTTTCTAATTACAAATTTTAGAATACAAAGAATCATCATTATTCATTCTTTCAATGAGACTAAAAGTCTTATGCTTCTAAATACTATTTGGGAAATCTTTATTATTTGGACTACTTGAATCTATATGACATTCCATACCTATGGATTTGAGAGATCTAGCCTCTGAGCTAAAGAAAGATTGTGACAAAACCTTGTCATCTAAATTTATGAGCTCTTTAGCATTGCTTTGCTCCTCCTCGTCATTTTCAATATGCAGGCAACAAAATCCTATCATCTTTAAAGAATTATCTTTAGCCAAGAAGGATTCTTGGAAATCTTTATCATTAAAAATAGCTAGATTCTAAAAAAGAGAATCATTGGGAGTGGATTTGGTTTCTCCTAGAACACGCTTCTTCTTTTTAGCTTCCCCATCAATGTAGTGTTGTTATCCACAAAGGTATTCTTTCACTGGTGGAGTCTTTATAGATTTCATACCATTGAGAATCAAGGCATCATCCAACCTAATTTCTTCCTTTTGTGCATCCACCAAATTTTGCACTTCAAGGCATTGTAACCAAAACGTGACTTCAACATCCATAGTAGCAATAAAGAAGCATATCTGATTATTTTCATTAGGTTGGTGGGCTAGAGGAATTTAACCTATAGTTCGATTAAATCTATCAATGAACTCCCTTACTAATGAATTTGAATAAGACTTACAAACAATTGATGGGAATCAATTGTGAGTTGAAATCTCTCAAGAAATCTCTCCTCAAGATTATCCCAAGTTGTGATACATCCATCTTGTAAATGTTGAAACCATTCCATAGCTTTTCCCACCAGGCTTTGAATAAACAACCTGACAAAAACATCTTCTTCATGTACACCAAGAATCCTGCATGCAACAGTAACTACTTTGATGTGATCAGTTGGGTCTTGTGTTTTGTCTCCATGAAACTTGGGAAGGTATTCCCATGATCTCTTTGGTAAGGCTGAATACTAGGCCAAGGCAAATGGTCCAATCTGAGCCCCCCATGGCTAAGTTACAACTACTGCCATAATACAACTTGGAACTCCAAAATCAAAGATTCAATAAATTTGTAGAGTCACCAATCTCCAACATGTAGAGATAACCATAAAACTAAGGAAATAATGTTAGGCAATGATGTTCATTTCCTCTCTAGTAGAGTTGCCAAAAACCTATTAGTGAACAGATTGTCCTCTGAAGCATACAAATTAACCCTAAATGCCCAAGTGAGAAGACTAATCAGCACTAACAATTGGATAGGTTATTATTGGATTGATAACCTTCTTTTGAATTTTTATCAGGTACAGCTCCTCATGGAAGATATACCATGAATTGATTGAGGATGCTTTAAACCAAAAAGCACAAAAGGATTTCAAATATCTACCTATAAACACAAAATAGATGGGAGAAAGCTAAACGACTACAAGAAAATAAATGGTAAATGACACAAAGTTCATTCACTTGACATGCTACTAAGGATAAAATCAAGAAATCTGTTTTGCATCTTCTTGAGAAAGTGCAAAAATAGAGAATGTATATGATAAACAATGATAGTAAAAGCACATTTAGAGAAAACTAAGTGACACAAAGTTGACAATTAGTGGACAAAGGATTGATCAAACTCAAAATTTTGATAAACAATCAACTTTCAAGCCTCCCTTCCCTAAAGAATAAAAGATGCAAAGACCTTATTACGCATTTGCAATTATAATCACCATTACAAAAAGCTAAAATTCTTCCTCTACATTACATAAACAAATCACAACTCTCCTACTTTCTAACACATAGTTCAAAAAGAGAAAAGAAACCCTAGCTCTATTCCCTATAACCTCCACAAGAAAAATGGCATAACTCTAAAAACTTTTCCCTTTTCTATAGCCCACAGTCTATAGCCTCCAAGAGAAAAGATGGAACCCCCCTATCTTGCTACTATTGGCTTATTTATCTTTTGACTTCTCATGGCTTTTTAGTTTCCCTAATTGAATCTTGAAACTATTTCTCTTCACTTTCTTTGATTGATTTTCTTCAATTTTTATGGCATTCAGCTGTTAAAGGTTTTTCACTAAATCAAAATGCCATCTTAGCATATTTGGACAAGTGGCAAATGAATAAATCAGCCCGAAATAATAATAAAAGTTTGCTGCTAGGAGGATTTGTTTTGACAGTCAAACGGGTCTCGGTGAGGGGGCCACAACTAATTATTCCAGTATTGGATTTCCTTCATTTTCGGATATGTTGGAGAAATCCTAATTCCACACAACTTGATTAGAGAAATTGAAAAAAATTATGTCCAAGTCAAAATTTATTGAAGACTAAGTAGAGGTATATAAAACTATCAAACCATCAAACCTATTAAACCACTTTGAACCATGTCCTATTTCGAACCTGAACTCTAAACAATTGAACCAAAACCATATTCTACTACTCAACTAAAGTGGGTTTTGAAATTTAAATTCTTGAACTATATTGGGCTTTTGAATTCTCATTTGAAGTTGTTGTACTAATCTTGGTCTTCTAATTTGATCTTTGAATCACTGAGTCTGAGCTAAATGAGTTAGTCATTTGAAGTTATTAGTTTGAATTTGAGGAACTAAAATTGCACTTTCAAAATTTAATTTTAAACCTGCACTCAAACTTTGAACTTGTTGAACCTTTGAAACTATTGAACTAATGGTATCTAATCTGGAATTATGAACTTTTCTAAGTCAACCATTCTGCACTTTGAACCATGAGTCTAAACTTTGCGGTCACCTTCATCTAACCAATTTTCCCTAGATTTTTGTCTCGAGAATATTTCCTCTTTGGATAATATGTCCTCTTGTTGAGCGAGTAACTCTTTTTCTAACATATACTATTCATTATTCATGCCTTTCTTAATTACTTCCAGATTTAAATCCTTTAGTTTATCTTCTATATCTAATTTTTCTTTAAAGATATTATTGAAATGTTCTTTGTTCCATTTATGGATCTGTTCTTTCATCATCTTCATTTTTGAAATGAAAACAAACATCTTGGAGCCTTCGAAACTATCTTGATCCCACCATTCTTTTATTTTTTTAACAAAATTAGGATCTAAAAACCACATTTTTTCACATTTAGATGGGTTTCTTGTTGGTTTCAATGGCTCTGCAAATTTCAATCTAATTGGAAAGTGATCTGACCTAGAAATTAGCAAAATGGTAGAATGAATGTTAAAATTATACCCATCCCAATTGCCTTTGAAGAGAAACCTATCTAATTTTCCACTATATATGCAAAATATTTCCTTCTATTATTCCATGTGTATTTCCCATTATTAATTGGAATATCAATCAAGTTATGTCTATCACACCATTTTTTGATGTCTAAGGAGGATTGCGAGAGATGGCAAATGCCACCTACTTTTTTAGCTAGACTTAAGATAGTATTAAAATCTCCACCTACTTGAAAAGGATCATCATTATGATTATTCATAAAAAACCTAATTTCATCCCAAACCATTTTCTTTCCTAGATTACTAATTGGTCCATATACATTAATTAACAAGATTTAAAGATTAGATTTTAGACTCTAAACTCTTACACTAATTCAATTATTACTATAGTTGAGGAGATCTAAAGAAATTTTCCTAGGATTCCAAAGGATACCTAGAACTCCAAATGTAGCTACTAATTCTTGAAATGTGAAGCTCCAGAAACCAAGCATCTTTTTTAAGTTCATTCCTTCTGCCTTGCTTAACTTCATTTCTTCTACTAAAATTATATCAGAATCAAATAATTTAAGGTTTTTTTTAGTAACCTTTTTTTTCTTGGTGCATTTAAGTCCCTAGCATTCCAAGTAGGAATCCTCATGGCTCCTTGAGAAGGCTCTTCCCCTTCCCATTATGAAGTAGATGTTCTATCTTCTATTGTTCCCTGCTGAGTCCATCTACTTCCCTGAGTTCCTTCAAAGACCTTCTACCTCTTTTACCTTTCACTCTCCCATATTTGGGTGAGCTTTATCCTTCTTGATTCATCTGTATCCCTAGATGCTCCATATTATTCTGAGCACTTGAAATTTTCTCATAGTCCATTCCTTCTATTTAATCAAGTTCAAGTTCTTTAATAATCTGATTTATTATGCTAGGATGATCTCTATCTTCTGAATATAAATATTTTGTGGCAATCTTAGCAACTCCTTTTCCTTCTTGCTCTGCATCCCTTGTATATTCTTTTGACTGAATCTAACCCTGCTTGTTATCCTCATCCTCAATCTTTTGTAAATCACACCTTAAATCTTCATATGTGTAATTGCTACCACCAAGTTTAAGAATTCTCTACATCAATTCCTCCTTAACTTCTGTGCTCATACCAATGTTCTTAGGACAAAATACTTGAACTAGTTCCTAAGTTAGCTATAGAAGAAACTCATCTTCTAATTTTTGAAGTGCTACTTCTGGCTCCAAAGCACTATCCTTATTAAGAAAATTCTAAAGCTCGTTTGCCAGGGACCTTTCTGCTATCTCTATGTTGTGGTCCTTAACATTCTGGTGGTCAGCTGGAGTAAATGGTGACCCACCACATTCTATTGGAATTTTCCAAAACTTAGATCTATTATAGACCTCTATGATTAGATTTATGTTTATCTCCTCTAAAACTTGTAACTGATATTGCTCCCTTTTGAATTCTTCCTCCTAATCTTTGTGATCTCCTCCATTCGACTCAATTCAAATAATAAGGAATTCTCAATGTCTTCTATGTTCTTTTGACTAGTCCCTTCTCCCTTGTATTGCAAATGAGGAATTTCCTTAGGATCTAGAGCTACCTTGCCTATGTCATTTTGGTCATTGTCCATTTGTACCCTACAAAGTGGAGTATCTGAATTTTGCTACTTATATCTAAAGAAATTCTCTCCCCTCTTACTAGATGCAGACTGCTCTTGATCACTTTCAATTTTATCTCACAATCTCCTAAACCTTTACTTTCTTTTGACACAATATTCTACTATATATGTCTCTTTTTTTTCTGCTTTCCTTCTCTTCGACCTTTGTTTTGCTTTGAACTTATTCTTTTGAGATGTATCTGGATTCTTCTCAGATTCCACCACTATGATTGATTTGACTCTTGTTTTGGCTTCTAGATTAATCTTATTATTCTCCATGATATTCCTATCATCATGCAACTTAGTTGGTCTCTCCTCTTCCTAACTGTACTATGAAAAAGTCTCTTGATCTATCAAGCTTATCCTCAATTTCATTTTCTGAATTCTGATCCATGGGAACTTGGTAAGAAAGTCTGAAGTAAGTGGCAAGGTTCTGAATCTAATTTCTCTGATCTCATCAAACTTAATGATTTCTAATATTTCCCCTTCAAGTGTTTGAAGATTTATTTCATAGGATGCTTTGTTGATTATAATATTCTTATGAGTTTGAATTGGTTGATTAAGCTTGGTTCTAATGAGCAATTTCACTCTATTGCAGTATTGAAATGAGGAATCAATGCCTATCATCTATCTCTCACTACTAACCCTAATGACCTAAGAATCTCGATTTGGATCAAATCTGGTGGTAAAGATTGAATGTTGTACCACCTAGGAAACTTAATATCTATCCCTCCTAATCTAAAATTTGGACTCCACTCTACAAAATTAATAGCATACCCATTGAAAAAACATTTAGAAATATAAATAAACTCTTCTTTTATGGATTCATCCAAACATCTCAAATAAAGGATTCTTTTTGAAAAGTGAGAAATACTTACCTATTCTTTGCAATTATCTTCTAACAAGTAAGCAAGGAGAGCAAGATCTTTCTTTGGGTCATTCCATATCACAAAAGCTCCAACTTTTTGACATTCATTCCATGGATCTTTAATTTTTGTATTGGAGATGTGGATGGGTTTATCCACAGTTTTTGGGGACTCTAGAGAATCTTAGGCACCACTAGGGTTTTGTGAAATTCTAGAGCTCTTGGCCACAGACTGACGGTGGGGGGGAACATATGAGTGCCTATATGTTTTAGCAGGAGATACATTAGGCTTAACCCTAATGGATTATAGGGGAGTGGGAGTCACTACCAAATTTGATCCAACTACAGGTGGAAGGGTTATGCATTTGAAAGTCCAAGCATACTTAGTTAGGTTAAAAACCTTAAATTGATTGTCCAACTTCTCAATTGTAAAGATAGGTTGAGATTGTAGATTACCTAAAGAGCCTGAATTAATGAGAAAGGATGCAGCTTGAACATTATCTATAGTTAGTGACCTTCTGTTAGATTCTTTTGGCTGAGGGGTAGCCGAGTGCCAAATGTGTTACGTTTGTTCTTCAAGATCATCTAGCTTTTCCAGAACTAGGAAGCTATTCTTCATTTGCACTTTGAAATCATTATGCCTTTGCTACTTGTTCGAGGGTCAAGGTTTAATGCACTTTTTCAGCTTCATCCATGGATTTCTACCTATGCCCTGCCATGGTATGGGGTTTTGACTTCTTTTTATGAAAGCCTGCTCTACTTTTTTTCACTTGAGCACCTTAATTCACCATTTTTTTAATCTTGTTATGATTTAACATTACAAAACTCTTAAATAATAATTATTAAATTAAATAAATATAATTACAACTAAATTAGAACCATAACTTTATCTTTAAGTTTCATTCTTTTATTTAAATAAATACATGAGAGTTTTTAATAATATATTTATTAACTTAACTAATAACATCATTTAGAGTTTATTACTAAAATAAAACTCCCAAATAATTATCATTAAATTAAATAAATATCTACTATTCTATGGCATCGGAGGAAGAGGGGGCCTGGGCCTGCCATAGTTGTGGCAACTAGAATGGGCCCTCTCCCCTAGTGCATCAAAAATATAACTTTGGTATAATTTTTTTAATTAAATTCTTTTATTTAATTAATTCATGACATTTTGATAATATATTTATTAACTAAATTAATAACATTATTTAGATTTTATTATTAAAATAAAACTCCCAAATAATTATCATTAAATTAAATAAATATAATTACATCGAAAATGGAACTTTAATATAATCTTTTAAATTTAATTCTTTTATTTAATTAATTCATGGGACATTTTTAATAATATATTTATTAACTTAATTAATAAAATTATTTAGAGTTTATTATTAAATAAAACTCCTAAATAATTATCATTAAATTAAATAAATATAAATATGTCAAAAATGGAACTTTAATATAATCTTTTAAATTTAATTCTTTAATTTAATTAATTTCTCAATTAATTAAATATAATTAAATATCAAATTTTCTTTATAAGATTTTCATTAAATTAAATCATTAAATTATCTTTTAATTTGATTTAATTATAACTAGAAAATCACAATAGACCTACAAAAACAAATATGGCAACTCAACTGAAGATAATGAACGGAATCAAACTCTAGGGTCAAAGTCACAAATTCATGTCATTTTATGAATTCAAAAAGGTGAAACTAACTCAGATACTTGTCCTATTTTCTAGGACAATTGGCTTAGGTTAGGAAATGGACTCAAGAGTTATCTCACTACTTATACCATTGCAATACTGCAATAGGGTATGCTCATCCTGTTAATTCAAGGAAGTCGATACCTAGTACCTGCAATCTGCATAAAATCTACACATGTACAAACACATATATTCTAAACTAAATAGGCAATGGCAGGAAGTGGCTCATCATTTAGATCCCAACTAGCAGGTGACTATGACTCCCTTCCTCAACCGTATCAGAAATGTCAAACATAAAGAAACATACAAGCACACCATACACATGCAAGTATGGTGTAAGTATCCATAGAAACCGTATAAAAATATTTCATCTAACTAGCATTATTAAATAAGTGAAAGTCACTACATGAACATATATATCAACCTCGAACAATCATGAGATAACTAAAATAACTAAGTAATTCGTCACATATATCAATTGAGTATAAAATAACATTTAATCTAATCTAGTAACCAAGTACCAATAATTATAAAATATAATCGGAAAACTAACCTAAAAAAATCCAACACTATAAAAAAAAAAAAAAAAAGTCAAGTAGGGGTAGGCATTACATTTTCTAATTAGTCTTTCTCTAATAAATAAATAAAATAGAGTGTGTTTTAAGAGTTTTGAGTTTACAATTACAATGACCACTTTTAACATTTTAAAAGTTTATATCAATTGAATGATTTAATATTTATATGTTTTAATATTTCAATAATAAAAATATATTTTATAAATGTTGAAAATTTGATAAACAAGAAACGTTAAGATCTTTAATATAAATTAACTTTTTCTATATTTTAATATTAGAAACAAAATCTACAAAATTAAAAAACTTAACAAAAAAAGAAACTTCATAATGATTTTTAAAATACCTTTATAATATATATACATACATACACACACACAAACACACACACACATACACACATATACATATACATATACATATATATACATATACATATATATATATACATATATGTATATATATATGTATGTATGTATGTATGTATATATGTATATATATGTATATGTATATGTATATATATATATATATATATATATATATATATATATATATGTATGATATATATATACATATATATATGTACATACATATATGTACATATATATATATATATGTACATATGTATATATATATGTACATATATGTACATATATGTATGTACATATATATATATACATATATATATATATGTATATATATCTACATATATATGTATATATATATGTACATATATACATATATGTATATATATATGTACATATATATGTACATATATATATATATATATGTATATATATATGTATATGTATATATATATATATATATATATATATATATATATATATATATGTATATATATATGTATATGTATATATATATGTATATGTATATATATATATACATATACATATATATATACATATACATATATATATATGTATATATATATGTATATGTATATATATATATACATATACATATATATATACATATACATATATATATACATATATATATATATATATATATATATATATACATATATATATATATATGTATATATGTAGATATATATATACATATACATATATATATATACATATATATATATATATATGTACATATATATATGTACATATATATATATGTATATATATTTATTTATTTATTTAATTTTTTTTTTAATGATATAGTGATTGAAAATATTTTTATTTATTTTTTAGTGAAAAAGTTTTCTATAGATTTATACAATTTTTTTCATAAATTAGAAAAATTTTCCAATTAAAATATTTTTATATTAAATCAATATCTTAACAATAAATATTTGAATTCTTTTGACGAGAAATGAACTATTAATGAATGAAATAAGAAACATTTTATTTATTTTTTACTTCCATTAGTTCATGGTCTAGGCTTCTTGGAACTACAAGCAATGGTTTTAGGCCCTATGATATTTGAATAAGGTGGAAAACTTTTATAAATTTGATAATCAAATAAAATATATATTATAAATTTAATTTTCACTAAAAAAAATTAAATAAAAATAAAAGTAATCTAAAATGATAAATATTTGAAGGTCATATACAATTTATCATCTAATTAATCATATAATTTTTTGAGACTTTTTATTTTGAGGACAATGGCATATTCTTTAGAAAAATTTAATATAAATAATCTTAACTAAAAAATTGAGCAAAGAAAAGAAATAAATAAAAACTATTAAATTTATATTAGCAATTTTCATTGTTATATATTCTACAATAAAATCAAATTTGTAAATGTTGTTATATATATTTAAAATTTGAAAGACTTTATAATAGAAATATTTGTTGTTAAAGTTAAATTATTAAATTATTAAAAAATAGTTAAAAATATTTGTTTTGACGTTTGATATCAATTTTCAACATAAAATATTATATTAATAATATTAAAAATATTTAAATAAAAATATTTATTTTAAAACTAGAAAGTATATATCTAATTTAAGAGAGAAATATTTTTAAAAAAAACTAAATAAATCAATAAATAATTATCTACATTTTTTATGTTATTTAAACTTAGGAAAATTTCAAGTCTCATTTTTGTAACTTCTAGATTTCAAAGAATTTTGTATTAGTATTGATGAATTTTGGAGTTCACATTTTTCTTTAAAAAATAATCAAAATCTGTATTGACTGATTTTGGAAGCAAAGTGCTAGTATTATTCTTTTGTATATATTTAGTGCCACATAGTGGCTAAGTACTTGCTTATAGTTATGTAGCTACCTATAATTTATAATTTATATGTATATTTATTATAATTTATGAAAAGTACATGTTACTATAAAGTTTTATATAATAGAAAAGTTCATATACATAAGATGAATAGATATAATAATACCTTTATAATGTGTAAAGTTTAATACCTTTATTATACTTATCCATATTATATTACTTCCTTCCTTGATATATGTAATATGTAATGTTAATATAAATTTTCAATTAACTAATTTAATTCTAATATATTTCAACAAATTTATAATGGTTTTAGAAATATAAGAAAGATAAAATGTTAATTATATTATTATAATATTTAATTTATATTGTTATTATCTATATTGATTTTCAAAACCATTGTGAAAATATTCTTACCACAAGATCAAATTAATTAGAGACAGGAGGAACTAATTTAAATATTTTATAAAAGAATCATATCTTACGAATTCAATACTTATAAAAAAAACATTAAATAAAATAGATTTTAATTGGAGGAAGAGAGTTTAATAACTAATTAACAAAGTTAACATAAATAATCTAAAAAGATGTAACAAGAAGTACCTACTAACAAGCAAGAAAAATTTGATTTTATTATTATAGCATTCACCTTGTGAAAAATTTCAGTACAATTGATATGATATTATTCTGTTTTATATTTTATTATTAAATAAAACTAGCATATTCAACTCAATAAGATCTTATTAGTTTTAGTTTAGTATCACAATCAGAATCTCTTCTAATAAAACCATAAAATATCTTTGATTCGGTATGTAAGAATTGTTTTCAGAGATCCCTTCTATGGATTGAAAAGACATTCTACTTTTTCTTTCCTTTGAAAAAAAAATGTCAAGCGGTCAATGTGGCTTTAATAAAATGTCCCCTCTATGTAATACATCATTTAGGTCCTGTTTATAGTTTAGCAACTGCATTTTCACCTATTACATCATTCCTACCTTTTAACACATCATCCATCCCTTTTAACGCATCATCTAGTAACCATTTGACTTCTTTTTGTTTTTTCTCTCTTATTTACAATTGTTGATTTTATTTCATTTTATGACGTGAGTTTTTATCGTCTGGTCACTACTATTATGCTTAGGAGTGTGACATTCCACCAGTACAATTTCAGTACCATGAAAGAAGAAGTACATAGTCATACAAGCGTAGTACTTAGAAGAGTTCATGAAATTGCACTGCCAATTAAACAGTTCATTCCTGTAAAGTAGGAACCAAAAGTTACAATTAAGCTCCTCAAAGGGGTAAAAATGTCTCTATATTTTTCCTTTCACATAGCCACTGGTTCACATGTTTCCTAGATAGCTATATTTCTCCATGATTGCTAGATAGCTATATTCCTCCTCCTCCTTATCAGCTAATGCTGATTCTCATGCAATTGAGTACAGTCTGGATATCGGAGAAGACTGTACCCTGTATAAATCTTGTTAGTCATTTGACCAATGAAAATAAAATCAAACTTTATCAGCAGCTTCTTGAGTCACTGCAGCCACTATGACAACATTTCAGATTTCTGCCTCCACTATAAGGATAGGCAGGTCAGATACATCGTCTATCTTTTTTGCTTCAGGAAGTTGTTGAAGCTCAGTAGAAACAGGCTCCGACCTTCTGTAAATGAGGTAAACAACAAGCTGCGCTACTCCTAAAAGGAAGCCAATGCAACTGGGTACCTGAAAGGACAAGAATAATAATCAGGAAAACTGTGTATAGTTTCAAATAATCACAGGAAAACTATAATTGTAAATGGCACTAGGAAAAGAGAGAAGCTTACAGCTATAAAGATATCCTTAGCCATTACAGAGTATGCAGACCAGACAACTGCGTCTAGCGTAGTGAATAGCGAGACAAGAAATGGCATGTACTTCACACTTTTGGTCTTGATAACATCTCCCTGAAAATAAAACAGTAACACATTAACATTCATGAAACGATAAATCTGTTCTGCTACTCAACTTGTGCTAGTGCTTTTGGGTAGGGACCAGATTTTTCTAATTTCCTATTGTCACTTTTGGTAGAGAGTAGAATTTCGAATTTTCAACTATTTTTTTCGTAGAAATTGACAATTGTATTTTACTTTTGCAAAGTTTTTCTACAATTTTCTTTTGAATTGAGAAGAAGAATGGATTGAAAACTCACCACAATTGATAATGGGGAGGCATACACAACAATTGAAAGGATCACGCCTAAAGTGCCAACCAGTAACTGTCTGTCATTGTATGTGTGTAGCCCATAAATTGTTACTACAACTACAAGGACAAAAGCAACCATCATTGCAATGGCTAACCGGGCAGTTTTTACCTGCAAGACAAATTCGAGGAATCTGTATCTGAAAAATTCACCATGAATTTTGTATGGAATCTAGCCATGCATTCACACTGTTCGAAAGACAGAAAATCTAGAACGCGCCTGATGGCCTTCAGGCTCAACCTAAAGCTGGCATAATGCGTTACCTTCTTCTTCTTGAGGGCAAATGTCAGAAAGGACAAGACATAAAATATCTCCAAAACAAAGCCCGCGCCATTGATGGTTTGCGGCAAAGTGCTGTGGGGTTTAACAAATGGAGCCCCGTAGAGTAGCCCAAGACAACAATTGAACAAGGTACAGACATATGGAAGTCCTGAGTAATCTTTGGTAGACTTAAGCTTGTATATCCCCCAGAATGTTGTCCTGCAATTTTCAAAGCCAAGAGTATTTATATATAAGCTTGCTATCTTGATCAGTAGCAAAAGCTCACATTACACAAGTTTTTAACTCAGAATCCAGATTAATCTGTTGTACAAAGTACTTACATAGGTGACAGGAAGAGTGCCAGTGATGTTATATTTCCTGCGCAACACACAACAATGATAAATTAATCCAACTAAATGCAAATCTCTTGGCCACCCAAACAAATCTCAATCCACCATATCCATGAAAGACAACCCAAATCTTATAATACCAAATGAAAAACAAAATCAACTAATAAAAACAAAACCATGAAGATAAAAATGAGCAACAATCCTACAAATATACACAGCAACCAAAATATAAATCACCGGGGACTTAAGGACAGGGTATAGGCATTATCATCGACCATTTTAAAACGAAAACCTTGAATAGATATCACCAATTTACTCTCCCTTAAATCATAACCAAATAGCCACCATTATTCTTCTCTGACCATGATTACACGAAATCCTACAGTTCATTCAAATACATTCACTTTTTTATCTGCACCGTGATTCATTATAACCATTATCATCCCAATTTAGACCAACAAAAATAAGCTACAACCAATATAGACCTATATCTCCCATCTCGCTAAGTCTTGAAATCGATAAGCACGGCAGACAGTTCAGAAATCATGATGACCTAGAATATTTTTATATTTCACTCTAAGGAACAAAAGTTTAAGATGGAATACCAATGATTCCCACCACAAGAAGCAGAGGAAACGCCATTGAAGAGAAGAAGAAACTGTTATTGCAGTACGCAAAAGGAAAAAGAGAATCTAGTGCTAATTCAGCACAAGAAGGGATGAAATTGGGAAGATTTTTAGGTCCTTTCTAGTGCTAATTGAAACAAGCACAAGAAGGGATGAAATTAGGAAAGAATTTTAGGTCCTTTAATAGGCCTTCATGCTGCACTGCATGATCTCATCATCTGCGGTGAAATGTAGGAAGAAATCACTTGGATTTTAACTTGGTGACCAACAAGGCACGCGTGAACAAATTGCGGGTAGCTTTACACATCAGACCTATTGGAAAACAGCTCACTATACCAAGAGCCAACTTGTGCTATGGGTATGTTCTTTTTCCTAATTTGTGGTACTGAATATTGAAAAATGCACTACACCCAGAGTAGTGATTCATAAGATTTCATTGATACCCTCAAAACCAGTACAAAAACAGTACAAACGGGGTATATTCTATGGTAGATAGAAAGTGTGGGATACAGATCATTCTGAATTATTGTAAGGGGAAAAAATAAAAAAATCTTTTTCTCGTAACATAATAGAATTGGACATGGATGTATATCATCTATACAAGTTTTAATGTACAAGTACAATTAGGACTCTCGCATTAGATCATTCACTCATATACAAGAAGGTTCCATGTCATTAACATTGTTTCTTACATAAAGAGAATCTGCCACATCAATTTGCATTTTAATGAAGACAAGTCAGCAAATAGCAGTTAAACTACTCTTAATCACGCGAACACTTGCCAGTTAATATCCACTATGGCCAGTTTTACAAACTATTGTATAAAATTGTTTTAGCTAATATCGCTATTTTCCTTTGGGAAGAAGGCTCGAATTAAAGGTGGCGAATATGAACTTTCCTGAGTAGTTAAGTTTTCCCCCCATCTTTTTAAAATCTTGCTTTTTGTTCTTGATTGCGTGTTTATTGTTTTCCTTTGTTTGTATGTCCCTTTCATTGCTACTGCTCTATATGACAATTGTAGCTATGTTTCTTTCAACCGAAGAAAAAAAGGTTGGCAAATTCTCCTTTTTTTTTTCCCAAACCATAGATTTGTCAGTTTATTCAAAGATATTTATAAACCTAGAATTTAACAGCGTCACGTAATTTAGGGCGATTCTATCATCACAACTAATTATTTGCAAGCTGTGAAACACTAACGTGCATTCAAATTGCCTACTGTTCATTGCAATGAAAATTTTTAGGTTGGGCAATTTTTTTTTAATTGAGTTTAATGATAACTTTTGTTCTAAAATGGAAGTTGGTATAAAGACACTCCCTCAACAATTGTTGAGTAGAGTCTGAAAAATATATCAATTTTCAATAATTCAAAATACACTTAAAATCAACCAAGTTAATATCTCACATTTAAAATCAACGGAGTTAATATCTCACATTTAAAATCTCTTGGGGAAACTATCAGATCGACTCAAAAGAAACAAAAATGACATCTATCATACTATTTGAAAAGCTTTTATAGCTGCGGAGTGATAGACCAAATACCTGTACCGTAGACCAAATACCTGTACCGTATGTTCTGTATCGTTTGACAACCATTAAACCACTTTGTGAAGCGGTACAAATAGCGAACGAATCAGATTTATATTCTCCGAAGCTTTCGCTCCTTTAGTTTTAATGGCAACCGCCCTCTTTTAATCATGAACATTTCTTTTAAGATGGGAGTACAAGTATGCTTCTTCCTATAATGTACTTTATTTGTAGTGATATAATTTGGCTTTTTTGTCCTTTTGAAAAGCATGATTGTGGGCCATCAGGAGATAGACATTTAATGTTTAAGATGGGATAAGATTTAATAGTTACTTCATGGTATATGATAGATTATAGTAAGTCATAGTTGAATTGTTACTTATGTCATAATGTATTAAGACTAATTTATTTGTTTTGTAAATTTATTTTCAATTGTGAAATATTGTGGTGATTGATAATTAATGCTATAGATGTTTTGAGGAAAGAATTTATAATTTTGTATATATTTATAATTTTGAATTTATTTAAATTATAGTTTTGTTAGAAAATTATATATGAGGTTGTGTGTAAATAAAAAATCTATTTTAAATTGTGTATGTTCTAAGCACCTTTAATATATTATTATCATTCTTCTTAATGATAAATGTATTGGCATTCAATACATTTTTTTAGAAAAGGAAATTTTTTGGTGTGTGTGTGTGTGTGTGTGTGTGAATCCTACATGGTCTATTGAAGAAATTATCTTGTTTTGAAGATGAGATAAGTTTTAGAATCACTAGATTCACACTAGAAAAATGACTTCCTAAAAGTATAATCTAGACAAGCAAGTATAAGCTATCCACTAGTCAAGTGAAAAATTAATTTTCTAACCTTAATTCAACACTATACAACTAAAGCCAACAAAAGTGTCCCTAAAATTATAACTTTTATGTCAAAACCAAGCTCTTTAAAAAAGCCTTTTTGATATTTAGATCTACTACAACTTTTATTGTACCTATGAGCATACCAACTAGAAAAGATTATTAGACCATTTTGGAAACTACAATTATCAACATGATTGGTATATATAATTTCTATAACTCGTTAATCCAACTATTAGTTATTTGTTTCAAATATCTTTGGTAACTAGATCAATATCCTTTTAAAGGAGCAATAGTTGATCAACCTTTCTAAAAATGATGTGTAAGTGCAAACATAATAAAGCTAAACTAGTAGAAGAATGTATGTCTAGACATATAGTGAAGTCTTTTTAAAAGTGGAAGTTCAACATGAGAACACATTTTCTTAATGCCTAGGTTACATGATTTGATAGCCTGACAAGATTGATATGATCCATAGGTCATGTAAACTAGTAAGACAAACATGATGAAATTTAGGCACTTTTTAATTACACACGAATGATTGAGGAACATTCAATTAACTATTATGAATGAATGGGTTCATAGAGATGATATATTCATTGATTTCTATATATGATCAATTAAATCTCTAGCTTCAAGCTATGCTTAGTTTGGAATTCATTTTCCTTATACAATAAATATTTTTCTTTAAAAAATGAACAACAAAATAACATTTCTATGCAATTTTAATGTTTATAAATGAGTTATCAAAAGTGCAAGTGTGTATAAGGATGTTTTAGCAACATAGGTAAAGAATACACCTAACTCATAAGATTATACATGAATGTGATGAGGGTACAACCCAAGACAAAATAAACACAAAAAAAGGGGGAATATTGCTATTAGAAGTGATATGCTAATAAATTTAGTACAATAAAAACAAACTCACTGACATAGCCTATGGGCTTATAATGTTGTCTGATTCTGAAGAAAAAACCCTCCTCATAGTACCTTCTCCCAAACTCAACCAAAAACTATGTTTCCAATGCCATAAATGACCTTAAGTAACCCCAATTAAGTTTAGGTTTAGGAATACATTTTAGAATATGCCATTTGGCATCCACCACCAAAATAGAAAGTTCTAGAAAACACGTTAGAAGTCGATGTAAAATTAGAAAAATCCAAAAATGGTAGTCCAACTTCCAGGAAGCATAACTTTTGATTCAAGACTCTTATTGATTGATGAACTTTGCTCATCCCCCATTTTTCGAGCCCGTACGAGGTCGTTTAGTGCCTCAAATTTGACTTTGAAGCACTCTTAGGGGGTCTCTACGCAACTTAAAACTACAATAACTTTCAAACAATAAAGCATTTTGACCTGATTCTTTTTTGGGGTTCTTTAAATTACAAGTACAATCATCGCTCCAACTTATACCCTCTAACTCATCATAATTATGCTTCAATTATAAAATAACCTTTTTTTTGCATTGGCATGTATTCCAAGGTGCTCAAAAATTGTAACCCGAAAAACCAACAGTGGAACTATGAGAGTTAGAATCTCTATTTGACCCAAACAGGTATCTAGAAATGAAAATGCATTAAATAGAAACTAACGCTAAGCATATTTTTGGGTGATACAAGATTGCCCTTACACCACTAGATGCTCCTGCATCAACATGAATGAATCTTAGAGTTATAAAAGTCATGAAATATATATATATATATATATATATATAGATAGATAAACAATGAGATATCTCAACCTTTTATAGAAATATATACATTAATTTTTAAATGTGGATACTAATATGGATTAAGGTTTTAGTATTATTTGTAAAGGTGTTACATATGTCTAGTAGCATCGTCATGAGGAAATTGTTAAAAAAACATGACCCAACATGTGAAATTGAAGTACAAAAATTTTGTTCATGTATTACATATTAGCAATATATGTTTAGTGTTTCTAGTTATTTCAATATGTTATGTGTGTTGATGTCGGCCTAATGAAGAGTTGTATATGTTCAATTATGAATATGATAACTTGAGAAGTCCCATATGCATCTATTGGAGCATGAAGTGTCAAGTGTTTTCATGATTGTCTACTTGATTTGCATAGACATATTATGCAGGTAGTGTATATGGGCTACTAAAATGTGACAGAAATAATATTTGATGTCTAGAATTGGATATGGAGCTATTGTTCCAATAGTTAGACATAATGATATGTAAGTATACGTGAAATGTAAAGGTTTGAAAATGTGTTAAGTTGGGATATTTAGTAAGGATTATTTCATGTCTTTGTGGGGGAATACTTCACACTATTCAATGTGAAATGTTGGCAACTTATTGTTTTCATATTATATTGTATGGTCTATGGATATCACACTATCTTATTTTTAGGTCCACAAAAGAATAGATGTTGAATTTATGTAATTGTGTTCACTAACAATTAGGATGGCTATGATTAGTGGTTATGACTAGTTTGAAAAATACTTCTCTTTAATAATGTCAAGTCTAGTATAGTGGAAATATTCCTAAAATTTTCGTTAGTCATCATTTAAGATATCTTATTTTGGTTTTTTGGGGGTCACTACTAAAGTTATGTTTCTATGAACTCGACATTATTATCTATATTTGTCTCTAGTTGTCTCAATTTATTTTAGTGATTTATTTTATGACTTATTAAATCTAGATATGTGTTGGAGGAATATTTAAGAGGTTATTTGGATCTTCCATGGAGCTTTAAGATTTGAAATGTCTATTGTCACCAAAAATAAAAAATCTAACCACCAACAATTCAGCAAATTCAGGGCGTAAACTGCCTGA
Organism: Cupressus sempervirens; assembly: GCA_028749045.1. Lineage (NCBI taxonomy): Eukaryota > Viridiplantae > Streptophyta > Pinopsida > Cupressales > Cupressaceae > Cupressus > Cupressus sempervirens. The sequence goes on from CM053786.1 coordinate 110,890,458, forward strand.
CTCCTTGGCTATATATGTCTTGAAGTGATGATATTTTCTGGGCTAGTTTTACTTGGTCTCTAGTGTGAATCCAATAGTGCATGAATGCTTTGTTGTTAGTATTTTAATATTGAAGAAAGCTACATGAGATTTTGGACATGCTATTTGTTTTCTTTTATATTTAAGAATTTACAGTGTTCTTCCACTCGAAGCAATTTGGAATTAATCAATACCTTCTAAGATTCTTATAATTAGATTCCTTTTGAAGGAGTTAGACTTTTAAAGAAATGATGAATACAATACGATCTTGGGACTTTTGTGATGCTAATCTACTACAGTGCCATATTTAAATGCAACAAATATATTAAGGCTTTTATTGACATTCTATACAATTTTTGGTGAGTCTATTTGATTGATCATTATAGTATTATATCTAAACATATTGTGAGAAATGTTTGTTTGGAGCAATTAATTAGAAAATTTAATGGCTTATTTGTTTAAATATATATGTACAATAAATAGGTCAACTAGAAGGTTATTAAGCAAAGTGTTGTTTGTGGAACAAATGTATCAATATTAAGTGACAAATTCTTATTAACTATGAATCCACTTATAAGGATTCAAACAAGATCGTAACAAAACCTTAGAATCAAAAAGATAATGAGCACTCATTAACTTAAAAACAAATTTTGCTTAAGCTTCTCACAAATTAGCATAAAAAAGTTAAAAATTTAGTCATTAGGAATCATAATAAGAATTTTTGAAGGTGCTCAACAGGGGAAACCGAAAGGTAAGTTGGATAAGATCTTCATCAACAAACCTTCTAAAGATTTGTAGCCTGAAAAATCATCATTGACATTGCGAGAGAGATCTAAGTACATATGAAATAAGTGAAACTCTAGACATTTTTAGTTTGCAAGGTGACCTACTATCCTCTCTATCATATATCCCTAAGAATCTTCACTAAAAGACACATGAATACAAAAACGAGGGAGCTAAAATATACCAAAACCACCATAACAACAATTGAACAAAATTAGAATAAGAATTGCAAGATCTGCTTTGAGGGGGAAAAATGTCATTTGGAGAAATCTTTAGTTGCTTTCTTTCCTCTTCATCACATAAAATTAACAACCTTTTATTTATCAACCAACCAATTTCAATAACAAGACAACAAGACCATTTAGTACTAGAAGTCCCACCAGAGTCATTCAAAGAAGAAATAAATTTGCTCGAAAATTGAGAGGAGAAGGTAAAGAATATAAAGTTGTGAAGTTGGGTTTGAAACAATTAACATGGAGATGTAAAGATTTAAAGGTATAGGAAGAGGGTGTTAGAGAGATGAATATAAAGTGAGAGAAAAGGAGAAACCTACATATAGATATAGAAATAGATAGAAGGATAGAAATAGATTGAGAGGTAAAGATAGCAAGATATTAAGGGAGATAGGGAGGAAGAGATAGAAAGAGATACACTGATAGAAAGATGAAGAGATGAAAAAGAGGATGACAAGGAGAGACTAAAAATGGGACAAAAAGTTAATCTTCCATACCTCTGCGGCGTACCCATTGCACACTAAGGTGCAATTGCTAGTATTTATAACTCCAGAGTGACTTGCTATGGGATTTGATTGAATTGTGAATGAAGGATTGATTTGTTCAGTGATTTGTGAATAGAATCTGGAAAATATATCTATTTCCAATAATTCAAAATACACTTAAAATCAACCGAATTAATATCTCACATTTAAAATCAACTGGGTTAATATCTCCCATTTAAAATATCTCTTGGGGAAACCCCTATTTTCTATCATAGACATTAAAAAGTCAAAGAAAACTCAGTATCAATCGACTCAAAAGAAACAAAAAAGACATCTATCATACTATTTGAAAAACTTTTAGAGCTGCGGAGTGATAGACCAATAAGGAGACCAAATACCTGTACCGTATGTTCTGTATTGTTTGACAACCATTAAGCCACTTTGTGAAGCGGTACAAATAGTGAACGAATCAGATTTATATTCTTCAAAGCTTTGGCTCGTTTACTTTTAATGGCAACCGCCCTTTTTTAATCATGAACATTTCTTTTACGATGGGAGTACAAGTATGCTTCTTTCTATAATTTACTATATTTGTAGTGATATAATTTGGCTTATACTTGTCCTTTTGGAAAGCATAATTGTGGGCCATCCGGGAGATAGACATTTAATAGTTACTTCATGCTATATGATAGATTATAGTAAGTCACAGTTGAATTGTCTACTGTAATAGCGTACTTATGTCATAATGTATTAAGATTAATTTATTTGTTTGGTAAAGTTATTTTAAATTGTGAAATATTGGGGTGATTGATAGTTAATGATATAGATGTTTTGAGGAAAGATCTCATAATTGTGTATATATTTTGAAACTTGAATTTATTTAAAGTATTGTTTAGTCAGAAAATTATATATGAGACGTGTGCAAATAAAAAATCTATTTCAAATCTTGTATGTTCTAAGCACCTTTAATATATCATTATCATTCTTCCTAATGATAAATGTATTGGCATTCAATACATTTAAGAAAAGGAAAATGTTTGATGTGTGTGTGTGTGTGAAAATCCTACATGGTCTTTTGAAGAAATTATCTTGTTTCGAAGATGAGATAAGTTTTAGAATCACTAGATTCACACTAGAAGAACAACATCCTAAAAGTATAATCTAGACAAGCAAGTATATGGTATACACTAGTCCATTGAAAATTTAATTTTCTAGCCTTAATTCAACACTATAAAACTAAAGCCAACAAAAGTGTCCCTTAAACTATAATTATTATGTCAACGCCAAGCTCTTTAAAAAAGCCTTTTGTCATTTTTAGATCTACTACAACTTTTATTGTACCTATGAGTAGACCAACTAGAAAAGATTATCAGACCATTTTGGAGACTACAATTATCAACATGATTGAAAAATATAATTTCTATAACTCGTTAATCCAACTATCAATTATTTGTTTCAAATATCTTTAGTAACTAGATCAATATCCTTTTAAAGGAGCAATAGTTGATCAACCTTTCTAAAAATGATGCCCAAATGCATACATAATCAACCTGCACTTGTAGAAGAATGTATGTCTAGCCATACAATGAAGTCCTTACAAAAGTGGAAGTTCAACATAAGAACGCATCTCCATAATACGTAGGTTACATGATTTGATATCCTGACAAGATTGATATGATCCATAGGTTGCATAAACTTCTAAGACAAATATGATGACATTTTAGGCACTTTTTAATTACACATGAATGATCAAGGAACATTCTTAGCTATTAGCCATGAATGGGTTCATACGAATGATATATTCATTGATTTCTATATATGATCAATTAAAGCTCTAGCTTCAAGCTATGCTTAATTTGAATTCATTTTCCTTATACAATACATTTTTTTCTAAAAAAAATAAAACAAAAAAATAACATTTCTATGCAATTTTAATATTTGCGAATGAGTTGTGAAAAATGCAAGTGTGTATAAGGATGTTTTAGGGACATATGTAAAGAATACACCTAACTCATAAGAATATACATGCATGAATGAATCTTAGAGTTATGAAAGCCATGAAAAAATATTTTGTTTATTTAAACAATGAGATATCTCAACCTTTTTTTGAATTCTATGAATTAATTTTTAAATTTGGGTACTAATATGGATTAACGTTTTAGTATTATTTATAAAGGTGCTACATATGTCCAGCAACATCATCATGGGGACATTGTTAAGAAAACATGACCCAACATGTGAAATTGAAATATAGAAAATTTGTTCATGTATCATATATTAGCAATATGTGTTTAGTGTTCTCATTTATGTCAATATGTTATGTGTGTTGATGTTGGCCTGATGAAGAGTTGTATATGTTCAATTATGAAAATGATAACTTGAGAAGTCCCATATGTGAAGTGTCAAGTTTTGTCATGATTGTCTACTTGATTTGCATAGACATATTATGCCTAGTGTATATGGGCTACTAAAATATGATGGAATCAATATTTGATGTCTAGTATGGAGATATTGTTCCAATAGTTGGACATGATGATATGTAAGTATGTTTGAAATGTAAAGGTTTGAAAATGTGTGAAGTTGGGATATTTAGTAAAGATTATTTCAAGTCTTTGTGGGAGAATACTTCACACTCTTCAATATGAAATGTGGCAACTTATGGTTTTCATATTATATTATATGGTCTATGGATATCACAATATCTTATTTTTAGGTCCACAAAAGAATAGATGTTGGACTTATGTAATTGTGTTCGTTGACAATTAGGATGGCTATCATTAGTGGTTATGACTAGTTTGAGGAATACTTCTCTTTAACAATGTCGAGTGCAGTATAGTGGAAATATTCCTAAAAATTTTGTAGTCATCATTTTAGATATCTTATTTTGGTTTTTTGGGGGTCACTACTAAAGTTATGTTTCTATGAACTTGATATTATTGTCTATATTTGTCTCTAGTTGACTCAATTTATTTTAGTGATTTATTTTATGGTTTATTAAATCTAGATATGTGTTGGAGGAATAGTTAAGAGGTTATTTGGATCTTTCCATGGAGCTTTAAGATCCATATATTTTGTTCTACAATGGGTAATATTTTTGGGGCAATGACTTAATGTGTTGCTACTCTTTTCTACAAGTTACATTTTATGGTAATAGTAGAGGATATCAAGTGTATCATATTAAAAGTATAAACTTACTTCATAATGCATTTTATCTCTATTGGTGTAAATAAGTATTTACTTATTACACTTACTTAAGTTTATTTAGGTTAATGCATTATTAATTATTTTGCATTATTTTATTATTATTTTAGGTGAGACACTTAGGAGTTTGTGTACTCTCATTGAGTTACACAACTCTAATTATGCAAATGGTGTCTACAACACAGGAGTATGCATCATTCACTGAGTTGTCATGTTGACAACACAATTATCTGCACTCCTCATTTAGCACATGTTGTCTACACCACTGATTTATGTGCCACACCATTGTAAGCTTATCCTCACATCATCGCACTTAATCCTGTGCTTAATGGAGGATAACCCATATCTGGTGGACACGTGCCTGGTTGTATGACATATCATGATGCTGACTTCTATACATTCTAGAAGCTCTCTTGAGGCCTTTATATTTAGGCACTCCTAGTGGACTCTCATCAAGTTATTGAATGAATATCATCATTCTGATCATACTCTGCCTATTTTGGTCTATTGTGTGCTTGTGTTGAGTTCTTTAGTTCTCGGGTGAATTCTGGCCTAAACCAAATTCTTACATGGTATCAAAGATGAGGGAGATTCTCATCATGTAGCCATTTGAGACCGTTCATGCTTCAACACCTCGACACGAATCTAGAGGATCCACAAAAATTGGGAGCATCTAGAGCCAGATTTGACCTCACCGTTGTGTCTAGAGGGTCGATTCGGTGAAGATCAACTATAAATTTGTGTATATTCGGTGAAAGTTGATTGTGAGGCAATTTTTTTTTGCAAATCGAAACTCAGAGGCCCCAACTTGCAGTTCGAGTATGACCGTTTCATTGATCTGAATGTTTGATTTTTGGATCTAAATTAATTCATCTCTCTAATACTGGGCATTTTTCAAATTTCATTTTCAAAATTATTTTTTGTTCAATTAGAGAAAATTTTTTTGGCCGAACCTGACAGTGACACCCCAGCTCAGCTCTGTATTTTTTGGTGTGGTGGAATTGTGAAATTATTTTATTATTGTACGTATTATATTTTATATTTGCAAGCTATATAACTATCAAATTGGGTTATATAATATATAACTGTCGGCTACTAAATCCCCCCAAAATTCAACTTTCACCTACCCCACTCAACAGTGAAACACTCCTTCCTCTGGTGACTTCACTTTGTTAGTTAGTTGTGGGGTGGTGTTTAAAAACCCCATATAGCTTTATGAACCAATGAATGTGGGATAAATAGAGAACTTCGGCCATAGATACAAAATCTAGGAGTGAAAAAACCCATCGACAATGACATACTGTTCCGACAAGGGGAAAGGAGTCTCCGGCGATCTACGTCCAAAGTTTGGCTTCTGCATCAATTATCCAGTAGTTTCGACCATCGAGAAATAGTCTGCCTTCGCAATCAGTAATTTTGGTATATCAGTCCAGTGCTAAGCAAATATACTAGTGAATGGTGGTAATTGCATGGCAAGCAATAAATCAATCTCTGAGAACCTGCTCAAGGAATCTTGCACCTGCAGGCATATTCGATTAGCCCAACAAATTTTTGGGTACCTGCGCATATCACTCCGATGACGCTATTAAAAGATTTTGACATCTACCCAGTCAGTCCTGTGTGACTGTATGTGGGATTTCTCCAAACCCCTGTAGTGGGCACATCCTTGCCACACAACGATATTTTATTTTCCTGCTCCAGTCAACAGTGAGGCAAATCCATGTAAGTAGACCAATCAACGATCCAGTCAATGCCACATAGACAATGCATCATCAGCCATCTCAGTGTACGGCCCAGAACTCCATCCAGTTCCGTACAACCATACAAGTGCCTCATCATGCTGATGTCATCTTTGGCCAAGGGTCTACTGACATCATCCTTTTCTTAAGATTAAAATTGACGCTCGTCTAGATGTTAAAATAGGCCAAATTACAACTACTGCGATGGTCGTATGACTATCAAATTTAACCCTGTCATTCGCTGATGCAACCCCTCTCCAAATTGATTTTAGTTTTTGCAGTTTGACTTCAAGAGGCCATAACTCAGACATTTGGACTCCAAATCAAGTGTTTTTTTTTTGAAATTGGGGAGAATTTTCTAAAAAATTTAGTGATACAACTATTTTTTGGTTTTGGTGCATGAATTATTCAAAATTTTCATTTTATGGCAACTGTACATGGATAATCCTACATTTTGCAACTTCAAAAGCTCCGTACGAGCACATCTAGAGTCAAAAATAGGTTCCATTTTTTTTGAAAGTGCATTTTTTTTTAATCTACTTTCAATATCTAATATCAGATTATAGTGTTGTGTGGACAAAATTGTCACTTTTAGAAATAGGGCCTTTCTTTGCTTTGTAATTCTTCAAAATTGTAGTACATTGTAAAGTTTTAGATTTGTACTCCATTAAGAAGTTGTAACAAGCAAAATCAAAAGTCCATGAAGGCTAAAATTGGCAAGTGGCCCATTGTAATCACACTACTAATAAAGTGCCCAAAGCATCTATTTTGGGGGGGTTTCTTGATTTAGTGAAAGGAGGGGGGGGGGGGGGGGGGGGTGAGGGGGTGTTCTTGGTGTTGTGTTCTCTCTTTTCTACACTTTTCTTTCATTTTCTGCATTATGGGAAACTTTAAGTTTCTTAAATTAACTCCTCATAACTATGCTTTGTGGTCAATCAAAATGTTGTATCACGTAATGAATAATGGAGTTTCACAATATGTAGATGGTACTCTTCCTAAACCAACAGGTGATAATGTATGAACAAGTGAAATTTTAGATTGGGTAGCCATGGATAGGAAAGCCCTAGGTGATATATGTTTGGGGGTAGATGATAAGATCATGTATCAAATCAAGAAATGTACTACATCCAAGGAAGCTTGGGATACCCTCGAAAGTCTTTATGGTAAAGTGTTTGAAGAGAATATGTTTAAAATTGAAGATGAGCTTGTATCTTTAGATCCTAAGTCATATGACTCAATCCAGGATTTCATTATCAATGTGAATGAATTAAGGACAAAGCTTACTAATTGTGGGAGTTCTATCAAAGATGACAGATTGATATATCTCATCCATAACAAGCTACCATCAGAGTATTCCACATTTGTATCTTCTTTTAACACCTCAAAGACTACCTTAGGGTCTGCCTACAAGAAAGTCACTTTTGATGAATATGCTAAGCTATTGGATGATGAAGAAAAGAAGTTGAAATCAATGGGGATTCTCAAATCACCTCAGTCCAAAGCATTGGTAGCCAATTAGGGTTCTCAAAATTTAGCTACATAGCCTTCAAATAAAGGAAAGGGTGAGAAGAAATGGAAGAGTAAATCCGAGGATGCAGAAAAGCTAACACCACAATCAAATCAACAAGGCAAGTCCTTAAATTCCAACAAAAAAGGGGACAACAACAATAAGGAGAAGAAAAAGTGTGCTTATTGTAAGAAATTGAGTCATGAAGAGCATGAGTGTTATCTTAAAAAGATTTATGAGTTGACCAACATCATGAAGAAACATAATGTTCCATTGCCTAATGCTTACAAGGATAAAGGGTCATCTTCAGACTCGAAGGGCAAAGGGCAAGCACTCATGGCTAATTCACACTCTTCAAAGGAATGGATATTTGACTCAGGTGCCTCGTATGATATGGGTTCTTCAAAGAAGGATTTTTCTTCATTGAATCACTCAAAGGTACTGCACATCTTCATGGGAAATGATAGCAAAATGGAAGTTGAAGGGAAAGGAAACATGGAGATGGAAAATGGAGAGTTTCAAGAGGTTCTCTATGTTCCATAAATAAGTTCAAATCTCCTCTCAATCTACCAAATCAATCACCTTGGAGATGGACATAGAGTTGAGTTCTTTCCAGACTTAGTTTAGGTGCATAGTCTTAAAGAGGATTCTTTGGTTGTAGTGGTGAAAGTGAATGATCACAAGAGGTTGTACTCTTTCTCGCATTTTGTACCCAAGTCTTCTTCAAAAGCCTTGTTAACTCAATCAAATTCAAACATGCAATTATTGAATGAGTGGTATGGTCATCTTGACTACTGCTATCTTCAGCAACTTTTCACATACTGAATGGTGAAAGGTCTACCTCAAATCAACTTTTCTAAGGGCGAATATTCAAAAAATTCAGTGGATATGCGTTTAGAGGGGAAGTTACAAAGAGGGAAGTCTTCGAGAGCACCTCGTGTTCTATAGATGGTTCACATGGTATTAGAAGGTCCTTTTGCATTAAGATAGGGTCGCTAGATACTCACCTTAGGTGATGATTTCTCAAGGTTCACTTGGGTCTAGTTTTTGCATAACAACAATGAAGTGTTGGACAAGTTTCTAGAATTCAAGAATCATGTAGAACGGAAATCTAGAAATGTTGTCAAAATACTTTGCATGGACAATGGTAACATGGATATGAACATAAGACTTATGGACACTTGCAGACATGAGGGAATTGATCTTTAGACTCCATTAGCATTCAGTCAGCATAAGACAGATGTTGCAACTTTGAGGATTTGCACTCTTAAGTATATGGCAAGTTGCATGATTCATGCCAAGTCTCTTGATCCATCATTAGAAGTAGAAGTAATCTCTTGTGCCACTTAGATTCTTAATCATTCTCCTCATCTAGCCTTAGATGGAAAAACTCCTTTTGAGGCATGGTGCAACAGAAAACCTATTGTGACACACTTCAGAGTCTTTGGTTGTCCTGCATGGTCCAAGATATCTTCTAAGGGATGCAAGGCACCATCATCTCGGCCTTGTACTTTCATTGGTTATGAAGACAGTGTGAAGGCATACAGACTTCTAGATCCTGAGACACATTAGATATTTTTGGAGAAGGATGTACATTTTGACGAAAGTTCTCCAAGCTTTTCCTCTACTCCTCTCCGCTCATCATACAGTGTGGATATTGATGGTGATTTCAGCGATAGTGCTTCAATAGATTTAAATATGTGGAGTTCTATTAATAGTTATAGCAAGAGGTCACTTCATCAGTTTAGTCTGCATGCATACATAGCCACAGTGATAGGTCCAGAACAATAGGGTACATCTAGTCTTCCAGATACAGGTTCGGTGACAGATTTGGGGGATAGTATTGATGATTTGCCCCTTCTTCTTGATGTAGAATTACCTTCTTCAATTGTCACAAGGGTTCCATCTGACTCTCTTGTTCATTCTCTACATGATCGATCATCGCAGGTTGAAGTGATTATGGATACTTATGATCAATAGTTGCAGCAGGGTTCTTCATCAGTTGTAGAGACAAACAGTTCTTTGGGACAGGTTCTTCAGCACGCTGAGCAAGTTTCAGAGAGATCACTTATCCATGGGATTCTTTCCACACACAGTGGAAGCATCTCAGTTGTATCATTGGCATTCTTTCTTCCTAAGGGGTGGAAGCCCATTCTATCTCTCTTCCTCTTCTCATCATTCTCTTATGTATATACTAGATGTATGTCATAATGGAGGGGTCTTGATTACTCCATCCATCCATGCATCCCTATTTATCTCTCTTTTTTGGGGAGGGTTTTTCCCATGAGGTTTTCCCTCTTTCCCTGCTTTATGAGAGATTGCATATTATTATGTACATGGGTACCTAACATGACCTAGTAGCCGGGGACCCATTCTGCATTTTATCCTAGATTTCGTAAGCTTAAGGACATTCCCCTAAGTTGCACTTAAGGGGGGGTGTTGGTGTAAATAAGTATTTACTTATTACATTTACTTAAGTTTACTTAGTTTAATGCATTATTTAATTCTTTTTGTATTATTTTATTATTATTTTAGGTGAGACACTTAGGAGTTTGTGTACTCTCATTGAGTTACACAACTCTAATTATGCACATGGTGTCTACAATAGAGGAGTATGCATCATTCACTGAGTTGTCATGTTGAAAACACAGTTATCCACACTCCTAATTTAGCACATGTTTTCTACACCACTGATTTGCATGCTGCACCATTGTAGGCTTATCCTCACATCATCACACTTAATCCCGTGCTTAATGGAGGATAACCCATATTTGGTGGACATGTGCCTAGTTGTATGACATATCATGATGCTGACTTCTATGCATTCTAGAAGCTCTCCTGAGGCCTTTATATTCAAGCACTCCTAGTGTACTCTCATCAAGTTATTGAATGAATATCGTCATTCTAATCATACTATGTCTATTTCAGTCTACTATGTGCTTGTGTTGAGTTCTTTAATTCTTGGGTGAATTCTTGCCTAAGCCAAATTCTTACAATCCCCCCTTATGTAATTTGGTACATTAAGACCTCCATTTAATACCTTAAATCTAGGTCCTTTCTACTTCCAATCTTCTTCCAAACTCTTAGTTGGCATCAATTTTTATGCATGACATTAAATCTATTCCCCAACCACATAAATCATGATCTAAATTCATTTCCAAAACTTTTTTTTGTACATGTCATCATTTTTCCTTGTTCCCACAATATTTATCATATCCATCTAGTATTTATGGGGCTTTACACCTTGAGGTCAAGGAGTAACTCATCCCAAACACAGGGTAAGGGACACAATTTTCACTTACCATGGTTTAATGCATAAGTTAATTCCCTAAGTTAAAATAGGTTTTTTTCCCATGAAATATTATACCCAATGAGTTAATTTCATGAGTTAAATAGGTTATTTTCACCATAAAATATTATTCTCAATGTTAATTATTAGTATTTTTTGCCTTATGTACTTGCCCCTTTAAATATTTATGCTTAAATTCAATATAAAAGGATCCCTTCTCACTTCAAATAATCATCTATTATTCATGCAATTAATCCATGCTCAAGAAATAAAGTAATTATTTTGATAAAGGTTTCAAGAAAGAAGCATATCCATTCAAGCATTCAAGATCTTCATCATCCATTATGGATTTCTTCTCCTAGATGTAGCTTCTTTGTTCATTAGAGATAGTAGAGTTTTTCCGTCAAAGAGGAGATCCAACTCCATGAATTCAAGTTATTAAATTATTCATTGAGGTGTATTTTGAGCATATACATATATATGAGGATTTGCCTTACATTATCTATTTGTTTTAGTCAAATATATTGCATCAACATGATTGCATATCAAACACAAATGAGTCAACATTGCTATGGTAATCTTAATTATTAAATTTAATTCTAGTACATATTAGAATTTATTTTTTTACATCTGTTTCAATTTATGGTTGATTCATGAGCTGGAAGTTTCCATTCTATTTTGTGTAGTTATAGATTCAGGGTTTTTAGTTTTCACGTGACTTTGGAGTTTTAGATTTCCCTTTAGAATGTAGGTTATTTTTTACCTTCAATATTACATAGGTTGTCCTTGAACCCAAGTCATCCTTAAACTTGGAATTCATCCCATCCTAGAGGCATCCAAAAATTTTGGGTTTGCAAATCTTAGATACTATTCATTTTTGCTTCTTTTTAATATTTAATTTTAAGGTTTATATTTTAGTAAGAATATATTTCCCCTTTTTTTTTCATAATGTTTAATTTCATTATATTTTATTGAATAATATTCATTCCCTTGGGGAAAGGAGGGAAAAATCCCAAGAAACTTTCACACTAAGAAGTTAAAGTATGGTACTTTGATTTGTACTAATCATATCTACCTTGTAGAAGAATATTTGTATATGTCACCTTAGCATACATTTGTTGACTAGTCTATCCAAATTTATTTCTCCCCACTTTTTATATTACATTTTGGTGAACTCATTGCTACTATATTACTACCTTCTTAATTAAGTAGTTAGATCAATTCCTTGTGCAGTCTCTCTTTATATGCATTATTACACATCATTGTTTTCACTTCATATAATAGATATTCTTTTGCATTTAGATCTATTTTTTTATGAACTTAGTAATATTGTATGTGTCTTAATGTATAGATCCTACTTTTCTTTAAATTAAATTAATTTCATTGATTCTTTAACTATATTTATATTTTAAAAATTAAAAAAAGTTGCATCCTTCATCTAGTTTATTCTTAGATTGTATCATATTTTGTTTAAGACAATCCAAAAATTGCAAAACTATTTTATGCATAGTCATTCAATTATATTTTTAATGCAATTTCTTATCTTCATTTTCTAGTTTAATTTTAGGCTTACCTCATCATCTTTAATATGTTCCATTTCATTTAGATGGTGGACTTTTTTTTCAACTTTTCATTGATTCCCATAAGTTTTTTCTTCTCGACATTACTCTTGCACATGAAAATGTTTTAGCACAAGAAGAGTCCATTCCTTCAAGTCATTTCCCTTCAAAGGAGAAGATCTTCAATAATTTTGTTGATCCTTCTACTATGATATATCTCGCTCATGAATCCACTCTTAGTCATGATTATTCATCTCCTTATGTATCCTATTTTAAGCATTATATTCCTTCCTTTTATGATTCTCATATTTGGGATAAACCCTTGGATAAGGATATAAATTTTTCCCATCCTTGTTATTCCACCTTAATACAAGTTGATGATAATATTATTCTTTATCATCACGTTCAATTATGCTCTATGAATTTCATTGATTTTCTTCTATAGGTGAGGCTATGTTGAGCTATGTTTTTCCTTCACCTAAGAGTACTTTAGAAGTTGGGGATTACATTCTTAATTATTTGTCTTAGTCCTTTCAAGATGCATCTCAAATCAAATTTGGGCTTGTTTAAAAAGGTGGTGATGATAATTTTCTTTTCATAAATATGACTTTATATCATAATGCTCCTTATCAAACTGACCCTATGTTATCTCCATTTCCTTCTCTCTATCATTCTAAAATGCATATAGGTGGCCTAACAACTCTTCAAGATGATTGGGTAACCTTATATTTCATGCCAACATTCTATAGCAAGACCAAGATTCTTGTATTTGAAAATAATACACCTTTATTTAATACATGAATAAATTTTCAAAGGTTCCTTTTAGCAATCCACAATATGTCCAACATTTTGTCTAAACATCTAGGTTTCCAGCCCTCTAAACAACTCAATTCTTTCATTTATATGTTTCATCTAATTTATAGCCATAACACAAGTGAATGTCATCATTTTCAATGTAAAGTCCTTCAATTATTTGATTATGGTATGATTCTAATGTAGGAGCATCTTTGGTGTAAGGAAATTTTTCATTATGCAAAAAAAATGATATTTGTGTTTCAATAAGGGCTATTTCAGTGTACAATTTCTATTTTTGGAAGCTTATTATTTTTAGTAAGTTCATCTTTCAGGATTAGAATATTATGATTTCTTTCATGGTAGCTCATTTTAGATATATCAACCTACTAGTAAATTTTCCTTACAATATCAATTCAATTTGTTAAGTTATTGAAAAAAAAATAGTATTGGCAATAGGGTATATAAAATTTAGACTCAATTTTAAACGCTTTAGAGGCTTTGAAAAGGGATCAAACCTTCCTTGACTAGATCTTTCATGAGTTAAGTGATCATAATTGAAATGGGATCATAATTGATGCATGAGCATCCTTGTTTGCTTGCTAATCTTGCTCATTTATTCATTCTGGTAATTATCACCGAGTTCAAGAAGCATTAACCAAGTTCCACCAAAGTTAAATGAGTTTAGTGTTAACCAACAGTGTTACCCAAGTTTAGTCTTAACCAATAGTGTTAACCAAGTTTGTAGTGTTAGCCATGTCCTAGTGGTTACCGAGTGTTCCTTCATGTGCTAAGTGCACCTGATATTTTCTAAAGCTTCATTCCTTTTATGATTGAGTTTTTTTGTGATTGATTCTTAGTTTGATGTGACTTATGCATTTAATTTTGATAATGAATATAATAATAGGATCTCATCTTGGGATGATTGCATACCATTTTAAGGTTGGCCTTTCTATTATGTAATGGTCTAGAATCTTTTGTACAATCCATTTTGGCAAGTATAAGTAGGGGTATTTGGTTTAGGTTAGAGTGAGACTTAGAGAGTTTAGAGCTCAAGTGTTTTTGGAATTGAAAATTTGAAGTTGGATCATGCATCTTAAAGTTGCATTTTAAATTTGGCCATAACCAAAAAGGCCTTATAGTAGCATATGTATGCTAATAACTTGATGTATCAATAAAAAAAAATTGTTCTCTCTCTCCTTGGTGTTGTCCTTTGTGTGTTTCTTCCATTATGTTTACTTAAAAAGGTATTTGGATAGTTAGGTGAGCCACTAGCCCCAGCTATTCAATCCCTCCCTTGTGTCAAATTGTATCAAAGCTTTAGGTTCATCCTTGAGGAGATTAGATCATGTTGAACCTTAAGTTGGATTTGGTTATAGGTTGGCAGGTCTATGGATTTGACCTATAAATTGTAGAGATTTATGATCTTGTAGGAACCTATATGTAAAGATGGTTCAAGGTAAGGAAATGTCGACACTCCTATTATGGACATGTTGAGACAAATTGTAGCCCGATGAGATATTCTAAAGACAACCCAATGGAGAGGAAACAATCTTGTTGATGTGAGTGATGATGAAACAATAACACCAAAGCCCTAATCTGGAACTTGAGGAAGATCAAGATGAGGAAATATTGTTGAGAGTATTGTGTAGGGCACATTCAAAACCTACTAAAGAATTTGTTCCTTATCATGGAGAATTGGACACTAATGGCGTGTTGAATTGGATCTTTGATATAGAGAAGTTCTATAAGTTTGAAAACAATCTTGATAATAAGAAGGTGAAAACTGTAGTCACTAGGCTAAAAGGTCATGTCTCACTATGGTGGGAGCATTTACAAATTGATAGATAAAGGAGACAAAAGGACAAGATCAAGAATTTCCTAAAATTAGTGAATAAGGTGAAGAAGAAGTTCCTTTCTATTGATTACCAAGTTAGCTTGTTGAGAAAGATGTAAAATTTGAGAGAAAAGGACATGATTGTGAAAGATTATATTGAGGAATTATATATATTGGACATTATATTTGGACATGTGGATGATGAGGTTGAGAAACTTAGAAGGTATCTAAAGGGATTAAGATCTAGAATTCAAGATGAGATAAGTTTTTTGAAATTGGAAAGTGTTGGAGAAGCATACCAATATGCCTAAAAAACTAACAAGATCTTAAAAAGGAAGCATGAAAAAAGATAAAGAGGTAGAGGTGCTAGAATCGAGAGAGGAAGAGGTAGGTGTTATGGAGAATGTGGTAGATTTGATAATCCTATGCAAGAAAAGGGAAAATTTGAGTGGAAAAATTATGATAAAGGAAAGACCAAATAGAAAGGTGGTGATTCATGCTGAGGAGGTACTAGCTCTTACCAACAAAGAGGTAATTCTTATTCAAAGGTAGTTTTCATGTAAATTACATTTCAAATGTGGCAAAGAATTGCATAGATCCTTTGAGTGTAGATAGTTTGGTAAGAATGAACAAGGTAACATAAATGTTGTGATTCAAGGAGACCTTGCTGATTCACCAAGTGGACCTAAAGTTGGACAAAATTTGATGGTGAGAAGAACTTTGTGTACTAAGAGAGTTGACGAGGAACCTATTTGGATAAAAAAAAAATTTTGATGGTGTAAGTTCAACACATTTGGCATTGAAGGAGCTGGTTATAAACTTTTAGTTGTAGAGGCTAAAGCCCCCTAAACCCTATCATGTTTCATGGGTTAGAGATGAGCATAAGATATTGGTAAGTGAACAATGTGTTCTAAAGTTCAAGATTGGAAATTACTTTAATGAAAGATTGTTGTCATATTATATTTGATAGACTTTGGTAATATGATAGATATTCTATGCATGATGGGAGATTGAATCAATATACTCTTTAGGTCAATGGGAGAACGCAAGTGTTGTTGCCTTTGATTGAAAGTTTAGATGAGATTAATTATACTACTATTTGAATTTGTGTGGTCAATGGGAAGCAATTTGAAAAGGAAATTAAGGAGAAATAAATTATTTTTCCCATAATTTCTAGAAGATCAAGTTGTGCTAGTCATACTTGAGTGACAATAGAAGCTAGAAGTATTGACCAAGTGCTAGTCAAAATTTAAATCTTGTTGAATAAGTATAAAGAATTTTTTGTAGAGGATATACTTGATGATTTTCCACTAGTAAGAAGTATAAGTCATTGTATGGAACTAACTCTTAGATTAGTTTTCCAAATAAAGTAGCATATAGATTGAAACCTGCAAAGAGTAAAAAACTTAATAGACATGTACAAGAGTTGTTGCAGAAAGGTTTAATCAGAGAAAGTTTGAGTCCATGTGTTGTACCTATTGTATTAGCACCTAAAAAGATTGAAGAATGGAGAATGTGTACTAATTCTAGAGCTATTAACCAGATCACACTAAAATATATGTTTCCTATGTCGAGGATAGATGACATAATGGATTGCTTGAGTGGAAAAAATTATTTTACCAAGATTAATATAAAGACTGGTTATCACCATATTAGTATAAGAGAAGGTGATGAATGGAAGACTACTTTCAAGATAAAAGATGGTTTGTATGAATAGTTGGTTATGCCTTTTGGTTTGAATATTGTACCTAGTACTTTCACAAGGTTGATGAATTAATTTCTAGAGAGATTCTTGGGTAAGTTTGTGATTGTTTATTTGGATGATATTCTAATATTTAGTAAGACTAAGAAAGAACATCTTGAGCATGTTAGAGAAGTATTGCAAAGATTGAAAGAGGAGAAGTTGTTGATAAATTTTAAAAAGTATTCTTTTATGCAATAAGAGATTGTATATTATGGATTTTTGATTTCAGCTAATGGTTTTAGAATGGATCCTAAAAAGGTTAAATTTTTTTGGAATGGCTTTAAACCTTAGAATTTAGGTGAGGTAAGATAATTTCATGGCTTGACTAGTTTCTATAGAAAGTTTATAAAGAATTTTAGTTATGTTTGTAATTTTCTATGACTTAGACAATGAGAGATAAAAAGGATTGTAAGTGGACATGTGAAACTAATAAGAGTTTTGAGACTTTGAAAGAAAAGGTTTTTGAGTTACCTATATTGGGTTTTCTTGATTTCAATAAGGTATTTCAAGTTCAACGTGATGCAAGTGGTAGTGTAATAGGAGTTTTGTTGAGTCAAGAAGGTAAACTTGTTTGTTTCTTCAGTGAAAAGTTGAATGATGCTAAATGAAAGTATTCTATGTATTATCAATATTTTTATGTTATTTTTCAAGCCTTGAAGAAATGGAGACATTATTTTATTCTTAAAGAGTTCATGTTGTATACTAATCATAAATCTTTACAATTTTTGGGAAGTCAACATAAGTGGAATCAGAAACATATGAAGTAGGTTGAGTACTTCTAGATTTTCACATTTGTGATCAAGCATAAAAGTGGAGATACTAACTGAGTTTCTTATGCATTGAGAAGAAGAAATTCTTTGTTGATTGAGATGAAGGTCAAAGTTATTTGTTTTGATGAAATGAAGGAATTGTATTGTATTACCCTGATTTTTTTAAGGCATGGAGAGAGTGCAAAGCACCAAATCTATTAGATCAAATGAGTAAATATGATAAGTATTTCATTCAAGAAGGTATTTTTTTCAAAGGAATTTAGTTTTTTATACCAAGAAGTTCCATGAGAGTTAATTTGATTAAGGAAAAAAATTGTGGTGGTTTGGTTGGATATTTTGGAATTGATAAGATATTGAGTTTGTTGAAGGATAAGTATTATTAGCCACATATGTATAAGGATGTTAATAATTTTTTAAGGAAGTGTGGAATTTTCCAAGTTACAAAAGGAGTAAGTTAGAATACTAGATTGTATACACCTATTTATATTTCAGAGAAACCTTGGAGTGATATCGGCATGGATTTAGTTCTTGAATTAGCTAAGACAACAAGAGGGTATGATTCCATTTTATTTTTTTTGTGGATAGATTTTCTAAAATGACACATTTCTTACCATGTAAGAAGACATCAAATGTTGTGCATATTACTGAAATTTTTGTCAAGGTGATTGTTAGATTGCATGGACTACCAAAAGGAATTATTTCTAACAAAGACAGTAGGTTTGTTGGTTATTTTTGGAAGACTTTGTGGAAGAATATTGTTACTGAGTTGAGATTTAGTTATACATTCCATCCACAAAAATATGGATTCCATAGACATATGGATATATAGAGGTTGTGAATAGAAATTTGGGTAATTTGTTGAGATGTTTAGTTGGAGAAAAGTTGAGTAATTGGAAAATGATATTTGCACAAGCTTTGTTTGTATATAATAATTCTTTGAATAGGGGTATAGGAAAAACAAATTTTGAGATTATTATTAGAATGTAGCCTAGAGGATTATTTGATTTGAGGGATGTTGCTGATGAAGAGAAGATAAGTATTGAAGGGGAAGAATTTTTTTGTTTTATGAAATCTTTTCATGAGGAAGTGAAGTTGAGTTAGGACCAAAGTAATCAGAAGTATAAGGAGAATCTTGATAAGTCTAGAAGACATCATGTGTTTGAATTTGTTTATGAGGTGATGGTTAATTTGAAGAAAGGAATATTTCCTATTGGAACATAAAGTAAGTTGAAAATCACAAAGTTTGGACCTTGCAGAATTTTGAGTTAGTTTGACAGTGAAAATTCTTATGTTTAGTTGAGTTACCTAATGACATGGATATATCTCTTATATTCAATGTTTCTGATTTGTATAAGTATCATGAATCACATGATGAAGTTGGCATATTTGATGGTTATCCTAAGAAGAAGTTTTAAGGGGCTAAACATATATTGAATTACAGAAATGGTAAAAGCACATGACGAAAAGATTACTATGAATATTTTGTGACGTCAAGGAATAGACTAGTTGAAGATGTTACATAAATTTATCAATATGAGTTGGATTAAGCTCAGGTTGTGACATCTCAATGATTTAGTAGAATCATTTCTTTCAACCCCAATTTTCTAATGCAACAACATCCTAGGTTGCTTTGTAATCCTACTCATTTGTGCATTCTAGTAGTTATCACCAAGTTCCAACAGTGTTGGTTCCAAGTTCCAGTTATGTTAATAGAGTTTAGTGTTAACTAAGTTCCAATAGTGTTAACTAAGGTCAGTGTTAACCAACATCATTAACTAATTTTGCAGTACTGTTAACTGAGTTTAGTGTTAACCAAAAGTGTTAACCAACTCTGTAGTGTTAGCCAAGTTCAGTACTAACTGTGTTCAATGTTAACCAAGTTTTCATGTTGACTGAGTGTTCCTTTGTGTGCTAAGTGAACTTGATATTTGTTCATTCTTGGTTCCCTATTTGACCAAGTTTCTCCATGATTGGTTCTTTGTTTAAGATAACTTAGATATTTGATTTGGATCATGAATTTAATTATAGGACCTTGTCTTGGAATGAGTGTAGACCATTTTATGGTCAATATTTATATTATCTAATGATCTAGGATCTTTGTTAAGCTATTTTGGCAAGTATAATTAAAGTTATTTGACTTATTTTAGAGTGGGACTTAGAGAGTTCAGAGTAGATGTTTCTAGAATTGTAAATTTGAGGTTGGATCATGCATCTTGAAATTGTATTTTATATCTTGTTGTAACCCCAAAGGCCTTACAGTTGGGAATGTATGCTAATAACTTGATAAATAAATAAAAGTGTTTTGTTCTCTCTCCTGAGTGTTGTCAAATATTTGTTTCTTCCACTTTGTTTACTTAGAAAGGTGTTTGGATAGTTAGGTGTGTTACTAGCCCTTGCTATTCAATCCCTCCCTTGCATTAATAATGTTCACTCAATGAAAATGGTAATAAGTTATGATCTTCATCGAATGGAGAAAAATGAGTTTTTTTTTTTAATTTATTTTGTGTTTGAAATTTTTTTGGGGCTATTGTAATGTCATAGGCCATAAATTATAGTAATATTTTAGGTTTGGTGGGTCTAAATTTATAGAATTGTGTATGGAAGTGGAAAATTGCCCATGTGGTTATGCATCCTATATTTCTAAAGTTTGTATTTCTATACTTTTTGAGATAATAAAAATCTTATTTTATATTATTGTAATTTGTAGTTATTGTCAGTATCTCTATCTACTGTTGTATATTAGCTTCAAACACTTAGTCATTTACAAGGTATAGTTAGACGGTCATCACTCTGATCAAGCTACTCTATATACGTCAAGTCATGTACATAAGAAAGTATGTACTAAGCTCTATAGGACCCAAGAAAGTGTATGGTCACTAAATATTTTCTATACAAGTTGAGCTCAACAGTGACTGAGCTAGTTTCAAGCATACAAGTGTTGAGTGACACATTTTGTGCCAAGCACAATATAGACTGAGCAATAGCAATGCCAAGTATCAAAAAACCATAAAGGTTGAGCAATGAAAAGTTACATAAAAGTTAGGAATGGAATAAATTTTGAGGTAAACATTTTCAAGCTGACTTGGAAAGAAATTTTAATATTTGTAGAGGTTGTTATAGAGAGTTTTACATGTTAATAACATGGATCACATATCCCTATGTTTTGTGATCAAGGATTTAGATGGAGAGGCTATTATGGAAGGATGTAGAAAACTCTTTACAAAAATCTTTAAATAGAAAAGATCTTAACTTAGATTAGAATGCATGTGTACAAGAGAGAAAGAGAAAGAGTAGAGAAGTGTGCATGTGAACAAGGAGTAATATGCAAGTGAAGGATCGAGATTAGTTTAGAAGTTAGTGAAAGGTTGTGTTATCACTTAATAGAGGAAGTGACTTATTTAATGTAGTGAAATGAAAGGTAGGACAAGTTTATTAGATTAGAGGAGAGGATTAGATAGCAAGGAGAAGACT
Source organism: Cupressus sempervirens (assembly GCA_028749045.1). Taxonomy (NCBI): domain Eukaryota; kingdom Viridiplantae; phylum Streptophyta; class Pinopsida; order Cupressales; family Cupressaceae; genus Cupressus; species Cupressus sempervirens. Next base: position 110,911,886 of record CM053786.1, read on the forward strand.
CAAAATTAGCTTACAGACCATACCAAGATTTGGGTACTGAATCAGTTCTAATTGACTTGAATCAAGATAGATCTCTTAATAGAGCATGGTCCTAATGGATCATTATAAATCTCCTAACAAATTCATTACTTTTTTGTAAATGTTAAATCCTCTAATAGGGTAGATAATATTTTATGATCAAATAGTGTAACCATAAGAAGTTAGCTTTATTACTGTAGTAGTGAAGATTTGTGGGTGTCATCCCCACCCCAGTTTTACCTTCACCTTTGAGGGTTTCTAGGTAACAAATATTCTATCATGTGTTTATTTTCATGCATGTGATAGATCAAATTTCTATGTTATAGCAAGTTATAATTACATGTTTTATATGCACAAGTTTACTAATAGATGTGAATGAATTGGTGAAATGTTCAAAGTGTTTAAAATTTTTATTCACCCCCCACTACCCCCACTCCACCAAATATTGTTAATCTATTTATAGCTCCATCAGTCAACAATTGGTATTAGAGCATTGGTTCTCTAAGAGAATCTTAAATTCTTGGAGATTAGATCTTGGAGATGGAGGCTTTTAAAATGGAAAAGGTTATTGAAAATCAAGTGATTGACATCCAACTTATGCTTTAGAAACTTGAGAAAGAAAGACAAGATCTAGAAGATTTCCTAAAAAGGAGAAAGGAAATTGCTACCCAGATAAAACAATTTTCCTATGAAGAAATTGAGACTAAAGGACTATTTGATTTAATCAATCTAAATGACAAGGCATCTGTAGATCTACTTGAAAAGAAAAAACTCTTGAATGAAAAAATAAGAGGACTTAGAAGACAACATGAAATCTAATCAGTAAGACTATGTGAAATGCTTAACAAAAGAAGAAAGATGAAGAAGACATGACTATGGCTGAAGAAGACAGAATGGTAATGGCTACCAAACTTAAAGGAACGACATCAGATATGCAGAAGCTCAAAAATACATAGATGGACATGATGAATCAACTAATGCTTGCAAATAAAAAATTGAATCAAAAGGATGTGTAAATTTGAAATCTCAAATCATAGAAAAACCATACTAAAGAATGAAATGAAAACTAAAAAACAATCTATGGAGAGATTCAACAAATCTAAAGAGGTAATGAAGTACTTTGAAGAACTTATGAAGTCATCTAGTTATTTTGATGGGTTAGGACATTCATGCACTAAACAAGGAGAATCATCTAGGAATGAAGAGTTGAGGAATGCAAAACCAAGGCACAAACCAACATGCTATCACTATGGAAAACTTGGTCATATTGCAAAAATTTGTTAAAGCAAACATTGTATACAAAATCAAAAACCTAAGTTTTATGGTTACTATTTTTACTGCAAGAAACAAGGACATCAAATACATGAGTCTAGGTCAAGATTGAGGAATGTATTTACTACACCTAGATTTGAAGGATATTGCTATAAGTTTTAGAAGAATGGGCATAGAGCAAATGAATGTATATCTCTGAAAAGGGCTTATTGGACAAATTAGAGGAATAATTATTCACCTAATAATGCATGCTCCAAATGTCACAAGTTTACACATATAAGAAATAATTGTAGGACTCAAGTACATTTAAAAAATCAAGCAAAAGGAAAAGGCAAAAGAAAAGTAGACATTAAGAAAGTTAGGAAAGAAATGAATCAAAAATGGAAAAAGAGAGTAGGAGATGAAACTATTGGAGTAAATGGGGTTGAGGTCACCTAATCCAATGGAGAAGGTGATCATGTCATCTCAAACTAAAAAGAGAGACATGTATGGAAATGTATACTTAATTGATATATCACACATCAGTTTCTTACATATAAATGCACCAAAGTTCATATTTGCATATAGAAAGATGTATAAGATCAAATTGATAAAATATTTCTAAGCATCAATAAAATTGTTTATGTTGACTAAACATTGCAACATACACCGAGAACTTTGGAATAGACCAAGTGAAATAGAAGAGACCAAGATGTAAAGTAAAGACCTAGTTGAAAGGTATCATTATCAATTGAGATAGTTGGCTTCCACTTACCTGACCACATAGCATTAATGGAGACCCTAAAATGATCAAAATAAGGTATATATCAAATTTAAAAGGCATTATCTCATGCCGTAGATACATATTTTTGAGAGCACAGTGATTTGGTGATTTGAGCAACGAGTAATAGATTTCAAGAGTGATATAAATGAAAAGCTTGAACAAGTGGAGATTTGAAATCTTCTGAGTAACTTAGAGAAGAAAGAACTTCAAACCATAACAATGATCATGGAAGCTTCTGTTAGAGTAAATAATTAATTAATTATTAATTATTTATTCTATTACTTAAGCTTACTTAGGTAAATTCATTCATTAATTGTAGTCTAGGAGTTTGTTATAAGTTGTTGACAATATGGGAACTTGTTCTCTCCTAAGTCATAGTTATCCTCTCACATTGTTCAAGGACTTTCCACCTTATGTGGATGTATGCTTAGTTGTCATACTTATCTCCTAGCATCTTCTAGGTTGTTCTAGGAGATTCCTGGAGCTCTTTATATTCGGGTTCTCTCATTTTATTTTCACAACAATATCTCATTCCATTGTAAATACATTTTCTTTTTTTGTAATACTTGTTGTCGCTCATGTCCATTTAGAGTTTTTCCCTTGCTCCATGTTCTTCCTCTCCTTGGCTTCTCTTTGACAATTTTTTGCATGGATGTGATCTTGGGCATCTTCGGAGTTGGATTTCATCAACTCCAACATGGTATTAGAGCTTCCCTACTACTGCTTCGTTGAAGAATTTTTGAAGTCATTATTTGAAGTCACAAACCCTAGTTTATTTGTGCATTTTTCTTCAAATTAGGGGAACAACAAATTTTTAGAGCACTTTCAGCCCAAACGTACACTGCCATTGGATCTGGAAGGCCATTTGCAGTTAGGATTCATATAAAACTTACTGATTTTGGAGATAGGGCTCTGGGAGGAAAATTTTTTTTGCTCCCAAGCCCTACTATACGATCGTACAGACAATTTCATCAAAAAAAATTTTAAATTTTTTAATCAGGCTACACCACCGGGTGCCCACCACTGTTCCACCTAGCGACCACTGGCACCACATCTGTGCCCCTCCAACACCAGTGACCCCTCCTGCCTTTCTCCGCTTTGCCGCAGGTTCCTCCGTTCCACTTCGCCAGTGCTTGTTTCTACCACTCTAGATCCCGCCACCTCCATTCTAGTTATTTTGCCAGCCCCTATCTCCATCGTCGAGGAACTCCACCCACCCATCGCTCTAGGTTTTCTTTGACTCAGCACAAAAAAATCAACTTTTTTTCCACTCGGCAGTGTGTAGGGGTGACACATGGCCTGGGCACCATGTGGCACCTTGCCACGTGGACCCGCCACGTCACCCTGCCACGTTCGATTTTGCCACATGGCATCATTTTTTGCTGTGACGACCATGTGGCCATCAATTTTTTTCCTGTGACTTGCTGACATCAACATGACATCAACTCTGCATCAACACACCTTCTTCCACTCTCCTTCTAGGTCCTTTTTGACCTACTCTTAGTCTTTTGGCCATAACTTGAGCATACAAAGGTATTTTTCCAATCCAAAAGAAGCACCGAAAAGCTGGTTTCCAGACAGAGACATTATTGTAGGTATTTTTTAGTTTTGATGTATTTTTGTTATCCATTTTTTCAGTCAAAATCTGAAGTTCTATTTTTGACTCCGGCATGCATATCTTTTGCATCCCATGCCCATTTTTTGAAAACTTTATATTTCTAGAAAGCTGATTCTGTGTAATTTTTAGAAATGTGGTCCTTTTTCTTAGTTTTTGGTCCATGCTCTTTCTATAATGTTTTTGGAATTTTTGCTATATGGTGGATATCTTGAGTGTTTTAGGCTCGAGGATCATTTTTCTAGCATGGTCTCCTTTTTTTTAGGTTGTACTTTATTTTTTTATAGCTTGTTTTTAGTTTTGATCATTCTAGCTATCATTTTGAAGCACTTTTATGTATCACGCTAAGATAAAGTGCCACTTTTGCATTTCGAGGGTCATGAATGTTGTTTTGAGTTAGTTGTACATCCACTATTTTTATAAAGCACCATGGAGGGGATAGTTGTTTGATGTTTTAGGCATTATTCCTTTGTCAAGTGAGTGTCCCTTCCATGACATTAGCCCATGTAGCATCAGTGTGACTGTGTCTTTATAGGTGGCTATACCTCTTCCTCTCTCATCACTCTTGGTTTGTCTACAGGAGATTTTGGCCCACCTTCTCAGTTACCTATCATCTCACCCCATCTACATTAAGGGGGTATTATGCTGTTGTTCTAATGCATCCGTGGTTTAATGGTTCGTTAGTGTGAACCATGTATTCAGTGGTTGATCTTATGTACAAGTTGATTGCAGTGGCTGGTTACCTATGCATTTTGGTGCGATGGATCATCTACCATATAGACACACTCAATTTGTGCCATCTTCGTCCTGATTACTGATTAATTTTGTGAAGTTTTATTAGTACTAAAAGTATTTAAAGGGACTATAGGATAATAGGACATAACTAATTCAGTCCCCTCTCCCCCTTCTAAGTTATCTAACAACTTATGTCTATAATTAAAAAAAAAAATTAAGTAAGAATTGTTGCATTTTTAATTTTTAAAGTCCCTTTTTTTTAATGTCGATAATAAAGAGTTTCATTCCCACAAAAATTTATATATAGATGTTCATGTATTTCTCTAATTTTTTAATATGTTATAGTTGACATGTAGAGTTAGTGGTTAATAAAAAAATGATTTTTGAATTGTAATTTTTCTATTATAAGTGTTCAAAGTTGTACTTATCAAAAATTGACATTTTTTCATCAGATTTTTTCTATCAAATCTACACTTTTTTAAAGAAAAAATTGCATATTCTTCAAGAGGACTCTCTCCTCCAAAGGTACATATAAAGTTTTAAATTTTTGAACATGATTTACTATTTTAAATTTTCCTTTCTTTAAGTGTCATCTCCTTGAATCTTAAACTACATATTTATAAAATTTTAAAATTATAACATCATATAATTGCTCTAAATGCTATAAAATTTAAATTATCATAATCTTGACCTTGAGATCAACAATAGGGTGGTTTTAGCTTTTGTGGAAACTTCAATTTTGATGGAGAAATTAGCCTTCAAACCGGGAAGTTTTTAGAAACAACATTTTTTTCTTGTGTGGCTACCACATAGACAATTTCAACTAAAATTGTTATGACTAAAATAGTTAGGGTCAAAAGTATTTTAGCTGCATCAAAGGCTAACTCAATTCACCCACCTACGTTCATATGGAGACCATTGGTCATTTTTTCCTTCCCACAAAAATTGCCATATTTGAATTTAAACATGGTAATGTTCACATATTTTTAAATTTGAATAAAGTGGGGTGCAAAAATATTTCATATAAAACTTTAGGTTATAATTTATTTCCTAAGTGATTGTTGACTTTAATATTCCATGCACCTACACCTTACTCATTGTTAGATCCTTCATCATCCACAGTGGTTGCTTTATTGCTATGTGGAGTTGCACACCCATTACTTCATGCAGCATAGCAACATTGTGCCATGTGTCTATGTGGGTCCAAATTTATTTGGTGAGTTAGACTAAGATGACATACGGTGGAATCTTCATTGGCCAAACCTCTAACATGTCTAGATTATGGGCCACATGTTCTCAGTTTATACCTTCTACTGTTTGATGCAAAACAATCAATGGTGGTCACTTTGTCACTATAAGAAGTTTCTTGGTATTTATTCATAGCAACAAAGTGATGAGTTGACATCTGGCAGGTGGGTCCATTCCTTTGTGGGCCATGGTGTGGTGGGTTAGTGTCAGACAAATTAACAAAGGACCATGTTTCTATTGGTTGGTGCACTGATAGGCTTGATGATTTTTTGGGACCGTCAGATGGTGAGAGATCAATGCCTCTTGCTATGTTGCTATAGGAAGTTGCTCAACCTTTACTCATAGCAACATAGCAAGGATTAGCCACATGTCTTGGTAGGCCCAGTTTGGAAAGTCTAGTTAGGTTAATTTCATGATTAAATCAACAATATTGCAACCCATCATAGTCAAGTTCGAGGGTGGCACAGTCAAGGTGATATCATGGTGAAATGCATGAGGACTCCATGAGGTGGCAAAAGGAAATTATATGGTTGGTTTACATGGAGGTTTCTAGTTGCTTGACTAGATTGACATCTTGACCTATCCCCCTCTCATTAGTGTATTTTGGATCTCTACAATCTTACATGATTATATCTTTCTTTGGCCTATAAATGATATATAAGTGAATTCTCTTCTCCCTTGTGTCATTTATTTAGGTTTTCTAATTTGTGTGTGATTGTTAGATTAAAACAAGTTTGAATGTGTATAAGGTGTCATGATGGTTCAAAAGTGAAATAATGGATAGAGATTAGTTTGAAAACTTTATTTTGGTGCATCACCTATTAGGTTAGAATAGGTAGATTTGCTTCCATACATTTCTTCTCCCTTTTCCTCTTCAAGAGTAGTTAGGTGCATCCTAATAGTAAAGAAAGTCGACCTTCTTTGGAGATTCAACCTCACAATTCAAGTCCCATAACTTGGAGGTTGTTTCCATGTTTCACAAGGTAGTCCTTAGGTAAAAACTTTGGATAGGGGTGTTAAATTTTGTGAAATTTTTTTTTGGCATGCCCGATGGGACATATTCTAGATGATTTCAAGTCTACTAGTGTCAAAAAAATAAAATCAAATCGATGTTAACGAAATTGTGCTATTCTCAGTCTTTTAGGCCTTAAGAGGCTCATTTCCACAAAGAATTTGGTGATACTACACCCTTTATATCTAGTTTCTAGACCAAATTTGTAGTGATTCATGCCCAAAGCTGAAACAAGGGCATCTTCTAGAGGTAAATTTTAGTATCAAGAGCTTTGATTTTGAAATCCTAGAAGAAGAAAGACTAGATTGTCTCTATCACTAGTTAGGAGTGTGTACCCATACAAGATCCATTTTCATTCCTCCTATTGTTAGGTCTTAATCTAGAATACCATAAGCTCATATCAATAGATCACTTGTTTATATAGCTACAGCTCATGCTTTTACCACCTCTAATGATGGAAGTCCTCTTTTATTGGCCCAAAGACATGACATACTAGAAGCTACACTTAAAGTATACCAAATTTCATTGGTTAAACTCTTGTATCTCCCTTAGAACACATTCAAGAGGTTGCAGATGTTTGTAATGTTCATGGCATATCTGAGGATAATGTTTTTGTTAGGCTTCTAGCTTCATCTTTAAAAGGGAAAGCACTTCAATGGTATAGAGGGTTACCTCATAACTCTATAAAAAATTAGGATGGATTAGGAGTAGGACTGTGTAACCTCTTTGAGGACAAAAGGGACTACTTTTCACTTTTGGAACAACTAACTACTATAATAAGAGCCCCCAAGGAATTTATAACCAATTTCAATTATAGATTTGAGAAAACATGGGATAGAATACCTACTTCAGTAAAACCTACCCCTAGCCATGCCTTCTTACATTACCTCAGAGCTCTTAATAGTGACATTGCTAGTACAATTCAAACCATGGGAGGAGATACTTTACTTGATGCTTATGAAATCAGAGTAAGGGAAAAAAACATATTGATACAAGGAGGAAAGTTAGCCTCAAGGCCTCCTATGCCTTTCTTTCCTGACATCCCAAATCACCAACCAATGATGGCCCCTATTCCCACAACTTCCATACCACAATCCCTTACTTTAGTCCCTCAATCTTCCACATTTTCAAATGGAATAGATGAAATAAATGAGATAATGTAATCTATGATGCTGAACATAGATAAAAGATTGCATGGCCAAGAGAGGAAGCTAGAAGATAGCTTCTTTATGATGCAGAAGGTGAGCAACAAGGTGGTAACTTTGGAAAGGTAGCAAGCTCAAGGTAGTAAGGCTTATCAATTGCAATATCAAACTCCAAAAAATGGTAGGACTTCAAATTATAGTTATGTGGGAACAACTCTTTTGATCAGAGTAGGTAGAGTAGTCGTGCCTCTACTTCAAATATAAATCAAAGTAGGGCCATACTCCCTGAAAATAATATGGCTTAGGATCAAGATTTTTGTCCCTCCTACAACTACTCCTATGCCTATTTCTTGTGTCCAAAGGTTGAATCCTATTTGTCTTTGACCAGTCAAGAGCTTGTAGTAGGACAATCATCCAAGGAGAACCAATTCAGTGATGCCTCATATATGCAAAGATAGGGTGATTGCTCCTTTATGAATCATCAGGTTGAAGAACATTGTAATGTAAACTAGGATTCCATTCCTCACAACACTATGAGAAAAATAATAGCTATAGAAGATTATACCCCTCATCCTCCTCAAACTTCAATATCAAATGCAATGCCTCATATACAAGCAGCAAGTGCCCAACCCAATGTTCCTCAACAAGAAAGACATAATAATAGCAAAGGAGATGTGAATGAACCCCAAATCATTCCAACTCAACTTCCTACACATGTAGCTCCCAAGATTTCTACCAAAGCAACTAATTCCTCATTTAGTGTGCTAGAGTAGATAAAGAAGACAAATGTGAATATTTCCATGTGTGATGTTGCTACTATACCCTCGCAAAATAAGGTTGCAGCAAGAGTTGGAAAGTATTGAACTAAAGGATTGGCCACCTAGCATGGAAAGTGCCACAAGACTAGTATAGCCATCAAGGGAGGTTGAGACAAATACAAAGGTTATACACCCTCCCTTTTACGTTTCCCTAATTATAGGGGATAAACTAGTCCACAATTGCATGATTGATTTAGGTGCTAGTAGTTTAGTGATGCCTAAGTGTGTTGCTAATGCTTTAGAGATGAAATATAAACCCATTGTTAGGGATGTATTACAATTGGATGGTAGTACTATCAAGACTATATGGATCCTTAGGAATGTGGAAATGGACCTACATGCATGCCCTGGTTGTACTATAACTCAAGATATATTAGTTGTTCAAGTCAAGCCACACTTTACCATTTGTCTTTCAAGAGACTCCAATGCACAAATAGGTGGTTACATATCTTTTGATAGTTCATACATGTTTTTTAGAACAAGATATTGGACCAAGGCTTCAATTAGAGTAGATCCTCTAGCCCTCCATCATATGGAACCCTACACCCCTAATCTCATCAATATGAATTGCACTATCCTAGAAATGGATGAGAATGACATAGTGAATGAGCCTGCCACTTCTCTAGCAAAGATACTTGATTTTCTCCTACATGAATAGGCTAATGTATATCAATTTTATCCCATATCAAAAACCCTTGAGATAGATCTTGGTACATACTATGTGTTAGAAAAGGATGCTCTTGTCCCTAGCCTTATGAATATACAAGAAGAGATGAGTGGGATATCAAGTATATATTTTGATGGGTCAAGAATCATGTGATGTTGATTTCTCCTACACAAGTAAGGTACTACTTCTCCTTTAGGCTCCAATTTAGTTGCACTAATAATGTGGAAAAATATGAAGCTCTGATCTAGGGTCTCCAATAGGCACAAAGGAGAGGCATCAAACTCTTAAACATATATGGGGATAGTGATTTGGTTGTTAATCAAATTATAAATCAAAATTTTATGAAGGAAAACCTTCTCAAATCATACAAACATAGATTTTGGGATCTACTTGAAGGCTTTCAAGATTTCAATATTTAGAGCATCCCAAGAAACAAAAACAAACATGTTGATAGGCTTGCAACCATTGGTGCTCATTAAGATATACCAGAGCATGTTACTGATGAAAAGAAGTAGCAAATCAGAATTTTTGTAAGATGTGTCATCCCAGATAATTGCAAAAATTGGCAAGTATTTGATTTTGATTAATAGATTGTTAATTTCTTGAAAAATGAAGCGAAGTTCTATGCTAGAAATTGGTCCAAGTTATGAAGTTAGTATAGGGATTACATTATGAACCTAAAATCCAACAAATTTCCTAAAGGTCTAATCACCTTAGAGGTCATTTAAAACACTGATGATCAAGCCAAAGGCACAGGTCCAAACCTAACTACAAAGAGAGATGACTATACACCTATCATTGTTGTTGATGGAGAGACTCTTAACTTGGGGAAGGTATGCACTAATGCTAAACAAGAAGTTTTCATTAATTTATGTCAATAATTCAAAGATGTTATTGGATGGAAATATGAAGACTTAAGGGGTTTTGAACTGAACTTATTTCAGCATACCATAGAACTAAACTTATTTCAGCATACCATAGAACTAAACTTATTTCAGCATACCATAGATTTAAATCATGATGCTAAGCCTATTAGACAAAAGCAAAGGCCAGTCAATCCAAAGATTCAAACTTTAATGAGAAAGAAACTATCCAAACTTATAGAAGCCAATATCAATTTTCTTATTAAGCACTCTTAATTGGTAGCCAATCTTGTTCCTATTAGAAAGAGGAATGGGTAAATTAGATTGTGTGTAGATTTTAGGGATCTTAATAAGGCTTCTCCTAAAGATCACCATCCCCTTCCTTCTATGGAAAAAATTCTATCCAAAGTTAGTGGCTTAGAATGGTTTTCTTTCTTAAATGGTTTTTTAGGCTATAATCAAGTGCTAGTCCAAGAGTCAGATAGATGTAAAATAACATTCACTACCAAGTGGGGTACTTATGCTTATTGTAAGATGCCATTTGGACTAACTAATGCAGGTGTCATGTTTCAGATGGAAATGGAGATGTCCTTCAAGGGTGTGTTGGAAAATTTTGTATTAGTCTATCTTGATGATATAACTATTTTCTCAAAACATGTAGCAAATCATTTTGATCATTTGAGATAGATATTTGGAAGATGCAGAGAGTATGGTGTATCCCCAAATCACAAGAAGTGTGTGTTTTCCACTAACCAAGGAAAGCTCCTAGGACATTTTGTTTCAAGAGATGGGTTAACAATATATCCAAAGAGAGTAGAAGAAATTCTCTCTCTCTCTCTCTCTCTCTCTCTCTCTCTCACACACACACACACACACACACACACACACACTTTCTAGTCATAAGGAAGGATTATAGAGCTTTCTTGGTAGGATCAATTTTGTAAGAAGGGTCATCCCTAATCTTGGCTCCATAGTGAAGCCTCTCACAACTATGTTGAAGAAGAATATGGTTTACTTAGACCAAGGAGGGGAAACATAGTTTTGAAGAGATCAAGAAATCAATTACATCATCTCCCACTCGTGTCAATCCCAAACTTGATAGAGACTTCATCCTTTACTCCCTTGGAGGAGAATCAAGTATATCAGTTGTTCTAACACAACTAAATAATAAGAATTTGGAGCAGCCCATTGCTTTCTTTAGTGAGGGGCTTAAGGATTATGAAGGAAGATACAACTATGTAGAGAAATAATTCCTTGTTGTTGTAAGGACTCTGAAAAAATTTACACATCTTTTGGAAATATTATGCCAAGCTAGGTTACTAAGAGCAAAGGGTAAATTAGTAACTTATAAATTTTTTATCCCAATCAGCAATTAATCCTTTATATGAATTTTGATCTAACTTCATGCATGAGAAACTAAAACATGAATGCATACATAACACTTTGACACATAGATTTGGTGACCAATAAACCTTCCAAATTGAAATAAAACTGGGGTGGGGATGATACCTGAAAGCTTTAGTACTGCAATATAAAGTTGGCCAGGTAAGACTGACATTGATCACTTCTAATGGTCTACCCTATTAGGAGCAATAAGGACTACTAGCTCCACCTTGTGAAAGGATTTACAAACATACAATGAAGTATACACTTGGTAAAGATAGTGACATAAGACTCTTAGGTCTACCTTCTTAAAGGATTTGACTGATCCATCTATTAGGATGAAGCAGTAGTTGATCTCTAAATTGCAACTTGGTTTGTTGAATGAGATTCCTCTAAGTGTAGAAATAAATTTTCTATGATAAATGAATCTTTTCTAGTCCTTATACTATTTTAGCGTTTGTAATTCACACTTCTTCTCTTATATAATAATTACATTACTTCCTCTTTTATTCCATACATACATTGGATGTGATACAATACATTACATATATATCAATCCAACTATACAATTAAAAATTCAACCATAATACAAGTTTACACAAAATATTATAAAGTTGACCAAAGTATAGAAACACAAGTTCTAAAGAATGACTCAGTGAGGTTCTGATACTTGGTATCATCATGCACTTGGTAGATGTAGAAGCTCGTTCCATACTAATTAATTCCAGGTAGTCTTGAACTTGGTCTACACTAGTGACTCAACAAATACTTTGAAACTCATCATATAAACTAAATAACTTGGTTACCACTACATAGCTCCGTAAACACTACCACCTCAAGCTCAGTATAGACTAAGTCTCTTGGTTAACACTAAGTAGCTTGGTCAACACTGGACTCGCATCACATCAATTATGAACTTGATAAACACTTCACAACTTGGTTTACACTAGTAAAGTCAACATACATTGAGATGCTCAGTTTACATTGTTGATCTTCACAATAGTTGTAACTACTCAACATACAGTAGAACTTGTCCAAAGGACTCGGTAGCAACTGTAGAACTTCGTAATAATTGAAATGCTTGGTTAACAGTATTAACTATACAATACACTTGGTATGAATTCACAATCTGAATAATTGTATGTCACTAATAAAAAACATGAATAGAATGTCAACAATCTCACCCTTTGTCATTATTAATAAAACACCTGTCAATAAAAACTAAATTATCCATCACCTTATATCTCCAACTCAGTAGAGTATACTATTTTTGAGATTTTTTAAAATTGTTTTTGTAAAGGATACATTTCTGTACATGGTAATGTTATATAGTATACTATACAATATTTCTTTACACTTTCTTACAATTTTCTCCCCCTATCTTTTAAAATCCTTCTCCTCTTTATATCATCTTCTATCTTCTCCCCTTTTTATCTCCTTATAACTTCTTTAATATCTTTTAGAATATCTTTACCCCCTTTTTCACATTAATGCCAAATATTTATATGATATGTATTTACATAGAAATTCCAAAATGAGACAAGAAGTTTGAATGTACCTTCAATATGATTTCCAAAGTCTTGTCCTAGTTCTCTTGCAAGATCTTGCTTGTGTGCAATGCCACCAACACTTCTACTGAAAGTTCAATCATATGGTCTACAATAGAGAAATTATTATCATGGATGAGGGGTTTGGAATGTGCAATATACTTTTTAGTGCATCCATGTTAGGGAGTGTCATATTTTGAATATCCACCAATGCAGACTTGATTCTTGCTTCTTCTTTAAGCAATTCAGCCTGCATATCTGTTAAAAATTTGATCTTCTTGAAATGTGCAAAGCTTGAACTTGGGTCAAGCTACGATTTCTAAGAACTTTCTTTGAGATCTTCATCAATCTTGGACAATTTGTCCTTCATTTTGGTAGTATATCTTTGAATATCACATAGTTTACCAAAAAGAAAAGTTATATTTGTACAAGAAGTTTCCAAAGAACCCAAAATAGTAGATAATTCTACTTGATGGATGGCAATTTTTTGAGCAATCTTCTCTAACAATTTATTTTCAAAATTTTTCTTTGCTTTCTGTAGTAATTTATCTTGTCCATCTAGATCTTCATTAAATTTCTATACTACTTCTACCAACTAAAACAAAACTAGCTGAGAAGAATTAATCTCTATGCCTATAGCCTCAGCCAAAATATTATTGGCATCCTCAATGATTTTAAATTCTTTATCTCTTTCCTCTCTTAGCCTTTGCTACTTGGCATTCTTTTGGAGTAATTCTCCAAAGGTTTACATTTGATCAAGAGTAAGTTTTGAAATATCCCAGTTTAGAATCACAATTTCCTCATCAAGATCAACATTCACCTCTTTTTCTTTTCTATTACCCAAAAATTTTGTGCTCAGTTGAGACTTGGTCTCAACTTTCCTTGCACTGATTGCTTGTCTACTTGGAATGGAAAAAGTAGTAGAAATAATGGGGCTTGCTATAAAAATTGATAGTACACTTATTGTAGAAATACTAGTAGAAGTACCTGTTAAAGCCAAAATTGATGTATCCAAAACTGTTGAAGATGGAAGACTGTTCAGTTCAGTAAATGAAGTAGTTGACACTTCAGTCAATGATGTGCTAAGCTAAATTGGTGCAAGGATTGATTAGATGGTTGTTCTTGGAGTGCTAGACATAATCAATCCTATAGAGGCTATCTCCATGCTTAATGTTGTCAATACTATGCTTGGAGAATGAGGAGGTGAGGCTATAAACACAGCAACAATCTTAACTGGGTTGGTTTCCTCTATATCTTGAGTTTCTTCCTCATTAGCCTCTTGCTCCTATTCCTCTTCATTATCAATGTTATCAAAATGGGTTGTCTCTTCATCATTTTCCTCTTCATCTTTCTCTTCTTTATCGTCATCATCATCTTTTTTGTCACTTATGCTTACTAGAAAATCACTCAGTTTATGAAGAAGATATACATTCTTCCATTTATTTGTTGCATTCTTCACAACATGCTCTATGTTTTTCATCTATACAATGCAAGTGTTGAATTTCAAGTTTAGTTTTTCTTCATTCTTCCTCATGGATTCCTTCACCTCCTTGTTAGTTTTCTTGGCATAAGATACCTCAAGGTTTTCTCATATATATCTTTAGTAGTTTACTTTGCAAATTCCCATCTTGGCTTGATCTTATCCATCAAAATACTAGGAATCTAAAGTGTAAGCTGGTTAGGTGAGTAATTCCACTTACCCATTTTATCCATCACCAGATCTTAAATCTGTTTCTATTTTGCTTCAATCCTAATATCATACTTCAATGCCTTAAAGTTGGTTAAGCCAGCCCCTGAATGCAAGTCTTCCAATCTATCTTAGAAGGTGGGTGGAGGTTTCTTGAATATTATGTCTTCTCCTTTCTTCTCTAATTTCTTCTTGGAGGATCTCCTGGTGAATATTGTAATGGATGGCTTAGTAGGCTTGGTAATGATTACCTTGCCCTTTTTCTTTAGTGGATCTTCCTCTATTTTTTCCTCATCCTCTATTTCTTCATCCTTACCTTTTTCCTTGATTAACAAAAGAGTTGAACTTATTTTCAATTTGGCAATTCTCTTCTTGCCTTTATTTACCACCTAAGGGAGTTTGATCTCTAGTTCTATCCTAGCCTTGGCTTCATCATATGTACCAAAATAAGTTGCCTTAGGATCAACCAGTTCATTAATCAGAGCCTCAATAATATCTTTCATTTCATCAATATTAACCTCATATCTAGGCCTAACTGCCTGAATATATAATTTATCACTATCTACCATAAAACATATATCACCCTTGTAATCCTCAACTAGTTTCTTGGGGATTTAGAATCTATTATTCATTTTCTTCTTGAATGCATCGAAATAATAATCCATAATACTATTATAATTTCCACCCATCTCAACAATGTACTCATTAATTTAATAGAGTATAGGCACATATTTTCTCCATACAATAGTGCCTTTTGAAGGGAAGAATTTATGAACATAAAAGAATAAGCATGCCAATAGATAGCAAAACTTACATGGATCATTCTTTGATGTTCCAATGCTGTCCATTTACTTGTTGAATTGCTTCAACAGTAGCTCGGCAAGGTCAAGAGAAAGATTGTTCTTGACTACTTTGTATGCTAGGTCTACTACCTTGCATGACACACTGTACAACCTACTTGAACTGTAGATCTTGTGTGCAATAATATAGATGCCAAACATCAATTGCATATCAATTATGCTAGTTATTTTTTGGTGGAAATATTCAAGACTATGCTAAGTTACTAAGAGGGGAGGGGTGAATTAGTAACTTCTAAAACTTTAACAATTTCAATTCTTAATCGAATTAGTAATCTAGTCTAATTGCATGCATGAAAAACTGAAAAACATGAAAGCACCCACAACACTTTAACACAAAGATTTGGTGATCCAAAAACCTTCCAAATAAAAAGTAAAACTAGGGTGGGGATGATACCCACAAACTTTAATACTGCAACATAAAGTTGGCTTGTTAAGGCTTACATTGATTACTTCTAATGATCTACCTTGTTAGGAGCAATTAGGACTACTAGTTCCACCTTGTGAGAGGATTTTACAAACATACAATGAAGTATCCACTCAGTAAAGAAATTTATGAAATACTATTAGGTCTACCTTGTTAAAGGATTTGACTAGTTCACCTGTTAGGATGAAATAGTAGGAGATCTTTGATTTGTAACTCTTTTTGCTTATAGGATGAAGTTGTCTCCATTATTGATATAGTCAATGGTTTTCTTATAGAGTGAGGAAGAGAGGAAATGATTGTTATAGCTATTTTGACTGGGTTAGTCCCCACATCATCTTGCTTTTCTTCCTCAATAGCCTCTTGCTCCTTGTATTCTTCATAATCAACTATAACAAAATGAGTTGATCCTTCATCATCCTATTCATCCTTTTCTTCATCATCATATTCATCATCATTTACTTCAAATAGAAATTCACTTGGTTTGTGAAGATGATAGACTTTTTTCCAAGTATTTGTTACATTCTTTACAACATACTCAATATCTTTTGTTAAAATCAAATAGGTATTGAATTTGAGAGTCATCTTACCCTAATTTTTCTTTAGTGACTCTTTTACCTCTATATCTAATATGCTTCATAATAGTTGTCTCAAGGTTTGTGCATATATGTCTTTGATTGTTCATTTGGCATGTTCCCATCTTGGTCTAATTTTGTCCAATAAGGCATTGGGAATATGAGAAGCCAGCTAGTTAGGAGAGTACTTCCATTGTCCCATTTTATCCATGACCAAATCTTCTATTTTTTTTTCTCAACCTTAGTCTTAGTCTCATATTTCAATGCCTTAAAGTTAATTATACTAGCTCCACCTTTCAATTCCTTCAGCTTGTCCTAGAAAGTGGGTAGAGGTCTACTGAATATAATGTCACCTCCTTCCTTGTCATCTTTCTTTCATGACCTCCTTGTGAAGACTGTAGTGGATGGCTTTGGTGGATTGGTGATGATCACCTTGTCCTTCTTCTTCAAAATTTCTTCTTTCTTAGATTCTTTGTCATCCTCTACTTCCTCCACATCCTCACCTTTTCCCTCATTTAATATAAGAGTTGCACTTGATTTCAGCTTTTCTATCCTTCTCTTTCTTTTGTTGACTGCTTGAGGGAGCTTTATTTCAAGTTCAATCCTAGCCTTTTCTTCATCATAGGTTTAAAAGTAAGAGGCTTTGGGATCAACTAGTTCATTATCAAGAGGTTTAATGATGTCTTTTGTTTCATCAATATTCACCTCATAGCCAAGAGGTTTCATCCACACAATTCTAGGCCTAACTACCGATATATACACCTTGTCACTATCCACCATGAAGCAAACATCATCCTTATAGTCTTTAACTAACTTCTTTGGAATCCTAAACCTATTGTTTATTTTCTCCTTGAATGCATTGAATTAGTTGTCCATGCTACTATTGTAGTTCTCACCCATCTCGACAATATACTCATTTATTTGGTACGGCATAGGCATATATTTTCTCCAAGATATAGTCCCTTGAGAAGGGAAGAACTTTTGTACATAAAAGAATAGGCAAGTTAACAATGAGCCAAACTTTCACAGGTTGTTCTTTGATGTTCTTATGCTTTCTATGTTTTTTTTGAACTATTTCAACAATAGGTTGGCAAGATCATTTGACAAGTTGTTCTTAACCAACTTGTATGCCAAATCCATGGCTTCACATGACACACTATTTAGTCGGCTTGATCTATATATCTTGTGTGCAATAACATGAATTAAATTTTTTTATTTTTCATTAGTGACACTATTGATTCTCATTCCTCTACAATCCCATTTAGCTAGGGTTTTCTTCTCAAACTCTGCCCAACCTAGGGTTTTTTTAGTTTTATCTTTGGCTAGCATAGGGAGGCTAGTGATTTGATGAATCATCTTATTTGTTATTAGAATTGGTTGTTCTAACCAAAATTTCCCATTATGCACCTGGCTGAGGATAAACCTAATCCATTTGATTTGAAATTCTCGGGGTGTATGAGGGATATGTCTCAACCCTTTGGTTTCTAGATGTTGATGCTTAGGTTTTAAGGCTCCATTCACAAATAGTTGACCTATGCCATCATCCATTTGTAGTGTACCAATTTCTTGAATAACACATTTGAAATGAGTATGAATATCATTGGTAAGAAGTACCTTGGGAGGAATTTGGGATTGAGCTCCATTTAGATCTAGGGTTTCAGCAATCGCAGGAGTGAGCTTGAAATTTGGTGCCTTCCATTCAACTCCACAAATCAACATGTCAGACCCTCCCTTAAGCTTGTTGCTACTAGATGCCATTTTCACTCAATAGATTGAGAGGACTTTAAAAAACATTTGCTTGAAATTCACTCAAATTGCTTTGATTGCACTAAAAATTTCTCTTCACAATAGCACTTGAAAATTCATAGTAAGAAATGAATTCTATTCCATGCCTTTTGATAAAAAATTTCCATTAATGCTTGGTGCAAAAGTAGATATGTTGACAGACTATCATCCACTACATGGCATTGAATACTTAGCAACATCTTTACAACTTGGTAACCATAGGTGTCTTTATTACTCCCGACCTTGCTTGGTAGAGTCTATGACTTGACCTTACTTGGTAGAGAAGGTAACTTGGTAATAACTAACACCAATCTTGCTCAGTGATCCCTTTGTATCCTAAATAATTGAAGTCATTCACAACTTAGAGAAGGGTGAACATTGAATCACTTGGTTAACATTGAGTAGCTTAGTTAACACAAGCTTCACATCACATGAGCTATGAACTCAGTAAGCATTGCAATTCTTGATAACCACTAACAAATTTGGCATATAATGAAATGCAATGTTTAAACTGCTAGACTTTACATTGACTAAATCTACTTGGTAACCATTGGGATTTGTCCAAAGGAGACGGTAGCAATTTTAGAACTTGGTAACAACTTAAATGCTTGGAAAACACTATAAATATATCAATAAGCTTGATAGCTATACACAATTTGAATAATTGTGTGTCACTAATAACAAACTTGATAGATATGTCAACAATTTTCATAGCTCTTCCATCCAACTGTGCCAGGGTTTTCTTCTCCAATTCAGCTTGACCTAGGCTTTTGGTCATCTTTTCTTTTGTGAGCATGGGGAGACTGGTGATTCTATGAATCATCTTCTTCATGATCAAAATTGGTTGCTCCAACCATAACTGTCCATTGTGCATTCAATTAGGAATAAACCTAATCCATTTCACTTGAAATTCATGGGGCATGTGAGAAACATGAGGTTAATCCTTTAGCCTCAAGATGTTGATGTTCAAGTTTCAAAATTCCACTCACACATAACCTTTCTAAGGTTTCGTCCATTTTAGTTTTACCAATTTCTTGAATCGCACATTTAAAATGAGAATGGATGTGATTGATTAATAGTACCTTTGAAGGGATTTGAGACTATTCTCTAGTTGGGTTTAGGGTTTCAGTGATTGTAGGAGTGAGCTTGAAGTCTAGTGCCTTCCATTCCGTACCTTGAACTAGCATATCTAAACCTTGCTTTTCCTTGCTGCTAATGGATGTCATTTTACCTCAGTAGGGTTTGAGAGAATTTAAAAAAAAATTGGTGACAATTTGCTCAAATTGCTTGAATGCCCTTGAAGATCACACTATGCAATAGCTCTTAAAAATTTCATGATGAAAATGACTTTGATTTCATTCCTTTTATCAAATTTCACCATAAATTCTTGGTACAAATGTTAGATTGAACTGACAAACTATCATCCACTTTCTTTTATTGACCACTTGGAAAAGTCTTCATGACTTTGTAACCATACACATCTTAATTGCTCTTGAGCTTTCTCAATAAGCTAGTAACTCAACCTTGCTTAGTGATAACTTTCATCTATTACTAGGTGATCCCTTTTGCATATTGAATGCTAGTTTGGATCTTTCATCCAACTTACTGGAATTGATATCTGATGTCTCATTTAGTATCACAATTTTAGCACTCCTTTGTGAATTCAAGTAGAAATGATGGAGCCACTCGATTCTTGAGTGAGTTGTTCATCTTTGTTTGGATTTGCATTCTAGGTAGACTTTGATTTTTGTCTCATCTATTTTATGATGTTATTAGCCTTTTCCTTCTTTTCATCTTGAATTCTTTTAGTATTCATGTAGTTCTTGGCAAGATGACAAAGTTTAGTACAAATAAAACATCTTTTATTAGTATCTCTTTTCCTCAAATGATGTTTTACACAATTAATTCCAATATTTCCAAATTCTCCATAGTAATGACATCTACACTAGGTGTTGTAGTCCCAACCAAATATATCTTTTACAATCTATTCTATTGAATTTAATATCTTGGTTTTGCATTCTGATGACTTGTGTCCGTACTCCTTACATTTGTGATATTTTTCTTCAAATCTTGGTTTTCCTTTAAATTCATTAGCCTTATGACCATGTTGATTGCAATTGTAGCACTTTCCATTAAATTTTTCTTTCCCATTGTTCCAACATTTTTTTGATGTATGACCTATTTTACCATAGTGATTGCAAGTAGGTCTTTGATTATTTTGAGCTCCTTGCTTGGATTATTCTCCTTCTTTTGTATATTCAATTCCTATTTTTCCTTTTTGTTTATAGATATTTTTCTCATTTAACTAATTCATGTCTTCTTGGGATTTCAGCATTCTTTCATTGGTTTGTCTTACAGAGTTTAGATCATTTTTCAATATTTTAGTTTCTAATCTTAGGTTCATGATTTCTTCATTTGCATTAGTGATATGATCAATGAAGTCTACTTGCTAAAAGGATAGGTGTTGCATTTTATTGTTCTTTCCTTCTATCTCTTCTCTTATCTTGTTTTTCTCTTCCATTACTTCACACAATCTTACTAACTAAATTTCTTGTTCTCTTCTTAGTTTTCTTAATTCTTGTAGTGAACCATTCTTTTCTACGAGTTCCTCGATTGCTTCATTAGCTTCACCTAGGCTGCTTGAATGAAGGTCTTCAATTCTATCTTCAATGTAGAGATGATCATTCCTTTGAATTGCAAGATATTTTCTTCTTTTTAGTGATTGAGAGAGCTGCTCCTTTTCTTTCTTAAGTGGGGCAATAGACATTTCCAAATCTAGATTTTCATTGTCAATAGCTTTGTCAAGTCTGCCTTTGATCTTTGTTCAAGATGTTAAACTTTTCCCTTAGAACCACAATGCTCTGATACCAATTGTTAGAAATATTATGAAAGGATAAGTTACTAAGAGGGGAGGGGTGAAATTGTAACTTCTAAAACTTTTATTCCAATCAGCAATTAATCCTTTATATGAATTCTAATCTAACTTCATGCATTAGAAACTAAAACATGAAAGCATACATAACACTTTGACACATAGATTTGGTGACCCAAAAGCCTTCCAAATAGAAAGTAAAACTGGGGTGGGGACGATACCCACAAGCTTTAGTTTTTTATATAATTTTAGCTGATTAAGGCTTACATTGATCACTTCTAATGATCTACCCTATTAGGAGCAATAAGGACTACTATCTCCACCTTGTGAAAGTATTTACAAACATACAATGAAATATGCACTCATTAAAGAGATTTGCATAAGACTATTAGCTATACCTTGTTAAAGGATTTGACTGATCCACCTATTAGGATGAAGTAGTAGCTAATGTCTGATCTACAACATGGTTTGTTGAATGAGATTCCTCTAAGTGTACAAATCATCTTGCTATGATAGATGAATCTTTATTGCTCCTTATAATGATGTAGCCTTTTTAATTCATACTTCTACTCTTTTATAATGATTTCATTACTTCCTTTTTGATTTTATACATACATTGGATGTGATACAATACATTACATATATATCAATCCAATTACACAATTACAAAGTCAGCCACAATACAAGTTTACACAAAATATTACAAAGTTGGGAAAAGTGTAGAAACTCAGGATGAGGTTTTGATACTAAGCATCATTCTCACTACTCGAAATCATCATGCACTCAATAGACTTAGAAACTTAGTCCATACTGATCACTTCCAAGTAGTCTTGAACTCGGTTTGCATTGATGACTTAGTGAATACTGTGAGACTTGTCATATACTGAATCACCTGATTACCATTGTATAGCTTAGTAAATACTATCAACATGAGCTCAGTATAAAATGAGTCTCTTGGTTAAAAATAAGTAGCTTGGTCAACACTGGACTTGCATCACACCAACTGTGAAATTGGTAAACATTACACAACTTGGTTTGCACTAGTAAACTTGACATACACTAAGATGCTTGATTTACACTACTGATCTTCATAATAGTTGTAACTACTTGGAATACACTTGAACTTGTCCAAAGGACTCAGTAGCAACTGTAGAACTTGGTAACAATTGAAATGCTTGGTTAACATTATTAACTATACAATAAGCTCAATATGAATTCACAATCTAAACAAGTGTATGTCACTAATAAAAAACATGACTAGAATGTCAACATGTTCAACTCTTGGTTCCACATGCAAGTGTAAAGGAGTTCCTACTGAACAAGGATATCAAAGAAAAAGATATGTATGGATCATAAAAGTCATGGAATATGATATTGATATCAAAATCACCAAACTTGTGAGAGGTAGGGGATTTTGTTAGCAGATGGTCTCTTCTTTTGAGACACTTGAGGATGTTACCCTCTTAATATAGAATGAGCAACTAGTAGGGAATGCAAATCAGAATAACTAGTTGCATGATATGCCTACTTTCTTTGTAGAGGGAAGATATCCATGTGGCTTGAATAGAGGTAAGAGAAGACAATTTATATTGTAGTCTATCCCTTATGTATTGGTGGATGTAATACTATTTAGGAAGGATTCTAATGGAGTCCTATTGAGATGTATCAAAAAAGATTAGATTAGTAGGCTATTAAAAGAGTCCCATGATGGGCCTACTAGTGGTCATTTCTCGACTAGGGTTATAACAATGAAGATAATGAGGGTTGGTTATTATTGGCCAACTCTTTTCAATGATTGCCACAAACATGTGAGGAAATGTGAGAAATGTGCTTTCTTCTCCAAAAAGGAAAGATTGGCCACCCTTCCTCTCCATCTCATCCAAGTAGACCAACCCTTTGCTCAATGTGGTTTGGATTTTATTGGTCCAATAAACCTGCCCTCTAGTGCTAGTCACCAATTGATCTTGGCAGCTACAAATTATTTCACAAACAATAGAAACTTTAGTGGTTGAGTTCCTTGATGGAGTAGTAATCAGATTTAGCATTCCATCAACCATCATATTAGATAATGCCAGATCTTTTATTAGGAACCATTTATGCTTATGGGCTCTAGAATATGGAATATATTTGAAAACTCCCTCAAATTATCACCCCCAAGGGAATGGCTTCATAGAATCCTCTGATAAGAACCTCATCATAATAATGAAGAGGAAAATTGAAGACAATTAGAGGTGTTGGCATGCTAAGTTGAAAATTGCCCTTTGGGCTAACAAAAACACACCCATGAGAGTAATTAAGAACTCACCCTTCATGCTAATATATGGAAGCAGAGCAAGGCTTCCTATTTCACTCGAGTTCCCCTCTCTTGAACTAGCTCATCAATTAGAGCTACTTGAAGGTGATGCTATGATAGTCAGGATGGCTAAAATAAAGGATCTAGAGGGAAAAAGATAGCAAGCTATGCATACACTTGAGGTACATTAGCATCAGGTCAAAATAATCTTTCAAAAGAAGGCTATGGATAGAGTCTTCAAGGAAGGAGACCTTTTCCTCAAATGGGATGTTGATAGAGCTAAGCTAGGTAGGCACTCCAAATTTGATGCGATGTGTAGTGACCCATATATTATCACGAACTATAAAGAGGCCAACACTTTTCAGCTATCCAAGCTTGATGGTGAAGTTCTTCCAATCTCAGTCAATGGGATTCACCTTAAACCTTTCTTTTAGAGAAGGTTAAAGGTTTTTTTTACATATTAGAATAGTTTTCTTGCTTTCCAATAAGTTCACGAACATAGGTTGTCCCTCTAGAGGATAGAAAATTATAAAGTTTTGAAGGTTGTAGAGGCTTTTTGTTACTATTTTGTGGTTGCAGAGAAATAGGGTTAGAGTTATGGTCTTTTGTTTATGTTTAGATGTGTTGTGGTCCCACAACACATACCCCATTCCTTACTAGGAATGGGGACCCCCTACTTTTTTTGGACTCGTAAACTCATAGTTTGAGATTTATAAAAAGGTGTTAGAGTCAAAAATCATAAAAAAATTTTAAAATTTTTTTTAAAAATAATAATAATAATAATAAAATTTATGTGTGTGGGCTTGCGAGGTGTGCACCGTGCCTCCACACGAGGGAAAAATGGGCACCCTATGCGTCTACAGGGTTATAAAACCCTGCCCACCACTCACAAACTCACATTTCATTTTTTTACCTTTATTGTTAGTTGTGTGCAGTTCAAGGTATTTTCTCTCTACACGCCCTTAACTTGGTGCTAGCATTTGCCCAACCTCGAGCACATGCGTGAATGGTATCCACTGTGCACCTTACATAACCTAGTGTTGCATGCCTTTAATAATCCAATGCTATGCACTTGTTGTAGCCCCTTGGAACTATGTGGTCCAGGGAGACCCTTTCGCACTACATACTTACCGCAGCTCCATGGTGCTATGTGCGGTTTGCCATGGGCCTTTGGTGTTGTGCGCTTGCAGAGACCCCTTGGCACTATGTAGTCCACTGCAGCCCTTTGGCACTATGTGTGGTGGAGGATCTTTGGTGTCGCATGTTGCAGTGGCCCTTTGGCACTGCACGCCCACCATGGCCCTTCAGCATCGTGCATCGTAACCCTTGCAAACCCTTGCCACGTGCATGTGCATCCACCTTTTCAGCCTCGCTTTTTTTTTTTAAAAAAAATCATAATAAAATAAAAAATTAAATAAAAATTAAATAAAATTTTAAAAAATAATAATAAAATAATGAAAGAAATTTTTTAAAAAATTTAAAATAAAAATAAAAAATAAAAAATAAGTAAAAATAGAGTGAAAATAGACTTTAAAAATAAATAAAAGCGCACAAATTGGGCATTTCATTTTTGTTCTTTACGTTTATTTTTCATTAAATTTAAGGGTTTTGCATTTTATTTCTAAGTCTTTATTATTTTAAGCTAATAAAATCTTTTTCTTGTGTTGTGCAAAGAAATGGCATCCACATATGGATTGGTACCCATTTCAAATTTCAAGGCATACCATCCAAATTGAGATTTCATGATGACCATGCAGAGATCAAGGATACTAATTTAGGGCACACAGATCTAGGAGAATTCCTTAGAATCTATAAAAAACCAACCAAGAGATCAACTCTAGTATCTTCACTGATTCATTCCAGGTTGGTAAATGTAGTTTC
This sequence comes from Cupressus sempervirens, assembly GCA_028749045.1. Taxonomy (NCBI): domain Eukaryota; kingdom Viridiplantae; phylum Streptophyta; class Pinopsida; order Cupressales; family Cupressaceae; genus Cupressus; species Cupressus sempervirens. The sequence goes on from CM053786.1 coordinate 110,937,346, forward strand.
GCATCCCTTATCAGTACAATCAGCAGAACTAATCATGACACTAGCACAACATTTTGTTTTTGATGAAAGGATGGTTAAGAGTGTCTTACAACATTGATGAATTGAGCTACTTGAAGGATGGAAATAATGAGGAGTAATAAGCCTCAATTCCATGCTTTAGAGGAAGACATTTGTGACATTGCAGAGATTCTGAATAAACTTGAGTCTCCATCACATGAGGCAATGCCATTGGAATTTTTCACTAATACACAGAGCCAAGAATTATTTGCATAAGTGGCTATCCCTCTAGAAGACATAGATGCAGAAGGCCTTGGTCTTGAGGATTACGAATTGAACGATGTTATGCTAGGAAGACCTACATGGGATTTATCCTGACCAATGATGACCATGGGGGTGAAAGAGGTCCTCAAGAACATGAAGCAAGATGAGATTGAACTCCAAACACTTCAAAGGGAGGTTGAAATCCTAAAAGGATATCTATCCAAAGTGGTTGGTCCTCTTGATCCTGAGCACCTCGAGTAGACTTTGAATATTGTTCTTAGTGAAGGGGGGGTGGTGCACATTGATCCATTTTTGAAAGCCTATCAACAGTGGCAGGAGAGTTTTGAGGAGAAAGGTATCTTGATCATCATAGGGAATTTGAAGTTACTGCATGTGATATAGGAGAATGTGAATAAAATCATAGCAATTTTGAAGCAGTATTTCAATATTATGGATGAAATATGGACCTAGAGTAAGGATTTACAGTCTTTGCAAGCCATAAAAGGCCAAAGATATCAAGTTTTGATTAATGTATATACCAAAGAAGAATTACATATGATTGATGACTAGATAGAAAAGATAGTGGATAACAATAAAGTAATGGGAACATTACATGAGGAGATTCATTGGCTCAAGGACCAAGCCTAAGAGAAATTTTTTGAGGCAGAGAGACATTACAATGATGCATGCTTTGATATTTTTGAAGATGAGGAATGAGAAAAGTTGTTACCTGTAGAGATAGTGGTTGAAAACTTTAGGAAGATTTTTGTGGAAGCTATTGATGATGAGGACATCTGACAAGCCTTCAGAATTGAAGAAGCATTGTTAGATTTGGATACCAAACTTAGGGATTTTGCTAATACCCGAATTAAGGTAGATAACTATAGAAAAAAGGTCAAGGAAAAATATGAGGCTTTGGATTTACCAAATGTGGCCAAAATTACTAAGTTAATAGAAAAATTCAAGAGAAAACATCCAAACATAGCTTTGGGATGAAGAAGAACAAAACCCAGATGCCAAAATTTCAATTTTGACGCTCAATAAAATTTTGAGATTTTTGGACCATTTTGAGGAGCACAACTCCATAGGTATATAGGTACGCAACTCTACAGCTCTACATGTGTGCATTTAAAAAAAAGCTTCAAAAACAGTTAACTACCAATTCCAAAAATAGGGCTTTCCATGCATTAGAAAAGCATTTTGATAGTAGTTTAACTCCTACAATTGCCTTGTGAAGGATCAGCTTCTATTTTTGGCACTTCTTGATACTTCCACTTTGACTCGAAGCTTTCTCTCTCATTTTTTTTTTTTAAACATGTAAAAGGCTCATGCATCCAATTAATGAATAAAATGTGGATGGAGTCCTACTAAGCACTAGATTAATTGTTAGATTGTATATAATTAGTTTGTTTTATTTTTTAAAAGAATTTTATTGCATGAAAAATATCCATCACTCTCAACACAAATTGAGGAGATGATTTCTTATAAATGCCCCATTGTAATGTAATCAAGGCCACCATTATTATGCAATAAAATTATGCTTTTGGTGCAAGCATTTGGAGTGTAGTCATTCTTGCCTGAATGTGTCATTATTTTGTGAATTTTTTTCATGAGATTGTGATTGAGCCAAAGGTTTATTGCATTGTTTCTGGTTGTGTGATCTTTTAGTTCTAGTGTTTGCTACAAATTTATGCATTTTGTTGACATAATGAGCTCGAGAAAAAATCACCAAATTGTGCTTGTATAACTCTTTGTCTCGCATGAGTGCACTTTTTGTGGCCTTGCAATTTGATGAAGAGTGAAACATAATTCAGTTATTAAAATTTCCCATCAACAATTGTATCACTGGAATCTAGGAAGCACTGCTCCTATTTTCATTGGTTACCTACTGATCTCTTTGAAAGCTTAGCTCACAGTGTGTTGTTTTCTATAGCTTATGTCCATTAGGATTTCAATTTCACATTATTTTCTTTGAATTTCATGTTATTTTTTTCAAGTTCCATTATTTTCTTTTCTAACCCCTTGTTAGAATAGGAACTCATATTAGTTGCATTGTTAGATTGCATTCATTAAAAAATAGAAAAAATAGAAAAACATAGTTCTTTGTGTGTTATGTTTGAAATAGTGTGAGGATTCTACATTCCATCCAAAATCAAAATGAACCAGCAAAGGCCTCCTTGTGATCATTCGCATTTATTTTCAACTAGGTGGGTTCCATTAGGTCACAAGATCACCCAAAACCTTGAAGTTGATTCACAAAATCAGCTTTTCAAGAGAGGAGTTTGCAAGAATTCCTACCATTTAGCATTGTGTAAAATGACAGCTCAACAAGATGTTCATGTTTTATGACTCTATAGCCCAATGGATGCATAAGGTCACTAGTTGTATGCATAGTAGGCTTGCATCCCCCCTAAGTTGTCAGAGACCTCTAATAAAAAAACATTTTCCTTTTCAATAATTTTCAAATCAAGTAAATAGGAATATAAAATAATATTTTTCAAAGTGGTTTTGATTGGATTTTTAATGGAGTTAAAATAAAATTATGGAGGAACATCAATAAGATATGTGTTTTTTTACCTAGTTATTTTTATACTCTAAATTGAAGCATTCAATTGTATTTAGTGGAATCTAAATCAAAATATTTTTTTTCTAGATCAAAGCATTCAATTGGGAATCAAAAGGATCAATCAAGAAAATATAATAGAATAAGAAATGACAAAATGAAGATCATACAAAATATAATACAAAACAACTTATTGAAGTTCATGAAGAGGATGAGATTCAAAAAGAGGAAGAAACTATTAGAAATAGGAAATAGTGAGAGGGGGGGGTGAACATATATTTCAAAAAAAATTGCCCAAATATGGATATCATTAATAATACTATAACTTCTGCATGAAAAAAATTGATTAAGCTGAATAGTAAGCATAGCCATAAATGCCAAGGGAAAAACTTGGTGGAGATAGTACCCACCAAATGATTCACTAATCAAAAGTATCTTGTGGAGAACATTTACCCTATTAAGAGTCTATTACATTCATATAGTATCTCAGTCCTTGTTAGAGGACTAGGTGTTGTTATAATCCTTAACCCTATTAGGAGTCATTATTAAAATTACAAAATATATCCACTATGAACCCAAGTTCACAAACATGCAATATATAATAATATATAGTGTACAAAAGAGTAGATACAAAAACCTCTTTACAACTATTAATATCTTCAACATCTAATATCACCTTTGTAGCTTGATGTATCAAATTTTCATACTCTTTTATTTACTTCTTTTTCATCAAAATTCCCATCACAAAATAATTGTGTTCTTATCACAATAATCACATCATATTTACACACAACTTCACATTTCCAAAACTACCCTTGAAATACAGTAATATTTCATAATAACCTATAGTGTCATCTTTCATCCCTTTCTACACTTCCCAAAGTACAAAACTATAAATTTCCCACTTAGGATTAAAATATAAGATTTCATCCCTAATTATTCAAGTAATTATTTTGGTAAAAAAATGAATTCCTTAACATAAAAGCTCCAATTCCTTGATTTTGTCTAGTTATATTAGATCATTAATGCAACTAGAAAAATTGTAATTACTATGTCCATTTTATCCATACTCCCTTGCACACATAACTATAGTATCCTAACATATTGTACTTATTTTATCTTAGAGAACATGTTACAATATTTGTTTTATGAACTACGCCAATCAAAACCTTAATGGTACTATCAGAAAAAATTTGTGATACTTAGACAATTTCCTTGATTTAGTCTTCTTGTGTTAGCTCATTACTACCATTGGAAAATTTACAATAACTATGTATGTTTTATTTGTATTTCCTTGTTCACATAACTAAAGTACCCTAATATACATTGCTTTCTATAGCTAAGACTGCATGTGCAATTATTGTAGAAGTTGATGAATGCCAACTTCATAGATCACTAAGATCACCTGCATGCAAATAACCTATTGAAGGGAAACCAAAGAAGGAAGAGGTGGAGCTTAGAAAAACTAAACAAAATGAGAGAGAAGATATTACAAAGAAAAATGTATTGCTATTTAATATTTCTTGAAAATGAGTAGTGAAATAGAATGAGAGAGCTTGAATATACAGGCCTCAAGGAGCCTTCTAGAACAAGCTAGAAGGTGCTAGGAGATAAGTTTGACAACTAAGCATATATCCACAAAAGGTGGGATATTCTTGATCAAGGTGAGAGGATAAGTATGAATTTAAATAGGAATAAATTCTTGTGTTGTCAACAACTCTTAAACTAAAACTAATAAATAAATGCATTAACCTAAGTAAACTTAATTAAAAGAAGAAATTATTATTATTTACTTTAACACCCCCCCTTAAGTGCAACTTAGGGGAATGCACTTAAGCTCACAAAAGCTTAGATGAAATGTAGAATGGGTCCCAGCAACTAGGCCATGTTAGGTACCCAAGTACAATGCAAAGAAATGCAACCTCTAAAAATGAGGAAAGAGAGAAAACCACATGGGAAAAACCCTCCCCAAAAATAGGTAAGAAAACCTAGTGAAGGACTAAAGAAGCCTCCAACTAGTAGAATGTCCCAGGAAATAAGAACATAGAGAAGATTATGAAGAGTATCATTGAAGTACGAAGAAGCCACAAACTCTACCAGAAAGAAACTATTGATCTAAAGAACCTCCATGGAAAATAGAAGGCATGTACCAAGCGTGTCTACATGGTAGATGATACATCTCATCGAAATGCATAGGTAGCCAGCCACTATAATTGCCTAGTATATAGGATCAACCACTGACTGCATAGTTCACACTATCAAATCTTTGAAGAATAACCCCCCTTAATGTAGATGGAGTGAGATGAAAAGCACCTAAAAAGCTGGGCCAAAATCCTCTGCAGAAAGAAACAAGAATGATGAGAGAGTTGAATAGGTACAAACAGCTATAAAGGTATGGTACTGACTCTACATGGGGAAAAAAAGGAAGAGGGTACAAAAGTGGCAAACAACTATCCCCCCATGGTGCTTTATAAAATAGTGTTGCTACAACTGTCTCAAAACAATGTTCATGAACCCAAAATGCAAGAGTGGCACTTTATCATAGTGTGTTTGCATAAAGATGCTTACAAATGATATCAACAATGATTAGAAAAGGAAAAAAGTTGATACAAAAGATAGTACAACCCAAAACAAAAGATCCCATGCCATGAAAATGATCCTCAAACTTGGAACACCCAAGATATCCACCATAGATCAAAAATGCCAAAAACAACATGGGGTAGAATCTAAAGGAAATGAAAACATTTCTAAAAAAATGACAAAACCAGCTTTCCAAAAATATAACATTTTTAGAAAATAGAGATGGGACACAAAAGATAAGCTTGTTAGAGTGAAAAATAAAACTTTATAATTTGACTACAAAAATGAGCCACAAAGATACATCAAAACCAAAAAATATCTACATTAATGTCTCTATCTCAGAACTAACTTTCAGGTTCTTCTTTCAGATCATAAAAATACCTCTATATGCTCAATTTATGGCCAAAAAACTACAAGTATGTCAAAAAGGACCCTAGAGGGGTGCAGGAAGGGGCTAATGCAGTGCTGACATCATGATGACATAAAAAAAATCATGTGCTTAAAATTGAAGGCCTAGGAGCCATCATAGAAAAAAAAGAGGGCACATGGCAAGATGTTGATGTGGCAGATGACATGTTAGGGCTCACGTGGTAGTGCCAACATGGTACCCATGCCACGTGTCCACCAGAGATCATGCCAAGTGTGTTGGAATCCACTTGGGCCACAGGTGGCAATCGGGCTACAGGTGAGTGGTGACATGGAGGAATGACTGGTAGAGGTGGCTATAGGGGTGGAGCTTTTTGATGGCACTATTGCGAAGGACGGTGGGCCAACCAAGGGATAGGGGCCACGGAGCGACAGTCGCATAGTGACTGCCCAATTGTTGCATTGTTGGTGACGATGGTATCTAGGCCAAGTACAGGTGGCATGGTAGTAGTATCCAGGTAGTGTGGTAGTGGTCGCCTGATGCTGCAACAAATTTTTAAAAAATATGTGTAATAAATGCCTTTTTTCAGTCTGTACGACCTCCAAGCAAAAAAAATTGCCTTCCTAATCAACTATGTCCAAAATGGACAAATTTTATATGGATCTTGACCGTAACAGGCCTTTTAAACTCAATAGTAGTGTTCATTTAGGCCCAAAGTGATCCAAAAAAATTTCCCCCAATTAAAGAAATAAATCACAAATAAACTAGGGTTTGTGTCTTTGAATCGTGGCTTCAAAAATCCTTTAGCCTGGAAGTAGCAGGAAGGCTCTGATACCATGTAGAAGTTGATGAAAGAAAACTTCATAGCTCACCAAGATCACCTAAATGCAAATAACCTATGGAAGGCAAACCAAAGAAGGAAGAGGTGGAGCTTGGAAAAACTAAATGGACTGAGAGAGAGAAGATATTGCAAACAAAGAAAAATGTATTGCTATACAATATGCCTTGAAAATGACTTGTGAAATACAATGAAAGATCTTGAATATAAAGGCCTCAATGAGCCTTCTAGAATAATATAGAAGGTTCTAGGAGATAAATGACAACTAAGCATACATCCACAAAAGGTGGGATATCCTTGATCAAGGTGAGAGGATAAGTATGACTTTAATAGAAACAAACTCTCGTGTCTTCAACAACTCCTAAATTAAAACTAATAAACAAATGCATTGACCCAAGTAGAATTAAGTAAAATAATAAATAATAATTATTTTCTCTAACAAATATTGCCTCTATGAACTATACCAATCAAAATTCTAACTATATTGCTAGATAAAATTTGTGATAACTAGACAATTTTGTAAGGCTAACTACCAAATTGTATCTCCATACTTTTCTCACTTCATATTGAGTATATGTTTCCATAAATGAAAACCTCATACAATCTAACCTAACCAAATTTCCAACAATCTTTGCCTTTTGCATTGACAGCAACGCATTGGGAAAATTGGCCAAGTCCCAAAAACTTTAAAATTACAAAATTACAAAATTTGTAACATCTCTTACATGGCCATAAAAAGAATTTAAAATGTGGATCACTTTTTTATTTATACCATATTACATAGGAACACTCCCCCTTTTACTATGCTTACTTATAACTCCCTTATACAATTTTTCACTACATTTTACCTAGACACTTTTTCTATGCATTACTCCCTACATCAATGAAAAACATGGTGTCAAAACTTATGCACAATTTTATTTTGAATTTGTATCTTTAAGACTGTTGGGTGGCTATTTGTGTAATGTAATCTACAAAGTTCTTATTTAATATAGATAATTCCTTATCAAACTTGTTCTTGACTACATCTAATACACGTATTATTGCACATAGTCCATACGATGCAATCTCTATTGAATCTAGATATGTGTATGCAAATTTCTCATATGATATCTTGACTAAAAGGAATTCATCCAAATATCTCTACACATGGTCTATCAGTAGGCTAAGGTTCTCTCTCAATGGAAAAAATCCTTTTTAGTATCCTTTCCTTCTTTAGCTCTAATAGCCCAATATCATCATGATTTTTTACTATTTGTTTACAAGTCAATAATCTTTACATTAGGACTTTATATCTTCCTAACAAGAGTCTTGAACTCTTTCATTTAAGAATTTATCTCATCAAAGATGTCCTTGATAAAAGTATATGCTAAAACACATTTACCATATACTTATTTTCCTTCTATAAAACATCTCCTCAACTCCTTGGTGCATGTGTCAAAACTCTTCAAGTCTTCTTTGATGTTCCCACACACCTATCTAAATAAATCAACATCATGAAGGGTTTGTTTTTTTGTAGTTGCAACTTCTGATAATTGATTAAATTCATTATCAAAATTATTGAACACTTATTTTTCTCTTTCTTGTGGATCTGATTTAGTAACTTTTACTAATATGTAACTTCATAATTTCACAATGACTTCCATCAATGATCTTTGTATATTCTTCACTCTTTTGTTTTTCTCAATGATTTTTCTCAAGGATGATATAAAGAAAACTTTATCATCATCATCATCATCATCTCTATATAAGATTCCTATGGTGATTTCAAAGAAATATGTGTTTTAGCACTTTTAATAAGAGTCACCAGTAAATTGCCATCATCATGCTAAAAAAAACTTTGTCAACTTGGTCTTAGTGTGTTTCAACTAAGGTACAACCAAAGATGTATATAATGTGTAATCACCTTCCAATTCTTGGGAAATTCTTATCAATTTTACTTATTTCATCTACTAAAGTAGCCGAATCATCATTATTTTTCTAATCTTCCTTCTTTTCTTCTCTTCATCTTCATACTTCTTTTGTTCATCGTCTGAACTTGCATAACCTACCAAATTTTCAACACTAGGGCTAAAATTCCTGAAAGGATCTTATGATGTATAAACTGTAATTTTAGTGTTGTCCACATTCATGGTGTTAATGCTCATATTTATCTAAGAGGTTGTTGATAGTGGTTCTTTGTCTACTTTATTTTCTTTCACCTCTTTCATTTATATATCTTTTGTGGTTGATGGTACTCCTAATGTTATGCTCTTCGAGCTATAAGGTGTTAAGTTTTGACTTCATCTTTACTGTGGCTACCACTTTTTTCTTTATTTACTTCCACATTGTTTCCTCCCATGATCAAAACAGCTCTTATCTTGTTCCTCAAATAAGGTTGAACAATTTTCATTAGACCTTCTATATGATCTTCACTATTTACTCCTGACTACTTTCTTATCAACTTTTCTTTTATTTTCTTATCATCTTATTTTACTCTCATCTTCCTTTTCACAAGTCTTGTATACAAGTCCTTAGGAATAAGTCCTTGTATGTGAGTAAGCCTTTTATTATTTAGAGTTATGTGCATTATTATTGCATTTTCTAACTCAAATCTCTCAAATTTATTATATTAATCATATTACTTGTTTATTTGTACAATGTTGTCATTATTAATGATTGTGCAACTTATATTTTCTATCCTTAGTTTATATTGTTTCCTCTATTTGTTGGTTGAATCTTCCTTTTCCTTTTCTTTCTCTTGTTCTTTTTATTTTACTATTTCTTCTTTTGATTTCTCTTTATTTGATTCCTCAATCTTAGACTCTACTACTTGTTCTCTCCTCCATGTTTTAATTATTTCTTTTGGCATTTTTCCTAGTCTCTTGGAAAACATTTTTACTCTTTGATGCTTAAGTACTTCAACTTCTTCTTTTATATCTTCCAATCTAGTAGACTTCCTTATTTATTTAGCTAACCTAACCTCAATGATTCTAATTTCTTTTTCTTCATCTTTTCTAGGATGAAGTTCTAGTGGTGGAGTAATTTGAGTTTTCACTTTTGCAACTATAGTATATGGAATGTTGGATGTTTTTGTTGATGGTTCAAAAACTATAATACCTTCTATTAATGATGGGGTTGATTGTGAGGATCATGTTGCCACCAATAGTGGAAAAGAAAAGCTCTTGAATAATCTCTTTCATACCATATTTTTTCTTCTTTACTAGAAAAATTTCTTGTGGAGTCATCTAATATTCCCCCATTGTCTTCTTCATTATACTTTCTAATTTTCTCCTTACAAAATTCTTAAGATTTTCTCGATAAGCTAGTTGAATGTTCTTTTCAAAGGTTCTAAACTTGAGAAAATTTTCATCTTTGTGTGATTTTATAATTTCTTTCATATAACCTTAAATTTCATATTCAATGGTCTCATATGCAAGAGTATCTACCCACAACATTCTCAGTTCACTACTTTGCCAATGTATCTAAAATCTATTTCAACTATAAAACAAATATCTTGCTTCTATCTACTCACAACTGATGGTAGAATCCTCATTCTTTGCTTTATCCTGTTTAGGAATGTCTTAACAATTAGGTTTGCACTACTCTCAATTTTTTTTATGGGATGTCTCTTGTATAAATTAGTGATCATTTCCATTGTGCATTTGTCACTATTGATCAATTTAGTATTTGGCATAAATGGAAATCTTTTCAATAGGTGGAACAATTTAAAGGTAATTAGATATTGAAGCTTTAATTGACTATTTCTCACTTTCTTAATCCTCTCCAAGTTCTCTAAAAATTGCACTCTTAATATTTCACATAATTTCACCTAGTTTATATGTTGCATGGGCAAGGCCTTCTTCCTTGTAATTTTCCCTAGAACTTGAACATATCTTAGTTTCCATAATTTTTCTCACATACCTTACATCATCATATTTTATCCTAATATTCACAATTCCTCTTCCATTATAAGTTGAATAGGTGTTTTCAACCACAACCTTCTTCACATTATTTTCATTCAATGGGATAAAGCCTCCATTTCTCAAACCATTAACCTCATGTATCGGATTACATAAATTTTCCACAATATTTTCTCCCATATAAAACTTACCATCATGAATCCTACTCAAATTAATCTTGGTCCACCCTTTTCAAATTCATAGAAGAATAGTTACTTCACTACGTCATTATGACCTAGGTGTTCAAAACCTACCTTAAATGACATATCTAGTTGTAAATATCACTAAACTCTTTCTAAATATTTTCTACACCTATTGTCTCAAATTTACATATGGTGTAACCATGACTATCTTCCAAGTACAAGATTTCATTACGAGTTTGTGAAAATGTGGTCAAAGGGTCATCTTCCAAGGTTTGTATGTGGTTTAACTTCATCTTAGATCTAGGCACATCTTCCACATTGTGAATCATAGACTTATCCATCCTAACTGAAAAATTTATTAAATACAATTTCATAAATTGATCTTCACAAGATCGTAAAATACCTTAAATGTCACAAAAATAGGGTTTTATTTTGCACACACTTCAAATTCAGCTTGCTAGCCTTCAATTTTGTCTTAATTCACTCCATAACTTCACACACAATCAAATTATGCTCAGAAATTTTATTTTGGTCCATAAGACTTCCCGAATTAATTTTTGCATTCATCAGGCAACTATGGAATCACAAAACATGATTTCTTAATTGCTAGTGAGCTTTTTTTATTTGACATGCTCACATACAATCTCAAAAGATCATGCACACTTCACCATGGCTTATACTTATCCATGTCTAACTCCTATTACCTTTCAAACTCCCAATATTGTTTCTAAGAGGTTCTATATTATTCTGATGCTAATTCTCTTATAACAATTGATAAAATAAGTTTCTCAATTTGATTAGGATAATTTGGAAACTATTATTGACTTCAATATATATTTTGGTGCTTCACTTGACTTATTTTCAATCACTTCATGTGAACTTGTTGGATCCATATCTTTAACACATGATTTTTTAAGGTTTCCTACAAGGCCTTTCATATTCTCTCTCTAGTTGTTGTTGTTATTCTTATTCCTTCTATATTTGTTCATATTCCTTCTAGGTTTAAGGTTTCTCATGTTGTTTCAAATTCTCATGTTGTTTATCCAACAATATCTTTCTATATGTCCCCTATTTTTATAAATTTTACAAACTATAACACTATTTCCATGTCTAGATCCTGACTGAATGATTTGTGATCTGCAATCTCTAACAATATTTCCAAATTTGTACATGATTTCAATTCCTTATAATATTGGTTCCTCTAATTAGTCTACTACATGAAGGAATAGTACCTTTAAACATTATACTAATATCATTACTAAATTTAGGTTTATTACATTCAATAGCTTTATGACTAAACCTATGAAAATCATAACATTAACTAGAAAGGGGTTCATTACATGCATAACATCTTCATCTAAATTTCTTCCATACTTCATTAGGTGATTCAACTTGTTTAGGTTGCTTAGGTACATTTTCAAATTGATTTGACTTAACCTTTTTTAGATCTTCTTTCTCATGCTCAAGCTATTGGATCACAACATCTGATTCCTTTGTAACCTCATTTTTCTTAGATGATTATCCTTCAAAATATTAGAGACTAGTCTTATCACAAGATGATATTTATATATTGATCTTCTCATCAAGTTTTTCATTACTATAATATAAATTCTCAAGATGTTTCTTAAACTTGGTTATATTTCCTTTTATAATTGCATTTTATTTCTCAAGTTTTGTATGTTGCAAATTTGATGATTCAAGTTCATATGTCATCTTCACAAGTTTTGATCTTATATCTACATTCTTGGATCTCAAATATAATTCAATTTTCTTTTCATCATCCTTCAAACTCAACTTTTTATTTTTAATATTTACCTCATGATTCAGAATCTCATTCTTTATCTTAAACCTTGAAACTTCATTACAATCCTTAGTTTGATATTTAGATTTTTTCTTAGATATGATATGTTCTATTCCATCCTTCAGCTTCTCAATATATTCATTAGCATCTTCATACTTATCCTTCAAAGTATCAATTTCTTCTATAAGTAAATCAAGTTGTCCAAGAGGTTCTTCTAGGTTATTTTTAACTCATCCATATCCATAGAGATCTTACTCAAGTTGTTAGTCCATTTATGAATAACTGTCCTCTAATACCAATTGTTAGAAATAGGTAATAATGAGAGGGAGGGGGAGGGGGAGTAAGTTAGTATTTCACAAAAAAAATCCCAATTATAAATATCACTAACAATCTTATAACTTGCATATGGAAGTAAACTAATTAAGATGATTAGTAAATAAACCATAAATATATGCAACACATAACATCATATTTTGTTAACTACAAAAACCCTAGCCAAGGAGAAACTATGGTGGGTGTGGTACCCACAAAATGATGTACTAATTAAAAGTATATTATGAAAGATATTGACCCTATTAGGAGTCTATTACATGCATATAGTGTCTTGTCTCTTCTTGGAGGACTATGCATTGTTAGAAGGCTGAACACTATTAGGAGTAGTTATTACAATTACAACATGTATCCAAGTTGCGCTGACTATCCAAACAAGCATTATACAATTATATATAGTATACAAAAGAGTAGATACAAAAACCTCAAGTTACAATTGTTCATATCTTCAATATCTAATATGACCTTTGTACCTCATTGTATCCACTTTGCATATTATTCCTTTTACCACTTTTTCATCAAAATTTGCATAACAAAAAATCATTTTCTTATCATTATTATCACATCACATTTCCAAAAAACTTTGACACATTTCCAAAGCCATCCTTTATACCATAATATTTCATAATAGTATATATTATTAGCCTTCATGCCTTTACATGTTTTCCAAAATGTAGAACTATACCTTTTACACTTAGGGTTAACATCTAGGATGTTGTCCCTAAGTACTCAAGTAATTGTTTGTGTAAACGAAAAAATTCCTTAACATAAAATATCCTTATACTATTCCATTAGCTCATTACTATAGCTAGAAAAAATACAATAACATTGTCTATTTTGTTTATAGTGCCTTGCACACATAAGTGTAGTGTCCTAACATACTATACTTTTTATAGGGAATAGAACACATGCCAATATTGCCTCTTTGAATTGTGCCAATAAAAACTCTAACTGTATTATTGGATAAACTCTCTGATACTTAACAATTTTCTAAGTCTGACTACCAAAACTATATCTCCATACTTTACTCATTTCATACTGAGTATATAAGGCCATAAATGAAAACCTTGCACTACCTAATCTATCCAAGTTTCCAACACATAGTGGTAGTTCTAGAGATAGAAACATAATATTTGTGTAGTTAATTTGATGGATATGGATGATGATTTTCCTTTTTAGTCAAATTCCACCAAAGCATATGGTATCTGAGAATAATATTAAAAGGAATTGCAAAAAATTATGGATGAATATTTTAAAAATAAAAGTATAAATTTTGAAAGGCATAGTTATTTGTCAAGTTATTTAGGAGGAAAGAAATGAATAATGTTTTGGAGTTGTTAGGTGTTGATAACAATAAAAACTATTGTATAATGCTAATATAACAATAGTTAAAACTCTTCAAACTATGTATAACAAAATTGACAACAAAACTTGTGGAGGTAATTTAAACACTATAGGTAGAGTGTTGATGACTATAATATCTAGTAGAAAGATGACACAGAGAGAACAAGTACATGTAATTTTTTATTTACTACAAATATCTAAAATAATTATTCAAAGATGTATTGGGAAAATGAATATGTTAGATGAAAACATTGAGATTAATTGGGTGAATATTTGTAAAATTTCTCAAAATGATAGGATTTATTAAGATGTAAATAGATAAGTTATTGAATTTTTCTCAACATCCTCTTAGGTTTCTTGAAATAAATGTGATCAAGAGACATGGGAAAAAATTGAACATCCAAAACATTTTATAGATATAACACAAATTGTACTATTTCATTCAAGAAAGAATTTTCAAATATGAAAATATGTTAGAGAATGTTTGAGAACCTACCTCCTTCATTTGTATGTATAAATAAGATATGTGAAACTTGTTATCAAGTCATGCTAAATTTGGTCTACACTTGTAATAATATAAAGAAGTGTATATGGTACGATAGATGGACCCACAGTCCAAATGATCTATATATTATTCCTTGCAGAATAATAGAACTAAAATGTACTTCCTTCTCTATCTCTATCCTATCAACTAGACTTCTACTCCTTCAGATCTTGTAACCAGATCTCATACTACACATCCAATGATCCCTTGGATCACTTACACACATTCAGTAAGCATTATACTCCTTCTCACACTATGCACTAATACTTGACATTCCACTTGATCCTCCAATACAAATTCTTCTCATAATAAAGGAAAATAGCTTTCCTTTATAGCTTATCTTCATAGTAATTCTTTGAGTTGGCCTTGAGGCTTTCCCAATTAATTAAAATAAGATAATTAATTAATTCATAACTACAATAGTATTGTGCACTGACAGTCTATAAAAAAACTTCACATCTATAAAACAACATCCTACACATATGTTGATGTCACCATCTGACTGTCTTTTTTCTATGGTTGACTATCCATCACTTCATTAAATCTTGGCTAAAATTTATAAAGGAAATATCAAAAACTGCCAAACAAATGCTTTATTTTTGCACTACTTCCAAAAAATCAAGTGTAACTTTCATACACCATTAACTTAGACTTAGTCCTCTTAATTACATGATCAAGACAACCTTAGTAACATGTTCTCCACTACGTATCATCTAAAAATTCCTCATCTTATGTGCACAGTAAGATTACTAACTACTATTCTTCTAGTCTTAACAAAATTACTGCTACATTGACATCAATGACAAATACGCTCATGAATGCAATATATCAATACTCTATAATGCTTAGGATACTCCCCTAATATATTACCATTATCATTCATGCTAAAAATCTCCCCCTTTGGAATTGATGGATGAAAAACATCTAAGTTCCAAGAATATCAAACTATACTCTACTATTATCATCTTCTCAAATCCTCTTCATCAATTTTAAATCTAAAATCCTTTGGGATATTGTACTCTTCCTCTTCTTCTTTTAAGATTGGGAATAGTTATTCACAATAAAAAAATTACAATACTTTCTAGCTACATCTATGCACTTGCACATCCTTCTGCACACTTACATTTCTGACTACATATTTACATGAACCTTTCTAAATCTCCCTAAAGAGATAGATCTCCCTCATTTCCATCTTAATAGGTGCTTCTCTTCTCATTGCTTATTTACATTCTCTCAATATGTTTTTCATGTATATTTTCTCCCCCACTAACATCAATGTCAAAGGTTTTAATCATAATACCAATTGTTAATCAACTGCTCAAATCATAAACAAACTCAAGTGTCCAAAGAGATTGTTCAATACCAATTACCAAGAGTCCTTCATGACTCGGTATATACTAGATACTTCCCCCTTTTAGGAAGTACCAAAATTCTCTCCAGTGTAACCATAGTACTCTATACCACTAGACTAATGCACACTTTGCATCATCTACTGTGAAGTAGGTAGGAGCATAACCCCTAGCATACCTCTTAGGTACTCAAAAGAATATTTAGGCAAAGGCTTTGTAAACATAACTACAATTTGATTTTTAGTGCTTACATACTCTAACCTCATCTCTTTCTCTAGTACCTTCTCTCTCAAAACATGATACTTCATGGATATGTGCTTTATCTTAGAATGCAATATTGGATTCTTAGGCATACTTACTATATTTGTGTTATCATAGTAAATGATAATAAATTTTGTAAACTCAATTCCAATATTCTTCAACATTTGTTTCATCCACATAACTTGATAATAGTTATTTGTAATTTCAACACATTCTTCCTCATCTCTACTCTAAGATATATGGTTGTGTTTCTTGCTTGACCAAGTAACCAATCTTCCTCCAAGAAAGAATTCTCAAGCACTGGTTCTCTTTCTATCATCTATACTACCTACCCAATTTGCATCAATATATGCACACAAGGTGAAATCACTTTCTCTATCATACCAAATTCCATAATTAGATGTACCCTTCAAATATCTAAATATCCTTTTTACTACTACATAGTGATAATCTTTTGGATCTTCTTGTAATCATGCCACAAACCCAACTACATTTTCTATATCTAGTCTAGTGTGGTTCATATATTGCAATCCTCCAATAATAGATCTATATTTCTTTTATTCAACTATAGGTGTTTCACCTTTTGTAGATAACTTGTGGCCTGCTATCATCGGTGTACCAACAAGTTTGCAACTTTCCAAACCAAATCTTTTCAATGGTTCTTATAGATACTTAGTTTGTGAAATAAACATCCCATCTTTGTTTTGTTCAATATGAAATCCTAGGAAAACCTTCATTTCTCTTGTCATGCTCATTTCAAATTCATTTTTCATATCTTTAGAAAACTTATCACTTTCTTTAACATTTCCTCCAAATAATATGTCATCTACAAATATTGCAATGATAAATAAACCATCATTACTTTTTCTCAAATACAAATCACCGTCTAATGTACCTTTAATAAATCCAAGCTTAGAAAAATTGCTATCCAACTTTGCATACTAGGTTCTAGGTGCTTTCTTTAGTTTGCATACAAATTTGTTGTCTTTTGTTGGAGGGAATCTATCAGGGTGCTCAATGTAGACTTTTTCTTCAAGTTCTCCATTTAAAAAATCTTAGTTGGCATCCATATAATAAACCTTGAAATTCTTGCTTGCTGCATAAGCCATGAACATCCTTACTTCTTCTATTCTTTCCATAGGTGCATATGTTTATTCATAGTCTATGCCTTCTTACTATGAGTAACCTTCAGAAACAAATCTAGCCTTGTTTTTCACAACTTCTCCTTTCTCATTCATCTTATTTTTGAATACCAACTTGGTTCCTATAACATTTTTGTCTTTAGGTCTAGAAACTAATTCCCACTTCTCATTCTTGAAAATCTAATCTAGTTCTTCTTTCATTTCTTGCATCCAATGATCATCCTTACATGCCAAATCTATGCTTTTAGGTTCTACTTGAGAAATTAGACATAACTCATCATTCACTCTGTTCCTTGTCATCACACCTTTATCCTTGCTCCCAATTATCTTCTCTAGAGGGAGATTCTTTGTCATGTTTCTACTGAAAGTAGGAGTTGACATCTCAACTCTGATCTCTTCTCTAGGTTTGGATCTTTGTTCTTCTTTATGCTCAATAGATACGGTTGGAGTTGATGAAAGCCAACTCCAATGATGCCCAAGATCACCTGCATGTGAAAACCTATCAAAGAGAAGCCAAGGAGAGGAAGAGCATGGGGCAAGCGTAAAACCCTAAATGGACATGAGAGACCACAAGATATTGAAACACAATGAAAATTTATTTACAATATACAAGAAGTGGTGTGATATAAAAATACAATGAGGGAGCTCACTTATAAAGAGCTCTAGGAATCTTCTAGAACAAGCTATAAGATGCTAGGAGATAAGTGTGACAACTACGCATACATCCACATAAGGTGGAAAGTCCTCAAACAATGTGAGAGGATAAGTATGACTTAGAAGAGAACAAACTCCCATATTGTCAACAACTTATAACTAACTCCTAGACTACAACTAATAAATGAAATTCTTTTATCTAAGTAAGCTTAAGTAAATAGAATAAATAATTAGATAATTAATTATTTACTCTAACAAATACTTCATTCTATAGGTCATTGTTAATCTCAGAAAGAACTTCATCATTCTATATAACAATTCTAGGATTCTACTCTTCTTGGCAATCATCAATAATAGTTACCAAGGCTATCTCTTCTAATACTTCCTTTTTCAATTCACTCTTATCCTCATAATCATTCAAGAATCTTTAGATACTTTCTTTAAACTCTTCATCTTCATTAGAAAGAGGACTCTTTCTAGATTTTATTACTATCATAGGGCATGTAGTTGAAAAATGGCCAAACTCATTTCATGTCCAACAAGAAAAAAATTCTATACCTTTTGGATCCCTTTTTATAAATAGATAAATACCTTCCTTCATCTTCATATGTTGTTTGGATTTAGATCTATCTTTACTCGTACCTCTACCTAGAAGCTCAATTCTTAATTTTGTACACAATTCTGATCTCTCACCAAGAAACTTCATCTTCTGAGTGAATAAATTTCCTCCATTAGACTTAGGACTATTCTTTCTGAAATAACTAACCACTGATCTCCTAAAGCTCTTAAGCTTATCCTTTAACTACCTGATACTCTAATATCAATTGTTAGAATATATAGTCCATTGATATAACTTGGGGGGGGGGGGATGAATTAGTTATACAACTATTATCATATTCATTTACCTTAAATAATGCTAACCATATGAATAATGTTAACTAAAATAATAACAAGATAATCATACATTTAAGATATGTTAATTGGGGAAACCCTTGATTAGAGGGAAAACCCCAGTGGGAATGGCACCCATAAGATGATATATTGTTCCTTGTTAGAGGATAGATCCTATTAGGAGTTTGTTGCATTATTCAGTACATATGAGTCCATATTAGGAGACTTTGAATCCTTGTTAGGATATTCTAACCCTATTAGGAGTTGTGGAAGATAGTTGGACCCATTGCCCAAACAACTTCAAGGATGAGACCAAACAACCCACTATTCAAATTATCTCTATATTATTCATTGCACAATAATAGAACTAAAATGTACTTGCTTCTTTGTCTATGTCATGTCAACTAGACTTTTACTCCTTTAGATCTTGTAACCACATCTCATACTACTCATCCAATGATCCCTTAGATCATTTACATGCATTCACTAAGCATTCTGCTCCTTCATGCACTACGCACCAATACTTTTCATTCCACTTGATCCTCTAATCCAAGTTCCTCTCATAAGAAAGGAAAACAATTTTCCTTTATACCTTATCTTCATAATAATTCCTTGAGTTAGCCTTGAGGCTTTACCAATTAGTTAAAATAAGATAATTAATTAATGCATAATTACAATAGTACTATTAGCTCATAGACTATACAAAACTTCACACATGTGAAACCATGTCTTGCACAAACATCAATGTCATCATCTAACTATCTTATTTCTCTAGATAACTATGCATCACCTCACTATATCTTGGCTAAAAGATATAATGCAAACATCAAAAATTGCCAAACAAATGCTCTATTTCTGCACCACTTCCAATAAATCAAGTGTAACTTCTATACACCATTGACTCAGACTTGGTCCTTTAGACCACATCATTAGGACAATATCAAGAACATGTCCTCCACTATTCATCACTAGGAACTTTCTCAGGTTCTACACATACTAAGATTACTGAATGCTATTTTTCTAGTCTTAATAGAATTACTACTGTGTTGACATCAATAACAAATATAGTCATGAATGTAACATATAAATACTCTACAATGCTTAGAATACTTCCCCCAATGTAGTATCATTAACATTCATGCTAACAAATACATACATATTTACATATATATGTAATGTATATGTGTATATATATACATATAAATATATATACATGTATGTATGTATGTATATGTATATATATGTATATATATGTATGTATATATATATATATTTATATATATGTATATATGTATATGTATATGTATACATATAGCTATGTATATATACATATATATATATATATATATATGTATATGTATATATATATATAGATATACATACATATATATATATATATATATGTATATATACATATGTATATATATGTATATATACACATATGTATATATATGTATATATACATATATACATACATACATATATATACATATGTATATATACATATATATACATATGTGTATACACACACACACACACACACACACACACACACACACACACATATATAGTGGCAATAAAAAATCAGCAAATTAGGGTTATGTCAATTTGACTTGCAATTTTTAACTTGTTATAAACTTTATATCAAAAATTTGAGATAAAATAACTTCTAAAAAATTGAATTTAGTTTCTAAACTACTAGGCCTTATCTAAAAAAAAAAAAAAATTGATTGTTCAAAATTTTGAATTTTAATGCAATAGTACAAAAATATTTTTAAAAAAGTAAGTAGATGTATATCTAACCAATTTAATCAAAATCAAATGATAATACTTTTAAGTAATATTATAGATAGAAGAAGTAGACTCATGCCTAGATATGACACATTTTTGGGTATCTTTATTCTAAATAAATAATTATTCATTTATTTTTAACTTTAGTATTTTAGAATTAAAAAATTGTCATGTCTGGCCACCTTAACTAATTCAGAACTCTGCAAAATTTAATTTTTTTGAATTAGTTAAGGTGGCCAGACATGAGAATTTTTTAATTCTAAAAATAATAAAGTTGAAAATAAATGAATAATTATTTATTTCAAATAAAGATACCCAAAAATGTGTCATATCTAGGTATGAGTCTACTTCTTCTATCTATAATATTACTTAAAAGTATTATCATTTGATTTTGATTAAAGTGGTTAGATATACATCTACTTACTTTTGTCCTAAGATTTTTGTACTATTGCATTAAAATTCAAAATTTTGACAAATCAATTTTATTTTTCTAGATAAGGCCTAGTAGTTTAGAAACTAAATTCAATTTTCTAAAGATTCTTTTATCCCAAATTTTTGATATAAAGTTTATAACAAGTAGAAAATTGCAAGTCAAGTTGACATAACCCTGATTTGCTGATTTTTTATTGCCACTTAAGAATATAGTTTGGTTGTCCATGATCTCACACACACACATATATATATGAGATAACCAAACTATATTCTTAAGTGGCAATAAAAAATCAGCAAATCAGGGTTATGTCAACTTGACTTGCAATTTTCTACTTGTTATAAACTTTATATCAAAAATTTGAGATAAAAGAATCTCTAGGAAATTGAATTTAGTTTCTAAACTACTAGGCCTTATCTAGAAAAAATAAATTGATTGGTAAAAATTTTGAATTTTAATTCAATAGTACAAAAATCTTAGGACAAAAGTAAGTAGACTTATATCTAACCACTTTATCAAAATCAAATGATAATACTTTTAAGTAATATTATAGATAGAAGAAGTAGACTCATGCCTAGATATGACACATTTTTGGGTATCCTTATTCTAAATAAATAATTATTCATTTATTTTCAACTTCAGTATTTTTAGAATTAAAAAATTCTCACATCTGGCCACCTTAACTAATTCAGAACTCTGCAAAATTTAATTTTTCTATTTTTTTACCTTATAGTAGAAGAACTATAAAATGTGATACATCTTTTGGATTTCAAAAATGTTTTATTATTTGAAAGTTATAGTAGTTTATCAAGTAGTGTCTCCATTAGCACTTTATACATAACTCCATCAAAAACTAAGTAATAATTACTTACTAAACTTGTAATTTGATAAACCTTACATTTATGGAAAGCTAAACAAATTGTTAAGAAACCCTTTTCATTTTATCAAATTTTGGTGAAAAAATTTCATGAACTACATGTTTGAATTAAAAAAATACAAAAACAAGCCAAAACAATTTTTTGGGACGTTTTTAAAGTTGACCATATAGGGTTGGTATCAAAAGATATAGTAAGCCTTATAAAGGTATTAATTATTATTGTTTAGTATTAGGATGGGTGGGAAAAATGTTGAAATAGATTTTGAAATGCTTTGAGGCATTTTGAAAAAATATATTTTTTGGATTGCCACTTTTTGGCACACCATGATCCTACACACACACACACACACAATGATCTAAGTTATATATATGTATATATATACATATAAATATATATACACACATATATATACATATACATATAAATGTACATATATATAGTACACACACACACACACACATAATGTGTGTGTGTGTGTGTGTGTACCTATGAGTATGTGTGGGATCATGGTCAACCAAACTATGCTCTTTAGTGGAAATAATAAATTAGTAAACTAGGGTTATGTCAACTTGATGTGAAATTTTCTACTTGTTATAAACTTTATATCAAAAAGTTGAGATAAATGAATCTCTAAGAAATTGAAATGAGTTTCTAAAATACTAGGCCTTATCTAGAAAAAAAATAAAAATTGATTGGTCAAACTTTTGAATTTTAATACAATAGTACAAAAATTTTAGGTCAAATGTAAGTAGACATATGTTTGACCACATTAATTAAAATCAAATGATAATATTTTTAAATAATATTATAGATAGAAGAAGTAGACTCATGCCTGGATGTGACACATTTTTTGATATTTTTATTCTAAATAATTATTTATTTATTTATTTTCTACTTTAGTATTTTTTGGAATTAAAAAATCTCATGTTTGGCCACCTTAAGTAATTCAGAACTCTACAAAATTTAAGAAGAAGCATAAAATGGGATACATCTTTTGAATTTCAAAAATGTTGTACTTGTTTGGTGTCAAAATTAAAGCCCCAATTTTGAGTGCAATTAAAAAAATTAGGCCTTATAAGCACTTTTTCATGCACATGTACTTGGTTGTACTTGTGAGGCCTAAGAGGTGTTTAATGTTTCTAACACCTTACATTTAGTATGTCTATGTTTTCCATGATGATAAATTTCCAATCTGAGCCATTTCGTGAAGTCTCACTTTGAGCACTGTCCAAATCAAACAATGATAGGAGCCTATGTTTGCAATTAAATATCTCACACCCAGTAATGTTTCATGACTCATCACTTTGGGAATGTTTAGTGTCTATACCAGAGAATCTATATTTTAGATTTTGAGTCATTTCAAATCTATTTGACTAGGTTTTGAATCTCTCAAATTTGGTCATTTGTTGATGATATGCTGATGTGAATTATTTTGAATTCTGTGAAGCCCTATTTGACTTGTTATTACTTTGACCCAAGTGACCAAAATGATAAAATTCCTTTTGGGTTGCATTTTAGGGTTTGAAGATTTTCTATTTTTGAAGTTTGAGCTTATGATGAATCTATTTGATCTATTTTCAAATGTGCTTCCAAATGAAATTTATAAAGTTTTACTAGTGTTAGTAAATGCAGATTTGTCAGAACCCCTATTCGTGATGTCATATCTCAAAATCTATGATTGGTGAGATCAAATGGATTGTACCATTGTGTTCCCCTCTAAAAATATTTTGTGTACCAATTTTTAAGTTTTGATAAATCCATCTGCACACTTTCCCAGGTCCATTCCATTTGTAAAAACTACTTTTCTATCAAGTGTTTCTAGTCTACAAATTTGATTAGCTCACTTTGACTGTTTGTCAAATGCCCCTAGTTATTCATCATGAGACCTAATCCTAGTTTTATGTTATCCTCATGATAGTAAACCAATGCCCCAATTTTTGTACCTTCAAGTGTCAATTTACCAAGTTTTCAAAGCCAAATCTGAACGTGATTTGTTATTTTCTGACATGTTTTCTTGAAGGTAGTTCTAAAAGGGAAACTTTGATAGTCAATATCTTTTGATTGAGAATTTTTCATGAGTTGAGATTTGACAAGGTAAAAGTATGTGAGACATAGAATCAGTGTGTTTATTTTTAGAGCCTAGTCAGATGTTTTGATCAGTTTTCAAAGATAGTCAAAGAACCTCCTGGCATTAAACTAATAGTTTGCAGATCAATGGTAAAATGATTTTCAATTGATTGATTAGTGGTCGAACTTGGTTCTAATTAGTGTGAGGGGTTCAATGTATCAGTTTGGAGTATCAGTTGCTCAAAAATGAAAATTTTATAGTCAAGCCCACTTTTGGGCCCGATTAATTACACCACATTGATAAGATGTGAAATTGAAAATATTTAGAGAATGAATGATATTCCAAGACATGCAATGTGATTAGGAAATGTAATAATTGACATCAATTAATGGCCAATGATTCCAACCATCAATGAAATTCATGACTTACTCTGTTGTGTTCATTATTGACCTATCAAATGATGCTTTTAGGAAATAAAAAGGGTGGTACACTTGGTCATAAAATTGTTCTGTCCACCAATATTGCTGAAGCATATTTGGTTATTGATGGAATTGTTTATGTGATTGAGGCCAGATTCTCAAAATAGAAAGTCTAGAATCATTGCTTGTTTCTCCTATGTCAAAAGTAAAGACTTCACATAGAAATAAGTTTTTAGCATCACCTAACACTACTAAATGCCTATCATGCACTCAAGAAAAATAATGAAGATTACACCTTGGACACTATCTTATGGTGAAAGACAATTAGGTTGTACATTTACATCCATCAACCTATCCTAATCACAAGCCAAAATGGATCATATTTAATGAGTATGTTTTGACAAATAGAAATCTCATTTTCATTGTCACTGGTGTTAAGGAGAGTGGTTAATAGATGTTGTTCCTCACTATTATGAACTTAGCATTTTTCCCAATTGAGAGATAAAGCATTTGCTAGAGAGGTTTTATGGAAGACATAAAAGGGAGCAGATCTCGATTGCATCACCCATGTCAAAGAGGAGGGAATTATGCAGCCAAGTATAAAGAGGAAGCCATAGCATTGGGTCCAAGAATTTGGTTTCTCATTTAATTATTAATGGTTAACTTTAAGTTTTTAGATAGAGTACGCATGAGCTTGATTCCTTCTAGATAGCCATTGACATGAGGAAACTTTACTTTCAATACTAGATTCCTAGTGGTCACAGATGGGTCTCTAATTAGATGTATTCCAATGCTTGTGGGGACTCACAAATGTTTTTTTCCCTCATCTATGTTTCAAATGCTAGGCAAGTTTACCCTCAAAACAAGTCATAGAAGCTGCCATAAAAAGCACCCAGAACAAGGATGAAAGAGACATCTTTAGTACAAAATACCAACGAGGAAACTGAAGGGGAAGGTCCACACTAAGTGGAAGCTATTGAAAGAGTGGAAGGAAGCAAGGCTTGTAAAGAGGAAATTTTCCCATGCTCAAGAGGTAAAAACCATCAAACAAGAAGAGTAGACCACATCAAAGAAGAGGCAATTTTTAAGAAGGTCGTGAGCAAAGTGGGTAGTCAAGAGAGAAAAAGGTGCTTTCAAATGCATTTCACTTAGCATTTAGAGGTATATATCTGCTAATTCAAAGTTGCAGGGCAGTAGACAAGGAACTCCCATGGCTCATGAGTAGAGTATGAACCAAATTATGCTAGTGATAGGAATGAAAAGAGAAAAGGCCCAGGTTGTAATGTGTAGGAAGAATTCATCCTAGAAGGAGAGGTAGTCAAAAGAGAGCCACCCACAACATGAACAAGTCATTAAAGATGTATGGAAGGAAGCTATTGAGAAGTGTATGGAATTGCCACTACAAGTTCATAATGAATCTATGATGGCAAAGATAAAATATCATCCATGCCCAATCTCTCTAGACTATTGAAGAAAAATTTGTACACAATTGCATAAGGAGATTGACCAGTATTAAATTACTTTTGAATTCACATAGGATTCCCCTAGTTCTCATTAATAGACTAGCTCTCTAAATGCAGATGTAAGATAAAGCATCATTGAGAGTGGGGTAGTCTTGATTCTATTGGTAAAGTCATTAATGGCATATTCCCCTTCTTTTGAATGGCAATATTTTCTTTCTTTGGTATCTAATGTTCAGGTATAACTATAAGACATCACTTGGGTTGAATGCATCCAACAGGAATGATATTAAGTTCATGCTTTGAAGCAATAGTGAGCGAGCTATAGTCTATGGCAGAGGAAGGGGAGTGATTTTCCTTGTTTTTTTTTTAATATGCAAGTCCAATGAAGGTCAATGAGGGAGAAATCCATGAAAGGAGTTGCCTTGGAAAATGGAGTTCAAATGTATCCATTTGGAAGAAATAAAGTGCAGAGCATAGAGAATTTAACCATGAAAACACATTAATCCCACATTACTGCCACGGGGAAGTTCTTATGTTTTTAAATACTCCACTAGACCACTTGCTTTGTGTCTAAGTGACAAAGACTTTTGAATCCTCAACCTTGCATGGTGGGTCCCAGCCAAAAGAAGACAGAGAAATTTTAGACTAAGTATGTTGCCAGCAAGATGTTGACATCATCATCAGATTATGGTGGTTGCTATGTTGCTATCAAAAAATGGTGAGATTTTTGGCATGTGACATGGCAACCTACCAGAAAACCTTGAAATCTAGCGAGGAAGTTGTGGGTCCTTAGTGGTGACATGGCAGAGTCAATGAACCTGAATTTGACAAGAGGTAGCATGTGGTGAAGCAAAATCTAATGTGGCATTCTAGATTTTAAGAAGCATAGGATGGTGATACATGGTGGATCCCATAGAGGTTGTTATGTCACCAAAGTGAAGTTGCTTGATTGTTAACATAGTGACACAACGACTAAATTAGAAATTGACATTTGACAATGACCTAGCAGTGAGATGGACAAATCCAAAAGTGACATGTGGTAGAGGCTTATGATGTGGCATTCTTTCTAAGGTGTTGACATGGTGAAAAATGACACATGTTGCAAGGTCATTATGTTGTCGATGATGTGGCCGAATGTTAACTAGGATAGCAACATAGTGATAGATGACATGGCATGTTGATGGAGACACAACCCAAAGATTGGAATGAACACATAGGAAAAGGGAAATATTAGTATCAATGAAAAATGCTCTATGGGCTTACAATAGTATGATTCTGGAGAAAGAAATCCTTCACACAATACCTTCTCTCTAACTCCACTAAGAACTACCTTTACAATGTCAGAAGTGTTCTTATATAAGCCCCAAATGTTTTAGGGTTAAGAATACATTCTAGAATATGCCATTTGGCATCCACCACCAAAACAGAAGGTTCCAAAAGTCATCTTAGAAGTTGGTGTAAAATTAGAAGAATCCAGAAATGGTAGTCCAACTTCTGGGAGGCATAACTTTTGAACCAAGACTCTGATTGACAGATCGTTTACATTTTCAGGAAGCTCTCAAAGTGCTATATAGCCCTATGGAAAAGCTTAACTTGTCCCCCATTTTTTGGCCCCATACAAGGCTGTTTAGTGCCCCAAATTTGACTTTGAAGTCCTCTTAGGAGGTCTCCAAGAAAATTAAAACTACAATAACTTTCTAACCGTAAATCCTTTTGACCTGATTCTTTTTCTAGAGCACTTGAAATTACAAGTATAATCATCACTTAAAATTACACCCTCTAACTCATAATAATTTTGGCTTAGTTACAAAATAACCCTTTTTCTATATTTACTCATATCGCAAGGTGCATAAAAAATCTAACCCAAAAAACTACTAGTGGAATTGTGAGAGTTGGAACCTTTATTCAACCCAAATGGGTATCTAGAAATATAGATACATTAAACAAAATCTATCTCTAAGAATATTTTTGGGTGACACAAGATTGCCCTTGCACTATTGGATGCTCCTGCATCAGACACCTATGGTAGATTGAAAAGTGGCCCTGTCACTTTATGGTAGAGGAAAACCCAAATGGACAATCTCCACTAATAATATACAAGTTGAATCCTGTATTGGTTGTCCTTTCCACTTCACCAAGTACTCTTCATACTACCTATTTATGGTACTCCTAGCCACACGACTATCCAAAATCTCTTCTGTCTCCTCCTTCTTAGAAGTAGGAATTGGACATGGCTCTAGCATCAACCCCTCATTGACACAATCATCATGATATTCTATTAAGTCTACAATGTTGAAGATAGGATAAATTTGAATCCCATCTAGAAACTCGACCTCATATGCATCTCCTGAGTCATGTTTCTTCAAAGTTTTGTAGGGGCCAAATTTCTTCATCTTCAGCTTGTTGTAAGTACCCACTGGAAACCATTCCTTTTCTAAGTGTAGCATAACCAAATCCCCTACTTGGAACTCCTTATGACTCTTCCTTTGATGTACCCTAGCTTTATAATATTGATTCATCTTGGTAATGTGTGCATGGACCTCCTCATGTAGGCTCTTGACATGTTCACCAAATTCTTCTACCTTAGCACTTGTCCTCTCCCCTTGCTCCATCTTCCTTAATTCTAGTGTAGTCCTTGGGCTACTTCCATACAAAATTTGGAATGGTTATGTACCAATAATCTTATTTACAAAATTATTGTAAGAAAATTCTACATATGGTAGAATCAAATCCCATCCCTTGGGCTTATCTCCCACTAAACACCTTATCAAATTGCCCAGACTTCTATTTACCACTTCTATCTGTTCATCAGTCTGTAGATGATGTGTAGAAATGTAGAAATGAACTTCAATTCTATCCTCAACTTCTTCCATAAAGTCCTCCAGAAATACCCCACAAATTTAGTATCTCTGTCAGAAACAATACTCTTTGGGAGGCCATGTAGTCTCACCAGCTCTCTGAAAAACAAATCTGCAATATGTATACCATCATGAGTCTTGTGGCATGGTATGAAATGTGCCATCTTGGAGAACCTATCAACTACCAAAAACAATTAGTCATTACCCCTTTGTGTCCTCGGCAATCCAAGAACAAAATCCATATGTATGTCCTCCCATGGCTTCGATGGAATAGACAATGGCTGATAGAGTCTAGTATTGTGAATAAATCCTTTTGCTACTTGACATTCTTGACAACTTTGTACAAACTTCTTCACATCTTGCGACATTTGAGGCCAAAAATAATATTTTCTAAGAATTGCAATGGTCTTATCTCAACCAAAGTGCCCTACCATCCCCCCATTATGTTTCTCCTTGATCAAAATTTCCCTCATGGAACTCCTTGGAATGCACAATTGACTACCCTTGAACAACATACTATCCTAATTAAAATAATCTAGCCACCTAGTTCTTTCTATAGTAATTTACAAGACTTCCATGCTTTAGCAAAATTAGGATCCTCAGGATACAGATTCTCGAGTTCATCAAACCCAACTAGTTCAACTTGCATTACTACCAACAACAATTGTCTCCTACTCAATGCATTTGCAACCCTATTAGACCTTCCACTTCTATGTTTGAACACAAATGTATAGCTTTGCATGAACTATACCCACTTCAAATGTCTCTAGTTCAATTTACCTTGGCTATTTAGGTACTACAATTTCTGGTGATCAGTATACAATACAAATTCTTTTGGCAATAAATAATGCCTCCATTTCTGTAAGGTTTGAGTGATTGCATAGAACACTTGATCATAAACAGAATACTTCTTCTTTGCATCATTCAATTTTTCACTGAAGTATGCAATGGGGTTACCTTCTTGGCTCAATATAGCCCTAATAGCACTACCACTAGCATCACAATCTACATAAAACTCTTTACTAAAATTAGGAAGTGCCAACATAGGTTGTTCTGTCACCTTCTTCTTCAACAGTTCAAAACTCCTTGTAGTTGATGTAGTCCACTTGAACTCTTTCCTATTCCCCCTTATTATTTCAGTCAAGGGTGCATATATGCCATTGAAATTCTAAATGAACTTGCTATAAAAACTAACCATACCATGAAATGGTCTCACCTCAGTAGTAGACCTTGGATTAGGCCATTCCAAGATGGCCTTTACCTTCTCTAGACCCGTTTTGAGACCTTTAGATGATACAAAAAACCCCAAGTAGACTAACTCTTTTTTTACTAAGCTACATTTCTTCAAATTAATCAACATTTTCTCTTCCGTCAACCTTTTAGGGACACTATGAATGTGCAATAAATGTTCATCCAAAGTCTTTCTAAAAATTAAAATATCATCCAAATAGACAATAATTTTTTTTTCCCAAGAATTTCTTTAGTTTCTCATTCATAAGCTACATGAAGGTTCTTGGCACATTGGTTAGTCCAAAGAGCATGACTAACCACTTATATAGACCATCCTTGGTCTTGAATGTAGTCTTCCACTCATCTCCCTCTCATATATATATATGGTGATAGCCACTATTGAGATCTATGTTTGTGAATTACTGAGCTCCACTCAAGCAGTCTATAAGATTATCCATTCTTGGCAAAGGAAATTGATACTTGATGGTTATTTTGTTTATAGCTTGAGAGTTTGTGTACATTCTCCACTCTCCATCCTTCATTGGTGCTAGTACTATAGGTACTACACATGAACTCAGGCTCTCTTGAATTAAACCCTTCCTCAATAGCTCCTAAACTTGTTTGTTTAGCTCCTCAATTTCAGTAGGAGTCATCCTATGAGCAGCCTTGTTAGGCAAACTAGCTCTAGGGATTAAATCTATCTGATGACTAATTTGCCTTACTGGTGGCAACCCTTCTGGAACATTATCATAGATGACATCTCCGTACTCACTTAATAGGCCTAAAACTTTAGGTGGAACTTCACTACTACCTTCCTTATCTCTTCTAGGAATAAGATCATAACACATACGTTGATGTTTCATACCATCCAAAAAATTTATTCAATAAACAAGACATATCCTAGCACTACTGCATACCTTTTCACCTTCCTTTGCCAAGGGCTTCAGTTTGTGGTAAACTCCATGCTTTGTCAAAGAGTATGTATCTGCATGACCATCATGTACAACATGCATATCAAATTATCACAATCTTCCCAACAATAAATTGTAGACAACCATTGGAATAATGTCAAAGAGAACTTCATCATGGCAACTTCCAATCTTGAACTTCACCAAACACTATTCACTAAGTAAGACTTTATGATCATCCCTCACCCAAGAAATCCGATAGGGTTGGGGGTGCTTCTCCCTCTTGAGCTTTAGCTTAGAGACCATCTCCTTAGACACCAAGTTGTCAATGCTGCCATCATCAACAATCACATTACACTTATCCTCACACTTGCACTTGGTATGAAACAAACTCCTCCTTTGTCCAAGTTCAGTCTCACCACTTAGTAAGACCCTTTCATTTATGAGAACTTCTCCTCATTTTGCATCCTTTGAATGTGATGACTATGCATCCTCATCCACATGAACAACCCTTGCTTGACCATTAGCTCTCCTATTTGTCCTTCCTTATCATTAAGGGAATTCAAATGCATGATGACCTTCTTCATTGAAATGAAAATAGGTACCGTGGAAGCCTACTCTTCTTGATCCTTGTCCATGTCCTCTGCCTCTTCCTCTCTAATCTCAAAAGTTTTGATCACAAGAGTGGTTGAAACCCTTGTTCCTCTGGTTCTTGCTAGTACCCACATCTTCATTCTTGTTCTGGGTCTCATTTTGGCCTCCAAATGACCTACCACCACCCCTTCCTCCTTGACTATTCCCTCTTTGTCTTATATCAAACCTTTTGTTTAGCTTCTCTTCAACTCACAGGGAATACTAGTATGCCTCTTCAATGCTAGTCATTCTAACCAGACTTAACTCTTCCTAAATGTTAGGTCATAACTCACTGAGGTAATGGGAAACCTTCTCCTTATTAGCTTCTACATGCCCTGCCCTAATAAGAAGTCAATAAAATTCCTCTATATATTCTTGGATAGATTTTCTAGCCTGCTTTAACCCTTGCATTTTCTTGAACAAATCAAGCTCATAATCAACATGAATGAACTACTTCTTTAGTTTGTCCACCATGTGATCCCACCTTGTGATTTTCTCCTTTCCTCTTCTATTCCTTTCTAGATGTATCTCTTGCCACCAGATTTTGGCATGGTTTTCATTTTGGCATGGTTTTCATTTTGAATTGGTAGAAAGAATTCTAGATCCACTACAATTAATGAATTCTAAAAGTATTTATGGTGAATGAGTTTTAAGTTTGAAGAATATCAAGTTTCTTTTCATCAAGCATGCAACCGATTAGTGAGAATTATAGATCTATTTCTACCAAGAGATATATGCCATTAGTTTTTGATGGCATTCATGGTTTTCCAAACCCTATGCCATATAATCTCAGAAAGTATTTGCCTAAGTTTGTTATGGAGTCACAGCGTAATAATAGAATGGACACAACAGAAAAGGGAAAACTTTATTAACTATGAAAATATGTGAATACACTTAGTACAGAGAAAATAGATTCCCAAACATGCCCTATGGGCTTACACTAGTATAAATTTGGAGTTAATTTCTTCTTCCAATACCCTCTCTCAAACTCCACTCCAAACTACCTTTTACAATACCAAAAATGTTCTTAAATAGACCCCAAAGGGTTAAGAATTAGGAATAAATTATAGAAAGTGCTAGTTGGCATCCACCGCCAAAATGGAAGGCTCTAGAAGTTGCTTTAGAAGATAGTGCAAAATTAGAAGAATCCAGAAATGGTAATCGAACTTCTAGGAGGCATAACTTTTGAACCGTAGCTCTGATTGATGAATTATTTACATTTCTAGAAAGCTCTCGGAGTGCTCTATAGCCCTATGGACCAACTTCACTCATCCCCCATTTCTCAGGCCTATATGAGGTCATTTAGTGCCTTGAACTTGACCTTGAAGCATTCTTAGGAGGTCTCCAAAAACCAAAAAACTGTGATAACTTTCAAACCGTGTAGCCTTTTGTCCTGATTCTTTTTCTAGAATGTTCTAAATTAAAATTTCAATTATCCCTCCAATTTACACCTTTTAACTTACCATAATTATGGCTCAATTACAAGGTCCTATTTTTTTGGCATTTACATGCATTTCAAGGTGCTTAAAAACTCTAACCCAAAACACTAATAGTGGAACTGTGAGAGTTGGAACCTTTATTTGTCCCAAATGTGTATCTAGAAATGAAAACACATGAAATAGAAGCTATGTCTAGGTATTTTTTTTTGGGTGACATAGGATTCCCCTTATACCTCTGGATGCTCCTACATCAATTCAGTGGGAACCACGAAAATTCAGCTAGTCATCATGTTCAAGTTATCAGTGGCATAATGGGTGACTATGAAATTGCTCATGAAGAAGTGCATATGAAGTTGTTTGTTCAAACTTTGGAAGGTGATGCTAGGGATTGGTTTTCCTTTCTACTAGCATGTGCAATTGCATCTTGGGATGAATTACTTTCAGCCTTCATCAAGTAGTTCAGGGAAAGAGTAAGCATCTTTGATTATTTTGATAAGTTCTTGAAGATTCAAATCAGGAATGATGAATTAGTTCCTAATTTTAATATCAGATTTGCAAAAGTTTTAAATGAGATTCCTAAAAGTTATAAACTAGATGATAAAGTGTGTTTTTAGTGGTTTACCTTAATGCATTTGACAAGAATATGAGTTATCTATTGAGAGATAAAGAGTCCTAAACTTTTCATCAAGCATTCAGAATAGCAATAGAGAATGAAAATAACTTAAAGTATGGATTGATTAGGAGTCATTTCTCTATGAATATTTGCCAAAAAGTTGAGGTTCAAAGGAAGAATCAATGTCATAAAGAGTGTTTGATTTCGGATCTTGAAGTAGGTACTATTGTTATGGTAAATAATCTTGTTGAAATTTCAGAATTAAAAACATGTGTAGATGAAGACTCTTCCTTGCAATTTATAATATTATAGCAGCAGAAGACAAAGTTAGTTCACTTGATGAGTTATATGTACAAGATATAAATTCAATCATTCCTTCTCCTATTGGTGATTTGTATCATGTTGAAAACATAACCAGTCATGAAGATGAAAGGTACTCATCTAAATATGAGGATGAAGTTAGAAGTGATCTTTAAAGTGATGAAAATAAAGTTGCTGATCTGATGTATTATGAAGAAGCATCGTGTGAAGACAATGACAAGAGTTGTTGCTCGATTCAAGAAGAAAATGATAGTACATGTTTTTCTTCATGTGAATATGGTGTAAATCGGGAAGAAGAAAGCAATGAAAGAAGTGAATACTCTTATGCTCGTGAAGGTATGAGTTCTTTTTCTAAATCTGAAAGTGAAATTTCATTTCAAAATTGTGCAAATCAGCTAGAGGTTGAAAGTTCTGAAGAAAACTTGTCTACACGATATGAAGACAAAGAGATTATCTTTAAGGATGGCTTACCTAATTGTGTAGATGAATGTTTTGAAGATATATTTAGCTATAACTAGCAATATACAAATGATTCTAAGGCTAATGCATCAGCACCTAAAGATAATTGGTTTGCAAGACATTTGAATCACATTCATGAAGATAATGTAACTAATATTGATCTATTTTCTACATGCTTCATTGATGGAGTAGAGAGTGAGTCTTCATATATTTCTAATTTTTCTCCACATGCTGAAAGTTTCCATGAAGATGAAATGGGTAGTGATTTTAAAGTGTATACTAATGCTTTATATGATGAAAATATTGAAGATGATTAGCCTATATTTTGCCAAGATGTTCAAAAAGGATCATGACATGGAGTTATAAATCCATTATTTGAAGAAGACATGGAATGTTTAGATTTAGCTGAGGATGATTTTAGTGATGATACATTATCCTACTATTGTAAGAGGTCATCTTGTTTTTCTTTTGAGCATGATAGTGAAAATAATAATGGTGTTGCATCTCATGAGATCGAGAATAAGGTGTTTGATAAAGTTGTTATTGAAGATCAGCATGCACCTTGCAATGAGCTCCATGATAAATACTCTAACCTGATGACTAACTCATTTGCTGATTTCAAAAAACCATTTGAAGATTCTAGATTAGTTTTAGATTCTAATATTGACAACATTTGTGAATATAAGTATGATTGCAAATCCGAATATCATCCGGTTATACATAAGGATATACATTTCGAATGTATGTGTGACCTTTTTTTACCAAAGTTGAGTATGAAGTTTTCATATTCAAGATTGATAGCATGCATGATTCATTTGATGAAGAGAGTTTTTAGTTTGATTTTGATATGTTTGAGCATTTTGATTAGAACTTTCATAATGAGAAAGTTGTAGAAAGTGAAGCTAGTTTTTATATTCATTATGAAAGTAATGGTGATGATTTTGTTTTGTCGAGTGAGTTGATTCATAATGCTAATCTAATTGGTGAGAATGAATTGAATAATATTTCTAGATTAGCTCACGCACATTCATATGAGAATCAAATTTATGATAGAGGTACAAGTTTTTGTTGAAGTTTGATGGTCCAAGGCCATCGTTTGTACATACTAAGAGTAGTTGTTTCTCACTTTCAATAAAGCTATTCAAGAGAAGTTCTGGGAATGGTTTACTTCTTCCAGAGATTTGAATCCTTTCCATGCCCACAAGGGACATGCATCACCAAATAGAGCCACTGTTGGGACTCAAAATTGAAGCCTCGATTTTGAGTACCATTGAAAAAATAAGGCCTTATAAGCACTTTTTGATGCACATGTACCCAACATTACTTGTGAGGCCTAAGAGGTGTTTAATGTTTCTAAAACCTTGCATTTATTGTGTCTATGTGTTCCATGATGATAAATTTCCATTCCAACCATTTCGTGAAGCCCCATTTTGAGCACTGCCCAAATTTGCATTTCTGCCTAAGTGTCAAACAACAATAGGAGCATGTGTTTGCAATTGAATAACTCGCACCCAGTAATGTTTCATGACTCACCATTTTGGAAATGTTTAGTGCATATACTATAAAACCTATTTTTAGATTTTAAGTTATTTTGAATTCATTTGACAAGGTTTTGAATCCCTCAAAATTGGTCATTTATTGATGTCATGCTAATGTGAATTATTTTGAATTCTGGGAAGCCCTATTTGAATTGTTATAACTTTGACCCAGGTGACCAAAATGCTAAAATTCC
Organism: Cupressus sempervirens; assembly: GCA_028749045.1. Lineage (NCBI taxonomy): Eukaryota > Viridiplantae > Streptophyta > Pinopsida > Cupressales > Cupressaceae > Cupressus > Cupressus sempervirens. The sequence goes on from CM053786.1 coordinate 110,973,597, forward strand.
TTTTGCATTGAATTTTAGGAGTTTGAGACTTTCTATTTTTCAAGTTTGAGCTTAGGATGAATCTATTTGATCAATTTTCAAACATGATTCCAAATACAATTTATAAAGTTTAACTAGATCCAGTAAATGTAGATTTGTTGGAACCCTTGTTCGTGATGTTGTACAGATTGAATGGATTGTACCACTGTGTTCTCCTCTAAAAATACTTTAAGTTTTCCAATTTTCAAGTTTTGAGGTCCATTCCATTTGCAAAAACTCTTTTCTGTCAAGTATTTCCATTCTGCAAATTTGAGTAGCCCACTTTGACCACTTGCCAAATGCACCCACTTATTTGATGCATGGACACAACCCAACAACAGAATGGACACAATAGAAAAGGGGAATTATATTAACTGAGAAAATTAGCTAGTACAAATAGTGCAGAGGAAATAAACTTCAAAACATGCCCTACGGGCTTACAATAGCATAACTCTGGAGAATATTTCTCCTTTTAGCACCTCCTCTAAAGCTCCAATCCGAACTGCCTTTTACAATGCCAAAAATCTCCTTAAATAGACCCCGAAGGGTTAAGGACTAGGAGTACATTCTAGAAAGTGCTATTAGGCATCCACCGACAAAATAGAAGGTTCCAGAAGCTGCGTTAGAAGTCGGTGCAAATCTAGAAGAATCCAGAAACGGTAGCCGAACTTTCGGGAGGCATAACTTTTGAACCGTAGCTCCGATTGACGAACCGTTTACATTTTCAGAAAGCTCTTGAAGCGCTCTATAGCCTTATGGACAAGCTCTGCTCATCCCCCATTTTTTGACCCTTTTCGAGGTCATTTAATTCCCCAAACCTGAATTTGAAGCATTCTTAGGAGGTCTCCAAAACTCGAAAAACTGCAATAACTTTCAAACCGTGGGGCCTTTTGATCTGATTCTTTTTTTGGAATGCTCTAAATCTCAATTACATTCATCTGGCCAAGTCACACCTTCTAGGTCACCAAAATGATGGCCAAATTGCATGCTCCTATTTTTTTGAGATTTTCAAATGCACTGATAGTTGAACTATGAGAGTTGGAACCTTTATTTGAGCCAAATGGGTATCCAAAAATGTAAAGACATGAAACAGAAACTAAGTCTAAGTACATTTTTTTTTGGGTGACACAGGATTGCCCTTATACCTCTGGATGCTCCTGCATCAGACACCCAGGGTAGATTGAAAAGTGACCCTGTCACTTTATGGATGGTAGAGGAAATCCCAAATGGAAAACCTCAGCTGCTGAAATCCAAGTTGAGTCCTCGATCGGCCGTCCTTTCTATTTTACCAAATACTCTTCATACTGCCTGTTTTTGGTACTCCTACCCACACGATGATCTAGAATGTCTTCTATCTCCTCCTTCTTAGAAGTAGGAATTGGACATGTCTCTAAAACCAGCTCTTCATTTTCACCATCATCATGATACTGTGTTAAATCTGCAATGTTGAAAATGGGAGAAATGTGAATACCATTTGGCAGCTCCACCTCATATGCATTTCCTGAGTTATGTTTCTTGTGTTGTAATCTCTCTTATATTGTAAGAATTTGGAGTCAATTTTTATGAATTATTTTGTCATCTCTCTATCTCCATCTTTTCTGATGATTGTTGCCACACCACCCGTACCAACTCACAACCAAAAATGCAACAATATGGAGACAAGAGAGATGACAAAATGCTTCATAAAACATCCATTAATACTTGAAATCTATTACAAGAGATTACATACAAAGAGCTTGTACTTGAAGAGCTTACACTTGAAAAGCTTCAATTTCTCGAACTTCCATTAGAAGAGCTTCCATTTCTTCAACTTCCATTAGAAGAGCTTCCATTTCTTGAACTTGATTACAAACGATTATAAGCCTTGCTTAAATAGGCACTTCTAACCCAAGACATTACAAACACAACCAATGTGGGATAAAAGGTAAATACAACTACCATTAAATAAATATTAAATTCCCACCCAAATACAACTAAGCACCCAACAAATATTAAATACATGATTTAAGGATCTTTTCACAAACTTCTAAGATGCCACCTACACACCTCGATTAATGGAATAACAACTATTTTTATTATTTTCTATTTATGCCACCCATGCACCTTGAAAATAGAAATTCCTCTTTTCTCCTTTTTTTTCCTATTTTTTTATAATTTTCCTTCCATTTTCGTCACTTTCTCTCTCCTCCATAATTTTTTTTTTTTTTTTTTTCTAATAATTTAATTTTCCCATGCAAGATGCTCCTGCATCATTATTCCTCGTGAGACCTAATCCTAGATTTACGTTTTCCTTCTTGAAAATGAACTAATAACCCAATTTTCATACCTCCAAGTGTTAGTTTACCCAGTTTTCAAAGTCAAATCTGAATATAATTTGTTGTTTTCTGACATGTTTTCTTGCAGGTAGTTCTTAAAGGTCAACTTTGACAATCAATATCTTTTGGCAAAGAATTTATCATGAGATGATATTCAAAAGGGTAAAATTGTGTGAGACAAAGAATCAGTGTGTTTATTTTTAGAGCCTAGTCAAATGTTTGGATCAATTTTCAAAGATAGTCAAAGAACCTCCTCGCATTAAATTGACAGTTTGCAGATGAATTGTAAAACGATTTTTAATTGATTGATCAGTGGTTGAACTTGGGTCTAATCATTATGAGGGGTTCAATGTATTAGTTTGGAGTATGAGTTGTTTGAAAATGAATTTTTTTTAGTCAAGCCCACTTTGGGCTCTGACTAATTACACTAGATTGATAAGATGTGAAATTGAAAATATTGTGAGATTGAATGATATTCCAAGACATGCATTATGATCATGAAATGCAATAATTGGCATCAATCAATGGTAAGTGATACTAACCATTAATGAAATTCATGACTTACTCTATTGTGGTGATTATTGACCTATCATATGATGCTTGTAGCAAAATATAAAGGATGACACACCTGGTCATAAAATTGTTGCATACACCACTATTGCTAAAGCATCTTTGATTATTGATGGAATTGTTTATGTGATTGAGCTTGGATTCTCAAATAAAAATTCTATAATCCTTGGGTATGAGTAGAATCATTGCTTGTTTCTCCTATAACAAAAGCAAAGACTTTACATAGAAATAAGTTTTCAGGATCACCTGAAACTGCTAAATGTCTATCATTCACTAAAGCAAAACAATGAAGATTCCACTTTGGACACTATCTTACAGTGAAAGATAATTAGGTTGTACATTTACATCCATCAACCTATCTTGATGGCAAACCATAATGGGTCATATATAATGAGTATGTTTTGACAAGTAGAAATTTCATTCACATTGTCACTTTTGTCAAGGGAGAGTTGTTAATAAATGTTGTTCCTCGCTATTATGAACTTAGCATTTTTCCCAATTAAGAGGTAGAGTGTGTGCTGGAGAGGTTTTATGATAGACATAAAAGGGAGAAAATCTCCACTACATCACCTACATGGAAGAGGAGGGAATTATGTAGCTAGGTATAAAGAAGAAGCCGTGGAATTGGGACTAGGAATTTGGTTTCTCATTTAATTATTAATGGCTGACTTTAAGTTTCTAGATAGAGTACACATGAGTCTGATTCTTTCTAGATAACTATTGATGTGAGGCACCTTTACTTTTAATAATAGATTCCTAGTGCTCAGAAATGGGTCTCTAATTAGATGTATTCAATTTCTCGTACGGACTCGCAAATGTTTTTTTTTCCCTCATCTATGCTTCGGATGCTGAGTGAGTGTACCCCAAAAAAAAGTTTTGGAAGCTACCATAAAAAGCACCCACGACAAGGATGAAAGAGGCATCTTAGTACAAAACACCAATGAGGAAACCGAAGGGGAAGGTCCATGCTGAGTGGGAGCCGCTGAAAGAGTTGAAATGGAGAGGCCACATGAGGAAGAGTGGAAGGAAGTAGGGCATGTAAAGAGGAAAGTTGCTCATGTTGGAGAGGTAAAAACCATCAAACAAGAAGAGTAGACCACATCAAAGTAGAGACATTTTTTAAGAAGGCCATGAGCAAAGTGGGTAGTCAAGAGAGAAAAAAGTGCTTTCATATGCATTTCACCTAGCAATTAGTGGTAGATATCTACTAATTCAAAGCCATAGGGAAGTAGAAAAGGAACTCCCATGCTTTACGAGTATAGTATGAACCAAATTATGCTAGCGATAGGAATGAAAAGAGAAAAGGCCTAGGCTATAATGTGTAAGAAGAATCCATGCCTAAAGGAGAGGCAATCAAAAGAAAGCCACTCATAGCATGAACGATCCATTAAAGATGTTTGGAAGGAAACTACTTAAAAGTGTATGGAACTGCTGCTACAAGTTCATAATGAATCTATGATGGCAAAGAAAAACATCATCCATGCCCAATCTCTCCATACTATTGAAGAAACATTTGCACACCATCGCATAAGGAGAGTGACCAGTATTAAATTACTTTTGAATTCACATCTATTTTAATTAATAGACTGCCTATCTAAATGCAGATGTAAAATAAAACTTCATTGAGGGTGGGGTAGTCTTGATTCTGTTGGTAAAGTCGTTAATGGCATATTCCCCTTCTTTTGAATGGTGAATTTTTCTTTCTTTGGTATTTGATATGGAGGTATAACTATAAGACATTGCTTAGGTTGAATGCATCTAAGGGGAATGATATTAAGCTCATGCTTTGAAGTACCAGTGAGGGAGCTACAATCTATGGTAGAGGAAGGGGAGTGATTTTCCTTGTTTTTGTTTAATATGCAAGTCCAACAAAGGTTGATGAGGGAGAACTCCACAAAAGGAGCTGACATGGAGAGTGGAGGTCCAACATATCCATTTGAAAGAAATAAAGCATAGAGTAGGGAGAGAGCTATGAAAACAATTTAATCCCACATTACTTTTGTGGGGAAGTTCTTATGTTTTTAAATACTCCCCACATGACATGCTTAGTGTCTACATGAAAAAGGCTTTTGAAGCCTCAACCCTGCATGGTGGGTCCCAACCGAAGGAAGAAAGAGAAATTTTTGACCAAGTACACTTCCAAAGAGATGCTAACATCATTGCCAGATTCTAGTGGTTGCTATGTCACTACTGGAAAATTGAGAGGTTTTTTGGCATGCGACATGGTGACCTACTAGAAAACCTTGAAATCTAGCAAGGAAATTATGGGTCCTTTGTGGTGATGTGATAGAGTCAATGAACTATAATTTGACAAGAGGCATCGTGTGGTGAAGAAAAATCTGATGTGGCAGTCTAGATTTTAGGACGTACATGATGGTGACAGATGGTAGATCCAACAGAAATTGCTATGTCACCAAAGTGAAGTTACTTGACAATTAACATAGTGACATGGTGACTAAATCAGAAACTGACAAGTGGCAATGAGCTGGTGGTGAGAAAGACAAATCTAAAAGTGACATGTGGTAGAGGCTTATGACATGGAACACTTCTTGAGGTGCAAACATGGCAAAAAATAACACATGTCACAAGGGCATTATGTCACTGATGTCATGGTAGAATGTTGACTAGGATAGCAACATAATGATTAATGATGTGGCATGGTGACATGGCACCAATGACATGGCAAAGCAGGTAGCTAATGAGATGATGTGACATGGCATCCAAATGGCAAGGGTTAGATGATGAAGCAATAGTCAGCCAATTAGGGCATGACACATGTCAAAATGGTCAAACCAAGTTTGATCTAGATGAAGAAATAGAGGGAAATTCAAAAAATTGCATAAAATTTATATTTTTAATTCTTCTATGAAAATCACGTATAGGGTCAAGATTTAAATAAAGTTTGAATTTATAATATAGTTCAAACTTTGTATGAAGCCTAGCAAGAGGTGATTTTTCAAATCAAGATTCTGGAAGTTGCCCATAAGCGAATATAGGAATATTATTTATCATCAGAACTGGGAGAAAACAAACTTTCTAATTATGGAGTTTCTTTTTGCATAGGAAGTCACTAGTTTGAGTTATAGGCAAAAATGTAAAATTTGGCCCTTCTCAGTGAAATTGGATAAAATTGAAAATGTAGTTACAGGCATGGTAAAAACATGTGGTAAAAGATCTATTGGCTTAATTTTGAAAATATTATGTCATTCTACTATAATTTAGGTCCAATTTTCAGTTATTATGGATATTTGTTTTTCCAGTTGGGCTGAATTTTGAGTTTGAAGTTGGAGTTATGATTGAAGAATTAGATATTTTATGAAATGAAAGGGAAAATGAAAATATCTCTAGGTTAGGATTGAATTCTTTCATCATATCTATGTAATTGCTCTCTTTCATTTTGGGGGTTGGTTGGAAAATATTAGAAAGGTTCCTTAAAATTAAAAACTAAAGTAGAATTGGCTTTGGAATTGATGAAATCTAAATGGAAAGATCTAGGATGTACTGGTTTCAGACCATGAAGCTTTGCTTTGGCTATGATAACCCCTTCCCATCCCATTAGTTTCTCATTCCAACCATTTTCTCTCTTGTATGACAAGATATGTTTACTGTACAGTCTGGTTTATTAGGTACTTTGTGAGTAAGTTTCATTTTAGATCTTGTCTCCTTTATAAGTGATTTGCAATGTCTTATGATATTTGAACAAAGAGTCTAGGTCATAGTTGTAGTCCCTTAAGGCTATTGTTGTTTCATCGTTGCTTATAATTCAATTAATTATGTAAATGCTTCATGGAAACCAATAGGGTTGTAGTTTTATTGAGGAGGATATCAAATAAGAAAGAGATTTAAATTGAACATTGATATCCAATTTACAAGGGAAATGGATAGATCAGGAATCATGGCATAGGATATGTGTTATAGATATCCAAAAATACATGAGAGAGATTTGTTATTTTTCCTAATGGATGAGGCACGGATCAGCTATAGGATCATTAGCTTGTTGTTTGTACTTGGTTTTCATCCACTTTTTCCACACACACAAAATCAAATCAAATTCAAATCATCTTTACATTTTATGTTGAAGAGCTAGAACAAAATACCCTCATTGAACTTATGAATTTCATTATCTTGCACTTAGCTATTGCACATCTATGTTATTGCATGAGTCATTAGGAGAAATAAGGGTTTCATCTACTAATGATAGGTTCATATTATATATTTAATTTCATTGGTCCCATATAAGTGAATTTTAGGTCCACCCACCTAGGTTTTGTAGAGCTTGAAGTAGAAGAAGGGTCTAGCCTTATAGTTGGCCTGGTGTCTGAAAGGATGTGTTAAGGATGGGAGTTAGCTGCCCCTAGATATGTCTTGTTCTCATCAAGGTAATTTGAAACTTATAGTGTTTCAAAACACCAACAGTACTATTTGAAAGTTATAGTTGTTTCTCAAGTAGTGTGTCAATCAACACTTTATACATAACTCCATTAGAAAATAATTAATAATTGCTTACTAAACTCATGATTTGATAAACCTTGCATTTATGGAAATCTATAAAAAAATCTTAGGAAACCCTTTTCATTTCATCAAATTTTCATGAAAAAAAATTGTTAGCTACATGTTTGAAGTAAAAAACACACAAGAACAAGCCAAAGCACTTTTTTGGGACATTTTTAAAGTTGACCATATAGGGTTGATATCAAAAGATATAGTAAGGCTTATAAAGGTATTAATTATTTTCATCTAGTATCAGGATGGATGGGAAAAAACTTGGAATAGATTTTAAAATGCTTTGAGGCATTTATGAATTATATATTTTTCAAATTGCCACTTTTTGACACACCATGATCTTGCGCATATATATATATATATATATATATATATATATATATATATATATATATATATATATATATATATATATATATATATATATATATATATATATATATATATATGTTGGCTGATGTGACGCGCTCCCCTGCCCATAGGTGGTTAATTATGTGGTGTTTCATGTTCACTAATAGTCATGGCTTTTGGTGCAATGGCAAATGGGCCTTGCAATTGGTATCAGAGCCTAGTTTTGGCCTGGTCATGGGTTCAAATCTACTCGGTGCCTTCTCGACCCGCGTAAGCACATGGTATGCGCGTCAAGGGGGAGATTTTTGGGTGATGCGATGTGCTCCCCTACCCATAGGTGGTTAATTATGTGGTGTTCCATGTTCACTAATAGTCATGGCTTTTGGTGCAACGGCAAATGGGCCCAAATATATATATATATATATATATATATATAAGTGTTAGTAGTTCTTTGAGTTGCCATTTTATTTCAAAGGTCTTTCCTTCATTTTTGCCCATCCATTTATTGAAGTCTTTCCCTTGTCGCTCTGCATATTCACCATCTCTTGAAGTGATTAGTTGAAGTCCCTTTTGCCCCTGATTGATATCTCTTCCCTTGAGCCACTTTGAACGACTTCGAACCGAGGTTCAAAGTAATTCAAAGTAGTTCAACCAAAGGTTTTGTACTAATGGTTTTTTTGGTAGGTGATATGCATCAACTTGGAAGAGTTTGCTTTTGAAGTAGTTCAAATTTGTTCAACAGTGGAGGTGTTTTTGCAATATTAAATCCTAGTGTACGATGTGTCATCATCCCATGAGGAAATTGATGGTCATGTCAAAGAATAATGAATAAAAGGACATTTATATTCCCAATGTAGAAAGTCATCATTATGGGGAAAGTTGGAAATCTTTAGCCAAAAAAGAGATTGGATGTCATATTAAAACTAATTATTACCAATACATCTAAAAAGGAAATCATTAAATGGAAAATTTATGTAATAGGGCTTTTGAACGTGTGAACATTAACAAGGACTGATGTGTCATTAATGCCTTATAATGAACTTGTATTTTTACACAAGTATTTTTCCCTTAAAACTTGCTTGGCTTCCTTTTTCTATTTTTCATGCGAAGAGCTGAAAGTGTGGAGAAGAAGCTATTGATGGAGATAGAGAAAATCATTGATTTTTTAGCAAAATACAAGTGAGAACTTAGAAATTCTTATTTTGTTCTACAAATCTCTATATTTTCTACCATTATCTATTCAAAGCCTTATTGTTTGATTAAGAATGAGGTTTGTATTGCATTTCTTTGATGATGTCTCAAATTTAGAATGTAGAAAGCCAGTCATTTGTGATATGAATTTATAGGAAAATTTTCTTGAATATGCTAATGAGGTGAATGGGTGTATGGAAGTCCTAACCAGTGGGTTAATTGAGACTACTACTTTTCCTTCAACCTTTGTGAGTCTTTAACTTCTTCAAGTTTGTATTGATCACTATGATGCTAGAAGCAAGAGCATTGTAAGTAAAAATGGCAACATGATACTCTCAATTTCAAGAGACACTATTGTCTCTATACTGCATTTTCCAGAGATTACCTTTCTTACACTTTCCCCTATTCAAGCCTAGGCTAAATATTATGAGACCCCAAACCAATTTCACAATACCCTTGCTAGGAAATGGACTGAAACCATGTATGGAAAAGGTTCTAGGCTACCCAAGGTCATCACAAAAGATCACCTTAAACCTAATATCCATGACCTTGTGGTGTTATTACATAGAGTCAATGGTTCAAATGATGTGTTTCTTTTTGAAGAATGGATGTATAGGTACATAGAAATCATCTTGAAGGGTGAACAATGGATAGATTGGGTAGAGATTATTGCTAGTTCACTGAGGGCTCAACTCAAATGTGCTAAGGAATCTTAGGAAGATTTTTATATGGCTTCCTATTTAACTTACTGCATTTCCTATACTTGTGACCTTACCCCTCTTGCTCATGGAGTATGGAGTGACAAAATAATAGTTTTTTAGTATTGCCCTATGCTACAAAAAGATAGAGTCTTGGAAGATTTTAGGAAATTTCATGATGTGTTAATGGAGAATGTTTTTGTTTCTCTAAAGAATATGTCGATGCCTAGGTTGTCTCCTAAAGCCCAAAGGTTAGTTTAGCAATATGGAAGCCACTTCATATAGTTTCCTAGGTTCACATACTTGAGGATAGGTGGATTCAAAGAAGAACCTACAAAGTTGCCACAGTATGCTTTGGTCTATTTTTCTTTTGGTTGAGATATGCAAGAAACTTTTCTCTATTATAAAGGATAATTTACAATAAGAGGATTGGGAAACAACTTTTCCTATCAAGTTGGGTTCATTGGTTTTTTGAAGTATGACCAATGCTTCCATCATTGGGAGTAATTTTCTTGGGTTCAATTTTGACTTTTACCATAGTAGAAGGAGTTTTGACAGTAAAGGGTATGTAGTCCAGATTCTTGGTCTTGAAGTTCACCTACCCATAACTCCACAGTTGCAAGATCTATGGCAAGATTTTAAGGATGAAGGAGCAATTTTGAGAAAAGATCATTCAAGGCTAACTTTGTAGAAGGTTGAAGTTCAAAACAAAGGAGTGGTTGAGGATAGCTCGGACATAATTGAGCCTGGTTTGGAAGAATCTAGTGAATTGAAGTCTCTGGCAGTTGATTGGAATAAGGATGAAGAAGATGATATCAATCTAAGGGCTAGATTTATACTTACCTTCATAGATGACTGGTTAAAGATAAAGAGAAAAGGAATTATCAATGAACCCTCTTTAGGGATGGTTTCTTTTTCTGAACCATCTCAATCTAACATCCCACTTTCTCATGTTGTAGGCAGTATATTGACCTAGGATAAACAAAAGAAGATACCCCTCCATTTGCAAACTACAGCTCCAAGGACTAGATCTCAATCTAAGTCTAAAGCCCTAAAGCAACATAAATTTTAGAAGGAGAGAATGTCAACTTAGGGGTAGGATTCAAATGATGGCCTCAATTTCTCAGATGGTGTAGATGGAAATGTTCAGTTCATCGAGGCCCCTAAGGTAGATCATACCAGATTCCTAAATCCCACTAGAGATGCTTAGGTGATGTCTGTGAGCCCTATTATTCCTTCCTGGCTATCTAATACAATAGAAAAGAAAAGGAATTTGCAACCAATTTCCACACTATAGAAAGGCATCGTCACTAAATATGTGGCTAAGGGTTTGAAGGTAAAGAAGTTGAAGATAGATGCTCACCTTACCAAAGACACAATAACAAAAAAAATCACTACTGAAATAGATACCTACAAGCAGAAGGAGTTCGAGGATATTGATGATGAAGGCTTCAAAGTTACCTTGTTGAGCTAGGGACCATTAATAGGAGCACTAGTAATCACTTCTTTAAATTCTCTGTTGATCATATGTTGACACAATCTGAGAAGGATAGCAAAGAGAAAAATGAACTAAAAGGCATGTTAATGAAAATGGATGCATATATCAATTCCTTAATGAACCTTGACGCATTGCCAATTATTCAAGTTCAATAGCCCTTTGATCCTAATTTGGCAAGAAGTCAACAATTGATGAAGCAAATGCAAAAAGGGGAGATGTTAGCCGATGTCATGAAGGATTGGGTGGACATCATCATAAAAGAAGGTAATAAATTTATTTCAAAATTTGTGAATGTTTATGCTGAGGGGGAATCATTGCTGGGAGAGATCCAAAATTTAGTTCTAGTTTGGGAAATAGAGCTAGGTCGATGTCAAGCAATTTTTTTTCAAGTGGCTAAAGTTGAGAGGTTTAGGGTCCTCAAGTTCATGAATGAAAACCCAAAGAAAAATGTGGATCCCTACATGTTGTTCATTATGGAGAAAAACATGGGTTGGAAGGAGTTGGTTTACAAGGAGACAATTGAAGAAGTGTAGGGCATAGAAAATAAAATTACTGAAATGCACAAAGAACTCCTTAAGGATATGAAGGTAGTTAATCCTATAGGGATCCTACAGTTTGAAGATGAGAACATGGATGTCAAGACACTAATAAAGAGCTTGAATGAATCCATGGAAAAAATTAGGGATGGTGAATCGCCAAGTACCAATGATTTCAATGCGTTGGCAAGTGTTGAATTGATTTTATGTCTCAACAAGAACTTGATGCCAAATCAAAGCTTAAAGATAAAGGAATTCAAATGGTAGAAGGACGCATGTAGAACCTAGCAATGATGCTTGCACTGAACCATTGCTTTCAGTTACTTTTTGGCACTCATTTTAAAACTATTTTCTTGTTTTGTAACTATTTTTTGTTTTAACCAAAATGGTTGGGTTTTGATGGAGGCTTTTTGGATTTGTATGGAAAACTATAAATGTTGGGGCATTGAACTAGTCTAAGGCTAGCAATAGATAGTTAGAAATAGATAACTAGAAACTCTTATAAGTAGACACTTTTATACAATAATCAAAGGATAGTATATGGATATTTTTCTTTTGAATGACTATGTGCATGCAAAAGGTTTAACACACACACACAAATATATATATATATATATATATATATATATATATATATAAAATCTTGAATTTGGCTTGGAAAGTTGGTATTCAAAGTGTTTGAACCACTATTACTTTGTGAACTTTGGTTTATTGGTTTGAGATGTTTGATTGTTGTTCTTACTGTAAGTTCATTTCAATTAAGGTGTTATTCATTCTTTGAAGTAGATGTTTTGTGGAAGTATGGTTTGATAGATGTTTATTTTTGTTGTTTGTATTGATTCTCACCTCATTACCGAAGATTAATTGAGAGATCCTTATGCACTTTCTGGTAAAAGTGCAAAGATAATTTCAAATTCATTGTAAATTTCATAAGGGATTTGTACCTTTAAAATTCAAAGAGAAGATCAAATAACATGAGATTTTCTCAATTGTTGTGGATATTTTGTAATTTTTGAACCTTGGGCATAGAGTGAATTTATTAAATAGTTGAAAGGACAATCTGTTCACCAACAAAAAGTTAAATCTAAAATTATCTAAATTATATAGATATAGATATACACATATATACATACACATATGTATACACACAATACATATGTATACACACATACATACATATATATAGTACATATATATATATAGTACATATATATATATATATATATATATATATATATATATATATGTATGTATGTATGTATATGTATATGTATATGTATATATATATGTATGTGTATGTCTATATGTGTGTGTGTGTGTCTATACACACACACACACACACACACACACACATTACACATACATGTAATAGGATAGAGAGTGAAAATCAAATTGTAGATTGGTTCAGAGCTCATTTCACCAGTTGAGAATAAGCCTTATTTTAGGGAAGTGAAAAGCAATTTATATATATAATAATTTTCAAAGTCAAGTTTAATTATTTATTTTGAAACATGACATGTATTTTCATATTTGTAATAGATATAGATCAATCTAAACCATTATTATTGTTAAATTATTTTTTCTATTAGAGGTTTACATCAAGTAGTGACTACATGACACCACAAATCTCTAATGATTAAAGTAAGAGAGAAATCTTGTTTTTTTAATGACTATATTACAAAAAATCCAATGAGTAAATGTGAAAATGTTAAAAATGGATATGTTTGGATTTGGGATTTGAAGGAGATAGCTAGGTTGCCTATTCCAAAATTGGTTTCCACAACGAAAAAGGTAATGGCAACAACTCTCTTTTTTGTATATATTGTATATTCCTATTATTTGGTTCAGATATCATCTTAGTGTTTGAATGGTGAGCTTCCAGTAGAAGTCTTTCTAGTATTATTATTTAAGGAAAACTAAGAGTTTCTATCCCATGTAATTAATGAACCTTACTTTCCTCCCTATTGAATATTCAACACAAAGCTTAGATGATTTAATGGTGAAGACTCAACTAGATAATTCTATTTTGGTAAAAACTAAGACATTAATAGGTCTGATTACACTTAGTCTACAGTCACTAGGACAATAGTCTTCAACAATAATCTTAGTCTCTTACATGTCTTAAACTGCATAAATTTCTCAAGAATATGATGCCCCTTGTTGAAGATTATTCCCCTTGTTAATCAATCTTCAAGAAGTAATGTCCATCTGCCTGAAGCACACATAGATCGCATATAATCATCCTTCCTTTTATATCTTAGTGAAAAGCATATATTCCTTGAGAAAACTTTTCTATATAACAATATGTTTCTATCTTTTGTTCATATTCAATAGTTGGTACATTGGTCACATTAGTTATTGCTTTTGTTCATCAGAAATGCTAAAGCCACTCTACTGACAGAGACTTCATAACTTTCACCTTATAGATATACCAGTCTTCTTTCGAGTCTTTATAAGGCTAAAAGTTCATCGTCAACTACAACCAATGGAAATGATATTCTTAGTATTAATTACATCCATAACAACATTTTCTTCAAGTCTCCAACATCATAAATGGAGGCCTTAATTTTTGTCAAAAAATAGGGCACCATCAGGTGGTCTTTTTTTAACTTAATCAAAGCAGTGAGAGTACTAATGGCTTACTCAACTAGTGGATAACTTGTACTAGATACTAATTGAAAAATATGTAACACAACACTGCAAGACACAATTCATTTGTCCTATTATTTATCATTCAACATCATACCATGTGCATAACCCTTTCCTATTGAACTACAGTGTGATCTACGTTCAAGTTTTCTACAAAAAAATTCCTAAAAATACACTATAAAGTTGTGTTTCACATTCCTTTAATTAAAAAGAATAGGAAGTTGATAAAACTAGTATACAACCAAGGAGTGAACTTTCCATTTTCAAGGAAACTATCAAGCTAAAAGAGTACCCTTTGAGTCACCTTCTGTTAGTTCCAAAAGCTTCAGGGCAGAAAGAAATCTCATTGGTTGTTAATCAATAGCTAAATATTGAGTTCAAAATATCAATATGAATCTTAGTTCTACCCATTCCTATTTTTATGATGGATTAAACTCAAGATGGGATTCTTAAGTATGGAATGTTGAAAACAAAATTTGCTAATTTTGTTATTTCCACATTTTGACCGAGCTAAGCTTAGTAAACTTGAATATGTAGGTGTAGCATCTAAGTAGAATTTTTCTCAATATTTTACTTATTTTAATGCATGGTACATGGACTTGGTTCCAAGGATCAACAATGGATTCCATCCCTTCTAATCACAATTTTTTTTAGGTTTTCTTGCCTCAGCCTAACATATGTTTTAACCATCTTGCCTTAGCTTCCAGGATGTAGAATAGTAAAAAGTGTAACAATATAGTTATGGAGTGAATGTATTCATATGTATACATATTTATTTGAGATTTCGAACTAATTTATTCCATTTTAGTAGCTGGCCAAACAATGATAGGCAACTTGACCAGGGATAAGCTTGGATATAGATGGAATAACCCCTGAGCTACACTCTCAATTAAGAGAATGTAAAATTAGAGAACCACATATTATATTCTCATTGTAAAGTTGAAATTAGAAGAAAAAAACCATTATGTATTGCCTAGTGCAAAAAATGCATATCAAATCACATATAAAGGTGGCCTTGAGAAATTTAATTAAAAAATACGAAAAAGGTATGGGCAAATGAATAGGAATTACTTTTTTAAACATTTGTAATAACGACATTGCCAAAAGAAGCTTAGCCTAAAATATTCTAAGCAAACATTACATATTCAAAAGAAAAACAAATGAGTAAACTCCAAATTTGCCACAAAAATAGAAGAGTTTGTAGACAACCATATGTCAACATATTTTGATTGGCTTTAGCATCTCAAAGTACCCCAACCATTATGGCAACAAATCTTAGTATCATTGATGAAAACTCAAAATAAGTTTAGAGGCAGTTGGACAGGGAGGTTAGGCCTCTAGGTGGTCAAAGACTCGCTTAAGTCTCTCTATTTCTCCTTGCTATTGGCATTGCATAGGAACTACTCATTATAAATATTCATGCTCTTCCAAGACATAGTCTCAATCAATTGTTTGAGTATATAGTAACTTTTTGTATTAATGGGTGTGGGCTCCAAGTTCATATGTGACAATATACCTCCTAGGGTATGGATCAAAATTTGAGCTTTTGCAGCATAACAGTCATGTTCTGAGCATAAAACTCTAACATGTTACACCCCTCATATTCAAATATTGTGAGAAAATAATTATACCTTAGTGCATAGCTTCCCTTTTTGATAATGTACACTTTATCATAGATAAAGGAAGACATGGCCAACTACCTTATCTTCTCTCTGGTCCAAACATTGGATGACTGCATAGGATTTCACATTTTTGAGGAAAAACCTCAAAAAAAAAAGATTTCTTGAGAACTCTTTTTCAGAAAGAACATCTAAAAAGAGAGTGATAGAAGTCTTAAATTCCCCCAATAGAAGATAACATTGAGTGGATTCCATGGCCATTATGGTTGTGCATATCAATATCACATTTGGGTGATCTTTACATAACTCTTCTGGATTCCTAAAGAAAGGGAATCAAAGAGGCTGACAAACATCAGAATAGTCTGAGTGTGAAGTTCCAATAAGTGATTGCCCTGACTGTTAATTCTCTTGGCCAAAAATTGCCCGAATTTCCCAAATCCCACAACATCGATCTTTTGACTAGACAAGTTTGTTTCATCTTAAAATTAGATATGTTTTTTTTTACATGTTTTTTTAACCCCTTTTTGTGGTGTAATTAGCGTTAGATGTCATTGTAGAGAACCTTCCAAAATTAGAGTAATAGACAAGATTCAATCAAAGATGGATTTTTCATGTGTGTAAGAAAGATATAAAAATTTAGTGCTTTTTAAATTGAGCTCGAGACAAACTCCACCACGAAAGTTTTAAATCCCTCCATAAATTTGGCAATTCGATAAGTGAGAATTATAATTTCTAGATTTGATTGTGTAAAGTGTTTTTTATCATCAACATTTCAAATCATATTACATGATCCATCATTGGGATCCAAGAGAAAAATAAGAACAAAACAAAAATCATTAGGGTGCAAGAGAAGATGAAGAGCAAAACAAAATTGTGTTCTTCTTGTTCTCTTACATCTGGATGATGGATCATGTAGTATGATCCAAAACATTGAAGATAAAAAAGCTTTACACAATCAAATCCATAAATTATAATTCTCATTTATATGAATTGTGGAAATCTAATAGATCTAATTAGATAACTTTAGTCTCACCAAAAACTATGGCTAACAAGCACCTTATCAAATGTCCAAGGCCAAGAAGAACTATGTTTTAGGGTTTTTAATCAGATAAAAGCTTGGGCATTTTTCTAGGATTGTTAAAAATAGAGCAAAATCATATCAGTTATAATTCATTTTGAGGAAGAAGTAACTCATTGAAATAAAAAGAAATTAGAAAATCTAGCAGGCAGAAACAAATCTTACCTTCACGCTATGAAAATGTTCGAGTTGATTCTATAGGGTTTATTGGACACATTCTCCACTATTAAAAAACACCCGTTAAGAACTTCAAAAATGATCATATATTCCTGGAGAAGCAAGGAGGGTGAGAATGGGAATGTTTGTTACCTGTGCATTGTAGAGTAAGTTTACGGAGGAGATTAAGATTGAATTGTACATGCTTCCAATTTCTACTATTTTCAATTGATAGTATTTGAGTATTTCACAAACATATACATTTGTCTTATATTTGTAAATTTTTTATATTTTAAATATCTAAAACTTGTCCATTATGTGTTTGTCTATTAGTTCTTGAGGAAAATAATAAAGAAAAATATAAAATTATATATATATATATATATATATATATATATATATATATATGAGATAAATTTATATGTTTGAAAAATATTTAAAATAGTATTGGCTAAATTAATTGGAACTATATTTCAAAGAGCCATAATAGCTAAAAATGATGAATAAATAAATAGAAAAGACATATAATTTACTTAGAATTCTATTTATATAGCTTGGATATTATAAACTTCCATTACTCATTTAAGCAGTATTCAAATCCCTCTTTAGATGAGGATTTTATTATCCTTTATTCTTACAAGAAAGCTTGTAAATCTCCTTTATTTATTTCACAATCGCCCTCATCTATTTGCACTCAAATGTAATGCCCATGCTTTCTCTCAAGAAACCTTAAATGAATTGATTTTCTTGTGAAATTTAGACTATAATAGTAGATTTTTTTTTTCTTAACAACTATGTAAGCATCTCAAGGTGGGATTTTATCTACTTCTAAACATGATTAATGACTAATGGGTTCACAATTATAGATATAAAATTTGTGATACGTGCACACGCGCGCGCACACGCACACACACACCCACACACACACACACACACACACACACACACACACACACACACACACATATAGTGATTTTCTTTATATTACAAGCTATTTATTTAAATTATATAAATTTTATATATTGACACTTGTACATTACAATGCTTAAGGAATTTAAATGTCAAAAAGGAAAAACTAAATTCCTTTATAAATATAAATTTTAGTAGCATTTAGTAAAATAACTAGAGGTTGTTCACAAAATATATCTAATGAAATAAAATAAAATTGAATGTTTTTAGCCATTGTCAAGAGACTCAAGCAAGAAGAACCAAAGCATTAAAAAATATTTTAGTGATAGAACATTTATAATTTATTTGAAAAGATCTAGGAAAACTCAACTTAAATTAGAAAAATTCAAGAACTTGAAATATGTATAAAATTGAAAATGAATTGGTGGCATGCCACAACTATTTTTTGTGGATCATAGATGGAAAGCTTTAAGATCATGTGTTCTGTGGAATCAGTCATCACATGAAAAGGATAATAATAATAAACATAGTTAATTACATGTCATTAATGTTCAATTAACAAAAAGTATATATTGAGATAATAAAATAATTATGAGTTAATAAATCCTTTTTATATGCAAAGATGAATTTTAATTTGATTGTATTTAGAGTTTTTATTTTCTTTAAGAGTTCATAGATAAATTTTGAGGAGCTAAGTGCAAACTAGGGCTTTTAAGTTCATTTCTAGTTCAATATCAAAGAGGACATCTGAGGAAGTTCACTAAGCATGTTGTATTGATAGGACAAAAACTTCATCAATGAGGAATAAAAGTTATAAAAAAAATTAAAGAATTTATTAATATGATAAGAATTCATCCATCAATCATTTAGTAATATGTTTTGGTGACTAATAATTTGTGACCAATTGTTTAGTCATTAACTTGATCACTTATTTAGTCGTCTATTTGTGTCTAACCTTGTAATTTTAACTAATGATCAACTTAGTCATTTATTTAGTCAATCATACTTATTAATTAAAAACTATTACTAGAAGTTAATCACTTTTAGTCACACAACTAAAATTTTTAGTCTTGTGACTAAAATCTTTAGTCACATAGTCATTTATTTGCCAAAATTCTACTAGTGACCAAAATGGATGATTGAAATTGATAAAATGATTATTAGTAATTGTTGGCAATATGGGTAGTTAAATGTCTAAAGTATTGTCATTTATGGAAACATTTATTTAGTATTTCATTTATGCAATCAAAGTTAGAAAATTGTCTAAGTGTTAGACAGATTGCAGAATTACAGAGATAGATACGACAAGTATAGATGGCTAAGTTTGAGTTAACACATGTAGTTAAGGAGTGATAGATGACCACATGATGATGGTGTATCTTAGGGTGCAAACCTCTATGGATGGTATGACACAAATTACAATCAAGGTAGTAGTTTATGTATCTGACATAATAGGATAGAGCATATCAGAGAATTTGATGGTACGAGTCAAGGAATTATTTTGGTGACAAAATAATTACTAAGTCATGATGGGCCAACATCCTAGATGTTTCCCCAAGGTATTTTTTATATTTGTTCAATCATGTAAAAGCATTAAGCTAAAGTAACCAAAGATTTATTAGCTTGCAAGATATAAGTAAAGATCATATCTTGTGTAGATAATGTGTGATCTAGTTGTGATGCAAATGATTGAGAAGAGGCTTAAATGATATGTGAGCCTTATGTAATGTGAAATTGGATACATAATCAGAGAAAGTATGAGATACAACACTAAGATAGTATTGTATGTATACATATTCCTGTGAATAACTTAATTATATATTGCATTTTAGGGAAGTGGGCTCTTCTTGCATACATTTTATTTGATCCACCAACTCTATTGGTTTTTTAAAATGAACTAAAACTATTAGGCAAAAAAATGCTTAATACCAAGATGACAATACACACACAATCTAAAGACTAGTCAATTCTCATTAACAATTGCATGTGCAAGGCATTTGGACCCAACTTCAACAAAACCATAGATGGTTTTCTACTCTTCTGGCTTTGCAAAACCAGGGTGGGTATACCTAGGGATGATTCAAGATTGGGAAAACTGTATGAGGAATAATTTTAGTTTCATTCTGATTCTCATCTCAAATCCTCAAATACATACATAATTCTTGATAATTTGAAAAGCACATCCCATTTAGCAGATATGGCCAAAAATTCTTCTATAGATCTGCAAATGTTCTCAACAATAGTGGCTAACTAAAGCTAAAACATTCCATGCAGACAAGTACAAGCCAACTTTTAAGATCTACAAGAAACATAAGTAAAATGGATTTAATTTTTTATTTTTGACAACCATTTATGATATATTCCTCTTTCAGTTGGATCAAATTTGATCAGTGCCTAATCCATTAGGGTTCAGAGTCTACAAAAAATACTTAGATCTAATTTGTTGCCTTACAACAAATTTTATCAGTAGTTCTTATAAGACTTCATCATTCAAAATCCTTTCCACTACTATAGTAACCTTATCACATTCACCAAAGATTTTACTTAATCCATTGAATTAACAGCAGTGATAAACAGATATACAACCTAACTGGATTGCATTCAACTGAACAAGCCTTTACTCATACAACATCAAGATAACCAAGTAGTTAAAAGGAGACAAAGTTTAGAAAGAACTGATATGGGGACAATTTGCAATTCATATTCATTTTCCTTGAAAATTGTATACAACTTACAGTAAACTCAGAATGACCTTCATAAACAAACACATATCATTCTATATTCATGTATTCTCAGAGAAATGACAAAGAAAATACATCACAAACTTGATTTCAAAATATTGGACCAAAGATAGACTAAGCATATCACTTAGAAAAATAGAATTCAGACCCTTTCTCTAGCCTTAGAATCTCACTTATATAGTGTGAGATGCAACAAGCTTCAGGCTAAGAGAACAATGACAGGTGTCCTTTTACAAAATTGGGTATATTACCCCTTTACCAAAGAAATTGGACACCTTAACTCAAAAAGGAACAATCAAAACAATAGAAGATGACAGCTGGACCATAAAATCTTTAATTTAGTTCTTTTCCCTAACTGTTCCCTGTTGGTAATGCTTTGATCTCTATGATTGCTTCCCAAAAAAAAATTTATCTTTTGGTGGGCCATTCACATTCCTTAACTGTGGTTAATTCATCAATAGTTTTCTACCACATGGCATCAATAATTGCCCTTCCTTCTATGGTAAACCTATTCATTTCAGTTTCAACCTTGAAAAGGGTATCAACTAGTTCATTGAAAAGACATTCATCAATACCATATTAGAAAATAGATATCACTTGTGGCAAGTCTATAATGCGATCAAAAGAAATAGACCATTCATTAAAATCTTTTAGCTTGTCATTAGAATTAGTAATAGAAAGAATTAAAGAATAGAAACCATTTGTTAGCACTTTCAATTTGCTTTGAATTAATGCCAGCTTCCTTGTGAAGGTTTTCAATAAGTCTTTTACTTTATCCATACCCTCCTTCACAGTTTTAACTTTATCAGGGAGATCCAGCTTCTTGGCTAACAAGGGTATAAACCTATCAAAGAATTGCATATATGGCCCCCATTGTTGAAAAATACCCTGAAGCCATCGAACGGTATCCTTACATACGTATTTTTCAGACTATAGACTAATGAATGTATTGTAAGAATCTTGAGATATTCTTTTTAGAATGCTTATTCTATGATTTAATACATTCATCGAGGCATCTTTCTTGGTGTTACTGTCATATTGGGAAACTTCTATTTCCACACTAATCATAGGCATTGGCATTGTTACTCCTATAGGTATTTCTTCTACTTGGGCCTCTACTTCTACCTTGTGTCTTCTGTCTTCCTCTTGCCTCGGTGCATGTTCTGCCTCCGCTACTACCTTGAGTTGTTCTTTGAGGGATCTTATCTTTGTTTCTAGAATTTTAATCTTTTCCTCCAACTCTTCTATTCTTCGCTTCTGCATATGGCTCATTTTGAGCTCTTCTTCATATATTCTTCTAATATCAAGGCATTCATTGCACATTGTAGCTAGCTTATCCTCAATTTCATGAACCTTTTCCTCATTCATGAAAGAAAAATGTTTAACTAGACTTGAAATTTCTTTCCCAGTAGTGCTCTCTAATGTCCACACAATCATATTGCCCTATGCAGTCTCTTGTATATCCATCATTTTGGGCTTCTTAGTGTCAGGGGCTATACTCCATACTGCTAGGGTTTTTGTATCTACATTAAAACCTGACCATCTTTTAAAGCCTTCACTACTAGTGGCTTCATAACTGATGGCTTTGTCGTATTTTCTCATTTAATCCAACACAAAGGCCTTCTCAATATCCCAATGTGGTATTAGAATCATACCACTCCTATGTACGAATTCGCTAGTTTTTACGACAGTCATTGTTTCACTATCAGGATCATAAGCCAATAATTTTTCAACTAATTCCTTATTGTTCTCTGGATCTTCTCCTAGCATGAGACTCAATGTGAGCTCATTTTGTTTGATTTTGTATAGAAAACTTTTAAACTCTGATGATTTAATTAAATCATCATCTTCCATGAACTTTTCAAATTGAATGACCCTGTCATCCAATCTTGATGCTACAACTTGTAAATCAGTAGAGGCCTTCCCTGCTTCTGTAGCCCATTGGTGAACATAATTTTTCCTAATATCAGAAAAATACTCACTATTCCTAGAAATTACTTGGATGGCTCTGCTTACCACCTTTTCAAGGACATGCATTGTCTTTTGTCTCTTATTTCCTTTTGGCACACAGGCTAAAGTTGGTGGTTTCTCTTCTTCTAACTCAATTTCCAGTTGTGTATCTGGCTTACGGGATTCGTTATTTACAATGGCTTTCTCTCCCTCTGGCTCATGAGGCATTTGTGACATAATGTGGTCAAAATTGTCCACCATCTTTCTCAAATTATTAGGGTATGGAATCTCTGTATAGAAACCCTTAAAATCAGGGTTGGTCCTCTTCAAAGCATTCTCCACTCTCCTTATTTCCTCATATTTCCTTAATAACTCATCTGCCTCCCCTTTCGCTACTATGTTGGCAATTAGATCCTCTACAGGGATTGGCTTGCTTGGAGGCAAAATGAAACCCCTAATGGCCTTGACCTCATTTGCAATGTAACTGTAAGGGTCATACATCCTATAGGGTCCAGTAGCAAATTTGTACTGTCCTAAATACTCACTTAATTCCTCAAATGCATTTTTTCCTATCTCAAAATATCCTACTTTAAAGGTCCTACAAACAAAGGTAGGCTTATGAAAAGGTGGAGGGATCATTTCTTTATTCATCAATAGGAATTGCCAAAAGAATTCAATAATAGCCAATCTAGGGGGTAGATATTTAGGCATTAGATGAGGAGGCTGTGGGCATGCAAATACTCTGATTAAAGTACATTCCTTAAATAAAAAGATACTCCCCTAGTTATGATCCAATTTTATTTTTTCATCTAAGAAAGAGGGCCTAAGCAGAGTTTTCAAAACATTGGGTGCCCTAAAGAAAGTATGATCTAATTGCCTCATGATAACAGAACTGAACAAATTAAAGAACACAAGGGCATTTGAATAAAAGAAATCCTTATGCCAAATACGAGTCCAAAGTTGCACAGGTAACTCACCAAATTCAGTAGAAGTTTGATCAATGAAATCCCCACTAATGTATCCAATGTTGCTATATAGGATAAGGTGCATCAACAACAAATAATGGTGGAATTTAAATCTTTCATCTCTCCCTTCTTAGCATCACAAATCTACATGTGCATACTATCAATGATGAAGGCCACATAATCATACTCCTTATGATGGAAAGGGTCCTATATATCACATTCCATCAGAAAAAGAGAACCATACACACAATCTTCTGCACCATCACTTCCCAATACTTTGTACAACCCATAAACTATATTTTTGAAATAATTCTTGAACCTACCCAAAGGTAGAAAGTCTCCCACCTTTTTTGGAATTAATCCTGCCTTTTTTACCATGTAAGGAATATGTGGTAGCATAACATTATTCACAAAATAGATTTTATTTCTCTCAAACTTTCCTTGCAAATCTACAATGTCAATAGGTACATCCATTTGCCATAGTAATTCAAAAGCCTCAACAAAAGAAGTTTTGTCCAATGCACATAATATATTCCCATTATGCCTATTGAAATTCCTAGTTACTGGATTGTAGGAGTTTATCAGGGCCTTTAACAAATCGACATCAATGAATACTTCTAGAAATAGCAATTTTGCCATATTTCTGTTCTAGGGGTTACACACTGCACTAGTAAATTTAGGCTTAAATTTCAACGCAACAAGGTCAAAATTTTGACAAGAGTAGGTCGATAAGGTGACCAAGCTTGTCGTCAGTCTTTTTTGGTCAAGTTTTTGCCACATACATTTTGTGTCAAAATTTTGACTACATAAAGGTTGACTTACCGACATGAATTTCATCGCTTTCCCTAGTCCAAGCTGAAGTGATATTACCTCATTTTCCAGTGGTGCTCATCAAAATTTTGACGTAAACCTTCATAATTGTGCTTTGAAATTATGACGAATCCAATTTACATTTCTCCTCTGGTGGCATATCACATGATGCCAAAGTGGACCTGTTTTGCATCAAAATTTCAACCAAAATATTATTTTCGTCGAAATTGCGACGAAAGCGCTTTACATTTTTCTATCAGTGCCATACTAGCGACACCAAATTGAACCATTTTTGCGTCAAAATTTTGACCAAAATATTGCATTTGTGTCAAAATTGAGACCAAGATATGTAGAAATGTTGACAACCTATCCCATTTATTGTAAAAGCTTTGCTCTCATAGTAGCCTTCTAAACTGCACAAAACTTGATTCTAAAGCATAATTGCTCGGTGCATGAGAGTCAAGGTATCATGCACATTTCTACCTTCAAACCATTGTTTCATTTGTCACATGATTTATTTCATACAAAAAAATGGGAAGGAGGAAGAAATGTGCACGATATCCTGAGTCTCCAATGAGCAACTATGCTTTACAACTCAAATTTTGTGCAGTTTAAAAGGCTCCTATGAGAGCAAAGCCTTTGCAATAATTGGCACAGCACGTCTAAATTTTTATTCTTGCAGGGAAGAATAAAATTAGGAAAGAATTATTTATCAGGAATGAAAGCCAATAATTTCATCTATTTTTCAAACAAATAAACAAGACAAAAAAAACTTGCAATCCCAATCACATCATCATAAGAGTGCATAGATAACTATAACTATGTCTAA
Organism: Cupressus sempervirens; assembly: GCA_028749045.1. Taxonomy (NCBI): domain Eukaryota; kingdom Viridiplantae; phylum Streptophyta; class Pinopsida; order Cupressales; family Cupressaceae; genus Cupressus; species Cupressus sempervirens. The sequence continues at coordinate 110,998,983 of CM053786.1, forward strand.
AAGCAACATAATTTAAAAATATCCACAATTCAAATATTATCCTTTGATGTTTTCTTTAATGCAAAGTTTTAAGTCAACTATGTTATCACCTTGGATGTAATAGCAAACTATCATTAGGCTAAAGACTGCAGCAAGATTTATGATTTACAAATGCAAGGAGAGCTACCCAACCAAAGTAGAAAATGACATGAAAAGTTAACAATCTATCACTTAACAATATAGATGAAATATTTCTAGCAATTGAACTGTACATTATAGAAACAAAAAATTGCCTTAAAATTGACACCTCACCAGTTGTTCATTTGCATCCATAATGGCTTCACAAAAGTTGAAAGCTTACGATTTTTCAAGAACACACAAGGCACTCGTAGTTCAGCTGCATCAATAAAACTAAATTAATTCAATTTCACGGTGAGGGCAAGAGACTGTCAATATTGATTGTGGAGTTGCAGATAGGTAATCGATAAACATAAAAAGGTAGTACAAGATTTTAATAGCAATTGTGACCTTCACAATTTTTCTCAGTAGTTTTGGGTCATTAAATTGGATAGAAAATTGATAGTAAAATGTGAAAGAGAACACACATAATGTCACATCAAAATAAGTTTGCATCCTACATATGAGTATGCATCAAAACTGAATTTTTACCTCCTCAATCTATCTATATCAATAAAGAAATAAGATGTTTTTTTAATACAAAATTCTTGAACCCTATTCGACTGTAATCTTTCAAACTTGCAAAATAAAACAAAAGCCATAAGAACTAAAATAAAAGGATTTATTTCTAAAAAACTATCACAGATGCTTTGTATATACCTTAGGACATGATACAAGCTGTTTCACAAGCAACACTAGACATTCCAATTTTTTTCTCGTTTACTAGAGTGATGATAAACTATATGCAAAGTAGAAATAGTGCAGCATAATAGATGATTAGTATCTACAATTTTTAATACTAAAAATTATAAAGAATGTAATACTCACAAGTGTCACTGCCTAAGAGAATGCAACCCAAGTTTATCATGATCTCTGCAGCATTCATTGCATTGGGAATATCCTACTTATTTGCAAACATCAGTAACACTGCAGATCTCATAGTTCATCTTGCAAGAACAAGAAACTTAAATGATAAAAAAAAATTCTACGGATAACTTGAAAATAATTGTTAAAAGAATGAGGTAAATTTTACACATAATAACCAAAGTTGCCACCCTTGAGGAATACATGAAATCTTCTTGATCCATTTTCCAATTGTGTTTATACAATCCTAAAAATTTACTTTGATAGTTCTGACTAATTATTGTTGGAAGGATTTTATTTGCTTCATCAAATGAGTGTATATTGTAGTCTTGGCTTCTTATATTTTTCAAGATAGTATCATTACTCTAGTATTGTTTAACATGAAAGGATGATATTGATATGTTGTTTTTCTATAATAGCCAAAACAAGGGGTTGTTAACCTTTACACAAACAAGGGATGAAAGCATAAACATAGGACATCAACAACACAAAAAAATAAACCTTTTCCTATGCACTTGGACAAAAGTCTAAGAAACACTATTGTTAGGATTGCAACAAAGGAAACCCCACTACAACCTGTTAACAAGGCCCAAGAGAGATTATTTAAGAGTTAGCATTATCAGTAGAATTTTGTTCAAAACAGAAGTGGGAGCAGTAACTTCAACAACATAGGCCACAAGGCTAGCAGGCATCGCACCTGAAATATGGTCTAACATCCAAAATTGTGACAAGAATGGAAGCGATAGAAGTCTAGCTCAGACCAATAGCATGAGAAGCATCAATATAATCAAAAAAAGTTTCTTCTTCATTAGAAAACAAGTCCTCAAAAAGAAAATCTAAAACAGAATCAGAAGCTCTAATTGTAAATGCTCATTTTCCACGGCCCTCCATCAAGTGATAGCATCTATCCAACACAAAATGGAAATCATTAGGCATGTATCCTATAGAGATGCAATCTCTACAACAAAATAGAAAACCCTCATATTCAATGCTTCACCCATGGCCTCTCATCAACCATGATTGAAGTGGAGAGATCTCTATTTCAACTAGAATACAAACATAGAATAGCCCAAAATTGTACTAGATCCATCCAATTTTAGGAACTAGCAAAGGGAATTTCCAATGACCTCAGGCAAAAAATCTCACAAAAGTGAAATGAAGATGAGGAAGGAAAACCCAAACATAAATCACATAGGTATAGCTCAATGTCACCAAACATTAGGGACTTCAAAGAATTAGTCACCCAATGGTGTAAATCTTAGAGGCACTAGAGACTCTAAGAATTTATCGACCATACTTCTACACTGATAAAAGTTCATGTTATCACCACAAAATAGGAAAAACTTTGCATAAGACTTGACAACCCAAGCATAGCTCCTTCAACCAAAATTTGACAGACAATTATCTAGAGCATTCAACGGGTCTAGAACCACCAACAAGAGCAAATATCCTAGCACCTAGAAGCCTAGCTTAGCACTACACCAGGAGAGTCAAACGCCAACAAAAACCATCCAATGGATCTCTTCTGATGGGGTGTGTTACAAGTATATTAAGTTCCCCTCTTTCTCCAGAGTGCAAAACATCATGAATTTTGAGTTCAGATGTACATTATGTAATACTACTTTACTCATGTTTAGAGACCCTTATAGTATATTCAGAGATAATTATTATATCTAGTCTATAATAAATGGTAGTGTAATAGCATACTAGCATCAGAGTTCTTAACCCACATCAAAAGTGGTTAGTTACACAAGAAGAAGCATTGAACATGGGACATGAGAAAAAAATTCAGGTTGATTTGTCCTCTATTATCAGAGGATCATAGGAAGGCACAACAAAAATTCTCAAATATAAATAATAGTCAAGTGTCATTTTACTTAGATCCCTATGAAAATGTAGCACTGAAATACAATATACATTGGAGTTAGGAATTTGGTTGACAACAAAAATCAATTGAATTGAAATAAGAAACTTCACCAAAGAATCAACTAAATATATAATTTTAAGCATATTTTGCTACTAAAAATGTTATGACTTCTTCATTCTTGACCTTAAACTCATGACATTTTTTAGTTTTATAGGGGGAAACATGATCTCTCCAACTGTTAGTTCTAAATGGCTTCCATCTTGGGTGCATAGAGTCTTTGAACGAGATAGATAAAATACACAACCATGCTGAAGACCATGGAAATAGTGGATAACATGGAAAATACCAAACAACAAGTTTGATGATGATGAAGACTACAGTGAAGGTAGAAGATCCCAGACATCATCAATTAATACCAAACTACCAAATGGAGTATACAAACTTGAAAAGATAAGACACACCTTACAACTAAATGAAACTCTAGAAGCTACCATCAAATGGCATGACATTGAATCATTACCAATAAATGAATACAACATAGAGAAGCTACTAGATATGGTATTTCTATTCATTTTTCAAATGAAAGAGTGCAGTAGGTATGCAACCACGACTAAGGAAAGTGCAATTTCACACCATTTTCCATGTTGATGTTGAGATATAGACCTATGCAATCCAATCTCCCAAGGAATAGACAGCACCACGTATTGCCATCTTTTCCAAAACAAGATTTGTCATAAAGCAATGTTAGAATAGTTACTAAAATGGTCATAAATTATGTTGTTATAGTAAAAGAATACTTAAGAAAAAAAACTATACAATACTAAAACATGATATTGTGCTTTAAAAACTAAAAAGGTACCTGTAACAAAGAACTTCATTTCGACTTGCTAAAGTTACCTTTCGCAAACTTGTCTCTCCTTTGTCCAACTTCCTCAATTCAAAAGCATTTTTGGGACTACTTCCATATATTCTCTGGAATGGTGATTTATTAGTGCTCCTGTTGATAGAATTATTGTATGCAAATTCCACTTGTGGCAAAATCAAATCCCATCCCTTTACTCCCTTTGGTTTATCTCCAATCAAGCATCACAAAAAATTCTCCACTCCTATTCACCACTTATGTTTGTCCACTAGTATGTGAATGATGTGCTAATTTGAACTTCGGATTTGTCTTGAAACTCTTCCACAATGTTCTCCAAAAGTATAACGAACTCAGAATCTTGATTTGAAACTATACTCTTAGGTAGACCATGTAGTCTTGCCACTTCTCTGACAAACAATTTTGCCACATGAAGAACATCATTAGTCTTCTTGCAAGGAATGAAATGTGTCATCTTTGGAAACCTATCTACCACCACAAAAATTGAGTCATGCCCTCTTTGAGTCCTTGGTAAGCCAAGAACAGAGTCCATACTAATATCCTCCCATGGCTTCTCTAGTACGAGTAATGGTTGATATAACCCTATATTTTGCTTGGCTCCCTTTGCCATCTAATATACTGTACAACTCTATTCAAATTTCTTAACATCTTGTTATACTTGTGGCCAATAATATTTCTCACTAACCAAAATGTCTAGCCATCATTTCACTATGCTTCTCCTTGATAAGATTCTCCCTCATAGAACTCCTTGGAATGTACAACTACCTACCTTTGAACGACATATCATCCCGGATTATGAAGTCCAACCATCTGGTTTTGTCTAAAGTAACAAGTTTTGTACAATATTTCCAAGCTTCACCAAAATCAGGATCCATAGGATACAAACTCTTGAGCTCCTTGAACCCTACAATATTTCCAAGCTTCACCAAAATCATGATCCATAGGATACAATCTCTTGAGCTCCTTGAACCCAACTACAATATTTCCAAGCTTCACCAAAATTAGGATCCAAAGGATACAAACTCTTGAGCTCCTTGAACCCAACAACCTCAATTTGCATCTTTGTCAGCAAAATTTGTCTCCTACTAAGAGCATCTGCAACCTTGTTACGGTTCTCACTCCTGTATTTTAAAACAAATGTGTAACCATGCAAAAACTCAAACCATTTCAAATGTCTTTGATTCAACTTTCCTTGACTATTCAAATATTGCAAAGCTTGATGATTAATAGGCAATTTTCCACCACCCATAAATATTCTAGAAATTTTAACCCTAAACTTTGAGGCCGACCAACCCTAAGATATTATTATTAATATTTTATTACATAGGAGTTGGCCTCAAACAATTTCGGAACTCAAAAAGAAATTTTGAACAAAATTCATTTTTGTCAATTTCAAGTCCAGAGACCTTAACTCATTGCCAGTTGCTCTAATTGGTTATTAAGACCCCATATTGCAAATGTCATGAACTACTCTATAGTGTTTCTCTCACACAAGCAAGAGGCACTCGAGGTTTGACCCCTTTTCGGAGCCTCTAAAGCCTTCAAAACTAAGTTCAATATTTTTGTACCTTACTGCCAACACCGAAAATTTTCAATATCTTAAAAAATAGACTTGATCTTGCATTGAGACTTTATGTTAGGATGATATATCCAAAGTGAACATCCATGGAAGAGATTATAACATTCTAAGATCCAATAGCCAACTTACCAAAAATATTAAGCTTCCAGAAATGGAAACTCTACACTGAGATAGCCCTTATCAAAAAGATAGTAAAAATATTTTTGGGTGATGCAAAATCGTCCTTACATCCACAATGTTGTTGCATCAAATACACAAGCTATGGTTGATTATTAGAAAAGAATTTGGAGAACACGATGCGACATCTTATCTAATGACGGAATAGGACCCTCTTCAACTTCGCCTCTAATGAAATTAAAAATGTTGAGACTTCATCAATTTATTGGAAGGGGTGATCCAAAAGTCGGAGTAAATATTGTTGTCCAAATTATCATGGATAGCACAACTACATATGGTAGGTAGATTGTTTATGGATAGACATTCCACAATTGTACAAATTCCTTGTATTGTACATTACTTGAACTAGTTAGAGGACATTGGGAAGATCAAATAGATGAAAAGGGTGGCCAAAAATGCTAAATTGTCACCAAATTCATCTACAACCATACTTGGATCCTCTCTTTGATCAAAATACAAAAATGGCAAGTACCTCTAGGAGTGGCACAATTTGCCAGTCATTTCCTCACATTGTAGAGCACTCTTGGCAACATTCCTCATCCTAAGAAAATGTTTGGGTCTAATGCTTGGTTGGAAACCTTTATCTTCAAAAGAGTTGTGGCAGAGAAGATGGCACTATTTTTTATGATGAGTTGAGGAAAAGAAGGTAAGAGTTGATCAAGGTAAGTAACAAGCACAAATATAAACTTGTCTAAGATAATCTATTTGTTGTTTTTTTAGGGATTAATTTTGTCATAATTTTAAATTTTCATTTTTTTAGGTATTGACCTTTGGTAAGGGTTTGTTCTTTGTATAGTGAATGGAGAGGTTGTGCCAATGGGTTTTACTGATGAGGCCGCAAATGGGGCCAAAGACACAATTTCACATTACTACAGTGAAAATTCAAGAAAATACTAAATCCTTTGGCGCATTATTGATCATAGGTGGAGAATATAGATCATAGGTGCACAAACCAATATCACCAACTGATACATGGCTTGGCCTACTACTTGAACCCAAAATTCTACTTCTCTGATTCATTTAGGATTGATGAGTAGGTCATGGCAAAAGTGTTGTTACATGCATTGATAAGATGGCACCTAATCGTGACTTAAAAGACAAGGTTCTTGATGAGCTGGAGCTGAGGTTTGAATTTTCTATATCTTATTATGAATTTAAAAATGTTCATTGCATTTGACCATCTTATTTAAGAATTTAGAATGTTCATTATTCAAGATCTACAAGGATGCAAAAGGGAGACTCTTCTCTTCAAGACAAGCAATTCATAAAGAGAAAAACAACCATGTAAAAAATATTGATCAATGTTAGAGGAAAAAATTAGAACCTTAATCATGATTGTTACATTTTTTGACTCAATTCTAAATTTCTGATATATCTAAAAAAAAATTGTAGATTTATGATCAGAGAATTATAGTATTGGCACACCTAATCTTCAAAAGGTAGCCATTTGTGTTTTATCCCAGACATGCAGTGTTTTTGGGTGTGAATAGAATTGAAGTTTATTTGATAACATTCACACAAAGAGGAGAAATAGGTTGACCTTGTCTTTGTTCAGTGCAATAGAAAGGTGGAAAGTGTTTCACATGAGGCCATTGACTTGGACACAACTGATCCATATGGTGATTGGACCATCAATGAACAAAATGGTGGTGATGATTTCATCCTTACTAAATAAGATCTTGTAGAATTAGAGAGAGAAGAAACAGAAGAAACAGAAGCAACAGAGTCGGATGATTCCGATGAAATGGAGGAGGACAAAGACAAGGACTTTGAAATTGAAGAATCAACTATCATTTAGTTACCTCAGCACCTACTAGTTCAAGGCCTGAAAATTTGAAGTCTATTAGGAGAGGAAAGAGGAAGAGTAGTCTTTAGTTTGCTGTTTTTCACATTTGGACTTATAAGTTATCAATATATATAGTTTTATAAACATTTATAAATTTCTGCTGCTTTTATACATTTTTAAGTTCAAAACTATGAGTATGAATGATGAAATTACAAATACTGAGAGTTTGCAGATCAGATGATGTGTAATGTTTCAATTATGGCTCTTACATTCTCTAAATGTGTTAATTTCTTTTTGCTTTTTCAAAACTAGGTTTTTTTTGTTGTTTTTTGCTGAGTCCTTTCCTCAGTTTTTAGTGAGACCAAGTTTGAGTCTAATTTTTTGGGCTGCCAAGTCCGAGGATAGTCCAAGTTTTCCAATTTTGATATGGATTGTGATGATATTTTTGAATACCCATATAAATCATGTTATTTGAATTTGAGTAATTGCCATTGTAATATTTTTTATTGGTGTGGCTGTTTTGTTTTTTATACATTATGTGATGCTCTGAGTGGTATTCTACATTTAATTAGTGCTACAAATACACATATATTTATGATTTTTATATTAATTTTTTTAGACAAAACCAAAGAGCAAACACAACCACCAAAAAATTTAGCAACCACCCACAAACTGAACCTCAAACCCAAACCCAACCACAGTACCTATACCAATACGAAGACCGGTAAATTAGTTTCTTTTATAAATAAAGTGGAAGGATTTCCTTACATTCTAAAAAACCAAGATGAAACTAAAAATCAAAACAATGTTAAAAAATGTTCAAATTTTGCAGTTTCTCTCCTACAACTCTGAAATCTTCAAATCATCTCTCAAAAATGCTCTAACTCCTCCAAATATCCCATGTGAATGTTAAAAGTAAAACAATTTTTCCATGTCCCAGAAATCTCCAAATCCAGCTATAAACTTTACAAATTCATCTTGGCCACACTCAAAAAGTTATATTTTAGAAGATGGAGTCTCTGAGAAGCATTGGCTGCCGACTGGGCTAGGGTTTTTCCCCTAGCCTATTCTTGGTGTTTGATCTTTACTATTTTTCTGTTCTGTTTGGATTGTTAGCTGCTGGACATAATTTGCGTCGGTATTTTTGGAGATCTTCTGCAGTCAATTTTGGATTGGGGGTTTTATTGTTTGCATGGCAGGGCCTGGGATTTCTTCTCCGTTGGTGAGAACAGATGGTTCTTCTCCAACTATGCATGCAATGCAATCTGAATCGTTTTATTCAGGGGAGAGCTCCAAGCTGAAAAAAGTTAATGGTTGTCTTTCGCGTAGCCATGATCGCCCTGTTCTGGTTATTCCTCCAACGACTGTAATGGAGGACATTGATTATTGGACCAAGCATGCTTTAATATGCAAATTTCTTGGAATCCGAATTTCCCTATCCGCTCTTGAGGCATGGATCCACCGCTCTTGGCAGGTGGAAGGCGATATGGAGATTATGTTGGCAGGTAATAGTTATTTTTTTGTTGTATTCTCTTGCATGTCTAATCATGATCGTGTTTTTGAAGGAGGCCCTTATTTCTACAACAATGTGGGGTTATTTGTCAAACCTTGGTATCCAGGTTTTAATTCTGTTGAGGATCTCCCTTAAACAGTGCCAGTTTGGGTTCACTTGCCTCGTCTTCCCTTGGAATTTTGGCGTGAAGAAATCCTTCGACAAATTGCTGCTTTGTTGGGGAAGCCAGCTGCGATCGCACATCAAACCCTCAATAAAAAGGTTATTTCTTTTGCTAGAATTTGTGTTGAAATTAATTTGAATAACCCATTACTAGATTCTTTGGAAATTTGTCTAGGGGATTCTTCTTGGGTGCAGCAGTTAGATTATGAATCCCTCCCTTTCCGTTGCCGAATTTGTCATGAGTATGGTCATTTACTGCGGTAGTGCCCCCGTAACTCGAGTTTCAAAGGAGTGGATCAGTCTACAGTTGGAAATGCTGGTGGTTTGGCAGATACTACAGGGAAAGGACAATCTCAAATGGTTAATACTACCAAGGGGATGAATCCACAAGATGTTACAGGTAAGGGTAAGGCTCCAATGCAGGATAAGGATGGATTTACCCCTGTTCGTCCTCGAGCTAAGGGACGTGGTCAAAAGAGGCCTTTAAAAGAAAGATCATCTGATTCAGGTTTTAACCGTTTTGAGGTGCTGGATAGTATGGTTCTAGAGGAGGGTATTCCTCCTCCTATCTCTTCTGATCCAGCTTGCCCAGATGAGAGATCTGTTCCTAATGATGCTTGTGGAGCATCTCAAGTTGTAGTATATCAGAATTGTGAGGTTCATGTAGCTCCTGTGACAACGGCTCTGGTGACTCCTGCAGTGTTGGAAGATGATGATGTTGTTTTCGCTGACTTGGTTAAGGATGTGCTACCATTAGGTAAGGGCAAGGGATCTCCTCTCCCCTTGGGGTTGTTGCCTCGACCCTTTAAGTGGGCTTCTTCTTCTCCCCCTCTAAGGAGTGGGCGCAAAACAGACCAAGAGAAGATTAAACTCACAGGAGATATATTGATTGAGTCTGGTTCAGTGAAACCTTTGGATTCTCATTTTCCCAAATCTACCCAATGATGATTATTCTCTCATGGAATGTAAGGGGGTTGAATAGCATCCCTAGACAAAAGGCTATTCATAACTTGGTGGTTGATCATAGTCCTGATGTTTTTTGTATCCAAGAGACTAAGCTCTCTATGGAGTCTATGGTCCAACATGCCTCTAGTATTTGGTCTCGTGGCCAATGCCAGTGTGTTGGGGCAACAGGCAGTGCTGGTGGTTTAGCTATATTTTGGGATCCTCAAAAAATTTCTCCTCTTGGTTGGATGTCTTCTCGCTCAGCTCTCTCTATGGTAGCTTCTGCTCTAGACTCAGGAGAGGTAATCATGGTTACTAATATGTATGCACCTGTTGATCTTGTGGGAAAGGAGGAACTTTGGGAACATATTCAATATGTTAGAAATTGTCATCCTTATCATCCTTGGGTGTTAGTAGGGGACTTCAATTCAGTTTTAAGTCTAGAAGAGAAGCATGGTGGTTTGGCTAGATTGGGGCCTTCTTTTGCTCTTCTTCGGAAACACATATCTCTTTTGCATCCCTCTGATGTTAAGCCTTCTAATGGCCTCTATACTTGAAATAATCGCAGGACTGGTGTTGCTGCTATCTCAGAACGCCTGGATAGATTTCTTGTTTCTTGCTTCTGGCTTAGTGGCACCCTTACTATCTCTTCAGAAATCCTTGATTGGAGGGGTTCAGATCATTGGCCAATCAAATTTTCCACTATAGGGGCTTATGTTCCGAAGCATCCTCCTTTTAAGTTCCAGTTGATGTGGCTTCGTGACTCCTCTCTTCATGATTTTGTTTTTTGTTGGTGGAAAGATGGTGCCCCTGCATATGGTACTGCAATGTTCTCATTTTCTAAAAGGCTTTAATATGTTAAAAGGAAGCTCAAGATATGGAATAGGGAATGCTTTGGGAATCTTCACTTTATGAAGAGGCTTGCTCAAGAAAATCTTGATGTCATCACAAGGGAGATTAGAGATCGAGGTTTCTCAAAGGATCTTGGCCAGGTTGAATCCCTTGCTTCTAGAGCTCTAGAAGAATGGGAACTTCGAGAGGAAATTTTTTGGAAGCAAAAGGCTCGAGTTGATTGGCTCCAGGAAGGTGATCGAAACACTGCCTTTTTCCATAAAACAGTGCAATCTCGCCAGAATCAGAGCACTATCTCTTCTTTGGTTAATTCTCAAGGTATCCAACTGAATTCCTTGCCAGCTTTGTTCCAGCAGGCTATTTCGTACTTCTCTACCCTCTTCTCTGAGGACTCTCCTCCTGCTGATAATGAAGAAAATATTATTTTGTCCTGTATTCCTTCCCTTATCACTCAGGAAATGAATGATTATCTCATGCGTCTTATCTCTTTGGAAGAGCTGGAGGCGGTGGTCTTTGGCATGCCTAAGGGGAAGGCTCCTGGTCATAATGGTTTTCCAGTTGAATTCTTTCAGGAATTTTGGGACATCATTAATCATGATTTGTTGGAGGTGGTTAAAGAATCCTATGCTAGCAAGCAGATGCTTCGAGCTTTGAACTCTACATTCTTGACTCTTATTCCTAAGAGAGAGGGTGCTAATCAATTGGAGTTTTTTAGACCAATTGCCTTATGTAATGTGGTCTACAAAGTTATTACTAAGCTGATTGCTGAGAGACTAAAAAGGTGGCTTCCCATTATTATCTCAGAAGAACAAGGTGGTTTTGTTGCTGGAAGACAAATTTTGGATGGGGTGGTTATTGCTACTGAGGCTATTCACTCTATGGCTACTTCAAGGGAGAGAGCCATGTTTTTTAAGCTGGATATGGCTAAGGCCTACGATAGAGTTAAATGGAGCTTCCTAAGGAGTATTCTTCTTTCTTTTGGATTTAGCTCTGACTGGGTGAGTTGGATTATGAGTTGCGTTACTTCTGCCTCTTTTTCTATTCTTATTAATGGTCAATCTTCACAACTATTTGGTGCTTCTAGAGGCCTCCGCCAGGGTGACCCTCTCTCCCCATATCTATTCATCATCATGGCTGAAGGCTTGGGCAGATTCATTAAGCATCAGGTGTCCTAGAATTCTATTCAAGGCTGGCGGTGGGGTAATGGCTTACCTTCTCTTTCCCATCTTCAATTTTTTGATGATTCTGCTCTTGCCGGTCTTGCTAGGATCAAGGAAGCTGAAGCCTTTCGACATACTTTGGACGTTTATTTGGCAGCTTCAGGCCAGAAAGTTAATGAGCACAAATCTTTCATTTACTTTTTTAACACTCCTGATTCTATTCAACACAGGATTGTTGGTATCCTACGGTTTCAAATAGGTTCACTTCCTTTGACTTATCTTGGCATTCCTATTGCTGTTTCCAGGAAGCCACGTCTCTTCTGGCAAAATTTGATTACCAAGCTTCAGGATAAGGTAAATCATTGGACTCATAGATGGCTTTCTACTGCTCCCCGGGTTACTCTTCTTCAAGCTGTTATCCAAGCTCTTCCTACTTATAGAAGCATGGTTCATGCTGGACCTATTTACTTTCGCAAGGAGTTTGATGCTCTTTCTCGACAATTCCTTTGGAGTGGTAATTTGCGTAGTACTAAATGGAGCTTGGTTAATTGGGCAACTTTTTGTAGGCCTAAAAAGGAGGGTGGTCTTGGTCTTCATTCTGCTCTATTCAGTAGACAAGCTTTGGCTGCTAAACTTTATTGGCGATGGTGCTCTGGACAGCATCAACTTTGGGCTCGTATTATCACTCATAAATATTTTCATGGTGCTGATCCTTGCTCTGTTTCTGCACTTCCTCTTGAAGGTCGTGGCTCAATGGTTTGGCATACTCTGAAGACAGGTGCGATGTTGGTGAAGAGGGGTCTGTTCTGGATATGTAAAGGAGGTTCTTAGGCTTTGTTTTGGTCTGATGCTTGGGATGGATCCCCTTCCATTTTATCCATATACCCTCATCTTCAGCCTCTTTGTGACTCTTTTCTTGCCGCTGGATGGGATAAAGTGGCTCATTACAAGACTCCTTATCAATTGGGACCTGTTGTTGGTTATAGATGGAAGCATTCCTCTGATTGGCCTCTTGGAGGTACAGACATGGATCGTCAAGAGCTTTCTCAAATTCTGGTCTCTAGAGAGTGTTCCTCTTTGCTTGGTCCAGATGTATTGGCTTGGGGCAGTACCTTGTCTGGTAAATATCATGTCTCTGCTGGGTATCAGGAGATAACTAGACAATTATTTGGGGATGCTGAGGTCCCTTGGTGGAAGCAAGTCTGGAATAAAGTTTCTTGGTCCAAGTGCAATTTTTTCATGTGGCTAGTGGCTCACAACCGTTGTCTTACCTGGGATAATCTTTGTAAACGTGGATTTCAGGGCCCCTCTTATTGTGTTTTGTGTGGTAATGGAGAGGAGTCTGTCTCCCATCTGTTCTTCCATTGCTCCTATTCTACTCAGATATGGCAACTTTGGTGGAGCGCTTGGGGTTGCTCTTGTCGGCATGCTTCCTCTTTGCCTGAGTTCTGGGCTCGCTTGGGTAGTGCTCCCTCCAAGTCTTCTTCTCTCCATGTTGCTTGGATTGCTGGCCCATCTTTCATGCTTTGGCATATCTGGTTGGAGAGGAATCATCGCATATTCCAAGATGTTCGGCTTGGTGTTTTGCATCTTTGGTGGAAAATATCACATTCTCTCCAGGAAACTATTCTTGTGAAGTGTGAGCTTGATAGGGGTATGGATCCAGTTGATCTTGCTATCTGTAATCGCCTCAATTTTCATCTGCAGGATGGGGTTGCGGCTCATAGGTTTCCTTCTATGTCCAGGCAGCTTCACCATCAGAGGAAGGGTCGGGTTAACCGGGATGGGCACTGGACTCCTCCTCCCTGTGGAGTTCTAAAAATTAACACTGATGGTTCTTCTCATGGGAATCCTGGTCCGGCTGGTATTGGCGGAGTGGCTTGTTGTAGTTCTGGGAATGTTAAATTTTTCTTCTCAATTCATAAGGGTGATTATACTAACAATCTCATGGAAGCTTAGGCTATTTTATATGCTGTGGAACAGTGCTGCTTGTGGGGATGGAGTAAGATTATTTGTGAGTCTGATTCCCAGGTGGTGGTGAACATGCTTTCTTCGCAAGAGCTTGAGGATGTTAGTTGGCAGCTGGCCACTGTTGTTAAGAAAATTCTTTTCTTCTCTTCCTCTTTTCAGTTCATTAGGTTCAAGTATATTCCGCGAGAATGGAATAGACCTGCTGATTGTTTAGCCAAATGGGCTTCTAGTCATGATCCGGGTTGGAATATTAGGGATAGGCGGCAACTGTCCTTTGAGATGGTGCAAGAATTTGATGATCTTGTTGCTCAGGATCGAGCTCCTTGTTGAGCTCTCCTTGTTGTATTCCTTTCTATCTTAATAAATTTTTACCCCTCTTTTTGCATACAAATTCGTCTAAAAACCCCATGCAGACAAAAAAAAGAAACAAAACAAAACAAAAAATTTATGTCTGAAAAATTAACAACTCATAAAAGAATTGGTCAAATGAGGAATCAATTAGTTAGACTCGTGCTATTTGACTATTCTGACAAGTTTATTTATAGTTTTGATGATTTTTCTCAAAAAATACCATGTCATTATTTGATCATGGTATTTGAAGTTTAAAAGTTGGCAGAACTAGAATTTCAAAATTACTCGTGATTTATTTTGCAGTTTTTGCTTCTACGACTTGTTGTTTAATATTAAACTAACAAAATCAGCTACCACTATCATACTATCATGACAAAGATCATCATCATCATCATTGGCTTTAGATAATGACAGTTTTATTTTATCCAATCCACAAGAATAAAGTTTAAACCAAAGGATCAAAGCAGCCTCATTAAGGAAATGAAAACTCGTGCTGGGAACATGAATCACTTGATGGCAGGTAGCATAATAGCACACCTCAAATATGGATACACCTTGGCCCTGAGACCAAGCAACTCAGCCTCATAGTCCAATTTATTAAGACACGTGAACCATGGCCAAGAAAAGGAATTGTACTGCTTTAAAATACAACACGAACATTTAAATCCAAGTAGGCGTAGTCAATTCTACTACAACATGCAGCTGTGGCATAATACTGACAAGCTTGTTCATGCTATCATCTTTGATAAGATATAGAGCAGCTGAATACAAAAATTGTTTCAAACTCAGCACAATAGTTCTCTTAAACTTGGCAGCCAAGATAGGCATTCTCAGCCAGTAACGAAGAAAATGAAATGAGCCTATAAAAAAACCCATCTTATAATCCCAGGCTTGTTCCAGTCAAATCCAGGCCTGTTTAACAGGACTCCAAACAGGCCCAAAGGTGGATCAGCTTCCAACTGGACCCAAACCCAGGCATGTTTTCTGACAAATCAGCAACATAACTGTCTAAAAATTTGGCTCTCTGCATTGACTTCCTCTATCAAGTATGGTTTCAGAATCACAACTTTGGGATTATGATTTGTTATACCATGCTTCACTAAGGATTATGACAAATTATACCCCATAATCCATTAAAACAATTAAACGAGTCACAGATTAGTAATACAGTATAAAAACACTAAAAAATTCTCTAAGATCAAATCTTGCATTATATAAAACCATAAAACAAAGGTGAAGAGGAATCAACCGAAATGTAGACAGCAAGACATACAAACAATGTCCACACCTCATATGTCACTGCTCCTCCAGAAGCAGCAGGCTGGCGTAGAACCACATTAGATATAGCCCCATGTGCTGAAAGAATGCAGGTTGCACGAGGCCCGTGTTGTGAAAATGACATAATTTTTGTGGCAATGTCCTGCATGTCATCAAGATCTCCTTAAGATTCAGGTCCGGTTCTAAGCTCTCTATCAGATGACGAAAGTATCAAATTTCTCTCTTAAATAGCTTTCATAAGGAATATTTATCAGAGGAACTCAATAATAAGGTTTTAAAAGGACCATGTTTAAAACCAGGCATATGGTTTTCCTATCACCTATACTACAAACACAACAATAGTTCCAAGAAATTACAGATTTACAATAACCTGAAATCTTCAGAATTGATAAAACATCTTTCAGAGAGTTAATCAAATCAACCACATTGAACCCTCTGCAGTCAAAATACTTTTTTGTAACAAATCTAAAATAAGCATCAGTAGTTGCAGCAATAAAAGTGCAAAAACAAATACCTAATCAAAGAATCAAATACATATTTATGAAATTCAATTATACAACTCTATTATAATGGGTATTTATATTCATTTCCACTACATAATTTATAAAATTTATTGCAGACAGAGTCTGTCTTAAGTAGATTCTCTCATGGTAAAACAGAGCAAGATACTATAAGCAAAACATGAATTGGATAAAGTATCACAGTCAGAGACAGAAGCACCTATAATTTGGTAGCAATCTCTAAGAAGCGAGAAGGTTCCACTGACTAAATGGGGAAACAAATAATTCAGCTTATGTCAACAGTCTCATACATGTCTTCCTCCTCTAAACATGAGCCTCTATATATTAATCATTTACATCATGAATCATTTCTACGCAAACATCTAATTTACTATTTTTTTTGTGCATATTCCTTTAAATGATAACATGATACATCAGAACAATGGTATTTGCAGGAACTCTATGTTGGATAGGTTTGTCATTGATGTTGCATTAGATAGATGCAAAATTACAATAAACTTGCAGACTATTCCTATTCACTGGTTATCTGGTTATCACAGAGTTACAGGTGTCCATTGGGATTATATATATGTAATTGTTAATGACAGCATACAAGTAGAAATAATTTATTTTCATATACCTTGGTATTGGGAACACCTTGGTGATAAATATTGATTAGTATTTATCAGCCAGCACTTGCAAGTTTCCACTTTCATTGTTGTTTATCATGAGACAGAATATATTTATGTCAATTTGCTGAAGAAAGATGGTTCTGGTTTTTCTACTGTGTCTGTCATCAATGAAAGAAACAATGATAGAAGACTGGTCTGAATCTTGCAAAAACCTTTCTGCTATCCAAAACAAGCGATGGTGATTAATTACTTATTCACAGGAGTCATACATCTTAAGGTTCGTGAAGCGCTACCAAGCTCCCTCCAACTAGAGTAGGACGGGCACTGATTAATAAAGTGGGTGGCCCCTAAACAGCATCTCCTCCCAGCTTAACCCTCCCTCTAGAAGACTATGAGATCACAGCAGTTGTTCTGAAAGAAAACATAATGTGGATGACTGAGAAACAAGGTATTGTTTAATGGATCGTGTGAGGAAATGCTATTTCTTTCATTCAATGGTGACGTGCTGTCCATTTGTAGATGACATCAGGTTAAGCAAATGAATTGGTTGCATAGTTAATGGAATCACAACTAATCTGTAACCATTAAACCAATTTTTATCTTTCCTTCTGTATCGGCATGAATAAATGTTATCAAATATGATATCAATGCAAGGAACATTAAGTTATGAGAGAGTTGTAACTTCTAAATGCTTCAACTGTGGTCAGTTACGAGCGAATGAAACTATATCCTACCAGCTTGAACAATAGAAATTAGTATTTGAACAGAGCAAAGGATTATGAAATGGTGTGCAAGAATCACTGGATGGAGACTTCTTGTATAGTATGTAAACTCAATGAGAGAATTGTAAATATGCATTGAGTAACGAATGTTTTGACTGAGATTGTGAAAGCAATATGTGTGTGCCATTGAGAAAGATGAAAATATATTTATAAGGAGTATTAAGTGTTACGATTATATGGATAAATTGAAATGAAAGATTAAAGATTATATACTAAGATTACAAGGCGTAGATATTGATTATAAAAGGAATGTTGTTTGGAAACATCTTCTGAGAAAGACATCTATTCTGAGATCTGAAATTCGATACAGTAATAAGGAAGTAATTGATTTCATTTGAAGATGGGATACCGTTTGATCAAGTTCAGGCACAACAGTAACAATGCACCAATTTTGTTCTCTCTTCCAAGTCAGTTCTAAAATTGTGAAGACAAGTTTTCCAGAGATTGCTGATAGAATTGAGAAGTATTTGCACTCAGTTTACAGAGAGGTTTATGCATATCATCTTTATACAAGATATCTATCTGAAGTCAGTTCATGTTCAAAGTGTAATTTCTTGTGTTTCAAATGTTGTAAGAGAAATCTCAGTGTAACTTGTAATTGTGCCATTTTTAGAATGGGCACTCTAAGAATTTCTGAATTGGCACTTAAATCATTGACATGTGGTTTTGGAAGAGTTGGTGCTCTTATAAGGAATTTTGTGATTCCTTGTGGTTGGTGTCCTAAAAGATTGTAAGCATTAGGACAGTAGACCCTAGCAGCATTTCTCACCGTGGTTTTTCCCATCCTTAGTTTCCACATATCTCTTGTGCGTTGTCTTCATTGAGTGGTTGCATCTCTTTCTGATTTCTGTTTCAATTCCTTTCACTTTTCAAATTAAATTTTGACAGGTCCATTACAAGCTTAAATTGACTATCAGTAGTAGAATTGTGTTATGCACTCTCAAATTAAACCCTGACAATGTCGACATTGAAGTTTAGTTTTAACTTTTGACTGCTGTCTACCTGTCTATGAATCATTCAAAATGTCGTTCTTTCAAATCAAGTTAAAGAGTTTTCCCATTCTTGTCACCTACTATCCTCGAACAAAATATTTCTAGACAACTGATGTCACAACTCTACACCAACTGGCTCAATCATCATCTATTAAGAGGCCACTTAAATTTTCTTGAAAATCATCTAATGTTTTCAATTCATCAAATGAGATATCAATCGCCATTTTTTTCATAGCAAAAACAAGATTCTAGCTAGTTGTCAAGTTTCTAGTTAAGCTTTTTTACACTCAAAGGAATCCTATGTTACTTATCACATTCTTATACTCCGGAAGGAACCTCCAGCATCTACATTTTTGGGTCGAGGCACCTTTACAAGCATGACCATTGCCCTCCAGTTCCACCTCTATAAATTTACAAGTTATCTCTCTTTCGTCCATAACTAATTATTTCTTCTTATATAGCTCCATATCAAGTAAACAAAATACCTCAAAAATCTTACCATAAAAGTTCATCCATTGTCTCTACACTATTGTTACTCACCTTCACCACTAAATAGCCATTTCAGATAAGTTCTAAGCCTTCATGCAAATTCGCTTGCATAGTTCTATATAAAAGCCCCTTTTTGACTTTATAAACATTTTCAATAGTTTGGTAACTTTAGTTTGTGCCATAGCTAATCAGAATCCATGATACAGGCAATTAATTTTCCTCAGATGTCACCAAATTCAACAAATCTACTTTGTGAGCTCTCTTCATCTTCCAGACTTCAAAGAAAACTTCATTAGATACAATTATACAGAATTACATTCTTGTGTAGATTCTTCCCAAAGGATTTGTTTTGCAGGCTCTTCCTATCGAACATCCAACATATTTTCATCACCTATCTTTCAATAAAAACACCAAAATGAGAAAACCTTCATTAGATACAATTATATCGGAATTACATTCTTGTGTAGATTCTTCCCAAAGGATTTCTTTTCCAGGCTCTTCTTATTGAACATCCAACATATTTTCATCATCTATCTTTCAATAAAAACACCAAAACGAAAAAACACTTGAATACTCCTCCTATAGTATATTTAAATAATTTTGTTCATACAATTTTCCAATATCTTAAATGTTTCTTTTTCTATGAGTTCTAGCATTTGAAAATATTCATTGACAAACAACTTCTCTTGTAAGTTTCCTATTTAGTCTTTGAACAACTTTTTAAAATGAAATATCAAAACATTTCAATATTTTAAAAAGATTCAACCTATTTTTTACTGTTCCCTCCACAAAGTTGGCATTGGCAGAACCATCAATCACCTGTTACAATATCTATTCATCATCCCAATTGTGAATGATGAATTGCTACCGACAAGTATTTGTCAGCCTCCCATAGAGTGAGCAATAATTTTATCAAGGCCAATCTGACTCACCAGATTCATCAACATCAGAACATTGAATGTTCAAGTCCAATTAAACAGCAATATGATTATTTAAAAGACATGCAATCAAACATACACTCAATATATCAATCCGCGTACTACACAAAACTTTCATTACAGAATTACCATTGCAACAACATCATATGACAAAATAAAATGCCTGAAATGGGTATTTTCATCATTAAGGTAATAATAAATGATGTACTTTTGGAGCCTTTGTTCATTCCTTTAGGTTATTCATGTTTGGAGTTTTGGCTGTAGCTTTTTTGGAGGCTTTCTTCTGGGTTAGTGAGAATGAACCCCCTCCCTGATCACATCTTCTACACTATTGAAAAATAAAGACTCAGAGATATTAAGTGTTTATTATAAACACAACAGTTCAGCACAATAATTAAACAATTCAATATCCAAGGCTGTTGCAGATCTATCAAAGCTGATTGGACAGATTTTGGGTTTGATCAGACCAAATTGGAGGTTAGGGGCTACGGACATTCTTCCAACATTGGAGGTGTGTTACCCAGATCTGGGAGTTTGCAGGTCTGATTTTATTACAGCAATGACTCCCAGTCAATAACTTTTTCTGGGTATGTTTGGCTTTGATATGCAAGGGTTTTTGATGAGCTGGGTTACTACTGTGATATCGAAAAATCCATTATTTTGATCAGCATCTAAATCTGGAAAAATTCTGCTTCTATATTGCATGTTATTTGTATTGTTCCAGAATTTGTATTTGCTGTTATTTGTTATTATTGCCAGCTGAATCGTCATCAAAGCAAACAAACCCCTTCAACACCTTCTGTCTAGTCTGTTTATTATTTCTTCCTTTGGCTCTCCATCATGCATCCTGATGATGGATCACGAAGTGTGATCCAAACATTGATGCTAAAAATATTACACAATTAAATCCAGAAGCAGCTTGTAATAATCTAATGGATTGTGGAAATCTACTGGTTCTTAACATAACTTATAATTAAAAAAAACAACAGGGCAGGCATATTAGATAGCCTTACTAATAAACTCACTGTTTGTCATTATATTAGTTCCACCTCAAATTGTAACCTTTGACATTTGACTAGTTCTCCATTGTGTGCCTCATGAATGAAAATGACAGATCAACATGTGCTTCACTCATTCATCTAAAATCATGTTCTCTAACATCTTCAAAAGACTCCATTTGTTGCAGAATGTCAGCAACTAATCTGACAATGCGTTTGTATCTCTCTAGATGACTTGAGGTCAAATCATTTTCCATGTAACTTCTTGCACTCTATTGTACTTTGCCTTCTTGGAAGAAATAACAAGTATCATCTGCTTCTTACTCAACCATGAAACTGTAACAGAGCTCGCATGAAACATAAACCTAGCTGTAACTATGCTCATCAAGAAGACTTTCCAATCTCAATCTGGATCACTTGTTGATCAAAACTTCTTGTTTTCTATGCATTCCAGTTAAAAGGTTCAGGGTGACACAACATATCTGAACAACCTGCCAGTTGCCTCCCAATTAAACATTCAGTGAACAAGTTTGTTCTATGTGAGATAATTAAGACTCCCTAGAACCTACCTCTAGAGAGTTTCATAACATCCTACTTAACAAATCTAAAAATATTTATCTCTGGCCCAAGGGGCATCAAAACATGTTAGCAACCAACTACCTGATTTTCATCAACAGTTACTATGCATATTCTATTTGTGATATAAAACATGACTCGTAATTAGTCATTCCTACAAGCCAGTTTTAATGTGAACTAAGGAAAAAGATGAGCATGGAAGCATGCTCCTCTTGGAGAGAGCACAATAATTAATAATATACAAATTTAGAAACACCCAGTTCAGCAACGTCACTAAATAAAGTTCAAGAACCTCATTAATTATACATAACACCCTTACCTATTAAATAGAAGTGTATTGTATCATTATTCTAATATATTTGAAAACCCTACCTTCAAATACCCTTCCTTATTGACTAACCCAAAAACAGCATCATACTTGTCCTCAAGCATGAGAAAGTAAACAAGACCAAGAGGTATATATTACAATAATAGATAAGACGTCTATTATTAGTTAATGGTTATCTTGTAAATATCTTAAGCTTTAGTTTGCTTTCATTTTTTGCTTTCTCTGGAATAGAATGTTTCTATTCTTTACGATCATTTCCTAAGGAAACATCGTCTCATTCTTTTGTATAAATTGACCTTTCGGTCTCTGTTATTAACAAGCAAGTATTTACCAATTACCTCGTAATATGGTATCAGAGCCTAGTTCTTGAACTTTTTGAAAAATTTATAATTTCATTCGAAATTATTTGCTCAAATTTTTCGAAATCCAGCTAGGTCTCTTTTCAGAAAATCGTGGGAAGACTTTTTTGTTTTTGCAAAATCTGCAAATTGAGGAAAATCGTGGACGATTTCATCTGAAACTCGCAATTTTCTTTTTCCTACTCGTGTTTTTTGAACTCACGTTTGTGGCAAAGGAACTCACATTTTTTTTTTTGGCTAAAAAAAAAATGATGGGTTTTCTGATTTCGGCTCAGTGAGAGATGGCTTGCATGTTCAAGTCCACGGTTTGTCAAGGGCAAAAGCAAAACCGAGACCCTCTGCCAGTGAAAGACAGGAGCAATAATTTTTTTTTAAAAAAAACGTATAGTTTTTTTTGCAGACAGTTTTTTGCATTCGGCTCTGCAAACTCACGCCATTTTTTGGTGTTTGTTCGGCACACTCTAGCCCCATTCGTCCATGCACATCGATCCTTGAAGAAAAATCTATCATTTTTTATCAAGAAATCTGAAGTTCTTTCAAGCTTTTTTTAGCTAGGGCCGTTTTTTTCAAAACCCTAATTTTTGGGGTCAAAAAAATATTTTGTTTGCAAATTCTTGGTGGGTTTTTCGAGAGCTCAACTGGGTTGTCGTCCATTTTTTCTAGTGCCTCGATTTTTGTGCCTCAATTTTTGAGCCAGCGGATCCAAAAAACGACAGCAGATTCTTTCTGGGTTTTTCGAGCTCTCTTCAAGGTCATTCTCTGATTCTTTTGAGTCTTTCGTATTTTTGCCTCGAAGAACGTGCCTTCACAGATTTTCACAATTTTTCATTGAAAAACGTGCCATGGCATCTCTGACAAATATTCTACTCGAACATAATTCCAAATTCAATGGTCACAATTATGGAACTTGGAAGCAGTGCATCATCGCAATCTTCGAATATCGAAACACCGATCAACTTGTTCTGGGTGTTACACAGCGTCCGACTTCTCCGAGTCCTGATCAAGATACATGGGATCTGAACAATCGAGAGGCAGTAATGCTTCTCAAACTATCCGTAGCTGATGACCAGCTTTCTCAGATTCCATCCGGCAAGACAGCTGCCGAAATATGGACACATCTAAAAGGTCTTCATGAGACTTCCGACAAGAGCTGAGCCTTCTTTCTAAAAAACACTCTATTTTCTATTGTCATGGATGAGCGCACCTTGCTCCAGGCACACCTGAATCGGATTCAGGAAATCCGTGATCAGTTACTTGCCATCGGTCGCAAGATGGAGGAAGAGGATATTGTGGTAATCACTCTTCGGAGTTTACCAAAATCCTATGAGCATTTTATCGAGACTCTCAACATCACATCTACTAGTGTTGATCTAAAGTTCACTGATCTCTGCACCCTGCTACTTCAGCAAGATTGATGGAAACAACAGTTTGGTAGTAGCTCCAGATCCACCTCCACTGAGCAAGCCTTTGCTGCGAAATCCTTTCAGAAGGATAAGAGCAAATTTCAGCAACCATCTCAGCAGAGGTCTTCTGCTCCAGCATCCGATGGTACCAGAAAGAAGAACATTCAATGCAACTATTGCCACAAGTATGGTCACATGAAGGTTGAATGTTGGAAATGCTTAGCTGCCCAATCTAAGCAATCAGGTTCGCAACCCAAAGCAAACAGTGCAGAGCACACTAAGCAAGCAGAATCTGCATTTTATGCCTTCATGGCTAAAAGACCCACAGATCATGTGAAGTCATCTGCCTGGTACATTGATTTAGGTGCCTCTCAACATTTCACTCACGTAGAGACTGGTTTACTGACTACCAGCCTTATTCAGATTTTGTTATTTTTGGTGGTGGAGAAGAGTACACAGTTATCAGTAAAGGCAACATTCAGATTCAGTCTGTTGGGAGGAATCTCGTATTCCTTGATGTGTACTACGTTCCAAGGATGGAACTAAATCTACTCTTAGTCAGTCAGTTGCTGCGACATTCTCCACACTTGGTAGTCACTTTCAGTTCACATTAGTGCACCATCACTGATCGGGCGACTAAGTCTACTATTGCAGTTGGTCTTGAGGATCATGGTCTTTTCAGACTTACTGATTCTGGTGATTCTCAGGACTTAGCTATGGCTGCTCGGCGATCTTCCATCAGCACACTTTGGCATCAGCAATATGGGCACTTAAATGTGCATTATCTCTCACAACTTGCTCGGGATGAGCTTGTTCTTGGTTTGCCAGAGATTCAAACTCAACACCTTGGAGTTTGTGATGCATGTCAGGCTGGGAAGCAACATCACACACCTTTCCCCAGTGACGATTCTTGGAGAGCTTCTCAGGTACTTCAGCTTGTTCATGCTAATATCTGTGGCCCTATGGCCACTCCTTCTGTTCTTGGGTACAGGTATTTTTTGTTGTTTGTAGATGATTTCAGTAAAAAAATGTGGGTGTATTTCCTTAAAAAGAAATCCGATGCATTTATTGTATTTCAGAAGTTTAAACCCTTAGTTGAAAAAGAGTCTGGGAAATCTATTATTACTCTTAGATCAGACAATGGGGGGGAATTTTGTTCTAATGTTTTCTCCAGCTTCTTGGATACACATGGCATCCAACGCCAGTTCACCACACCCCACACGCCACAACAGAACAGTGTAGTTGAATGTCGGAACACGACAATCACCGAGATGGCTCATTCCATGCTCGAACACAGACATGTTCCGAAGCGTTTTTGGGCAGAAGCAGTTAACACTGCAGTTTATCTATTGAACCGGTCACCCACAGTGGCAGTCAAAGGTAAAACTCTGAAAGAGGCCTGGTTAGGTCGCAAGCCCAGAATCAGTCACCTGAAGGTTTTTGGCTCTCTTGCTTTTGTTTGGATCCCTGATGCTTCGCGCACCAAGTTGGATGCCAAAAGTCAAAAATTGATGCTTGCTGGATATAGCAGTCTTCACAAAGCCTACCGCCTTATTGATGTTCAGACATCTCGTCTCATATACAACCGCGATGTAGTCTTTGATGAGCAACAAGGACCATTCATGCCTGTTTCTCCTGTTCCTGATCCAACAGACCAGCCTATGCAGGTTCATGATTTGGGAGTTCGGCTTCCATTATGTCCACCTGAAGGGAGGGCTCCAGTAGCTCCTACAGCTCCAGTCATGCCAGTGATACCTATACAGACACCTCCGACTTCTCCTACAGGATCACCTTGTTTTGAAGATGCTTCACTTGAGTTTGATCCAGATTCTTTTGATGAGGATCCTGCTGATCAAGCATCTCCTAGTACTACTGTTGGTCATTCTCCTCTCCGGCCTAAGTGGTGGGCTAAGACACTTGTTGATCTTCATGATGATGAGCTCATTGATGGGAGAACTGGTCGAAAAAAGAGCAAAACTACAGATTCTGTTAACTTTGCTCTTATGGCCAACATTCACAGTGTGTTTGAACCTCAAACATATTTCAAGGCTAAAGGAATTCCAAAGTGGGAACAAGCCATGCAATCTGAACACCAGAGCCTGCTGAAGAACAACACGTGGGTTCTTTCTGATCTTCCCCCAGGGAAGAAACCCATTAGCTGCAAATGGGTCTACAAAATTAAATACAAATCAGATGGTACTTTGGATAAGTACAAAGCTCGTTTAGTGGCAAAGGGCTTTTCTCAGCGTCAGGGCATTGATTATGAGGAGACCTTTGCTCCTACTGCAAAGATGAACACCATCAGATTAGTCCTAGCCATAGCAGCATAGTTTGGCTGGAAGGTCCATCAGATGGACGTAAAGAGTGCTTTCCTGAATGGTGGTCTCCATGAAGAGGTCTACATGACGCAGCCTCCTAGTTTCAAGGTTGTTGGTAAAGACCATCAGGTTCTCAAATTGGTAAAAGCTCTCTATGGTTTGAAGCAGGCCCCTCGGGCATGGTACATCAAGATTGATACGTACCTCAGTGATCAAGGCTTCAAGAGGAGTTCTTCAGACTCAAATCTATACATCAAGACTACTGACAGTGACATTATCCTTCGCAGCAAAGCGTGTGCTTCGTTATGTAAAGGGCACTTCTAATTATGGACTTCTGTATTCTCAGAGTTCTAATCCTAAACTCAGTGGATTCACAGATTTAGATTGGGCAGGCTCTGTTGATGATAAAAAGTCAACATCTGGATATGTGTTCAGTTTGGGATCCGGTGCAGTCACATGGACCAGCAAGAAGCAGCAGCGAGTTTCTCTCTCTTCTACAGAGGCTGAATACAGAGGGACTATTAAGGCAGGATGTGAAGCTGTTTGGCTTCGTCGGATGCTTGGAGATATGCAGATGTCACCAGCAGGACCGACTACTCTATTTGTTGATAACAAAGGCGTTATCAAGTTAGCACGAAATCCAGTCTTCCATGAACGAACCAAGCATGTGGATGTTCATTGTCATTACATACGACAGCTGGTTGAAGATGGGACTATAGATCTGTAGTATGTTCCTACCACAGATCAGATTGCAGACATTCTCACCAAGCTTCTTGGTCCTGATAAGTTTGTCAAATTTAGAGGACAGCTTGGTGTGTTAGATAGATTAACCATTAAGGGAGGGTATTACAATAATAGATAAGACGTCTATTATTAGTTAATGGTTATCATGTAAATATCTTAAGCTTTAGTTTGCTTTCATTTTTTGCTTTCTCTGGAATAGAATGTTTCTATTCTTTACGATCGTTTCCTAAGGAAGCATCGTCTCATTCTTTTGTATAAATTGACCTTTCGGTCTCTATTATTAACAAGCAAGTATTTACCAATTACCTCGTAATAGTATAGACATTAAACCAGCACACTGCTCCTGAGAAATACAAAAGCAGAAAGAAATGTCTTCACAATCCACCAAATGATGAATATGAGGTTGAATCTTAATGTGTTTGATTAGGCTGTAATTAGGCTGTACTTCAACACTCTTTATTAATACACAAAAACAAAGTAAGGTTATGGTAAAGAAGTTGAATATCTGTCAAAATTCTAGCTAATTGAACCACTTCACATCTGGGACCCCCAACTGTTTTGCATTCAACTTCAATTGAAGATAGAGCTATGATTTGCATAAGCTTACTTTGCTATAGAATTGCTCTTGAACACAAAGAGAAGAAAGACATAGCCAATAGTAGACCATTAAATATCAGCTAATCTTTCCCAATCAGAGTTTATATATCCAATCAAACCAAAAATTGTTGCACTCATAAAGCATGCCAAACTCAAGATTGCTTTTGGCATGCCACAATATTCAATTTGTGACTATCCAATGAAAAAAAAATAGTTTTGACAAAAAAGAGAAAAAAGTGTGGCTAACAGAAAAGCAAAATTCCAATCTAGTGGTTGTAACATATATCAGGTTGCCCATTTATATAGTTACTCATTACTCAGAGATGAATTATCAAAATCTAAAAATTCTTCAGATGTCCATAGTTGAAGGCAATGAATTACAACATGTCATCCCAAAACATTCACAAATGGAATCATGGCATGTTTGATCTCAACCATGAAGATTGGAGGATCAAAATTGCCAAAACTTAACACCTTGGTAATAACATAAAAGGGTTAGATCAAACATTCCAAAAGCCACACACAAATCTGATTGTGTTCATTAAATTGTAGTGTCTATGCTATTTAGAACAAAAGATCATCAGCATATACAATAAAAATCACAATATCACTACCATCACTTTAGGCCTAAAAGGGTTAAAAAACTCCTAAACCAAAATATTTAAACATTTATCAATTTCAATATTCTATGCTTAAGGAGCCTACGCAAACCCATACAAGGACTTAATCAACCAACAAAAAAGATGTTCACAACCATAACCTTAAAATCCTCTAGCTACGCTATACAGACCTCCTCATCTAAGCCCCCATTCGAGAAGACATTTTTGACATCCATAGAAATACACCTTCAACCAAACTAAGCAACTATGGAGAGAAATAACCAAAATTGGAGCATGTTAGTAGATACAAAGTTCTGATCAATTGAGCTATATTCCTTCCTTGCTCTATTTCAATTTTTGTTAAGTAATTGAATGTGGTACCCACTTTGTTCTCCACTTTGGCATTGGAAGTCTCCAAACATTAAGACAATAAAGCTTAGCCTTCGAGAAGTCACATCTCTGGGGAGTCATCACAAACAAACAAGTGTAACTGTTGGCTAACACTAAAAGAAGCCAAAATGGACCCCACTAAGACCATTAGTGAAAGAAACTCCTCAACTTTGTTCAACTTTCTACTTTCACAATTTTATTTCTGTTGCCGACCAATTAATATTTGGAAAAGGATTCTCAATCTATCTAAATATTCGTGGTGTTGAGGAACCCCGTTTTGCTTATTCAACACCAAAGGCAAACAATATTTAAAATGACCAAATCATTGCTACTACAACATGGATCAACCACTGAGCCAAAATGTCCATGTAACTTAAACTTCTTATCGGACTGGTATAATATTAGCAATTTGCAGATTGTAGAGTACTAATTTCTTATTTGAATTTGCAGATTATTATCAGACTGGTTCTTGAATGAATCTGAATTATAATGGCAATGAAATATATATTCAAATCTGAATATTTAATTTTATCTTCAAGTCTGAAATTACCGATCTGTACTTAAGAAAGCATTTATCAAATTCGATGATTTTCTATTGGATATCGGTGGGTATATATAAGTGTCTTATGGGACATGTCATGAGAGGACATGTCCACTCATGACATGTCCTTTCATAAAGAGACACAAGGATTCCTAACAACTCCTCGACGAGTCCCGATGTTAATTGAGTTTGATTTGCAATAAACAAATGCTATTAGAAAGTGGCCAAGCTGCATAAACTTGAATGGATCATTTTGCTTGATCCAATTATAATTCAATATGAATATGTTTGATCATTACTTGATTGATTCTATGCATGAGATCATCACTCGATCTACACCAAGAGATGAAGAATAATATTATAATCTGTTAATACAGATTTCAGTATACTTAATTTGATATATAGAGTTCCAATTGAATGCAAGGATAATTGCTTTTTTCCAAGGTATATGAAATGATAATTCTAATTAAGCACAAGAACTCTGTATGTGTGCATGTATGTCAGTTCACGCTGAAATACATACATATATGCACATATGTATATAATCAATATAATCAATAATCCTTGTATCTGACCGAAGCTATTATGTATCAACACAAAAATATCAACACATTGACACGAACATACCACATCCTTTCGACCCTTCTACCATGATCCTGTAGTGTTTGATCTTGTATTTCGTGAGGTAAACTTTCTAACTATTTTTGACATCAAATTCCATTTTCAAATTAATATAGAGCATTTAAATAATTGAATGTGTGTACATGTTTATTGGCACCAAAAAAGAATGTTATTCATTTTGCATTCTTATTATTGAATTCCAAAGAAACAAAATTGCTATCTTTGATAATCTTGAAATAGACTTATCTCATGGTAACATATCTTCTCACTTTGCTCACTTGTATTCTTTCCTTAATGTCTTTTCAATTTAACATTTCTTACATGGTATCAGAGCTAAGGTACTAATCCTTGTTTGAGTTTCATGTGTAGAAAGTTGTCAATCATTGGAGCTCACCTTATTTGAAGACTTTTTTTGAACAAAGAGTTTTTTGTAGTTTCTAGCTCATTCCAACATTTTTTGTGTGCAGGATTTATTTATTTTTTTCTTTCCAATAACCCCCTTTGGAAGGCTTACCACCAAAGGGTTATTTTCTTGGAAAATCCTCTTTTCCTCTCTTGTTTTGGAAGGCTTGCCGCCGCAACAAGAGGATCTTAGCACTATTTGTTGCAGGCTTTATTAATCTAATATTCTTATTGCAAGTCTTGCATTTATTTGTAACTTTCATTAAAAACTCTCATTCATAAATATTGATATATTGTTATTTTATTTAACTTTTCTCTTAGAGAAATTTATTTTATCTTATTCCAACTCATCTGAAATAAAATTTATCTCTGTACTATCATTCTTCTAACTTTTTTTTTTAAATTTAGCTCATGCTCGTATCATATCTCTGATTATAAAACTCTGCTCACAGCCAGCTGTTGCTTTTTCTTTAAATCTTGTTTTGCTGCCCTTTGGTCTGTAGGACCTTCCATAGGTGGCCAAGATCTTCATCATTGTCGTTCTTGGTACCTCTGTTGTTTTTCATCCTCTTATGCTTTTCATTTTCAGTTTATATCTGCACTTTCTCTGTTTAAACTTTATCTCACCAAACCATTATATCTGTTTGTCATAGCTTTCATCGTCCCTTCACAAATAGAGTCTCCTTTATTGCCAAGCTGTGGTATTTTGTTTTTCCCTCTACTTCACAGCCATGACGCGCAAATTTCTACAAATTGTGTATCAGAAATTTTTCCAAATCAATTATGATTTCATATAATTTCTTGGAGAGACTGTCACATTCAATATTTTTATTCTTTGTTATGTCATTAGCAAGCCATCATTATAGTTTAACTGTGTAATACCTTCCCCCGAGAATCTTTTGTAAATTGTAACGTTTCTGCCAAAAATTTGTAATCAGGACTCCTTCCAGTCGCTTCTTCCATCTTAATTGTTTTTTTAACCATTCATGTTAGTCGCTTTGCAAAGTCACTCATTCTTCTAACCGACCAGACAACCTTTTCCATTTTTACTTCAAAAATGTTGGACGCCACAAGCTTTTCTCTTTTCGCTCCCATTCAAAATTGGGTTTGTCTGAATCTATGATAAATAGATATCCTTAATGGTACTGAGATTGCCGCTTTCATTGTGCTATTGTTAGACATTTAACGTTTATCCTCGTAGACCATTCAAAATCGCATTATTTACCTTCTCCCACAATTCGCAGTTCCAAAGCTTGCTGAGAACGCAGTCAATCATTGAATCTCCAATACTGCTGGTTTTCAATTTGTTCTATCGATCATGCTGCCAGGATAGGCATATTCAAATTTTAAAATTTCTTAGTAACTTAACAGGTGTAGTGGATCTGGCTGTCATTGCCCTTGTTGCATCTTGTATTGCTTCCTTATAATTTGCTCAATAATTGTTTAGCCTTATTGAGGAACCTGCTACCAAAAAAAATTCAATAAACAGAACAAAAATGTTAAAAAAATTAATATATCACTCTCACATAGAACCATTCTTCATTATTATTTCTGCAGCTTTTTTAACGTCTCTGCCAGCCGTGTCTATTGCTCCACTATAAATCTGTCGTGTGCTGAAAGTCTGTTAGAGCAGCTGCAACGTCCCTTTCCAAATGAGGCTTATCTTTCTTGGTCAAGAATTCAAAACTCTGGTCCAGAATTCTATCAGTGAAACCATTTTTTTTTCAAAAACATTTCATACTTGAGTTTTATCGCATCCTTTATGCTTGACCCTCTCAAGATATCTCTGATTCTACTTTTTCTTGCCCATATTGATTTTGTCTTCATTGATTATCTGAAAATAGTTAGGATGATGTCTCATTTGATCCTTATTTTGTTGACTAAACTTCAGTTTTAACAGTGCCAGTACTTGCATAACAATTAACGTTGTACTCTATTTGTCTAATATATTTTATTTGAGACTGTAACTAGATACCTTTTTATAATGAAATATAACTATCATGATAATGACACTCTTTTGAGAGTACGTATATAATTATTTGCACCTTGTTGCAGCCTAATATGATAACGTTATGGCTAAATCTCCCTTCTCCATTACTCGTTCGAATATTTTTTTTTATCCTAAAAATATTTCAAGGCTTATTTACCTTTCCTTAAAGTTCTCATTCAAAGTTATTCACTAGCAACACGTGGTCCTCTTGAACTTAAAGTCTTATGAGAAAAAGGCTCTAAATATACGTTCTTTTGACTTAAGAAATAAGCCACGTTAGTTTCTTTAGTTTAAAACAATAAGTTTTTTAAAAATAAAATATAGTTTTTAAATAAAACCTTCAAAATATTAACATTTATAAACACTTGTAAAATCTTTAAAACTATTTTTGATTTTATGTTTTTGAAAAATATTACAGTTTCTTTTCATTAACTTAACATTTAATTTTTATAAAGTTTTTTTTGCAAGGAAGCTTTTCCTGGAATCTAATTGTTTAAAAAAATGTCTACATTAAAATTTCTACCTTATTAAATTCTTCTTTTGTTTCCATTTACTTATTGAATCAAAGTATATTTGAGAGGAAATAGCCTTGGTCCCAAATCTATCATGCTTCAATTAGTATTTTGAATTGTTCATGACATTGACTTCTAATATTGAATTTTACTACATTGAGTCGGTTCTATAGTTTTTTTTTAAAGGAGTAAAACACTTGGTGAAGCTTAAAAATTGTGTTAAAAGTATTTGTTCAGATTTTTTAAATAAATAAATAAACTCTTTAAAGATTT
Source organism: Cupressus sempervirens (assembly GCA_028749045.1). Classification (NCBI taxonomy): domain Eukaryota; kingdom Viridiplantae; phylum Streptophyta; class Pinopsida; order Cupressales; family Cupressaceae; genus Cupressus; species Cupressus sempervirens. The sequence goes on from CM053786.1 coordinate 111,031,508, forward strand.
GATTAATTTTAACTATAGACTTTTAATTAAGCCTTTCAAAACAATATTTTTTTATATAATTTTATTTTCCTCGTTAAGAAGTATATTTAATCGTATTAAAGTTTTTTTTTCCAAATTTTATTATTACAGGGGGATTTATTTATTTCCTCGAAGTTATTCAATATTATCACTTACACTTTTTGTGTGACTTCATACCATGACATTTTAGGTATATTGATTCGAGTATATATCGGTGCACACATATATGCTCAAATAAATATACACTATGACTATGATGATTAATATAACTATGTAAAAGTACCCATGTTCACCTTCGATCAAGTTTCTAACCTATATACATACATTTATATATTTCTCATTGCTCTTCCAATTTATCTTTACATATTCCCCAAATTATTTGGGATTATGATTATCATACACAATTGACTTCAATTTTTACTATGTTCTATTGATTTGCACATAGTTGCAATTTTATGCTTTTATAGCATCTATTTTTACCCATGTTGGCATTTTATGGCTTACACCACTGATTTATATGTTTATTAGATCTTTTTTGTAAGTTGCATAGGGAGCCAAGTTTTCAAGGTTAACTATAAAGAGACAAGTAATTACATATTATATGTATAGTCCCATTGCCTTCATTAAATACTAGCATGCTCCCAGATCGTGGGCTTTTTCACGCCCATCTCAATAAAGAAATTGCTCTCCTAGTCAATTGTATTGCGTGACTAAAAAAGTATATGCAGTATCACTTGGCCACTATCTCCTTCACTATCAATGACATTTCTTTGATGTTGTTTGTTCAAGGATATTTGTCTTTATTGACTGCCTATAGATATTTTATGAGTCTATTGTAATTATAAAACAGTTATATTCTTAATCACCTTTGGCCTTCCTCAAATCATCGTTTAATAAATTTATTACTATCTTCTTTTATTTCAAGGCCTTTCTTTTCTGCAAATAAAGGTCAGCCTACTTTCTATTCGTCTTATTAATGTTATGCTTTCTCCTTTTGGCATAAGCCAACCAAAACATTTACATGGTATGTCAATCTGAAATGGTCAAAGAAATAGTCAAAGCTTTCAAAGATAGTGAAAGCACCCAAACATTGTCAACATCAGCTTATTTTCAAAAATAAGCACAACCAATTCTCAAGAGGTAATTTATCAAGGTTTCTTGATAGAGAGACAATTCAAATCCCTCTATTACTTCCTTAAAACATACATGTGTTGAATGTTGAATTAAGTAAACTACCATCTCCAATTTTTTGGTGTGCCATACCCCAACAAACAAGACTATATGTTGTTTAGGGGAAAAAGGGAGACACTTTAATAGGACTGTAGATTTCCGCTTTTTTGGTTCACTAAGTCATTCAAACATATACGTGAGGGTAAGAGGGAAATCTCCAAATAGGATTCCTCTTTATAACCAAAACTAGATTAGCTAGGACCCAAAGAAGAAAGGGCGCCAATTCCAATTTTGAATTATAAAGGAAAAAGCAATACCAAGAAATACTGTTTGGCACTTATAGGATAATGTGTATGCAAAATTGAACCAATTGCTTAAATAATGTATACCTAGGTGCTAAGTGTATACAATCAGCCCAATTAAGATATAAATCTAGGGTAAAGATATGAAAGGAAATAAAAAAATGAAAGACTCACCTTGAAATATGTAGTTCATGTATTTTAGCTCTGAAAGTCGCAGATCCAAGCCTATTTCAGAATATCCGACTATGGATTCCCAAATGAAATGACGAAAGTGTTACATCCCAATTTTTGCCTAATTAAAATTGCTCATATAGTCGTTGAGTTTTCATGTGAAGTCAATTGACTGTTAAAATTAGTTATAATCATGTGAAATGGTAAGGTGGTTAACCGTTATGATTTCATGTAACAATGACATGTTAGATAATCATTATGATGTTATTATATTTTTATCTTGAAATATTGGAAAGTTGATTATTCATTCATGGGAAGTCAAATGGTAGTTAGTCATTATAATGTTTTATGATTAATAACTTGTTAAAGTAATTGCGATTGCTTGAGGAATATGATATTATCGTGGAGAATTTCTACTTGTAGGAGCACGTCAAAGGGCGGGAAGCATTGCCAAGAAAGGAATTGAGCAAGGGACACCACTTCACCTATGCGTCTACAGGTATGAATTCTATCCACCAAGGCTAAGGGGTAAATAGCTAGGCAAGCAAGAGTATACTAGGGACTACCATGAACTACCCGGTCTATAAATATGAATTATTAAAATATCACTAAAAATTCAATTAAAATATGTCACCTTATGAATTTGACACTCTCAAAGCTTCGTGCAATATAGTCATGCCTTAATACTATAGTATCATATTATCTATGTATGCTTGCATATATATATATATGCAAGCATGTATGTATGCGTGAATTTGAATAAGACATATGCATACATCCACTTAATATAAGATGTATATGTTAAATATATTGTTATAATATCACACACATATATGTGTGTGTACATACATACAAGCATGGGTTAATATTATTCCTTGGCAATAGTTTACCATTCATCTTGAGCAGCTATATTTCTATCCATCAACCTCATTATTTTGTTTTGGTGGCCACATTAATACTTTTGCCACATTGAATCGATGGTCTTGTATCTAGTAACTCCTTTCCACCTTTGCAATCTTGCTCGTAACTGAGCGTGCAGCCGAGAAAGCTGAGCCCATATACATCAATGTTACCAAAGTGATATCTCCATACCCACATTCAAATATGGGTATGTGCAGAGCTAAACATCGCATACAAAACCATACTCTGCATTTATCCATCCTGGAGTGTAATTACTTACCATTTAAAACTAAAAAGAACTATATACACTTACACATTTCAAATTTTTGAATGCAATATAAGCAAAAATTACAAAGCATATATAATCTTACACCCGATGATGGGTTTACACTAAATTTAGCTATGAAAACCCCAAATCCTGCATACACCCAAAGCTGGGTAACGAATTTCAAACACTGCATCTATTAATTAATCGATATTCAACATTACTCATTGAATATAATATAGATAAGAGAGTAGAGTTAGAGAAAAAGCCCCTTGCCTGTTTATATGTAATAAGAAACACAAGAAAATCTGTTTGGAGAGTCCTCTTCTCAAACTCGCAACCCCACACTTCCAAATCCACAAAACTAAACACAGAATTACTAGGGAAACCTTCTTAATAATGGCAACTGAGAAAACCCACAAAACGACAATAGAACCATCAATAAAATGAAAACATGAACCTCCAAAAAGCTGATAAGAAATGACATTCTCCATCATGGTCATCAAAATTCCCATGAAAAATGCAGAGAAACCCACTCAACAGAGCGTCCAAATTTCCTAACTGAAAATTCACAATGGCAGTCTGAGCTCAAGCATCGTGAAGAAGAAAAAAAATCAATGCTCATAACAGTGAGCATAACCATAAAAATCTCATTCCTTAGCTTCTGTGACACTTGGAAACCATATTACCAAATATGACCTGCAACACATTAACTGCATTTGCATTGCCGCCTTTCACCAAAACCCAAAACCTTTGCAAAGTCCTTTGAAGTTAGGCATCGATAGCTTAAGCTTTGCATAAGTGTAGGTTAAGACATAGTTAAGTATCATTCGATAGGTTAGTCTAGGTACTAACCCTTACTAACATAGTATTAGGTACTAACATTAACATTAATATTAATATTAATATTAATGTTGATATTAATATTAATATTAACATTAAGATTAATCCTAATTTAATATTAACATCATTGCTGACCAATAAGTATACTTACATGTATACATATATTTATAACTTGTATCAATATAAATACAAGTACACTAATATACAACAGTTACATATACATATATATATATAAATATATACTCAATATATATATATATATATATATATATAAAATTATTTAATACTAATGCACTTATATTTATATACACATGTATATATTACAACGATGTTATAAATATACATATATATCTAAATATACTTAAAACTAGCAATGAAAAATACATGGTACTGATAATATTTTAAAACCACCTTATACAGAAATCTAAAAATATGAATCAGACAGAAGTAAAACTGAAACCATACTAACATAGATTTTATAAAATTTGATTCCTGAATCCAGATTATTTCAGATAATAAGATTCTTAATATAAAACTGAAAGCATAAAAACATCTGTTTCTGAGAATTAGTTTTTGAATAACCTCTAAATTCTTGAAGAGTTTACATAATAATACTAGAATTACAGTAACTTAACAAGTACCAAACCATCCAAAAAAGTAAACTAATCATAGATTCCAAAGTGTCAGATATAGAACTATCAGGGTCATGACACCCTCCCCCACCAGTTTAGGCTTACTCCTAGAAGCCTGAAAACAAATGAGGATGAGAAGCTTTCATTGCCCCGGTATCTTCCCAGGTTGCAAAGGTATCATCATTATGATCCCATATTACCTTTACCTATTGCACCTTGTGACCACTGAGATTTAGCTCTCTTTGCTGAATGATCTACACTGGTTCCAACATCAATTGGCCATCCACTACTTGTAATGCATTCCAATTTAGAACATGAGTGATATCAAGAATGTATTTCCTCAAAATAGACACATGAAAGACATCATGGATTCGAGATGGATTGGGAGGCAAAGCAAGTCTGTAGGCAACCGGACCAACATGTTCTAGAATTTCAAATGGTCCCACAAAATGTGGAGATAATTTGGAACCTTTCCCATATCTAATAGGACTTTTTCTAGGTCTGACCCGTAGAAATACTTTGTCCCCAACCACAAACTGACGCTCAATCCTATGCAAATCTGCATACTTTTTCTATCTATCTTGTGTTGTAACAAGGTGTTCCCTGATTCATTTCACTTGCTGTTCCATATTGTGGAGCATTTCAGGACATAGGAGAATTCTATCTTCTAAATTATCCCAACTCAAAGGTGTTCTACAGGGTCATCCATACAAAGCTTGAAAAGGAGACATACCTATAGAGCTGTGATAACCGTTATTATATGCAAATTCAAATAAATGCAAGAATTCTTCCCATTTGTTTTGCCTATCCATGACATAAATCCTGAGCATGTCTTCCAGAATCTGATTTACACACTTAGTTTGCCCATAAGTCTGAGGATGATATGCAGAACTAAAATCTAGTTGCATACCAAGTTCACATTACATAGATTTCCAAAGTGAAGGTGTGAAAACTGGGTCCCTATCTAATATGATCTTCTTCAGAATCCCATGCAGTCTTACTATCTGTTCCATATAAATACGTGCTACAAATGCTGCATTATATGAAGATCTCACTAGAATAAAATGAGCAACTTTGGTAAGCCTGTCAACTACAACCATGATTGAATCATGTCGCCTAGCTGATAATGGTAATCCCACTATGAAATCAATGGAGATGATATCCCATTTCCATCCAAGCACACTATGAGATTGAAGTAAACCAACAGGATGCTGATGTTCAGCTTTCACCCTTTGACATTCAAGACATCTAGCCACAAAATTGGCAACATCCCTCTTCATACCTGGCCAATAATAATGCTTTCTAAGATCAACATACAATTTCCTAACACCAAGATGTGCTAAGTAGGGCGCTTTATGAGCTTCAGACATAACCAAATTTCACAACACTCCAACTTTAGGAACATAAATATTACCTTTGCAGATCAAGAATCCCTCTGTGTTGATGGAGTAACCCTCAAATCTACCTTCTAACATGCTGCCACTATCTATAACAGTCTTGACATCTAAAAACCAAAGATCAACAATTAGGTTTCGCAATATTTTCTCCTTCAAGTCCACTGTGAGAGTTAAAGAAGAGAGCTCGTGACGTCTTCTACTAAGAGCATCAGCCACCTTATTCTCTTTACCTTGCACATATTTAACTTCAAAATTATATTCACACAAAAATTCCATCCATCTGCATTGCCATGCATTTAGATTTGGTTGCGTGAAAATATATTGAAGACTTCTGTGATTAGTATGCAACTCAAAATACTATCCAAGGAGAAAATGTTGCCATTTGGTCAACATATGCATTATTGTAGCAAGTTCCAAATCATGAGTAGGATAGTTTATCTCATGATCCTTGAGTTTCCTGGATTCATATGCAATCACCCTACCCTCTTGCATTAAAACGGCTCCTAATCCATCTAAAGAAGCATCAGTGCAATCGACAAATTCTTTACAAGGATCAGGTACAACCAATACAGGTGCGCTAGTCAAGCATCCTTTAAGATGTTGAAAATCTTCTTCACACTTATTTGACTAGATAAATTTATTACCTTTGTTTTGAAGAGAAGTGATAGGATGTGCTATTTTTGAGAAATTAGCCACAAACCTTCGGTAATAACTAGCTAAACCCATAAAACTTCTCACTTCAAACACATTTGTAGGTGCTAGCCACTCTACAATAGCTCTAATCTTAGATGGATCCATAGCTATACCATCTCCCATAATAATGTATCCAAGGTAACTAATTTTTAATTTAAAAAAGTCACATTTTTTAGGATTAGCATACAGCTTATTCCTTTGGAGACACTCAAAAACTTGTTTCAAATGTTGTTCATGCTCCTCCAAGAAGTTAGAATAAATCATAATGTCATCCAGAAAGACAACTACAAACTTATCGAGGAAGGTTCTAAACACTCCCTACATCAGACTCATAAATACTGATGGCGCATTTGTTAAACCAAAAGGTACAACAGTGAATTCATAATGCCCATACCTAGTTCGAAATGCTATTTTATGGATATCAACCTCTTGAATTCTAAGCTGATTGTACCCAAATTTAAGATCAATTTTAGAAAATATTTAAGCACCCTTCACTTGATCAAATAAGTCATCAATCCTAGGAAATGGATACCTATTCTTGATAGTAACTTTATTCAATTTTCGGTAATCGATACACAGTCTAAGAGATCCATCTTTCTTCTTAATGAAGATTACAGGTGCACCCCAAGGAGAGACACTTGGTCTAATTAGCCCCTTCTCAAGAAGTTCCTCAAGTTGAACCTTGAGTTCTACCAATTCTTGTGCTATCATGTGGTAAGGAGTTTTAGAAATAGGTTCAGTACCAGGCACAAGATCAATACTAAAATCAATTTCTCTCTTGGGTGGAATACCTAAAATTTCTATTACAAATATATCTAAAAATTCCTTTAGCAAAGAATGATCTAAATTGGTTTGATTTTCCAAAGGTTCAAAAAAATCATTAACAAAAATAGCAAATAGCTTGCAGCCTTTCCATAAACACCTTTGAAGTTGTTTAGCGGATATAGTTCTAATAGAAAAAGGCCTCTTAATACCAGATATGAATTTACTTGCCCCAAAATCATCATTGCATTCAATAGTCTTTTCGCTGCAATCGATTACAGCATGGTGTTGATCCAACCAGTCCATTCCTAGAATTATATCATAGTTACCTAGAGGAATGACTCTGAGGTTTACTAAAGTGGTAAATGCCTTAAGGTGAATTACACAATCTACTACAACTAGCCCAGATTCTACCTTAGATCCTGAAGCTAACTCAACTTGCTATGCCATCTCAGCCTTTCTCACAGGAATATTACAATGTTTAACCAAATTGGTAGAAATGAAAGAATCAGTGGAACCTAAGTCAAATAAAATGGAAATTTTTGTACCTTGAAAAGTACCTTTAGCCTCGATCATCATGTTCTGATGTTCTACTTGATTATGATCCACAGTAGCAAAAATACGGTGGTTCCTTCCAGAATCACCAACAGTAGCTTTAGAACTCGATGCTCTTGGTTTACCCTGATTATTGCCTTTAAGAGGACAATTCCACTGTAAGTGACCCAACTACCCACAATGCCAACATTCTGCTCCTCTTTTGGTACTCTTATCCTATGAGGAGTTTGCTTGTGGCAGTGCAAAACTCTGTTTCACACTTTGATCAAGCTTAATGGATTTAGGTAGTTTAGGAACCTTAAACCCCTTATCTGATTTGGTAAACTTATTGAAATTCCTCTTTTGGGATTTACTACCATAGCCACTAGGTGCTGCCTAAGAATCATCCTTAAAGAATTTTTGACTTTTACTGCTGCTAGGAATAGGTGGGTTAATAGCACTCTTGGTTGAAAAACCAAATTTCATTTCAGCAAGCTTAGCCTGATCAACGACTTTCTTAACAGTTTTTGGTTTGAAAATTCTCACTTCCTCACCAATCCTAGGATTTAAACCCTGGATAAAGTGTTGCACTAAAGGTTTATCACCTTCATTCCAACCAGAATACTTCTTAAGCTGAAATAATTTTCTTTCATACATTTCCACAGTTGAATTCCCTTGAGAAATGTTAAAGAATTCGTTAGATCTGGTTTGCTACCAATATTCAGACATGAACCTTTCTTGAAACCTTTCTATGAACAATTCCCAAGTGACTTGAGAAATATGAAGTCCAAGGTGTTCTAGTTCCATCTCCCACCAAATAGATGCAAAAGACCTTAACTGCATTGCAGTCCAGTGTACTTTCATATTAGTGTGATAATCATGAAAAATAAAACATCTTTTGATGTTTAGAAGCCAAGCTTCAACTTCATTACCAACTTCAATTCCATTAAATATGGACCTTTGAGCTTGGATATGTCCTTCAGCCGAGTCTTGATAACAAAATCTATAACAATGGCCTGATTGGCATTAGGAATCTGCAAATTTTGAACATTTGCTCCCCCACTAGGAATGTTATTCCTAGCTTCAATCCCATCCAACCGTCCAAGAATCTGCTGAAGAATTTCAGCTTGAAATCCCCCTTGCTCTTCATAATGAGGAATTTCATCATCAAGCATAACTTGATGAACTTGACCCCTACCTAGGCCACGACCTCTACCTAGGCCTCTACTATGACCTCTACGTCCACCTCTGCCTCTGATTGCTTCGACATCAGCATTAGGCATACCTCGTCCCTGTGCTCCTTGTGTAATAGGAGGCATACTAGAATTCCTATAAAAGATATTTAATTATAATCTCATAGGAAGCATAGAAAAAACCCTTAATTAAACCAATCAAGTCCTGAGTGTTTAAACCAGGCTCTGATACCAAATGTAATAACCTAACCATCTCAAACTAAAGAATAACTAAATAACAATAATCCAAACATACAAATTACATTAGAACCCGAACAATTTTTTTTAAAACAATATCCATTACAATTTAATCCTACACAACAAGTTCAGTAATGTACTAATAATCAGCAATGATCATTTCCAAATTATTACATCAGAGTATATAGCATATCTATACTCTTATTAGAAATACAACTTTTAAAATACAATCAACTTAATCCTTGATTCAAAGTATTTAACAATCATTTCTTCTAAGTCCATAACCAACCCTATCTCGAACCTGTAATCAAAAAAAGAAAATCCATAATACACCAAACAGGGCTTAAAACACGAATAAAATCATTAAAACCTCCAGTAATCCTGCACGTTAGATTTTATGAAAAAACTATAATCATAATAATCCTTTTAACAAAAATACTAAAAATATTATTTTCTTTCCACATTAAATTATAAAGAAAATACATAATTTCTTCATGCAGATATGTAGAAATAAACTCGTACAGAATATGACAAGGTAATGATCCAGTAGTCCATGGGTGTCAACATAAGAATCTACGTTTAGCCACTCGTAGAACTCAATATGCCAGGTGAAACCATAATATTCTTATCTTATTATATGATTTCCCAACCCATAAAATTTTAAATATTACCACTTGATTAAATAACTATCATAAACTTTCCCATAAGGATCCGGACTAGTGTCAGAGGGCATCCGACAACATAATTCTATCACCACAAGTTACTCACTTTATGACAGCCACCCAATCTAAAGGATCACACTTGCATAATCTAACATACACAAAATTCTAGTTATACTAACTGGAAGAAAATCTTAGATTAATTTTCCAATTCCAACTACTACACTTATTTCATTTTCTTCAATATAACAATTGCACCAGCAAATAGAAATATCACTTGAAACCATTTTCAATCTTTCAAAGTACTAAATGAAACCATAATTGTTTCCACACTTTAATTTTACACTACATAACAGCTATATTCAAATTAAATAATAAGAAATCGACTTTACTAAGATTCACCATATTTAAATTTCATTTATTAAAAAAAACGTAATAATAAAATGATCCACACATATAATTTCATCAAATTATAAAATTAATCAATTTCGATTTCCAAAACCAATAATCACAATAATTTCCAGCTTGTATATCTATGGTAAAACTAATAGTACAATTCATAAGGATATACTTACACATTGATACTTGTAAATAAATACTTGTACATATATATATGCACAACATTTATACATATACATACACACACTCACTTACATATACCAAAATATATGTAGAACCTTATTAATTTAAAGTCAATTTTGAAATAGATAATAACCTTTTTCCATTGTACATCTAATAACTAGTTGCTACCAGATAATACAATTCTCTCTACTTTAATTAGTAATTGTTTGACAATGTATCGGTATCAAAGTGTTTGTTTTGTTTCAGAATTCTTGTTCCAAAATCAATGAAACATAATTTCCAAATTTCCTAAATCTGACACAGCCTATAAAATAATCTTGTTTGCCTATTGATGATTCAGACTAAACATAAGTTAACAATTGCAATGAATATCTCTATGCTATAATTTAATCTTCACAATAGTAACTCTCATAAAATCATAGTATAACTCAATTGTTTGCTTATAATGAAAACCCTGAATTCGTAAAAATTAATAATGCAATAAACAGGAACCAAAACCCTTTTCGAAATATTAACCTAGAAATTATATATATATATATATATATATATATATATATATATATATATATATATATATATATATATATATATATATATATATATATATATCACACAAAATTTTGAAACCCACAATCACATACAATGTAACAATTATGAGCCTATATCTTTAAGCCTTAAGTACACATTATTATTGATGAAAGATAGCAGTCAAATAACAATTCATGCAATCATTTTGTTTCCTAATTTGTTGTCTAAATTTAACACCTAAATAAAATTTAAAATATTGCAATATGTTAAACGAAAACTATTGACCTAAAAAAAAACAACCTCTGTTTGAAGTTTATGCCCTTGGTTCACAGTCGTGATTCGTAAAACATTGCAAATTCACAACCGAGATCTAATGTCACCACACTCTCATATTCATGGCCGAGTCACAATAGTAAACAAAATATTAAACATGAAACAAGGTATCCACAGAGCTTGGCTCATATAACAGTCGATACCTTATGCTATCTCACAATCACACACATAAACTACAACCACAACATACACATAAAATCACAATACCCATATACATCAATGTTACCAAAGCGATATCTTCATACCTACATTTGAATATAGGTATGTGCAGAGCTAAACATCGCATACAAAACCATACTCTACATTTATCCATGCTGGAGTGTAATTACTTACCATTTAAAACTAAAAAGAACTATATACACTTACACATTTCAAATTTTTGAATGCAATATAAGCAGAAATTACAAAGCATATATAATCTTACACCCAATGATGGGTTTACACTAAATTTAGCTATGAAAACCACAAATCCTACATACACCCAGAGTTGGGTAATGAATTTCAAACACTGCATCTATTAATTAATTGATATTCAACATTACTCACTGAATATAATATAGATAAGAGAGTAGAGTTAGAGAAAAAGCCCCCTACTTGTTTATACGCGATAAGAAACACAAGAAAATCTGTCTGGAGAGTCCTCTTGTCAAACCCACAACCCCACACTTCCAAATCCACAAAACTAAGCACAGAATTACCAGGGAAACCTTCTTAATAATGAAAACTGAGAAAACCCACGAAATGATGACAGAAGCATCAATAAAATGAAAACATGAACCTCTAAAAAGTTGATAAGAAACGACATTCTCCATCATGGTCATCAAAATCCCCATGAAAAATGCAGAGAAACCCACTCAACAGAGCGTCCAAATTTCCTAACTGAAAACCCACAATGGCAGTCTGAGCTCAAGCATCATGAAGAAGAAAGAAATTAATGCTCATAACAGCGAGCATAACCATAGAAATCTCATTCCTTAGCTTCTACGACACTTGGCAACCATAGTATCAAATACAACTTGCAACACATTAACTGCATTTGCATTGCTACCTTTCACCAAAACCCAAAACCTTTGCAAAGTCCTTTGAAGTTAGACATCGATAGCTTAAGCTTTGCATAAGTATAGGTTAAGACATAGTTAAGTATCGTTCAATAGGTTAGTCTAGGTACCAACCCTTACTAATATAGTATTAGGTACTAACATTAATATTAATATTAATATTAATATTAACATTAATCCTAATTTAATATTAACATCGTTGCTGACCAATAAATAGACTTACATGTATAAATATATTTATAACTTGTATCAATATAAATACAAGTACACTAATATACAACAGTCACATATACATATATATATACTCAATATATATATAATTATTTAGTACTAATGCACTTATATTTATATACACATGTATATATTACAACAATGTTATAAATATACATATATATCTAAATATACTTAAAACTAGCAACGACAAATACATGGTACTGATAATATTTTAAAACCACCTTATACAGAAATGTGAAAATACGAATCAGACGGAAGTAAAATTGAAACCATACTAACATAGATTTTATAAAATTTGATTCCTGAATCGAGATTGTTTCAGATAATAAGATTCTAAATATAAAACTAAAAGCATAAAAACATCTATTTCTAAGAATCAAATTTTGAATAATCTCTGAATTCTCGAAGAGTTTACATAATAATACCAAAATTGTAGTAACTTAACAAGTACCAAACCATCCAGAAAAGTAAACTAATCATAGATTCCAAAGTGTCAAATATAGAACTATCAGGGCCATGAAAACGAGCTTCATATCTGCTCACACAAATAGAAAATCCTTCAAAATATATAATATGAAACTAATTAGGAGCACTAATATAGAGATTTAAAGTCATCACTCTAACTTGTGAGAAATAAAACATAATTTTTCACTTGACAAATATGAACCAAAATTTCAATTGTAGTAAAAATGAAAATCATCAAACCACTCTTGGAGATTTACAAACTTAAAAAAGAGAACAAACACTTTTGTTCATTCTTGACTCTAAACTTTTACAACAACACTTTAAAACAAAACCTAACTAAATTTGAAGATGAAATCTCTTATTAACAATATAATTTACACTCAACCTTCAAATATACTATTGCAAATGAATAAGACATTACTAGGATGCATGATTTTGAGTAAGAAACTAGAAAGAGCATTAGAAAACTTATTGTTGCAACTTGTTTCATGCACTTCTTCTATTCTATTGAATCTCCTTTCTTCAAATTATCAAGGTTTGTCTATCATACAGATTCAATACATCCCTAGTAGAGTCATCATTTTGTAGGAATTTCAAAATTACATGTTTTAAAAACCCAATGATGATAACATAATACATATAAGGGTAGATAATTATCATCTACAACATATCCATTTAGACACAAGGGCCAACTATAAGGTTATAATCCTTCTTCTTCTCTAAGATCTACAAGACCTAGGTGGTAAACCTTAGATTCTTCATTTGGTACTAGAATCTTGAATATAACTAAATCTATAAAGAAGTTAATGGCCATAATCTTCCATGCTTATGCAAACAACATAGACATGAAATAGCTCAAGACATGATCTATGAACTTGATAAGTTAAGTGAGGGTAACTCTTTTCAACTATTCAACAAAAAGGGAAAAGGATTTTGATTATAATATTTATTTCAACATCACCAAGACAGGAACAACAAAACACATCGATCCTATAGCTGATTAGTGCCTTATCTATAGAGAAACTATATAAATCATTGACACATTTCATGTATTAGGGCTTCTAGATCTACCCATTCACCTCTTGAATTAGACATCTACATCATTTCTAACTCTCATACTCAACCTATCCCTTCATGAAATCTGCAGCCCTATGATGATAAACTAATCATTTACATGACTCTTGAATCACAAGAACAAATATATCAATACATACACCCAAAAAATAGGATGCAACAAGATTCAGACTGAAGACAAAACTTGTTGCTACACTATTATTCATTTCCCTGATGGAAATACATAAAGGATGTATGAAATTGAATCATATAACTATTGAATAGTCTAGAAATATCTATATTCTCATTAACTTTTGTTTCTTACATAAGAAGAATGATTAAGAGTGGTAAAAACCCAATTGGGAACTATTGGAAATAGAGATGGAGTAACTGAGAGGGGAAGGGTGAATCAGTTACCACAAAAATATTTCTACAGATCCTTAGATGTCTTAAAACAATATTGATGCAGGCACTCGGTAACCATACAAATAAATGCTAAAACTTGATAGATATTTTGTTAACTTATTAAGCATTTAAGGTGATGCATGCATAAAGGAATAATCATGAACACAAGAGACACCAGATTTAACATGGAAACCTAATTTGGGAAAAACCACCATGTAAGTAATTACCAATTTTCACTCTTATGAAGTGAGCCCTATTAGGAGCCAACCCTGTTAAAGGTTACAAAACACACTGTTAGGTGTGACCCTATTAGAGGATTTAATCACCTTGTTAGAAGTGGCCTTGTTAGAGGTCTTTAAAATAATTCAAATGAACTGTCACCTTGTTAGAGGATTTACAAAATGGTTGTCAAACCAACTCTGTAAAGAGATTTTGAATCACTGTTACAATGATTAGAAAGCAAAAATGAAGTGATCTGAAATATATGCAACTTATCTTTGCTGAATACAGATCTCTATTCTACTTTACTGGATCCTCACTGATCAAATACAACTTTGCAGCTTCATGGGGATATCTAATCCTTCCTCAACATTTTCTTATTTATTCATTCACATTCTTATGCATTCTTACTCTTACACTTTGAATTCATAACTTGACCTTTCATATATACCTTACAGTTTGTCAAGTCGGCTCAAATTACAAGTTACAACAACTGAAAAACATAAAATCAGTTGGCTGCATAAAACAATTAAACTTAATTTTGTGGAACAATAAAGTCCTTCGTTGCTCGACCCAGCTCGGTGACCACTACTCTAGAATGGTTTCCTCAGTATTAGCCAAGTGAAGCTTGGTAAACACTGCAAACTTTGCAATTTCCTTCAGAGACCGAGTTAACTCAGTGAATACTGACCTTTCTTCATTTACCGAGTGAGCTCAGTAAAAACTAACTTTCCTTTGCTTACCAAGTGAGCTTGGTAAAAGCTAACTTTTTTTCACTTACCAAGTGACCTGGGTAAAAGCTAACTTTTCTTCATTTACCGAGTGATCTCAATAAAAGCTAACTTTTCTTCATTTATCGAGTGAGCTCGGTAAAAGCTAACTTTACTTGTAATGTTTAAGAATTCTCGGTAGTCACTATAAAATGCTTTCCTAACTGTCTGAGCTCAGTAGACTCTGTCTGATGGCTGATATGACATTTGTGTAACATCAAAGAAAATACACAATTTAACAATTGTATCCAACAATCTCCCTCTTTGGCATTGATGGCAACACAACATGTCATAGAAAAAATGAAATTTGAAAACAAGTCTTTCACTTATATGGCAACACAACATGTTAGTATAACAATTCTCCTTCTAAGATAGAAAAGTCTCCCTCTTACAATAATCTCCCTCTATGAAGAAATTGCATAGAAAAATCTTTATATTTTGAGCAAATTTCAGAGAGATGGCAATAAAACTCTCCCTCTTTGACAACACATGCCAAAGACAAATCAACTCAAATGAATTTCAATATACCTTTAGTACTGATTCATATGCAATGTTTTCTGGTTATGCTGCATCAACTGATAGATCTTCAATTTGGTATGAGTTGATGTATGACTAAAACTTTATTTTTAGTGAACTTCAGATAGGGGAGTGACCCCAAGCTTACCTCTTAGATACAGGAATGCATCCTTAGGTAATGGTTTTGTGAATATGTCAGCAATTTGGTCCTTTGTATGGACATATTCCAATCTAATCTCCTTATCTTGCACCAATTCTCTGACAAAATGATATTTTATTACAATGTGCTTGGTTTTGGAATGCATTACTGGATTTTTAGATATGTTGATTGCACTTGTATTGTCACAAAACATAACAACTAGTTCTTTGATTTCCATCTTCATGCCTTCCAACAATTGTTTAAACCAAACAATGTTAGAACAATTTACTACTGCAGCAACATACTCTGCCTCCACTGTTGATTGAGATGCGCAATTTTGCTTTTTGCTTGTCTAAGAAACCAACCTTTTTCCAAGAAAGAATGCACCTCCACTTGCACTTTTTCTATCATCAAGGTTTCTTGCCCAATCAGCATTAGTAAACACTTTCAAATCCAAATTTCCTCCAAATTTATACCATAACCCATACTCTTCAGTTCCTTTCAAATATCTCATTATTCTTTTGATTGCCATCATGTGATTTTCTCTTGGTTTTGCTAAAAATCTTACTACAATACCAACTGCAAGGGCAATATCTGGTCTTATATGAACTACATATTGCAATTTTTCAATCATAGATCTGTACAATGTTTGATCTACTTCTTTTGATTCATCATCCTTGGTAAGTTTTAATCCAGTACAGATAGGAGTCCCAACTGGTTTACAATCTTCCATTCCAAGCTTTTTCAATATCTCCTTGATGTGCTTTGATTGAGTGATGTAGATACCATTTTTATTCTGTTGAATTTGAAGACCAACAAAGAATTTGATCTCACCAAACATAGACATTTCAAATTCTTGGTTCATTTGTTCTGAGAATTCTTTGCACAGATCATCATTCCCTATGAAAATAGTATCATCTACAAATATTTCTGCCAAGACAATCTTATTATCTGATCCTTCTTTAATATACAAGCTACTATTATCATTAGTTCTTTGAAAACCAATCTGAATAAGATAGTTATGCAATCTTTCATACCATGCTCTAGGGTCTTGTTTCAGACCATACAATGCCTTTTGTAATTTGCAGACCATGTTCCTTTTATCTAGATTAACAAAACCTTCAGGTTGTTCAATGTAAACCTCTTCATCCAGTATACCATTAAAGAATGCTGACTTGACATCCATCTGATAAACTTTGAATCCTTTGTGAGCAGCATATGCTAGTAGGGTTCTAACTCCTTCCAATCTTGCAATAGGAGAAAAAGTTTCTCGATAGTCTATTCCTTCTTCTTGAGCATATCCTTTGCATACTAGTCTAGCTTTATTTCTTGATACCTTACCATCTTCATCCAACTTGTTTCTGAATACCCACTTAGTTCCAATCACATTTTTGTCTTTAAGTTTGGGTATAAGAGTCCATGTCTTGTTTTTCTCTATTTGATCTATTTCTTCATTCATAGCTTCAATCCAACTATCATTTTCCAATGCATCTTTGATATTTTTAGGTTCAAAATCAGCAAGTAAACAAGTACCTTTCAGCTTATTTCTTGTCATGGTTCCTTCAAATTTATCTCCAATGATTTGATCTGCTAAATGATGTCTCCTGACATACTTAGCTAATACAGGTTCCTTGCTTTTTGAATGGATTTCATTATTATCTTTTTGCATTTCAACTTTAGGCTCTGTCTGTTCTGGCTTGGTAGATATTTTCTCGATAGATGTTTGCTCGGTAGATACTTACTCGGTAGACACTTGCTTGGTAGATGTTTGCTTGATAGATACTTGCTCGATAGACACTAAATTAAACTTGGTTTGCTGTGGCTTGGTTTGAACTTCTTGGAACTCGGTTACAGATGATTCGGGAGTAGAAGTTTCCTAATTGTCTGATGTAACTGGTACTGTATCAGGTTCACTGAAGACAAATATTTTATAATCTTTTGGTTCCCTCTTGCTTTCTTCTTCAGTCCTTTCTGTAAACTCATCAACTTTCACATGTGCACTTTCTATGACTTTGTGAGTAGACAAGTTCAAACATCTATATGCCTTACTTTTGCATAAGTATCCAAAGAATATACCTTTATCACCTTTTACATCAAATTTTCCTTTTCTAGATTCTTTCAAAATGTAACATTTACTTCCAAATACTTTAAGGTAACTTACATTAGGTTTATAGCCATACCATAACTCATAGGGGGTTTTGAATGAGTCTTTCTTTAGCTAAACTTGGTTCAAGGTATAGACTGCAGTGCTGATAGCTTCCTTCCAGTATTTGATAGCAATGTTCTTTTCAATCATCAAATTTCTTGCACAATCCATGATGGATCTATTTCTTCTTTCAGCTATTCCATTTTGTTGGGGTGTTCCAAGGGCTGATACCTATCTTTTGATTCCTCTCTCTATGCAAAAGTTGTTGAATTCATGTGAGATGAATTCTCCACCTCTATCTAACCTCAAGCATTTTAATCTTTTCCTTGTTTCCTTTTCTACTTTGACCAAATACCATTTGAACTTTTCAAATGCTTCTGATTTATTTCTTAGATACATGACTGTCATCATTCTTGAATAATCATCAACAAAATGAATGAAGAAGTTTTCTCCAATATAGCTTTCAATTCCAATGGGTCCACATAAATCAGTATGCACAATTTCTAATATATCTTTAGATTGATAGTTTTTACTTTTAAAACTAGTCTTTCCCATCTTTCCAATTTGACAATTTTTGCATAAACTCACCTCAGGTTTCTTTATGTTGGGAATGCCTCTTACTTTCCTAAATTTGCTTATCTTTACCAGATTATCAAAGTTTACATGACACAACCTTTTATGCCATAACCAACTTTCTTCAATTTGAGCAATGAAACATGAACATATAAGTTCCTTGGTTAGAGAGATTCTTCCTGATGCAGGAGCATCCAGAGGTATAAGGGCAATCCTGTGTCACCCAAAATAATGTACTTAGACTTAGTTTCTATTTTATGTCTTTGCATTTTTGGATACCCATTTAGCTCAAATAAAGGTTCCAACTCTCATAGTTCTACTATCAGTGCATTTGAAAATCCCGAAAAAATAGGAGCATGCAATTTGACCATCATTTTGGTGACCTAGAAGGTGTGACTTGGCTAGATGAATGTAATTGAGATTTAGAGCATTCCAGAAAAAGAATCAGGTCAAAAGGCCCCACGGTTTGAAAGTTATTGCAATTTTTTGGGTTTTGGAGACCCCCTAAGAATGCTTCAAAGTCAAGTTTGGGGCATTAAATGACCTCAAAAAGGGTCAAAAAATGGGGGACGAGCGAAACTGGTCCATAGGGCTATAGAGCGCTTTGAGAGCTTTCCGAAAATGTAAACGGTTCATCAATCGGAGTTACGGTTCAAAAGTTATGCCTCCCGAAAGTTCGGCTACCGTTTCTGGATTCTTCTAGAATTGCACTGACTTCTAACGCAGCTTTTGGAACCTTCTATTTTGTCGGTAGATGCCTACTAGAACTTTCTAGAATGTACTCCTAGTACTTAACCCTCCGGGGTCTATTTAAGGAGATTTCTGGCATTGTAAAAGGCAGTTCGGATTGGAGCTTGAGAGGAGGTGCGAAAAGGAGAAATATTCTCCAGATTTATGCTATTGTAAGCCCGCAGGGCATGTTTTGAGTTTATTTTCTCTGCACTATTTGTACCAGCTTATTTTCTTAGTTAATATAATTTACCCTTTCTATTGTGTCTATTCTGGTTGTTGGGTTGTGTCCCCATCAAGTGGTATCAGAGCCAGGTTTTCCTGAGTGTGTAGACAGAGCGCCGACTGTGAGGCAGTTTGCACCAGGACTGTGTGGTTGTGGGTTCAAGTTAGAAGATGCCTCCACGAAGAGAGCGTGGTGGAAGGGCCAGAGCTGTTGATCCTGAGGAGGTTAGAGCCCTCCAGAGACAGGTACAAGCATTGCAAGAGGAGCTTCGTAGAGGAGCAAATATTGCCGCAGATGACAATAGTGAGGATGACAATGAAGAGGAAGTAATGGAAGTTGACGGGGAAGTTCTGAATCCTGTAGAGGAAAGGCTTTTTAGGGCCATTTCTAGGTTTGGGAAAAGACCTACAATTGAAGTGGGTATATTTTCGGGAAATTTGAAACCAGATGAGTTGATCGATTGGATCAATGAACTGGATGAATACTTTGAATATGAGGATATAAGGGACCCAGATAGGGTTAAGTTTGCAAAGGCCAAACTAAAAGGCCATGCCAAAATCTGGTGGCAAGAGATTCAACTGGAAAGACTTAGAAGAGGAAAGGAGAAGATCACAAGATGGGATCGCATGGTGGACAAATTGAAGAAGCAGTTCATTCCTGTGGACTACGAGCTTGATCTGTTTAAGAAGATGCATGGGTTAAAGCAAGCAGGAAGATCAGTCCAAGAATATACAGAGGAGTTTTACTGACTCCTGATTAGAGCGGGGCATGTAGAAGCAAATAAGGAGAAGGTTGCTCGTTATATCAGTGGGTTACGACCTAGCATCCAGGAAGAACTAAGTCTGGTAAGAATGACCAGCATTGAAGAAGCATACCAGTTTTCCCTACCAGTTGAAGAGAAGCTAAGTAAAAGGTTTGAAGGAAGACAAAGAGGGCGCGGTCAAGGAGGAAGGGGAAGCGGAAGATCATCTGGAGGCCGCAATGAAACTCAAAAGAAAAATGAAGATGAGGGTACTAGCAGGAACCAGAGGAATGAGGGTTTCAACTGCTCCCGTGATCAAGATTTTGGAAATCAAAGAGGAAGAGGTAGAGGACGTGGACAAGGAAGAGGAGGCTTCCGTGGTACCTGTTTCCATTGCAATGAAGAAGGTCATCGTGCCTTTGAATGCCCTCAATGACAAGGAAGGACAGATAGGAGAGCTGAGGGCCAAGCTAGGATTGCTCATGTGGATGAGGATGCACAATCATCACATTCAGAGGATGCAAAAAGAGGAGAGACCTTGGTAAATGAAAGAGTCCTGCTAAGTGGTGAAAATGAACCAGGACAACGGAGGAGTTTGTTCCGTACCAGATGCAAGTGTGAGGATAAATGTTGTGATGTGATCATTGATGGTGGTAGCACTGATAACCTGGTATCAGAAGAGATGGTCTCTAAGCTGAAGCTCAAGAGGGAGAAACATCCCTAGCCCTATCGGATTTCTTGGGTAAAAGATGATCATAAGGTCCTAGTAAGTGAACAATGCTTAGTAAAATTCAAAATTGGGAGTTATCATGATGAAGTTCTCTGTGATGTTATTTCGATGGATGTTTGCCATCTATTGTTGGGTAGACCATGGCAGTTTGATAGACATGCAATACATGATGGGCATGCAAACACATACTCTCTGACAAAGGATGGAGTTCGCCACAAATTGAAGCCCATGAAAAAGGAAGGTGAAAAGGTATGTAGCAGTGCTAGGATTTGTCTTGTTGATGGAAGGAAGTTTTTAGATGGCATGAAACATCAGCGTATGTGCTATGCTTTGATTCCTAGGAAAGATAAAGAAGGTAGTAGTGAAATACCATTTGAAGTTTCAGATTTACTAGGGGAATTTGGAGATATTATCTCTGATAACGTTCCAGATGGATTGCCACCAGTAAGGCAAATCAGTCATCAGATAGATCTGATTCCAGGAGCTAGTTTGCCTAACAAAGCTGCTCACAGGATGACTCCTACTGAAACAGAGGAGCTAAATAGACAGGTTCAGGAGCTGTTGAGGAAGGGCTTGATTCGAGAAAGCATGAGTCCATGTGCAGTACCTGCAGTACTCGCACCAAAAAAGGATGGAGAGTGGAGGATGTGTACAGATTCCCGAGCTATAAATAGGATAACCATCAAGTAACGATTTCCTTTGCCAAGGATGGATGATCTTATGGACTGCTTGAGTGGAGCTCAGTACTTCACAAAGATAGATCTGAAGAGTGGCTATCATCAGATACGGATTCGAGAAGGAGATGAGTGGAAAACAGCCTTCAAGACCAAGGAGGGTCTTTATGAGTGGTTAGTCATGCCCTTTGGATTGACAAACACCCCAAGCACCTTCATGCGGCTCATGAATGAGGTACTTAAGAAGTTCTTGGGAAAATTTGTTATTGTCTATTTGGATGATATTTTAATTTTCAGCAAGACTTTGGAAGAACATTTACTGCATATTCGTAGTGTCCTTGAAAGGCTAAGGGAAGAGAATCTGTTAATTAATCTAAAGAAGTGTGTCTTTGCAAAAAGGGAGTTAGTCTATTTGGGATTTGTTATATCACCTGAAGGACTCAAAATGGATCCAGAGAAAGTTAAAGCCATCTTGGAATGGCCTACTCCAAGGTCTGCTACTGAGGTAAGATCATTTCATGGTCTGGTTAGTTTTTACAGGAAGTTTATTAAGAATTTTAGTGGCATATGTGCACCCCTAACTGATACAATAAGAGGGGATAGAAAAGAGTTCAAATGGACTACAGCAGCTGCGAGAAGTTTTGAATTGCTGAAGAAGAAGGTGACTGAACAGCCTGTGTTGGTACTTCCAGATTTCAGAAAAGTATTCCAGGTGGATTGTGATGCTAGTGGTAGCGCTATTGGGGCTGTATTAAGCCAAGAAGGTAAGCCTATTGCATATTTTAGTGAAAAATTGAATGATGCAAAGAAGAAGTATTCTGTTTATGATCAAGAGTTCTATGCAATAGTTCAGGCCTTAAAGAAATGGAGGCATTATTTATTGCCAAAGGAATTTGTTTTGTATACTGATCATCAAGCATTACAGTACCTAAATAGCCAAGGTAAATTGAATCAGAGGCATATGAAGTGGGTAGAATTCTTGCAGAGTTATACATTTGTGTTAAAGCATAGAAGTGGAAAATCTAACAGGGTTGCAGATGCATTAAGTAGGAGACAATTGTTGCTTACAACAATGCAGGTTGAAGTAGTTGGGTTTGATGAACTCGAGAATTTGTACCCTGAGGATCTTGATTTTGCTGAAGCATGGAAAGCTTGTAAAGAACCTGTTGCTGTAGATAGAACCAAGTGGTTAGACTATTTGATTCAGGATGGCATGTTGTTCAAAGGTAGTCAATTGTGCATTCCAAGGAGTTCCATGAGGGAAAATCTGATTAAGGAGAAACATAGTGGAGGGATGGCAGGACATTTTGGTCGGGATAAGACCATTGCCATTCTTAGAGAACATTATTTTTGGCCTCAAATTACACAGGATGTGAAGAAGTTTGTACAAAGTTGCCAGGTTTGTCAAGTTGCCAAGGGGTTTAGTCAAAATACTGGCCTATATCAGCCATTGCCTGTTCCATCAAGGCCATGGGAGGACATAAGTATGGATTTTGTTCTTGGATTGCCAAGGACACAAAGGGGTAATGACTTAGTATTCATGGTGGTTGATAGGTTCTCCAAAATGGCACATTTCATTCCATGCCACAAAACTCATGATGCTGTCCATATTGCAGACTTGTTTTTCAAAGAGGTGGTAAGACTACATGGTCTTCCAAGAAGTATAGTTTCTGACCGAGATACTAAATTTGTGGGGTATTTCTGGAGGACATTGTGGAAGAAGTTGAGAACAGACTTGAAATTCAGTTCCACGCATCACCCACAGACTGATGGCCAAACAGAAGTGGTAAATAGAAGTTTGGGCAATTTGCTAAGATGTTTAGTTGGGGATAAGCCCAAGGGATGGGATTTGATTCTACCATAGGCAGAGTTTGCTTATAATAACTCTGTAAATAGGAGTACTGGAAAATCACCATTTCAAATTGTATATGGAAATAGCCCAAGGACTGCACCAGAATTGAGGAAGATAGAACAAGGGGAGAGAACAAGTGCTGAAGTTGAGGAATTTGCTGAACACATCAAGCGTCTACATGAGGAGGTTCAAGCACACATTATCAAGATGAATCAAGAGTATAAAGCTAGGGCTGATCAAAGGAGAAGACATAAGGAATTCCAAGTAGGGGATCTTGTCATGGTGCACTTACGAAAAGAAAGATTTCCAGTTGGTACTTACAACAAGCTGAAAATGAAGAAATTTGGCCCCTGCCAAATTTTGAAGAAACATAACTCAGGAAATGCATATGAGGTGGAGCTGCCAGATGGTATTCACATTTCTCCCATTTTCAACATTGCAGATTTGACAGAGTATCATGATGATGGTACTGATGAGGAGCTGGTTTTAGAGCCATGTCCAATTCCTACTTCTAAGAAGGAGGAGATAGAAGACATTCTAGATCATCGTGTGGGTAGGAGTACCAGAAACAGGCAGTATGAAGAGTATTTGGTCAAATGGAAAGGATGACCGATCGAAGACTCAACTTGGATTTCAGCAGCTGAGGTTTCCCATTTGGAATTTCCTCTACCATCCATAAAGTGACAGGGTCACTTTTCAATCTACCCTGGGTGTCTGATGCAGGAGCATCCAGAGGTATAAGGGCAATCCTGTGTCACCCAAAAAAATGTACTTAGACTTAGTTTCTATTTTATGTCTTTGCATTTTTGGATACCCATTTGGCTCAAATAAAGGTTCCAACTCTCATAGTTCTACTATCAGTGCATTTGAAAATCTCAAAAAAATAGGAGCATGCAATTTGACCATCATTTTGGTGACCTAGAAGGTGTGACTTGGCTAGATGAATGTAATCGAGATTTAGAGCATTCCAAAAAAAGAATCAGGTCAAAAGGCCCCACGGTTTGAAAGTTATTGCAGTTTTTTCGGGTTTTGGAGACCCCCTAAGAATGCTTCAAAGTCAAGTTTGGGGCATTAAATGACCTCGAAAAGGGTCAAAAAATGGGGGACGAGCGAAGCTGGTCCATAGGGCTATAGAGCGCTTCGAGAGCTTTCCGAAAATGTAAACGGTTCGTCAATCGGAGTTACGATTCAAAAGTTATGCCTCCTGAAAGTTCGGCTACCGTTTCTGGATTCTTCTAGAATTGCACCGACTTCTAACGCAGCTTCCGGAACCTTCTATTTTGTCGGTAGATGCCTACTAGCACTTTCTAGAATGTACTCCTAGTACTTAACCCTCCGGGGTCTATTTAAGGAGATTTCTGGCATTGTAAAAGGCAGTTCGGATTGGAGCTTGAGAGGAGGTGCGAAAAGGAGAAATATTCTCCAGATTTATGCTATTGTAAGCCCGCAGGGCATGTTTTGAGTTTATTTTCTCTGCACTGTTTGTACCAGCTTATTTTCTTAGTTAATATAATTTCCCCTTTCTATTGTGTCTATTCTGGTTGTTGGGTTGTGTCCCCATCACTTCCTCTTCCTTTTATACAACAAGGTTCATTGTTACCAAATCTTACACTACCACCATCATACTCTTCAAAGTATTAAAACTTAGTTTTGTCGCCAGTCATGTGATGAGAACAACCACTATCTATAATCCATGTATCATTTTTGCTCATATGAGAAATGAGTGCCATTTCCTCATCATTATTAGATTCATCTTTCACAACAATGTAAACAATCTCATCTTCTTCTTCATCATTAGAGTCATTAGAATCTGTAGCTATAAAATATGTTTTCTTACCTTTGTCTTTGAATGATTTGAAATCTTTCTTGCCATTCCATCTGTGATCTTTCTTCTCACCTTTATTCTACTTGTTTGGACACCTAGCAGCAATATGACCAACTTCTTCACATGAAAAATAGATTAGAGGTACTTTACCTTTGTATTTTCCTCTGCCTCTAGAATACTTCCTTGCTAAAAGGGCTTCAATTACTTCAAGATCACTGTCTGAACTTTGGTCTAATTCATCTTCAATTTCTGACTAAGATTTCTTTTTGCCTTTCTCTTTGAGTGAAAGTTTGGCTTCAAATGCTGATTCAATGTTCTTGGAAGCTGGAACATAGTTATCAAAGTTGTCTAGTTCAAATGTAGTCAATCTTCCAACTATAGCCTCTAGATTTATCTTATGATTTGCTTCACATCTTCTTTCCTGAATTGCAGAAACTCTGATTGCATAAATGGGAAGTAGAGTTCTGAGAACTTTACTTATAATTGTCTCTTCACTAATATCTCCTCCAGAAGCTTTGATTGCACTGACACATGCTTTAACTCTTTCAACATATTTTTCAATGTTTTCATCCTCTCTCATCCTCATTTGATCAAATTGTCCTCTTAGACTTTCTGCTTTGGCTCTTCTAACATTATAATCTCCTCCATAGATTTCTTTTAGCTTTTCCCACATTTCAAAAGTAGATTTGTAGTCCTTGATATCATCAAATTCTTCATAACTCAGAGAAGATGCTATATCTATCATCATAATGTTGTGAGTCTTCTTTTTAGCAATATCATTGATAGATAGTGTACCAGTTGGTTTTGCATATTTTTTATCAAGGTACTTCAGTCCTGTATCACCAATGGATGCAAGGTGAAGTCTCACTAGTCCTTGCCATGCTGAGAAGTTATTTCTGTTAGTATTGGGATTTCCCTTTTGTAAGACATCTTGATCTTTGGCTTAGATCCTTGAAATCTTATCTTGTAAGCACCAAATGCTCTGATACCAATTGTTGGAAATAGAGATGGAGTAACTGAGAGGGGAGGGGTGAATCAGTTACCACAAAAATATTTCTATAGATTCTTAGATGTCTTAAAACAATATTGCTACAAGCACTCGGTAACCATACAAATAAATGCTAAAACCTGATAGATATTTTGTTAACTTATTAAGCATTTAAGGTGATGCATGCATAAAGGAATAATCATGAACACAAGAGACACCAGATTTAATGTGGAAACCCAATTTGGGAAAAACCACCATGTAACTAGTTACCAATTTTTACTCTTCTGAAGTGAGCCCTGTTAGGAGCCAACCCTATCAAAGGTTACAAAACACACTGTTAGGTGTGACCCTATTAGAGGATTTAATCACCTTGTTAGAAGTGGCCTTGTCAGAGGTCTTTAAAACAATTCAAATGAACTGTCACCTTGTTAGAGGATTTACAAAATGGCTTTCAAACCAACTCTGTTAAGAGATTTTGAATCAATGTTACAATGATTAGAAAGCAAAAATGAAGTGATCTGAAATATATGCAACTTATCTTTGCTAAATACAGATCTCTATTCTACTTTACTAGATCCTCACTAATCAAATACAACTTTGCAGCTTCATGGGGATATCTAATCCTTCCTCAACATTTGCTTATTTATTCATTCACACTCTTATGCATTCTTACTCTTACACTTTGAATTCATAACTTGACCTTTCATATATACCTTACAGTTTGTCAAGTCGGCTCAATTACAAGTTACAACAACTAAAAAACATAAAATCAGTCGGCTGCATAAAACAGTTAAACTTAATTCTGTGGAACAATAAAATCCTTCGTTGCCCGACCCAGATCGGTGACCACTGCTCTAGAATGGTTTCTCCAGTGTTAGCCAAGTGAAGCTCAGTAAACACTGCAAACTTTGCAATTTCCTTTGGAGACCAAGTTAACTCAGTGAATATTGACCTTTCTTCGTTTACCAAGTGAGCTCGGTAAAAACTAACTTTCCTTTGCTTACCGAGTGAGCTCAGTAAAAACTAACTTTTCTTTGCTTACTAAGTGAGCTTGATAAAAGATAACTTTTCTTCATTTATTGAGTGATCTCGGTAAAGGCTAACTTTTCTTCATTTATCGAGTGAGCTCGATAAAAGCTAACTTTACTTGTAATGTTCAAGAATTCTCGGTAGTCACTATAAAATGCTTTGCTAACCGTCTGAGCTCGATAGACTCTCTCTGATGGCTGATATGACATTTGTGTAACATCAAAGACAATACACAATTTAACAATTGTATCCAATAGAAACTTGCTCAGAGAACTTGGGAATTAACCCTAAAGAAAGAGAAGAGAAGAGAATATAAAGATAGGAATAATTCTTGGATCAGATCAGATGCTACCATTTGTTCACTTAAAATTCTTTCACTTGTTGATGCAAAACCTCTCTGTGTAACAAAAAATTAGATGTTTTCCTTGTTGCTAAAGAAAACTTTGAAAATATCTCCAAACTAATAGAAATATTTTACTGATTAAGATGCCAGATCTAATATTAGAACAACTGTAAAAAGCACCCACTAAAATACTTCTAGAGGCAAAATGAAATCCTCAAAAACACTTCCATCCAAATCTAGAGACAAAAAAGCTTCATGTCTTCTCTTCTAATTGAATTTGATGCTTCATCATGAAAATTTCTTATTCTATAGAGAATGCCCTAAAAAACATAAAATTGCTTATATCTCTTACCACTAAGTACCTATGCATTTTCTGACTGTGTATCTAGAAAGCACATCTACTGATTCCAATAATTTATTTCCCTCTACATTTTCAATAAAAATGCCCCTTAGGCATGCATTTGAAATTCTAGGACCAAAACATGAACAAAGCATTCAATATTGAAAAGATTAAAAGAGTATATAGTTTAGACTATATAATATCATTCAATTATTTAAATTTTTCAAATTTTGAGATTGCACATTCAAATTTTGAAACAAAAAGAAAATTATCATTTCATCTTTTTACCCCTTTGTTGAATCTAGGTCAAAATCTAGTTGACCATCATGTAGGTGGTAAAAGTACAAAGTTGTGTCACCTTTTAGGCTAACTTATAAGAATGACTGAATATGAGTATTTCTATCTAAAAACTTATTTCTTTTAAACATATGACCTAGATAAATTCATTCTAACTAAGTTATGTATGGTGCCACACTTTTCCAACTATCTATTAAATGCATGTTTTATACAAGGTTGTATCCAATTACTAAAGAAATAAAATTATTTTAGAAAAGTGGCATTTCAGTAACTCTAACTACTTTTAATGATATTTTTTAATAATATATAAACACCACTTTATAGTGCTTTGAGTCAATAATACTCTCACATAGAGTTTATAGTGTTTTAATTAGATATAGTATATTGTAATAAAAATATTCTACAACTGCATATTTTAACACTTGAAAATTTGTTAGTTTTGAGAAAGAAAAAATACAAGATCATATCAAAAAAATCTAAAACTAATGCAGGAGCATCTTGGATTTATTTGGTGACTAATTTGGAGTTCATAAGAGGAGGCTCATTAGTTTCTTTGGAGAGTGTTTGGACTGGTACTCGATCAAAGAAGATCGTGGAGCTTGGCATGATCTTTGGTTGCTCGGCATGGTCTAATAATTTGGTGTCTATTTCAGGCTATATAACTAATTTCTCACAATGAGTTAAAGGATGAAACTTTTAGAAATTGAAGAGGGTCTAGACTTCTACCTATGGTTCAAAACTCAAGTTTTAATTCATTCTGAGATAAGAGATATTGCAATTTTTCTAAGACATCAATATTGGGAATTAATTATTGTAGGAGGCGGACTTTGGCATTTAATTTATGTATTTGCATTTAATTTTTGTTATGGGCTGAATTGTGGCTTAGATTGGTATAAGTAGGGGTTTTGGGGAAGTCTTTAGTCATTATTCATTCACTCAAAATAGGAGTGGGTGTGGGAAGTAGCTAAAGGGTGAGTTTTCCTGAGTCTATGAATAGAGCGCCGAATGTGAGGCAGTTTATAGTAGGATTGTGATGAAGTTGTGAATGTGTGGATAGAGTGCCAAATGTGAGGCAGTTTACACTTGGATGAAGTTGGAGTAGAGATAGTAGTTGCAACTTGGAAAATAAGGAGATTTCTTAGTGGGCTTGCGAGCACAAGTTGAGATCTTCCTTGGGGGTTTCTACCAGTGTGGATCTGGAATAGCTAGGGATTGATTTCGATCTTGAGGGATCTTGTAGAACTATTCCTTGCTTTGTATTTAGCCATAATCGAGAAATCCTTACAGCCTAGCACATTTCATGTAATCAATTATATATTTATGAATCAAGAATTGTAATTTGGTATTAGATCTTGCATTATTTCTCCTTGTTCTTCTATTTTTTCTATGTGGTTGTATTGCACTATGTCAGGTGGTATTAGAGCGAAGGTTATTTTTGAGTGTGTAGACAAATTGTCAAAGCTAAGGCAATTTACACTAGGACCTTGGGAGGACATGCAAATTGATTTGTGGATGCAAAGATGGAAGTTTGATCTTGTTGAGGCATGATCGTAGAGAGTTTTTGGATTATGAGATCCATGCTCCTAGACTTGTGATGTGATTCCTGATTGTTCATGCAAGGTGGTAGGTTGTGATCTAACTTGCAAACAATTTAAGGTTGTCACAAGGACCATGGGAAGGATTTTTTGCAAAGGGTTTTTGAAGATCCTGGGAGATGGCTCTAAGATGATTGGACCCTGAGATGCTTACAAATCTCTATGATGTGGTGGAGAGGAGGTTTAATGTGCTGGAGAGGAGGTTTTCTAAGATGACTGCTCAATTTGAAGCTAGCTTGGCTGATCATGTTAAGGAAGGTGTAAGGAAGGAATTCTATAGCTATTTTTGGAGTTAGAGTCTACCGATTCAAAAGAGATTCGTTTGACCAATTAAGATACTTTTTTGTGAGAGAATATGGCATAACAAGGTCTAGGTGGAAGAGTTTGGTTTTGTTGATCAGTTTATGGAGTTTGATATAGAACCTATAGAATAGCTAGAAGTTATTACTAAACATATTCCTAACCTTGTTGATGCTAGGATAGAGGTTGGTTTTCATGATTAGTTGGTTGAGTCTGAAATGGAAATTGTAGAGTGCTCAGTCATGGATGATCTGGTTGTTGTTGGTGGTGAGTTGTATATTGCAGAGCATCTTGTTGTGAGCAATGAAATTTCTAGTGTTGAGAGTTTGGCATGTGTTGATGGAGATCTTCATGTTTCTACTAATGTGGATTTTGTGGCTGATATGGAGATTTTTGCTGCTGGTGTGGATTCACTAGTTGTTGTTGTGGATGAGTATTTGATATTGAAGCTTTATGTTCAGTTTGTTCTTGGGAGTGAGCATGCTGATTGGATGGTTGAGATTCTAGTGTTTGATAGAATTATGTAGATGTGGATGATGTGAAAATTTATTTTCTTCTCTCTATTGAAGTGGAAGCCTTTGGTGAAGATGAAGATGGTTGTTTCTCTTTCTTTGGGCATCAAAGTGTGGGACACACTTTTCTATTTACCTGGGGAGTCTGATGTAGTAACATCTTGGATTTACTTGGTGACTACTTTGGAGTTCATGGGAGGAGGCTCAGTAGTTTCTTTGGAGGTTGTTTGGATTGGTACTCAGTCAAAGAATGCCTTGGAGGTTGGCATGGTCTAGGAGCTCGGCATGGTCTTGGGAGCTCGACATGGTCTTGGGAGCTCGACATGGTCTATGGAGCTTGGAATGGTCTTGGGAGCTTGACATGGTCTATGGAACTTGGCATGGTCTAGGGAGCTCGAAATGGTCTATGTAGCTCAGCATGTTCTTGGGAGCTCGACATGGTCTAGGTTGCTCGTCATGGTCTATGGAGCTTGGCATGGTCTTTGGTTGCTCAGTATGGTCTAAGAATTTGGTGTTTGTTTCAGGCTGTGTAACTAATTTTAAAAAATGAGTTAAAGGATGAAACTTTAACATATTGAAGAGGATCTAGACTTCTACCTACGGTTCAAAGCAAAAGTTCTAATTTATTCAAAGCTAGGAGATATCATAATTTTTCTAAGACATCAATTTTGGGAATTAATTGTTGTAGGAGGTTGACTTTGGTATTTAATTTATGTATTTGCATTTAATTTATGTTATGGTCTGACTTGTTGCTTATATTGGTATAAGTAGGGGTTTTTGGGAAGTCTTTATTTATTATTCATTCACTCAGAAGAGGATTGTGTGTGGGAAGTAGCTGAAGGGAAAGTTTTCCTGAGTCTATGAACAGAGCACCGAATGTGAGGTAGTTTATAGTAGGATTGTGATGAAGTTGTGAATGTGTGGATAGAGTGCCAAATGTGAGGCAATTTACACTTGGATGAAGTTGAAGCAAAGCTAGTAGCTATGGCTTGGAATAAAATGAGATTTCTTGTTGGGCTTGCGAGCACAAGTTGAGATCTTCCTTGGAGGTTTCTACCAGAGTGTGGATCTAGACTAGCTAGGGATTGATTTGGAACTTTAGGGATCTTGTAGAACTATTACTTTCTTTGTATTTGGCAATAATTAGGAAGGCCTTATAGCCTGACATTGCATGTAATCAGTTATATATTTATGAATCAAGAATTGTAATTGGTATCAAATCTTGCATTATTTCTCTGTGTTCTTGTGTTTTTGCTACATGGTCTTATCGCACTGCATCAAAAACTTATATGAAGATCTAGAGGAGGGAGTCCTCTTATAGAATGTATAATTTTTCTCCTAATTAGAATAGATTTGTTTTGAACAATGTGGCGGGAGATGAAAACTATCAATTTTGAGTGAGTTGAGATTTCAATCCTTATAAAAGAGAAAATATAGGTCTAAATCTAATTTTTATTTTTGATTGTTCTAGATATATATGTTATATATAACATAGTCAGTGATCAAAGTGAAATAAGTTTATTTCCATATAGTTTTCTAGTGGGAAGTAGATCCCTAATTTTCAGCATTTTTCAGCAACTAAAAAATTATCTATAAAGATTAGGAAAATATATTGATTGTTATTCCAAATAATTATTAAAAATTAAAATCCTAAGCTTCATCCATTTATACACATTTCATTAGTTTACTTTATTTCCAAATTTTATGTCATTGATGGTGAACAATTATACTTTTGTTAGCCTTTTTCTTTACAAAAGGGTGACACAGGTTTGTGTTTTTACCTAGGTTCCATTCATCAGACTTTGATTGGCTAGATTTGCCACCTCACCACTACCTTGTTAGCAAGATCTGTCACATGTAATGATTTGGCAAGTTTAGGAGCTTAACCCTTGACTCCAACTTAACCTCAGTGACTAGGAAACTAACCATGCTTTGTACTATCACACCTTCATCTCCTTAACTATGGTTAACCTATGTGACCAAGTAAAAGAAGCATTTTTGCATTTTTGGACTATCTTTTTGGTCCTAACATTTAGTGCAATGATGTTACGACTGGTGGTTAACTTACCATTCCCCTTTGTCACACAATTAGCTACTAACCACATAGTTAACCTTGAAAAGCCACACCTAATTTCCACATATCACATGGTGATGTGACTCTTCCTCTTGTCTGATTTGAGTCTTGGTTCAAAATTTTCATATGGTTACAATGTCAGCTATTTGATAGAGGGCCCCATGGATGGGAACCTTGCACTTCAAAATTACTTGTGTCTTTATGAGACTTATTAAGAGTGTGGTGATGTATTTAAAGACTTGAAAACATGTCTATAAAAGTAATGTAGGAAAATTTATTTTAATGTTCTTTTCTTTTGTCATAGTTTCTTCCACCTTGCACTCCATTTTTAATTTACATGTACTTCTCCAAGTAGAAATAAAGGATTTGTGTGCTTGCTCCTCCTCATGCTATTGTCCTTTCTCCTCTTTCCTTCACCATGTTATGGTTTCCATGCATACTCCCTCTCACCTCTATAACTCAAATCCCATTTATGTATTCCCAGTCCACATAAGGAGATTAATCCACACTCATCTTCTAGCTTAATCATAGGTGGATAAGGGAGAAAACAAAATGTCTCTTAGCTACTAATTTTTTGCACAGTTAGGAAACTTTGATTCACTATTTTCCACATGTCTCTTGATGTTCAGGATATGATTGGAGATCCAAGCTACAAAATTGGAGCATGTGAGAGAATAGAAGGTGCGAAAGTGTTAAATAATCCACAACTTGTGCAAGATTTCCATGATCCACAATGGAAAAAGTAATCAACTAAAATGAAACCATAACTAAGAATATCCACTTTGGTCTATTAGAAAATAGGTTTCTCTAAATCAAAGTGCATGGAATGTCTTTAAAAAAGGATTATTTTGGATTTGCACTTCAAAACATGTGCTCCTAATTTCAATAGCATTCCAAGTAATGGTACCTTTTGGTAAGTCTCCTCTAGATTATGGAGATCAATTTGCTCATACTTTGTGCTCTTATGAGAGAAATGTGATCATTAGCTCATTTGTTCTCTTGAAGGTTGTCCCAATAATGAGCCTTGAAATGAAAAAAATTAATTTTATGAGAAAACTCTTCTATGGGTCATCCTCATCTCCAATATAAATCCCTTCTTCTACAGATTTATTCCTATTGCCTTCTTGCTACTAGTAAAAAGATTTTTCCATAAGGTTTGAGTTATGAATCTTTTAATTTTTGGTGTTGCTCATAGATAACTACTATCTTTCCTTTACACTATAATCAAGATTGAAGGAGTTCTAGAAAAAGCTATAAATACTATCCAATGGTTGATCTCTAATTGTTCCAAAAACACATTCCTTGCAATGGCAATATAACATTGCACATGTTGTCATCGATATCCTAAGGATAAATCCTTTAAGCCATATTTAAAAAAAAATCAAACTCATTCAACCTTATCAAAACACCATCATTCCCCATACACCAATTTGAGGGAAAAATTGATCATCATTATAACCTATCCTTAAAACTTTTGAAATGTCACAATGTTTATCAAGCTACTAAATTTAGTTGAATCCCAAAGTGGATTTGGCTAAGAACAATTTCAAACTAAAATACCTAATGTGTCAAAATTTCCTAGTGAACCTATCATACTAATTAAACTAAAAATCAGCTGTTGAAACATCATTTTTAAACTTGATTTTCAGCCTTTTACAAATTGCCAATTTTGTACAATGGGGTCCTTTGACTAGACTAAAAATTGACTGAAATAGATAAATGAGCTTTGAAAGCTAACATGCTAATTCTTTGTACTACATTTTTTTACCATGTCAAATATCATGTCATGATGACACTTGGGTCAAAAGATATTGACCATCAGAGTTTCTCTCATGAAATTGGTTGCAAGCAAATATTTCAAAAAATAATAAAATGTCTCCAGTTTAGGCTTCGAAAATAGGTCAAACTAACACTTGGGAGCACACAAATAGGGAAATTAGTTTACTATCATGAGAAGAGTATGAATCTATAATTTGTTCTCAGGAAAAATAATATGGTACAACTAGAAAATACTGAAATTGGATTATTCAAAATTGTAGAACTAGGAACACTATCATACATTGATTTTAGCAAATAGGACTTGGACAAATGTGCATATAGATTTGTTAAGATTTGAAAACTAGCACATGTAAAAAAAATTTAGAGAATACCACAATGATCTGGTCCATTTGATTAACACAATCATACATTTCGATTTATGACATCCCAAATAGGTCTACGAATTAATTTTCACTTTAAGACACTAGTAAGACTTCACAAATTGCATTTTGAATTGTGTTTGCAAATTGATCAAATCCATTCATCATAAGCTCAAATCTTAAACATATCATTTATATGTCCCATAAAATACAATGCAAAATACATTTTCTAATTGTAGTCAACTAGCTCAAAGTTATAACTAGTCATAAAAGGCCTCCTAGAATTCTAAGCAATTTGTATCAACATGACAATAATAAACAACTAACTTTGAGCAATTCAATTTAACCTAGTCAAAAAAAATAAAAATAACTTTAAATATGGAAAATAGGTTATCTAATATGCATAACAAACACTCCCAAAGTGGCAAGCTATTAAACTTAATTTGGTTCTAGATATTCAATTTCAAACTAGACTTCCCGTCATTGTTTGACAATTAAGCAAAACTACAGATTTGAACAATGCTCAAAATGAAACTTCACAAAATGACTCTAAATGGGAATTTTTCA